>CM038671.1:683888520-684491459 GCA_021605145.1 Aegilops bicornis | reverse complement strand
GAGGAGAAAATGCAAACTTGGGTGCTGGAGCTTGAGTGCGCAGGAATGGATGAGCAAGGAGGAAGAGGGCGTGGGTGAAAAAGATGAATCCTTGTCTCTTTATAAGGGCGGAAGAAACTATGCGCCTCCCCACCTGCCTAGTAAACTCGCTTGTTCCCAAGCGTCGTAATTGATGGCGCAGTTGGGTTACCCACACCCGTATTGATGAGAATCCTGTGATAAGGGGACACGATCTCTGCTTCGACAAGGCGTGCCAAGAAAACTGCCTCGCGATATCTGCTGTGGCTGGATGAGAAAAACGGTTCGAATAATGACCGGGCCATGGTGGGATGTCATGCTGCAGAATGTGTTAGCAGATTAGATTTGTGGAAATATTATTCTCTCTACGGTTGTGGAATTTGTTTTGCAGAAACGGACACTATCCTTGTGTTCAAAATCTTCTATGGAATATTCGGAGGAGGAACCCGCCTTGCAATGTCGAAGACAATCTGCGCGCCGAACTCATTGTCGTTGAAGCCTGGTTCAGGGGCTACTGAGAGAGTCCTGGATTAGGGGGTCGTCGGACAGCCAGACTATATCCTTTGGCCGGACTGTTGGACTATGAAGATACAAGATTGAAGACTTCGTCCCGTGTCCGGATGGGGCTCTCCTTGGCGTAGAAGGCAAGCTTGGCAATATGGATATGTAGATCTCCTCCCTTGTAACAAACTATGTGTAACCCTAGCCCCCTCCGATGTCTATATAAACCGGAGGGTTTAGTCCGTAGGGCAACGACAATCATACCATAGACTGGCTTCTAGGGTTTAGCCTCTATGATCTCGTGGTAGATCAACTCTTGTAATACTCATATCATCAAGATCAATCAAGCAGGAAGTAGGGTATTACCTCCATCGAGAGGGACCGAACCTGGGTAAACATCGTGTCCCCCGCCTCCTGTTACCATCCGCCTTAGATGAACAGTTCGGGACCCCCTACCCAAGATCCGCCGGTTTGGACACCGACAGCCGATGCCTTAGCGGCTTTCAAAGACAGTGTCCGGGACGAATGGCTCGCCAGATGATACTTCTCCAACGTATCTATAATTTATGAAGTATTCATGCTATTATATTATCCAGCTTGGATGTTTTATGGGCTTTACTATGCACTTTTATATTACTTTTGGGACTAACCTATTGGCCCAGAGCCCAGTGCCAGTTTCTGTTTTTTCCTTTCTTTCAGTGTTTCGCAGAAAAGGAATATCAAATAGAGTCCAAACGGAATGAAACCTTCGGAAAAGTTATTTTTGGAAACAAAGCAATATGGGAGACTTGGAGTGCATGTCCGGGGATCAACGAGGAGAGCACGAGGCAGGGGGCGCGCCCACCCCCCTGGGCGCGCCCTTCACCCTCGTGGGCCCCTCGTGGCTCCACTTACCGACTTATTTCACCTATATATTCCCATATACCCTAAAACCTTCGGGGAGCAGAATAGATCGGGAGTTCCACCGCCACAAGCCTCTGTAGCCACCAAAAACCAATCGGGACCCTATTCTGGCACCCTGCCGGAGGGGGGATCCCTCACCGGTGGCCATCTTCATCATCCCGGCGCTCTCCATGACGAGGAGGGAGTAGTTCACCCTCGGGGCTGAGGGTATGTACCAGTAGCTATGTGTTTGATCTCTCTCTCTCTCTCTCTCTCTCTCTCTCGTGTTCTTGAGGTGGTACGATCTTGATGTATCGCGAGCTTTGCTATTATAGTTGGATCTTATGATCTTTCTCCCCTTCTACTCTCTTGTAATGGATTGAGTTTTCCCTTTGAAGTTATCTTATCGAATTTAGTCTGTAAGGATTTGAGAACACTTGATGTATGTCTTGCATGTGCTTATCTGTGGTGACAATGGGATATCACGTGATTCTCTTGATGTATGTTTTGGTGATCAACTTGTGGGTTCCGTGACCTCGTGAACTTATGCTTAGGGGTTGACACACGTTTTCATCTTGACTCTCCGGTAGAAACTTTGGGGCGGTCTTTGAAGTTCTTTGTGTTGGTTGAATAGATGAATCTGAGATTGTGTGATGCATATCGTATAATCATACCCACGGATACTTGAGGTGACATTGGAGTATCTAGGTGACATTAGGGTTTTGGTTGATTTGTGTCTTAAGGTGTTATTCCAGTGCAGACTCTATGATAGATCGAACGGAAAGAATAGCTTCGTGTTATTTTACTAGGGACTCTTGAATAGATCGATCAAAAAGGATAACTTTGAGGTGGTTTCGTACCCTACCATAATCTCTTCGTTTGTTCTCCTCTATAAGTGACTTTGGAGTGACTCCTTGTTGCATGTTGAGGGATAGTTATATGATCCAATTATGTTATTATTGTTGAGAGAACTTGCACTAGGGAAAGTATGAACCCTAGGCCTTGTTTCAAAGCATTGCAATACCATTTGTGCTCACTTTTATCATTAGTTACCTTGTTGTTTTTATATTTTCAGATTACAAAAACCTATATCTACTAGCTATATTGCACTTGTATCACCATCTCATCGCCGAACTAGTGCACCTATACAATTTACCATTGTATCGGGTGTGTTGGGGACACAAGGGACTCTTTGTTATTTTGTTGCAGGGTTGTTTGAGAGAGACCATCTTCATCCTATGCCTCCCACGGATTGATAAACCTTAGGCCATCCACTTGAGGGAAATTTGCTACTTTCCTACAAACCTCTGCACTTGGAGGCCCAACAACGTCTACAAGAAGAAGGTTGTGTAGTAGACATCAAGCTCTTTTCTGGCGCCGTTGCCGGGAAGGTTAGTGCTTGAAGGTATATCTTTATATCTTGCAATCGAATCTTTTTGTTTCTTGTTTTAACACTACTTTAGTTTGTAAAAGAAAACTACAAAAAAATGGAATTGAGTTTACCTCATACGCTTCATCTTTTTAATCTTTCGTGAGTATGATGGGAAGGAAAATTGTGCCAAAGTGTTAGAAGAAGTATGCATTAAAATGTTTGGCACTAAATCTTTGAATGATAAGCATGATTGCAATGTTGTTAGTATGAACTCCTTGAATATCCATAGTACTAATGATGATTGCACTAGTTATGATGAAAATGTCTCCTATAAACATGTCAATTTTTTTGGAGTTCATTGGGTTTGCAAGTACACACCAAATAGGGAACATAGATATTGCAAGAGGCATAAGCATTTAGGAACTAAATTGTTGCAAGAAAGGCTAGCTGTTTGTGCTGAAAATTTAAATTTTCTTAGCCGTACTTGTGAACTTTGCAATGAACATGATCATTTCAGTACCCAATGCAAATTGTTTCATGATCGTATCGTGTCCAAAAATTGTGATGACTTGATTTCCCTTGCACATCATAATGAACTTAGTTTGCTCTTGGGTTATGAAGAAATGAAATGTATAACTAAGGTTATTCCTGAATTTGCCCTTGATGTTGTTCTTCATTTTGATCTAGAAGAAATTTATATGTATTGTGCGGTGAATTGCATTGAAAATCCTTATATTGCCAATTACATACAGAAAAGTAAGCAAATAGAAGATGAAGAGAATACTAATGAAAGGGAAGAGACTTCCCAATATCCTCCTATTATTTCTTATGATGAATCAGGTAACGAGGAGGAGCCTTCTATTCAACCAAGCTCATCAATAAGGAGCTCAAAAAAGAGGGATAAACCCGCACATGATGTGAAGAAGAAAAGGAAAAAACAGAGAAGCAAAGGTAAAAAGGTGTCCCTCCCAAATGATGTTGCTCCTACTACTCATTGTGATGATGATAATTGCTATATTATTTGCGCTATCCATACTATTAATGATGAGAGTGATTATGCTTATGATATGAAAAGGCCCAAGCTTGGGGATGCTATGTTTGATGAGAATGACATGTTTGAGAATATATTTGCTGAAATTAATGTTTGTCCCAATCTTGGGGATGCTACGTTTAATGAAAATGATTTTTTTAGCCTCCCAAGTTTTGATGAGCAAATTTGTTATGAGGATAGCATACCTCCTATTTGTGATGATTATATTGATAAAAGTGGGTTTGGAAGAGTGTCAACTTTAGGAAGTAATGATCCCACTATTTTGGAGGATGTTGAATCTTATTATGTTATTTATGGAAGTGGATTTGGAGAGGTCATGACTTTATTTAGTGATGTATCCACTATTTCGGAAGAGGTTTCAATCGATTATGATGAGAACAAAGTTGGTACTTATGATGATTATTGTGATGAAACTTATGCTATAAAAAGTAGTGATGATTAAATTTTTAAAACTTGTCATGATTATTTGTACCCTTTTTCTGAACATCACTCTTTTAATGTGGAAACAATTTATAGTATTCAAGTCTCTTATGATACTCCCACTATTCTGAATGAGAAGAATTTTGCTTATGTGGAGAGTAGTAAATTTTCTATGCTTGTAGATCATGAAAAGAATGCTTTAGGTGCTGGTTATATTGTTGAATTCATTCATTATGCTACTGAAAATTATTATGAGATAGGATCATATGCTTCTACATATTGCAATAATATCAAGTTTCCTCTCTATGTGCTTAAAGTTTTGAATTTATGCTCGTTTTACCTTCCTATGCTAGTTGATTATTGTTCCCATAAGTTGTATCACAAAATCCCTATGAATAGGAAGTGGGTTAGACTTAAATGTGCTAGTCATATTCTTCATTATGCTCTCTTTATGTTTCAATTCTTATCTTTTATGTGAGCATCATTGAAATCATCATGCCTAGCTAGGGGCGTTAAATGTTAGCGGTTGTTGGGAGGCAACCAAATTTGATTTTTGTTCCTTGCTTTTTGTTCCTTTTTAGTAATAAATAATCCATCTAGCTTCTGTTTAGATGCGGTTTTTTTTAATTAGTGTTTGTGCCAAGTAGAACCTTTGGGAAGACTTGGGTGAAGTCTTTATGATCATGCTGTAAAAAACAGAAACTTTAGCGCTCACGAGATTAGCTTCAACTTTTTACTGGAGAGTGCTATTTAGTTGATTATTTTTGAAGATGATTACTGGACAAATTACACAGGTCCACCAATTGATTTTAGAATTTTTGGATTTCCAGAACTATACATTTGATACAGATTACTACAGACTGTTTTGTTTTTACTAGATTCTGTTTTCATTGTGTTGCTTGCTTATTTTGATGAATCTATGGCTAGTAAAGTAGTTTATAAATTATAGAGAAGTTGGAATACAGTAGGTTTAACACCAATATAAATAAAGAATAATTTCATTACAGTACCTTGAAGTGGAGTTTTTATTTTCTTTCGCTAACGGAGCTTACTAGTTTTCTGTTGTGTTTTGTGTTGTGAAGTTTTCAAGTTTTGGGTAAAGATTCGATGGACTATGGAATAAGGAGTGGCAAGAGCCTAAGCTTGGGTATGCCCAAGGAACCCCAAGGTAATATTCAAGGACAACCAAGATCCTAATCTTGGGTATGCCCCGGAAGGCATCCCCTCTTTCGTCTTCGTTCATCGGTAACTTTACTTGGAGCTATATTTTTATTCACCACATGATATGTGATTTGCTTGGAGCGTGATTTTATTTTCTTTATATTTGCTTGCTGTTTGAATAAAATACCAAGATCTGAAAGTCTTAAATGTTAGAGAGTCTTCACATACTTACATAATTATTCGACTACTCATTGATCTTTACTTATATCTTTCGGAGTAGTTTGTTGTTTGCTCATGTGCTTCACTTATATCCTATGAGTAAATGGTTGAATGATTTGAATGTCATAAATCTGAAATTATTTATGTTTCATATGCCTTTCCCATGGGGAGTAATACCTTGACATATAAGAAGTAGAGGTGGTAAATTTTTTGTAGGTTAGCAAACGTTGTATTGGTCACTTGAACAATTCATGAAAGAATATTGAAGGAAGAGAGATTTCACATATAAATATACTATCTTGGACATCTTCTATGATTGTGAGCCCCATTAATTATTTTCAAACCTGAGCAAATTAGTTGAAGTTGGACAAGGAAGACAACATAATGAGTTATGCTTGGGTATATTTGTATAGAAGTTATATTGTTATGGATCCTCTAGCATGTGGTGCTTGCTATTTAGAATCCTTTGCTAGCCAAAATATCTGTACTAAGCGGGAATACTGCTTGTGCATCCAAAATCCTTGAACCAAGTTTATTCCATGAGTGTCCACCATATCTACCTAATGCGGTATTTACCTGCCGCTCCAAGTAAATTTGCATGTGCCAAACTCTATACCTTCAAATAATAATCTGTTTTGTATGCCCAAATCGCTCATGTAGCGACTAGGGCTAGCAAGATCTTCCATGCTAGGTGGGTTATTCTCACGATGAGTGGAGTCCGCTCATCATTCACGAGAAAATGACTGGTAACTGGGATGCCCAGTCCCATGATCAAAAGATCGAAATCAAATAAAAAATAGTTGTAAACAAAACTCCCCCAGGATTGATGTTACTTGGAGGCACCTGTTGTTTCGGGCAAGCCATGGATTGATGATTTTTGGTGGAGGGGGAGTAAAATTCTTTACCTTTCTGTTTGGGAACTACCTATAATGTATGTAGTATGGAAGATATTGGGAACTCCTGGTCGTTATGTTGACAATGAAAGCATACCTCTCAAAATTATTTTCATCTCTATTTTTGCTTCGAGCTCTAGCACCTCTGCAAATCCCTTCTTCCCACTGCGAAGGGCCTATATTTTACTTTTATGCAAGAGTTAGTAGTATTCCTTCTCATTCCAACCTACTCTTCAGTTGGCAAGCATCATGTGATGTAAAGATCTGAGCATATATGGCCATTCAAATATATTTGATCATGAATTATTGTTCTTCACAATTGTCTATATGATAAATAAGTTGGGAGGCGAAACATTAAGCCCCTATCTTTCTCTGTGTTTGATGGATGCTATATGTTCTAAAAATATGCTTTGAGTGGTAGCAATCATGGAAGACTAAAAGATAGTTGAGTATGTGAAGTTTGCTGAATCAAATCTCTGACATACACTCTTCCTGAAAATAAGATGAATTGTAATTGTTTGATGACTAATAACAATGTTTGCTAGTTTTCAAGAAAGTTTGTGATCTATACTTTAACATGTGAATAGCTTGTTACTTTTTCATGAAAAGTTCCACGAGTTGAACTACTGTTATGACATATAATGATGCTACAAAAGGTGATTGAAATTATCATTGATCAAACTTATGCACCTGCTAGCATTCACACTTCATAAATTATTTCTTTTATCATTTACCTACTCGAGGACGAGCAGGAATTAAGCTTGGGGATGCTGATACGTCTCTAACATATCTATAATTTATGAAGTATTCATGCTACTATATTATCCATCTTGGATGTTTTATGGGCTTTACTATGCACATTTATATTACTTTTAGGACTAACCTATTGTCACAGAGCCAGGTGCCACTTTTTGTTTTTTCCGTTGTTTCAGTATTTCGCAGAAAAGGAATATCAAACGGAGTCCAAACGGAATGAAACCTTTGGAAAAGTTATTTTTTGAAAGAAAGCAATATGGGAGACTTGGCGTGCATGTCAGGGGATCAACGAGGAGAGCACGAGGCAGGGGGGCGCGCCCTCCACCCTCTTGGCTCCCCTTACAGACTTCTTTCACCTATATATTCCCATATACCCTAAAACCTTCGAGGAGCAGAATAGATCGCGAGTTCCGCCGCCACAAGCCTTTGTAGCCACCAAAAACCAATCGGGACCCTGTTCTGGCACCCTGCCGGAGGGGGGATCCCTCACCGGTGGCCATCTTCATCATCCCGGCGCTCTCCATGACGAGGATGGAGTAGTTCACCCTTGGGGCTGAGAGTATGTACCAGTAGCTATGTGTTTGATGTCTCTCTCTCGTGCTCTTGAGGTGGTACGATCTTGATGTATTGCAAGCTTTGCTATTATAGTTGGATCTTATGATCTTTCTCCCCCTCTACTCTCTTGTAATGGATTGAGTTTTCCCTTTGAAGTTATCTTATCGAATTGAGTCTTTAAGGATTTGAGAACACTTGATGTATGTCTTTCATGTGCTTATCTGTGGTGACAACGGGATATCACGTGATTCTCTTGATGTATGTTTTGGTGATCAACTTGCGGGTTCCGTGACCTCGTGAACTTATGCATAGGGTTTGGCACACGTTTTTGTCTTGACTCTCCGGTTGAAACTTTGGGGCACTCTTTGAAGTTCTTTGTGTTGGTTGAATAGATGAATCTGAGATTGTGTGATGCATATCGTATAATCATACACAAGGAAACTTGAGGTGACATTGGAGTATCTAGGTGACATTAGGGTTTTGGTTGATTTGTGTCTTAAGGTGTTATTCTAGTACGAACTCTTGAATAGATCGATCCGAAAAGATAACTTTGAGGTGGTTTCGTACCCTACCATAATATCTTCGTTTGTTCTCCTCTATAAGTGACTTTGGAGTGACTTTTTGTTGCATGTTGAGGGATAGTTATATGATCGAATTAAGTTATTATTGTTGAGAGAACTTGCACTAGTGAAAGTATGAACCCTAGGCCTTGTTTCAAAGCATTGCAATACCGTTTGTGCTCACTTTTATCATTAGTTACCTTGATGTTTTTATATTTTCAGATTACAAAAACCTATTGTCGGATTTCGGGTTCCGGCAGACCCTTGAGGTTCGAACACTGGGGTGCGCGCGGAGATCCAACCCTCCACCGTCTCGTACCTCGCCGAATCGCAGGGACCTAAACTACTAAACAGAACAACACAAGAGACACAAGTTATATACTAGTTCGGGCCACCGTTGTTGGTTAATACCCTACTCTAGTTTGTGGTGTGGTGGATTGCCTCTTGGGCTGGTGAGGAGCAGTCTGGGGAAGAACAGCCTCGCGAGTCATTCTTGGTGGGTGTGATGAACTGCTAGGTGGTGTTCGGTTGCTCTAGCTCTTTGGTTCCTTGGTGAGGATTCCGATCTCATACCGGGGGCGATCGTTTCCATCCCCCTACTCACGAGTGTGGCTACTCCTATTTATAGGCGAAGGCCTGGGCCTCTTCCCAAATATTGAGCGGGAAGGCGCCAACAATTAGCCATTTTGAAGGGGAACAATGGTACACTTATCCTGACTAAAGTTGGTCCTCGCTTTGCCAAAGGCTCTGGTGATGACGCCTTTGCTTAGGCTCCACGATGACCCCCTTCCGGCCGTTGGGGCTGGTCTTGGTCTTGTTGCTCAAACGGATGCCTTTGCTTCATGCTCTACTTGCGCTTGCTCCCTTTGCACCAAAGGGGAAAGGAGGAGCCTAGCTGCGGGCTGGCGCATATAGTCGTCATGGCTTGCGTCATGGGCACCTTGCAGTACCCTGCCTTGAACTCTCCGCCTCCTCATGAGCCAACTGATGAGGCCATGCCTCAGGAAGCTCCTCGTCGTCCGCCCATGCAATCTCAGCCCCTCGCGAGGGTCTTGAGCTTGCGTTGATGAAGATGGGCTGTCTGGGCCTCCTTTGAGCCACGCCGCAGGGCCTTGAGCGAGCAAGTCTGGGGACCCCCATTCCTAGAACGCTGAGAGTAGCCCCCGGGCCCATGGCGCGCCCGAACTTGGCCGGGCAGAGAGGCGAAAGGGCAAGTGCGAAGCGTCGCGGGCCCTAATAGCCTGCGGCCTTGGGCGACGTGTGGCGGTTGATTGGACGTGGGCGGCACTGTTCCCCCACGCCTCCTTATTTCGTGCCTTGCTAGGCGGACACGCTGCTGCACTCATCCGTTCCCCTCTCCGCTGCTTGTGCGCTCCTGTCATTCCCCATCTCGAACTCTAGCTTCCATTTCCAATCCAATCTCGAATCTCCCCCCCTTTCAATCGCCATGGCTCCGACGAAGAAGGGGAAAGGGAAGAAACATGTGCCTCCGCCTCGCTTCGCTTGCCCGCGGCATCCGCCGTTGACCCGTCGATCATACTCAATCTAGAGGGCTTGGGCAAGGTCAGTTCGGCTCTGGCCACCACCTTCAACGAATGCGGGAGGACGACGGCCTGGCCCGCGTCCCACTTCTCCATCAACAGGATAGTCACCGAAGTCCGGTATTTTCTTGGCGCCACGTAGGCATGGGCTAATTCCCCCTTTTCGATTTCTTCAATGCCGTGCTTCGCTTTTCTCCAGATCCACATGATGCATCTGGGTCCTGAGTCCATCACTCTCCTCTCGGTCTTCGCCTTGGTTTGCGAAGCAATGATGGGCATCCTTCCTTCGGTTGCCTTGCTGCGCCACTTCTTCTCTCTGCGCCTTGTCAACCCCTCCCAATGCTCGGCGTGCGTGAGCTTCGTCACGCTACCAGGACAGCGGCCTCGAGGATTGACTTGACCTGCCTCCGCCCATGGCTGAGTTCAGCAGAGGTGGTTGTACGTGGATGTGGGGTTGCCCAGCCCCCACCTTCTCGGAGCCAACCTACTTTGCTGTCCCCAATTCAGTGGGGCAGGAGGAGACGCTTTCAAGCCCTCGGCTCATCTTTGTCTGGCGCCGCTTCGCGTTCCTGAGGTCGCTTGTTGTGACAGCGCCCAAGGTGGTGAAGGAGTTCCTGATGTGCCGCGTTGCTCCTCTCCAACGCCATTCCCATCGAATGTGGGCCTTTTTGCGAACTGGTGATCGCATGAGGCTTCAGGAAGAAGACCTGACGCCTGAAGCGCTGAGGAAAGTACTCCTGGTCCTGACTGGCGACCCCAACCCCGGTGGCATCCGGCATGGAGGGGCCTTGCTGTACCCCTGCCAGAACTGGGGTGATTTTGTGAACCAGATGCCTATCTTTGATGAATGGGGGCCGCGCCCCGCTGGTCTCCAGGGGCCTCGCGAGAATCCAGTGGTGGTGACGGCCCTTCCAGTCGGCCCGGGCGGCTCCTCCTCAAGTGGTGGAGCAGGAAGGCACGAGCCGCCAGAGGCTGAAGGGACCCACGCCGGGGTGATGGCCAGGCGACGCCCATGAGGGAGCAGCTCTGAGGCTCATGCCGCCCCTTGGCCGAGGCGGCGGTAACCGCCCATGAGCGCCCTACGGATGGAGCCTCCCCGAGGCCCTGCTGCTTCTCTTGGTGAGGCGACCAGCAGCGCGCGTCAGTGGACGCCCACAGCGCAGTCGCCTTGATGCTTCTCCCTCGCCAGGCTGACCCCTAGCTCGAATCTTGGAGTCGTTTCGCGTGAACTTGAGGCCCTCCGGAGAGAAGGGAGGCCACAGGCGATGATTACCCTTGTCGCTTTCTTTGAGCGTGGGAAATGCCGCCCACCGATGAGTAAGCCTTCTCCTTCCCCAGCTCCTGATTCTTCTGCTGCTCCCTCTTGATCCTTGCCCTGCAGCCCTTCCTGCCGAGCTCACGGAGGCGGGTGAGGAGCCGTCCCCCGGCCGCCCCCTCCCGTCCTTGGCGCTCCAAGAAGTGGAGCCCTTGTGGTGAGGCGGCCGGGAGGTGAACTGGCCCGTGGCGCTGTCGTGGCCTGCGTGCCTCGCGACCCATCCTCGCGAACCTTCCCGTGGCTTAGCTAGCTGCCGTGGGCTTCTCGCTTTGGCGTGGGCGGCGATTGGTGGCGCTTCTGCGCCCTACGTCAGGGATGGGCTGGCTATAGGCCGGACTTCTGGCGCGGCGTGCCCGGCCGTCGCGAGGGTGCCTGCCCCCTTCCCCCTGCCCGGAGGGGGAGTACTGATTCGTGGCTCCCGGCACCCATCCGGGGCGGTTGATGGTGTGGAGGACGTGCTAGAGCGCGCTCGAGAGCGTCGCGCCCTTCGGCAAGGATTCCTTCGAAGGGCGGCTGATGCGGTGAGCCTGCTTGGTGAAGAGCTCGCTGATGAAGACGCGCGCCTTAAGGCCGAGGGACTGCGCCTGGCCGCAGAGCCTTGTTGGGCGCTGTCATTTGCGCCCTTCTTGGCATACCGGCGCGATCTTGATTATGAAGAGGACAAGGCTTCGCTGGCAGCCTCTCGGGAGGCCTGTTCTCGGGCCGTCGAGGAGGCCCGGGTAGCTAACAGGCGGCAAGAGGCAGCGGAGGAGCGGGCACGGGAACTCCTGGCCCGGTCCCACTCATTGGAGGAGCAAGTGGAGCTGCGCGAGGCAGCCCTCGCGTCGATGAAGGTGGCCTCCGGCGACCCGGCGGAGCTCCAGGCGTGAGGCGCTAGCTTGAAGCCGCCGAACAGCCTTGATACGTCGCGGTTGGAGACGAGGGAGAGCCTGGCGATGCAGGCGAGAGGATGAGGTCGCTGCAGGAAGCCCGCGTCTGGAGGAGGTCGGACTCGAGTGGCGGCAGCGCTCGAACCTCGGCCTTGAGCTTGAGGAGAGGCTGGGGTTGATCAAGGCCGAGGCTGAGGGCAGGACTGCTGCCTTGAGGCCCAAAATTTGGAGGAGGCGGCCTTGGCGGGCCGATGCTCTTTGGGCCGCCCTCGAGGTGGCGCAGAGGAGTCCACCACCTCTCGGGCCGGCGCTCCTTCTTCGCCAGCGGATGGAGGAGGCCGAGGCCGTCGTCTTGCCAGAATGCGGGACGAGATGCGTCGTGGCAAATCTGGAGCATGAAAGCACGACCCCATGCTGCATGCGCTCAGGAAAGAGCCAACGCAACCTTGGGTAATATCTGCGGCGGCGGTTTGCGAGCGCCTGCAGTTAACTATACTCCGGCAACCTTGAGTTCTTCACCGGCGTGGTGGCGCCGGTGGAAGCCTTGATCGGTCGAGGGCCAATAGGTTGGTGGAGGAGAAAAGCTGGCGCTGCTTGGGCGCGCCTTTTCTCGTGTCTTCACCATCTCCGGGACATGGACCCCCCGCCGACTTTGGCGCGGCTATCGCCCAAGTTCCCGGGCCGTCAGGCGACTGGCGCCTTTGGGTGGAAGACAATGTGGATGCTCTCGTCCGGGCCTTCGCTTCGGATAATGATGGCATGGTCGTGGCCGCCGATGAGGGCGGCTTGGTGAACGGCCCAGACGCCACCGACGACCACGCAGACAGTGGCAATGAGGCCCGGCCGACGCAAACGGCTCGGGAGGTGCTCCACGAGGATGCATTGGGGATTTATCCGGTGATTAAGTATTGTCCCTGTTCCGCTACCCGGCATGAATAGAACTCGAGGTTTTGGCACGATGGCTGTGAGAGCATTTTGGGAGGAGCCCTCATGTAAAACTTGTGTTCATCGTATTAGCGGTGTTACATCGCCCATACGCCCGCCAAGTGGTTGGAGTAAGCGGCGTGCTGGTTGGCGGTTTACCTTTGTTTCGTCTGAGCCCGAGATAGCTTTGTGGGAGGCTGCGGCGACTGAGTGTCTCTGATCGAATCCAAGTAGGATCAGCGGTAAAAACCCTCTGGAAGGGCCAGCGGCGGCAGGCTGGGCTCTTGCAAGCTAGGCACAGCCCGGCTTCATGAGGGGCTCATGAAGAAGGGCTCACGAGGGGAGGCAGCTGAGGCGGAGTGGTAACTAAAACGCGAGAGATTTGCTCGAACGAGACTAAGCACCCCTTCCCCGAACACACGCAAATCTCAAATTTGAATCCAATGTAAATCCAGCGGGGGAAAGCGACAACCAAATGGAAAGGCGAAGAAAGCAGAAGAAAAGCCGCGTCCGGCACCTAGTCTAGTCTTGGACGTCTTCTCACCAGCGCGGAGCTAAGTGATGCCACCGTGTGGGAGGGAGCCCCGATGCGAGGCCGGCATCCACGAGACTCAGGCGTGTACAGCCCACTCATTATTACGTGAGAGTGTCACGGGCGGTGAGCTTCACGGGCACTAGGCCTTCTTCACAGGTACCGGCCTTGCTTCATATCGCCCAGACGAGGGCCGCCTTGCGCCACACTCTAGTGCCATCAATAGCGGACGGAAACCAGGCGCGCCCGATGGGGTAGAGCGGTCGCCCAGCCAGTTCCCAGCGACCACGGGTCCTCCGCCCGAAGCAGGCCACTGGCGCCTCCCAGTGAGGCCTACCTCCTGAGAACGCCTTGCTCCGAGCGCCCCGCGGTGGTGATGTCGGATCTCTACCCCTCTCCGGCAGCCCCTGCGCCCCCCTCCCGAGGGTAGGAGACTCTGAGGAGCGGGCAACCGCTCGTCGTGGCGACACTGTACCTCCTGCGACCTATGGTTAGCGTATGTTTGCTCTTGAGGAAATGGCGGTACCCGATAATCGTCGCCCCGGCGTGACCAGTGGGACCGTCTCGAGGCTCTGGAAGAGCACAACCAGCGCCTCATCCCCAGCTCGGGCTGAGGAGGCGAGCCTTGTTCTCCCTCATGCGGGTGCCCTTGGTCCATCATGTGGGGCCGCGTATTCTTCTGGTGCCGTCATCCCGAAGGCCACGCCCGTAGTCTTGAGCATGACATGCTGCTGCTTGATCGCCCATCGTGGGGTGGTGGCGCGGCCGGTCCACCAGGCCGCGAGTGCGTCGAGTCCTTCTTCTCCGCGGGCGGAGGAGGAAACCCGCCGCCCGGCCGGTGCTACTAACCGCCGGTGTTGGAGTAGCTTTGGAGCCAGCAGACGCAGCGTGGAGCCCTCGTCACGGGCATACAGGCACTGAGATGGAAGCTGGGTGCGAAGGGGTGAGCCCGTGGCGGCGAAGCCAGGAGCTCCGCCACTCGCTCCAGCTGACGCGTCGCGGCCGCTCTCCGGCCTGCCTGCTGCAGCAGCTCTCGGGCCTTTGTGGCGCGGCCCTTAAGTTCGCCTTTGCTCCGGCGGGTGTCTGGCGACAGCGGTCATGGCGTGATTGGAGGCCCTTCTTGCCGACCGCGCTGTCGCGGCGTGAGCCGTCGAAGCCTTTGTCCGCGTCGCCCGTGACCCGCAGCGTGCCCTGCGGACGCGAGCTGCACTGGGAACGCGGTCGCCCGAGGCGGCGGCTCTGCGTCTTGTGAACCCACGCCGTCAGGATCTGGGTTGGCGGTTGGTGGCGGACATGGTGATGGCGATCTGACGGGACACGAGGTGGCGGAAGGAGGATTCGGCGCACCTACCTGGCGCCAAATGTCGGATTCGGGTTCCGGCAGACCCTTGAGGTTCGAACACCGGGTGCGTTGTGCGGAGATCCAACCCTCCACCGTCTCGTACCTCGCCGAATCGCAGGGACCTAAACTACTAAACAGAAAGGCACAAGAGACACAAGTTTTATACTAGTTCGGGCCACCGTTGTGGTGTAATACCCTACTCTAGTTTGTGGTGTGGTGGATTGCCTCTTGGGCTGGTGAGGAACAGTACAGGGAAGAACAGCCTTGCGAGGGTCTGTTCTAGGTGGGTGTGATGAACTGCTAGGTGGTGTTCAGTTGCTCTAGCTACTGGTTCCTTGGTGAGGATTCCAATCTCATACCGGGGGGGCCGATCGTTTCCATCCCCCTACTCTGAGTCTGGCTACTCCTATTTATAGGCGAAGGCCCTGGGCCTCTTCCCAAATATTGAGCGGGAAGGGCGCCAACAATTGGCCATTTTGAAGGGGAACAGCGGGTACACTTATCCTGACTAAAGTTGGTCCTCGCTTTGCCAAAGGCTCACAGTGATGGCGCCTACTTGGGCTCCACGATGACCCCTTCCAGCCGTTGGGGCTGGTCTTGGTCTTGTTGCACGAAAGCGGATGCCATTGCTTGATGCTCTCGCTGCGCTTGCTCCCTTTGCACCAAAGGGGAAAGGAGAGACGCTGCGTGTTTGGCGCCCGGCCCCAGCGCCCTTGGTAAATCATGGCTTGCGTCATGGGCACCTCGCGAGGTACCCTGCCTTGAACTCTCCGCCTCCTCATGAGCCGGCTGGCGAGGCCATGCACGAGGAAGCTCCTCATCGTCCGCCCAGCAATCTGGCCCCTCGCGAGGGTCTTGAGCTTGCGTTGATGAAGATGGGCTGTCCTGGGCCTCCTTTGAGCCACGCCGCAGGCCGCAGGCAGGCAAGTCTGGGGACCCCCGTTCCTAGAACGCCGACACCTATATCTACTATCTATATTGCACTTGTATCACCATCTCTTCGCCGAACTAGTGCACCTATACAATTTACCATTGTATCGGGTGTGTTGGGGACACAAGAGACTCTTTGTTATTTGGTTGCAGGGTTGTTTGGAGAGACCATCTTCATCCCTCGCCTCCCACAGATTGATAAACCTTAGGTCATCCACTTGAGGGAAATTTGCTACTGTCCTACAAACCTCTGCACTTGGAGGCCCAACAACGTCTACAAGAAGAAGGTTGTGTAGTAGACATCACCAGACACCTCGGCCAGGAAAAACCGAGGACAATGGCAGCCCTAACAAGCCTTATGACCCTCTTTTGCGCAGGCGAAGACAGTTGGCTGGCCCATAGCGGCACCAGCAACCCAGGCACATCTGAAGTCAGGGATGGAAACGGGAAACCGCGACCAAATAAAAGCAAGCGTCGAAACAATGAAGACAACCCAGACAACACGGTGGTAAACGCCGGATTCAGGGGCTCTCGACCCGGTCAATGGAAAAAGCCATTTAAAGGCAACAAAGATGCACCGTCCAGCCTAAACAAGATTCTAGACAGATTATGTCACATTCATGGCACCTCCGACAAACCCGCAAATCACACCAACAGAGAATGCTGGGTCTTCAAGCAGGCCGGCAAGTTAAACGCCGAACACAAGGGAGGAGACACCAAGCGAAGACGAGGATGAGCCTCGCTTGACCCGAACAACTGGAAGGCGAAAAATTCCCACCAGAGGTCAAAATAGTAAACATGATTTTACGCAACTCACATACCGAAGAGGAGGCGCAAGCGCGCACACTGAGGCATATACGCCGTGGAGCACATCACCCCCAATTTCAACCCTTGGTCGGCCCGCCCGATCACTTTTGATCACAGGGATCACCCGACTAGTATCCGGCACGGAGGATCGGCTGCCTTGGTGCTAGACCCAATAATTGACGGATACCACCTCACTCGAGTCCTGATGGGCCGGTGGCGATGAATCTTAATCTGATATATCAGGACACCGTCTGCAAAATGGGGATAGACCCGACAAGAATAAACCAAAGAAATACTACCTTTAAAGGAGTAATACCAGGCCCAGAGGCCTGCTGCACGGGCTCTCTAGTTTTGGAGGTTGTATTCGGTTCTCCAGACAACTTCCGAAGCGAAGAATTAACCTTCGACATCGCTCCATTCCGAAGCGGCTATCATGCACTACTCGGAAGAACAACCTTCGCTTGTTTCAACGCAGTACCGCACTGCGCTTATCTTAAGCCCAAGATGCCCGGTCCACGTGGCATCATCATAGTTAGTGGAAACACAGAGCGTTCCTCACGTACCGAGAAATATGTGGCGGCTCTAGCAGCCGAACATTGAACCTCTCCAACCCTAATAAATGATCGGTCGTCAAGACCGTGGACACGGTTAAACGAGTCCGGCGCACCACTAGCTGTAACAGCTCAGATAAACATGAGATTGGGTTAATGGATATACCCCCATAGGTGGTGCTAGGGGCTTCCCGCATGTAAAAAAGGCTACAGTTCGGCTTGACCCTATTTAGATTGCACTTTAAATGGTTCATTAAAAATAACCAATTTTTCGCACGAAGACTTTTACCTGGGTTTTTCTGTTTTACAGATGATCATCGTGCTACACCCTTCCAGCATACGGCACAACGGGGACACACGCGCAGACGTGCAGCAGGGCCCCGCTTAAAGGTTTCTTTTTAGATTAAGACCCTGTGTAAACCATTTTTACTATCTCTTGTTGCTTCGCACCCTCCGGATACTCAACACAACTGAGAGGGATGCTGGCATTATTGGCATTTCGTCACGTCACACTAATGCACATACCTGGAAATTCAGGGCTCATTATCGAGGGCGTTGCTTTGCCCAGTATACGTTCTAAAGTCCGAATACCTTAGGGAGTGTTCAGCGTTGCGAGTTTGGCCTTATACGCATCAGCTCCGAATCATGTCTTTGGTCAATAGTTGGGTCTGCCTGGATCTCGTGTTTTGCTACCTTACGTTCCGCTCTGTCGGCTAAGGTGGCACCGGGAGAACTACTGCGATTGTGCCCTGGTTCATCTGGATGAGCACCTCAGCAGAGAAAGCCGAAAACTGACTGTCATGATAAAGCGCGAGACTGGTCAACCACTCGATGACTCAGCGGAATCTTCGTGATTCCTCCGCATTAACGAAGGACCGGTTTCCCGGTCATGTATGTACGCGCACCGTATTTGGATGAGTGCGGAAGTACCAGGGGCTATATAGTAGCCCCACCGTCAAACTCCTATGCCTTGTTCGTCGCGCTGCCACCTCCTTAATGGACCAAGACACGTTGGGTCAAGTGTGAATATGCGCTTTTCCGAACACCCCCGCACTATGTGCGTGGGGGCTGAAGCCGACGACTGCAAACTTTCAGGTTATATACATACATAAATGGCTGCACAGGAGGCATCATTATACTTTCAGGAAAAAGTATAAACACAACCTTTATAATCCGAATAGCATTGTTTTTACAATTGGGATACATGTCACCGAGCATGATACTCTTGAGTACCGAGCCTCACATTAAGCAGCGCCTTCTAGGACATCTTCAAAATAGTGCTCGGCGGGACACAGCCTCTGGCGGACCCGGATTGCAATAGCGGTGGCCTCCATCTCTGCCCAGTATCTCTTAACACGGGCAAGAGCCATCCGCGCACCTCTATGCACGCCCACCTCTTTACAGCGTCGATATGCGGCACAACACCAAGGAATCGTTGCACTAAACCAAAATAACTATTCGGCCTTGGCCCCTTCGGCCAAAGATGATCCACGACCGACCTCATGGCAAGTCCGGACAACCTATGGAGCTCGGCCCACTGGGCCATTTGTTCATTAAACAGAAGCGGACGCGTTGGAGCACTGAACTGCGACCAGAACAACCTTTCCAATTCATGATCTTTCTGATCTTTGAAAAACTCAGTCGCATCAGCAACACTCATTGCCAAGTCCAAGTACGCGTCTGCAGCACTCCATAATTGATCCAGAGGGGCATACTTCGGTTCTCCGAACTTAAATGCTGCAACAAAATGGGCTTCCCGGCCGTGATATCTACGGCAGCGGAGCTCCTCCTTCGCTGCTCTACGATTTTAGAGCGGGTTTCCTTGGCTGCTTCCATGGCTTTCTTGGTCGGCCGCTTTAAACAGCTTTCCTTTTCCAAGAAGCTCATATCGATCGGCGGCATCTTTCAACTCAATAGCCATCTTGGCTATTTTATCTTTCTTTCGGTGATGAGCAGCCTGTTCAGCTCTTAACTCTTGACGCCTTTAGGGCGGCCGCATCACTTCTCTGGCTTGTTCCTTGGCTCGGGCAAGTTCCGCCCAAAGGGTCTCCTGGCAGCGGCTGATCTGCGATCACAACATATTATAGATACTAGCATCATGCTCCTCTTAATATTTGTTGACCACCCGAAAATACATACCATGTGCCTCTTCAAGCCGCTTGTTCACAAGCACGATGTCGGCGTCTGCCGCGTCAAGCTGCCGCCTCAGTTTGGCAAACTCAGCAGTCCGACCAGCCACCGGACCCTTAGCCGCCTGCACATGAAAGCAGCGCGATCATTACCTGGGACTATGATCCTCTGTTTGCCGCCTCTGCACACCAACCAGAGTCTCAGGGGCTACTATCTGTATATAGCACACCTAGCGTGTGCGGTACCGTCAAAAAAATATATATTACTTGCGTACCTCAAAGCCTCTTAGCAGGCTCATAAAATCTTCATGCAACCCACTTTTGGCAGATGAAATCCTCTCAACCACCGTACCCATTAAAGTACGATGCGCCTCTGAGATAGCCACTTGCAATAGAAGACCCATCAGTGCGTCCAGTTGTGCACCAGACAGTCCGGACTTTTTCTATTGCTCTCCTTAGGAGCCGAATACTCCAGACTTCGGGTGGCCGAAGGGTTACCTTCTGGCCTTGGCGGATCAGGAGAAATCCTCCGTGATGACACCTCAGGGTCGTCCGCCCCGGGAGGCGGGGAGACAGGGGGAGGCGTTTCGCTCTCCATCATCTCCAGTTATTGTCCTCGGAGGTAAAGCATGATATATTTACCAAAGTACTCTTGTTCACTTACAGCTCGGTGGAGGGCTGGCCCCCATGTGGTATTTGTCGCGTGAGGGCGCCCTCCGGCGAGGCCCCCTTGTGAAGGTTTTTCCTCGTTTGGAAACCTTCGTTTCCAAGTCTTGAGGCGGTCCTTTTCCTTCCTTGGTGAGAGGATTCTAGATTCTTCTCCCGATTATCCTCCTTCGAGGAGACACTAATTCCCCTGGTTTGGATGTGTAATGTGTGAAGCCCGCTTTCAGCTTCTTTATTCCTCCCTTTATCTTCCCTTGATGGCACATTATAAGGTGCATGTGTTGGATGTGGGGTTCCGGCAAACCCTTAAGGTTCGAACACTGGGGTGCGCACGAAGTCTCTCCCTCCCTGAGGGAGTCCTCGATTAGGGGGTATCGGGACAGCCGGACTGTGTACAACGTCCGGACTTTTGAAGCGTGAAGATACAAGACTCAAGACTTCGGCCCGTGTCTGGATGGGACTTTCCTTGGCGTGGAAGTGTAAGTGCATCTAGTGCCCCTTAGTGATTTTGGTGTATTGAAAACTTATAGGTTAAGGGACTAATGTGTTTGTGAGTGTACACAGGTCTATAAGTCTATGAGGAGTTTGATATTTACAGAGAAAGTCGACCCCTAAAAATGAAGTTCTTGTTGAAGACTTTGATATTACGAAGACTTCACGAAGACTTTGAAAGTGAAGAAATTGGTGTGACCTTGAAGACTTGGTATTCATTTGAGGAACATGAAGCGTGAAGACTTTTGTTTTCGTAGTTTCATTTTCTCTTTCTTGAGTCATAGGAAACACCGTCTTTGTTAAAGGGGTCGAGGAAATACTAAGGAAAAATTTCCACGTGATGCTCAACTCAAAATCCCACACCTACCAATACCTTGAGTGAAGCCTTTGGAAATCTCATACAGTTCGGTGAATTTCTTGATGTGAGAGGCGAAGTTCTTACATTATTTGAGAATTTGTCTGACTTAGGAGTTAGGAATTCGCCGGTGCAGATTGCCTACAGTGAGGAACATGATAGCCACAGCGAATTTGAGATTCAAATTTCCGACCGTTCTTTGTCTTTCTTGGCAGCTGTCCCAAAATATCTTATCCACCTAACAGTCATATCATTGAAGGGCATTTATGTCTTATCATGTTGGGCTGCTCCCTAGGCTATAAATAGCTGCCCCCTACAACCACTAGCTGGTTGGCTGCTCCGAGAGAACTTGACACTTGTCATTTGAGAGCAACCCATCCTCCAAGGACTTTGAGCGAAAATCATCGAGTGAGGAAAACCCAAAAACCAAACCCTACAAACCCAAAGTGATTGAGCATCACTTGAAGAGATTGATCCTGCGTGGATCCGGCTTGTTACCTTTGAAGATCTGTGCTAATTCAGACGGTTAGGCGTCATGGTCTAGAAGCATCCAAGAGGAATTGTTGATCGCCGAGTAACCAAGTCTGTGAAGGTTTGGAAGTCGCTGAAGACTTACCACAGTGATTGGGCCAGTGCAATGTGACCTTAGTTCAAGGAGAATCTGGTGAGGACTTGGTGTCTGAGCTGTGTGCTCAGCGGTATTTGGGTGTCCGGGACTGTGTCCTCGAGTTTAAATACTCAAGCCGCTCCAACGGACGTACAAGCCCAGGGGCAGTTGGAACTGGTCTACCAAATCATTGTCTTCACCAACCTAAGCTGGTTCTATTTCCTCAACCCTTTCATTTCCTTATTACTTTGTTGAGTGTTCATTCATATACGTGTTTGAAGACTTTGGTAGAAGACTTTCTCAATTTCCTCGGTTCAATTTCTTGATCTGTTTGTCTTCATCTTGTGCTATCCTGTGTTTACGCTTTTCTGTACTCTTTGTTTGTCTTCATTTCATCATGATGACCATGCACGCATTATGTTATGCTTACTTACGAGTACTTATTCCGCTGCAAGTAGTTCTTCGCTAAGGAATTTCCTCACCGCAAATTCCTCGGTGAAGAATTCATAAAAATCGCCTATTCACCCCCCTCTAGTCGATATAACGCACTTTCAATTGGTATCGAGCAAGGTACTCCCTTGTTACGTGTGATTTTAGTTTAACCACGGAGTTTTAGTTATGTCGACCGCGGTATGATCAAGGTCTCAGCGGGGTGTCCTACCTTTGATGGGACGGACTACCCCTCTTGGAAGAACAAGATGCAAATGCATCTTGAGGCAATTGACAACGATCTACGGTATGTTGTGGAAAATGGTGTTCCCTCGGTCACACCTTCTCACGAATCTGCTGATGTGAAGAGATTCAAGAAACTCGATTCTCAAGCGAAGAATATCATATGTGGCCATCGAGCAAAGGACAATATGGAAGAGTGAGTGCTTTGGAAGCGCCAAGCTCATACAGGACTGGCTGTCCAAAGTAAATGAAGGAGTCTCAACTCAGCGTGACTCTCGAGTTGATGTTCTTCGCAATCTCTTTAACCGCTTCAAAAGACTCGACAATGAAAATGTTCAACAAACCTTCGATCGCCTCACTGACATCTCAAATGAGCTTCAAGCGCTTGGTGCCACTGACATCACCGACCATGAGGTGGTGAAGAAATTGTTGAGATCGCTTGATTCCTCATTTGATACTCTTGCACTGATGATATAAGAGCGTGCTGACTATAAGTCACTTGATCCAGCTGATATCCTCGAGACGCTAAATACTCATGAGTTCCAGCTTGCTGAAGAGAGAGATCTCAATGGTTCTAGCTATGGAAAAACACGTGCCCTGAAGGCCAAGGCTGTGTCTGAATCTGAGTGTGAAGACTCTGGTAGTAGCCTTGGAGATCCTGAAGAATTAGGCGAGAGCTATGCAATGCTCATGAAGAAATTCGAGAAGTTCTCAAGGCGTGATCGCTTTGGAAAATCCTCAAGGAAGCGATGATTCCTCATCCAGTGAATATAAGAGAAGACTTTGCCACAAATGCAAGAAACCTGGTCACTACATCCAAGATTGTCCTTAGTGGGAAAAGGAATAAAAGAAGAAGAAACATAAGGATTACAGTTCTGATGAAGCTAAGAAGAAGAAGACGAAATCGTCAAAATCTTCATCATCAAAATCCTCAAAGCCCTCTTCTCACAAGAAAAGCAGCTCCAAAAAGGCTCGGGCATTCATTGGCAAGGAAATGGACTCTGAAGCTGAATCTGAGGAACATGAGGAAGAGGAGGCATCGAGAAGAATCTGAGTGCAGTGTGGCGAGTCTAGCTCTACGCCATCTTGCTTTCGTCGACAAGTCCATCTTCAACTCTGAAGAAAATGACCTCACCTACAAAGCTGATGAAGATCTTGATGACTACGCTCCCACCTATTGCTTCATGGCAAAGGGTGCCAAGGTACTCAAATATACCTCCTCACGAATCTAGTGAAAATGAATCGATGAAGATCTAAAGCCCGATTACTCAAAACTTGCTAAGATTGCTGTAAAACAACAAAGGGCTTTTGAAAAGGTTCAAAACATGCTAGATAGGAGTGATGATATGTTAGGTGAAGAAATGGATCGCACTAAAGCCACATTTGAAAATCTTGAGAGACTTGATCTAGGTTTGACAGCCTTCAAGGTCATCATAACACTCTCTTATCGATCATCGAAACTTTCTTATGAATTTCTTCAAAGAAAGAAAAGATCTTGAGAAGCTAAGAGTGAGTTATGAAGATCTTCAGAAGGAGCGCGATTCATTACTTGCTCAACAAATCAGCACTTCTCAGGAAGAATTTGTTCCTCCATGCTTAAAGTGCATTGAACATGAATCTGCTAATTCTTCAGCTGAATGTTCAAATGCTTCAACTATTACAAATTCTTCACCTGCCTCTGCTACCACTAATTCCTCATCTGAGGACATTGCTAGTATCACTGACGATGCAGAAATTTGAAGGAATTGTATATGACAGGCATATACAAAAGCCTCAAAGGGCATCAGACTCTTTGTGATGTGCTTAAAAAGCATATCTTCAACAGGAACCCTAGGAAAGAGGGTATTGCCTTTGAGAGGAAACTCAATGCTGATGGAACATATTGGAAGCTTTGGCGGTATCCCAAAACCTCATGGGTTCTTTGCAAAGGGACCTCGATTGATCCATCTAACTTATCTGACTTTACATGCGAATCTCCTCATTCTTCGATGAGTCATTTGACTCAACTATAAACTGTTCAAAAATCAGAATAGTGAAGTATTTGCTAGATATGTTGGCACTAACTGCAGGAACGGTTCCCCTGTGAAGAAAATCTGGGTTCCCAAGAAGTGCCTTGAAAGTCTTCAGGTGAATGTCCTCATGACACCACCTCTGAAGAACAGGAACCCTAGATCAAACTCTTCATATGGACCAAATTCTTCATATGGATCCAAATCCTCATACAGACCAAATTCCTCACGTGGATCAAATTCCTCAAAAGGATCAAAGTCCTCATATGATTATCATCGTGCAAACAACTCTGTTTCGCAGGGTAGAGCTAAGGGCTATGAATATGTGCATTATTCTTCAAACCAATATGTTCATAAGTCCTCGAAGAATTTCTCTGTTTATTCATATGCTTACCCTAACCTCGAAAGCGAAATGGATTGGCCTCTATGCCACCATTCTCATATGGTGCTTTCATGAGTGATGAACTCTTTGCCACCCCTTCAGATGTGGGTGGTGAAGAAAAAGAACTAACCTCTTCTGCAGGGTCAGGTCTCCGGGCGTGCTTTAAGCGTCTGAAGAATTTCTTTGGGGGCACAGCGAAATGCGAAAGGGCCTTGAGGCTAATCATGATGAAATGAACTTTCATTTCACACGTCCTCATCTTGCTTATACATTATCTTGGTGATGAAATTCATCGATGAACTTGATATCATATTTTTCAGCGATGAAGTATATGAGATCGTAAGTTGCACTAATTCATCTGCAGGATGATCAACCCAAAACCACCGAGTGGGTTCTCGATAGTGGATGTACAAATCACATGGTGGTGACAAGAATCTATTGATGGATGCTCCTTATCACCATCACATCTGAAGCATATCATCTTCTTGACAAAGGCAAAAGTCGGTATTGGGTCTTGGTAAGGTTGCGATCTCTAAGGACATACACATGGACAAAGTCATGCTTGTTGAGTCCTTAGGATACAACCTCATGTCGATCTCAATGCTTTGTGATCTTGATATGGTTGTTATCTTTGGCAAATATCGTTGTGTTGTGATTATGGAAGCTGACAATTCCAAAGTCTTGAAGGCTTTAGGAGAGGAGACTTGTATATTGTTGATTTCTCTCTGGGACCACAACCAGCCGTGTGTTTACTTGCAAAAAGCTTGAGAAGGCTGGCTATGGCATCGGCGACTTGGTCACGCGAGCATGAGGAATTTGAACACGCTTGCAAAGAAGAAGCATGTCATTGGCATTGAGAATGTCAAATTCCTCAAGGATCACTTGTGTGGAGCCTCTGAAGCTGGGAAAATGACCAAGGCCAAGCATCCAGCGAAGACTATCATGACCACTACTCGTCCCTTCGAATTGCTTCACATGGACCTCTTTGGTCCTAATCATTACTCAATTTGTCACTAATGGCGCATCTCTATATGGCTTTGTTATTGTTGATGATTACTCTCGTTACACATGGGTACACATTGTTACTTACAAAAATGAAGTGCAGGAAGTCTTCAAATGATTTTCCTCGAGGGCTTCAACTAACTTTGGTGTGAAGATCGGACACATCAGGAGTGACAATGGGCTGAGTTCAAAAATTCGGTCTTGATGCCTATCTTGATGAACTTGGTATTACTCATGAGTTATCTGCTCCCTATACTCCTCGGCAAAATGGCGTCGTGGGCGCAAGAACAGAACTCTTGTTGAGATGGCTCGCACTATGCTTGATGAATACAAAGCGCCTAGTCATTTTTGGATTGATGCAATTGATACTGCGTGCCACATCATCAGCAGTATATCTTCACAAATTCTTCAAGAAGACTTCCTATGAACTCCTCAACGACAAGAAACCCAAAGTAAGTTATTTCAAAGTCTTGATTGCTAAATCTTTGGATTAGAGATCCTCATCACAATTCTAAATTTGCACCGAAAGCATATGAAGGTTTTATGCTTGGTTACGGAAAGGACTACGCACACCTACAGAGTCTTCAACATCGCTCTTCACAAGATTGTTGACCTTTGTAGATGTGCGGTTCGATGAAACTAATGGCTCGCAAAGAGAGCACCTACCTTCTGTGTTAGATGAACCAGCACCTGAGGAATCTATCAGGTTCAAGGCAACTGAGGATGTCATTCCTACTGAAGAATCTGCTGAAGAATTCATTCCTATAAGCGAAGAACGTCGAGCTGATGCACCTGAAGATAATGCTGAAGACAATGGTGCTGAGGAAAATAATCAAATTCCTCGATGACAACCAGCTCATCCTCGCGTTGCAAAAGAAGTGCAAGTTGACAAGATCATCGATGACATTGAAGCGCCGGGTCCTCTCACACGCTCAAAAGCTTCACATTTATCTAACTTTTGTGGGCACTATGCTTTTGTCTCTATCACAGAGCCCACTAAGGTAGATGAAGCATTCTGGAACTGAGTGGATTCAGGCCATGCAAGAAGAATTACATCAGTTCGAGCTCAACAATGTCTGGAGGCTGGTCAAACGTCCAGACCCTCGCAAGCATAATATCATTGGCACAAAGTGGATCTACCGCAACAAGCAAGATGAAAATGGCCTTGTGGTGAGGAATAAGGCACGACTTGTAGCTCAAGGCTACACACAGGTTGAAGGAGTTGATTTCGATGAAACTTTTGCACCTGTTGCTACACTTGAGTCTATTCGCATATTACTCGCCTATGCTAACCATCACAATATCACTTTATATCAAATGGATGTGAAAAGTGCATTCCTCAATGGTAAGCTTGAGGAAGAAGTATATGTTGCTCAACCCCCAGGTTTTGAAGATCCAAAGAATCCCGACAAAGTCTTCAAACTCAAAAAGGCCCTCTATGGTCTCAAACAAGCCCCACGGGTGTGGTATGATACATTGAAGGAATTCTTCGTGAAGAATGGCTTCACACCCGGTTCATTCGACCCTACTCTCCTTACTAAATCATATGATGGTGAACTGTTTGTGTGCCAAATATATGTTGATGATATTATCTTTGGCTTTACTGACCAACGTTATCGTGATGAATTTGCCTATATGATGAGTGAAGAATATCAAATGTCTATGATGGGAGAGTTGAAATTCTTCTTAGGTCTTCAAATTAAATCAACAACACAATGGCATATTCATATCTCGGGAGAAATACCTCAAAGATGTCCGAAGAAATTCAGCATGCAAAATTGCAAAGGCGTCAAAATTACTATGCCCACAAATGGCCATCTATGCCTTTGATGAAAATGGTATTGACTTCGACCACAAGGTATACCGCTCCATGATTGGTTCTTTATTGTACTTATGTGCATCTAGGCCAGATATAATGCTTAGTGTTTGCATGTGTGCCCGATTTCAAGCTACACCGAAGGAATCACACCATAAGGCTGTGAAGCATATTCTTCGATATCTAGCTCACACACCAACACTAGGATTATGGTACCCCAAGGTCTCTACTTTTGATCTCATTACGACTCGACTATCTTTGGTGATCGTGTGGACCGCAAGTCAACATCTGGTACTTGTCATTTCCTCGAGCGATCTTTGGTCTGTTGGTCCTTGAAGAAAGCGAGCTGCGTATCCTTTGTCTCTTGCGGAAGCTGAATACATTGCTGCTGGCTCATGTTGTGCTCAATTCTTTGTGGATGAAGCAAACTCTCAAGGACTACTGGCATCAACGTGAAGAATGTGCCTCTCTCTGTGACAATGAGAGTGCCATCAAGATTGCTCACAACCCAGTTCAGCACTCGAAGACAAAGCACATTCAAATTCGTCATCATTTTCTTCGTGATCATGTGTTGAAGGCGACATCTCCATCGAGCATGTGAAGGCGAAGAACAGCTAGCCGATATCTTCACTAAGCCCTTGGATGAGAAGAGATTTAGCAAGTTGCGGTGTGAGCTAAATATCTTAGAATCTTGAATGTTCTTTGAAAAGGCACACATCCGACACTTATGCAAAATTGATGACTTAGATGTGCAACACATGAAGAAAGCGTTTTCTTCAATCAATGAAGAATAACACTCTAAATGTGAAGAAATTAATGAAGAATTTGATTCTCGAGAACCCTCGACAATTGTATGCGGTGTATGCGAAATCATCATTCTTATCTAGTGGGTCACGCCACCACCAAAGCTGAAAATCTTCAATTCGAATTTTTCCTCACTTTTTGAAATTCTTCAGTTTTTCAAATTCTTCAACTTTGCAAAATCTTCACTGATTCCGTCGTTTTTATTCATTAGCTATATATATATGGGTTTATGTCCTCTACAGCATTCACTTATGGCTATTTCTTCAAGTCGCTTTTTCTGCTAAGTGAATGTGATCGGACCCTTCCCCCTCTATGCTATACTCAACCCAATCTATTCACAAATTCTTCATGTGCGTTCTATTTGAAACTCGTTCAAAATCTTCACAGTGTCCTTGTCAGCTGAAGAAATTGCGAACGGAACTTTAAAACTAATCTTATCCAAACTTTCGGTTTTGCCGCTCAAACCGTTCCGCATCCCACGATGCATTATTTTATTCACCCACGATCGTACGATCTCCACTACCACGATGCGTGGGAGACACATGTCGTGAGAAGGAGAATGGTCGAGAACACGTTCGTCCCTAAATCTTGAGCAAACAGTTTTCACTGCCTCTATAAATACCCTCTCCTCATCCTCACTTCTTTTACTCCGCTCGGCCTCTCTCTCCCTTCGAGCTCCTCAAACCCTAAGCGCCGCCGCTTCTCCATCGTCGCCCGGTGAGGAAGAGCTTCCTTGCCTCGACCTCGCCACCCGTCGTACTCGCGCCCGATTCTTGAAATCTTCACTCCGCCCGCCCGTAGCCATCTTCCTCCGCCGAGTTAGAGGCGTGGAAGATTTGAGCAGAACGAGCTTCACATCTACAACACCCGGTTAAATGCGTGTTCTTCATTTAGGGTAATTAAAAGTTACTTTTACTACCCTCGTCGATCCAAATTTTTCACTACAAAATCTTCAAAGGTGTTTTATTCTTCAAATCCTCACACACAAACACCTCACTAGTTATATGCTCTTGATTCGTTTCTCTAAGCAATCATTTTTCTTCAAGATTCCTCAATTGTGTGGATCCTCGATCTGTACAACTCTGGAACCTAAGACAAAGAAGCAACTTAGTGAAATACTTCAAAACTCATCTGGTCAAAATCCTCAAAACTTGTTCTTTTGAAAAACCTTACGAGAGCATGTGACCTCTCCAAATTCCTCGCAACTATACTCTGTTCACGGTACTCATGTCCATTCTGAATCACTAGGTTCTCATCAACTTAACTCATTTGCAGCGTTCCTCGAAGAAAAGTTGCATACTTCTTGAGAGAATTCGTTTGTTCAAATTCCTCAATTTGAAGAATATGGCGAAGGAAAGAAGCCACGAGAAAGGAGGAAAGAGGCACGAGGTCATGACCGCGTTTGAAATCCACTGAGGAAATATATCTTTGATTATTGCACACCCGATGAAGCGAGTTTAGCAAAGAAAACAAAATCAGCGCAAGGTGTGCATTCAAAGGATTGAGCGGAGATGGGCAAGGGAATGGAGAGTACAGATATGTAACTCCAAAGTACATGAAGAAATTCGCACTCAATCCTCCATGCCCAAGAGCTCCATCGGCACCTGGTCAAGAAGCTGACCCCACCAGCATCAAGCATGGTGAGGACTTTCCTGAAGAATGGCCCAAGCGCCAAGCCAAATTGGCAAGACAAGCCAACGAGGCAGTGAGGAAATTCAATGAGGACTCTGCTCTGCTGCTGCCCTTTGAGGCCTCTGTCAAGCCAAGAAAATCTATGGCGAAGAAGCCCACACACAAACCAAGTGCTTCACCAGCAAAGTGCCCTCACGACCAAGTTCCTCGTGATTGCCCTCACGGCAAATTCCTCATCTTGCCCCTGCTCCTCCAAAATCCTCGGCTCCTTCAAAGTCCTCGTGAGCTCCTCCCAAGTCCTCGGCCGATTCAAACCAAAGTCCTCGGCACACTGTGCATCGGCCCACGTGCCAAGGGCTGAGGCTTCTCCATTGCCTCTCTGGTGTCTCGGCCAAGTTCCTCAGCTGCACCAAAGTCTTCATCTGGCCCGACTCTGCGAAGACCAAGGCCACTGTTGGGCGAGGTCCTCGGCCAAGTCCCAAGAAGAAGCAATTAAGCCTTCCAAGAGCCAAGCCCGAGGATGATGAGGCTGATGATGATGAACTTGCGGAAATCATCGAGACCGCCAAGGAAGGGCCGCTAGAGCCAAAGGCACAACTGTGCCACTTCTGATGGAAAAGAGAAAAATCCTAGATTACAAAGAACTCTGGCACAAGGATCCAAACACCCCTATACCTGATTTTCATCAGACCCCAGGACAAAGTCATATCTTGACCCATTTCATCACTTTGAAGAGAAATGGAAGTTTGAAAAGGCAAGAGATCAAGAAAGCTCAATACGAGAAGGAGAAGTTCACGAAGAAAAAGCGTTGTCGAGAATGACACACGAGGAACTTCTCAAGGTCCAGACTGAAATTCAAGACCTCAGCAAAAACTTCGATGCTTATTATGCTGATTGGCAAGGAGCCAAGGTCAGATTCGTCAACCTGACAAAGAAATTCAAAAATGTTGCTGCCCCAACGCAACATGAAATTCCTCATTTGGAGCCTCGGCTCAACCGGCTGAAGAACATGCCAAGCACCGATGAAGTTCAGGCTCTTTGAAGAAAATGCATTCGAGGCTGATGATCCCATTCCAATTTCTTTGAAGAAATTGCCAGGGCATCCACTAGTGGTGCGCTGAAGAAAGCGAACAAGTCGAGAACAAGCGCATCGATTGTGCACGAGGAAAATCAACCTGATTCCTCGGTTCCTCCAGCGCCAACACCAACTCCAATTCTTCCATACGCCTCGATGTGAAGAAGACCAAGGCTGCAGAACGAGCTGCAGTGAAGAAACGGAAAGCATCAGCTGCGTCAAATTCTTCGGCTGCGAAGAAAATGAAGCCAATGACCAGCTCCTTTGAAAATCCTATTGATGCGATTCCAATTTCCTCAATTCCATCAAAGGACCTTGTTCCTTTTGATGAAGATTATGTGATCCCAAGCGGATCGATGAAGAAAATCATTCTGCTGCCCGTCGGAAGCAGATTGATGAAGAAATTGAAGTGGAAGCAATCCCTTCAACCCCAATCATTTCCTCACCTATGCCTCGGTTCACGGTGAAGAGGCGGTGTTGAGGAAATTGAAGAAGATGTGGACATTGGAAGCACAATGCCAGTGATGAACGATGACTTTTGGGAAAGTCAGCATCCAAATTCTCCACTCTTCACCCCAATCCAACAGATACCTCAGTCCCCTGCTCCAACTGTTCAAATGGTCTCTGAAGAAACTCATCCCACTTCATCTGTCCATGAAGAAATTCCAGCCACTAGCGCTGATGAACCTCTTCTTCTTGATCCTCGTGCTGCTGTTGAGGAACAAGAAATTCCTCGACTGAAGAACACGAGATTGCGATTCACGAGGTCGTGATGCAACTCACTGACACTCCACTGCCAAAGCCAAAGGATCCCTTCTCAACAAAGCAAAAGTTCAAGGCTGAAGACTTTTTCAGTGAGCACGTATTCTTCACTGATTACAATCCATATGACTCTACTCGCATAAGGAAGAGGCGTTTCTAGACTGCCAGTCAAGCCAATTTCTATTCCTCAGTGCTCTTCAACAAAGACAAAGTCTTCGATCATGCACATATTCCTCATGTGGACATGGAGTCTTTGCCAGGCTTTGAGCCAGTCCTCAGTGTTCTTCCACGGCCTTGGGACTTCTGAATTTCTGCACTGACATCTGTGATTGGAATGAAGAACTCATTCTTCAATTCTATGCAACGCTGCACATCACCGGAGACGCTGAAGACGTGAACTCATGGGTATTAGACTGGATGTCTGAAAATACTCACTACAAGGCACCAGCAACTGAATTGCTTCGTGCTCTACCACTCAGTCCTCCACTTGACGGTGCTCGTTGTATCTACAATGAACCAGAACTTTCAAATCACTATATGCAAGTGCTGATGAAGCCTTTGAAGCCAAGGCAGGCCCCAAGAACCAAATTCCTCGTCAAGGAATTATTGTATGTGCCTCGGACTGTCTATCGGATTACAGCGAAGACAATGAGTCCTATCAAATTCCTATACTCAGATGATGAAGAAGTCGTTGGCATCATGAAGAATATGCTTTTCAATATCATTCATGGCGTTCTCGTCAACTTCCATGATTTCTTCATGAGGACTCTGGCAAACATTGCTAAGTCACCATTTGAGCTGAAGGCTTATGCGCCTTGGATTATGGGATTCATCAGGACAAGGTCTTCACTCAATTACAAGGCTGATACTCTGAACTACTGCAGCTACTTGCCCCCGATTGAAGTCCTCAAACGGACATTTACCTCAGCTGATGACAAGGGCAAGGCTACTGCTGTGATCGATGAAGGCATTCATCCATTGGATGGACAGTTTAAAGCTGCATCCTACTCCACCAATGATGACTCGCCACACATGATTCTCGCCAAGAAATACCTCAGCCAAGCAAAGTCCTCAAGCCACAGCACCCAGGGTGATGGCTGATCGTGAGTTACTCCTCAGTCTTCATCAGAAGGTTGATCGCAATCATAAATGGGTCAAGCGTCAGTTTGGTTCAATTTTTCACAACATGACCTCTACACACAATGAAGTGAAGAAAAACCACTACTACCTCCATGAAACCTTCAAACGCACCTGGGCTGTTCTTTCAAATGTCTACAACACGGAAGAACTGACGACAATGGGTCTCAAGGAAGAATTTGACTGGTCTGCACCTCCTCCGAAGAAATACAAGAAGGTCAAAGTTCCTTCCTTGGTGGCCAGCTCCTATTCTTCATCGCGTGACACTGATGAAAATGAAGACTTGGACGACACTGCGGCAGGCCCTACTACAACAACCGACCCCAACAACGCTGGCGCTCCTTCTTCATCTTGAAATTCTTCAGGGGCGTTAGTCCTCAGTTTCGATCCTTTTGGTCATTCGATGACAAAAGGGGAGAAATTTGAGTTAGTCTTCAAGCGGGTCTATTATATGGGCAAATTTTTGTTAAGTTACAACTCTCGTTCTTCTGAAACTTTTATTGGATCGAGTTGTAATCTTAAACCCGATGGTGCTTTGATACTTTTGATGCACTGTGCTCTTGCACTATGCTCTGATACTTTTGATGCACTGAGCTCTGATTCTCTTGAGCTCTGATACTCTTGATGCGTTATTTTGCATGCTTGTTCCTCTTTAATGTTATCGCACACATGCTGAATTTCATGAAGCATCATATTTCATCATGCATTTCAAATTCTTCATACTATATGTAAAATGCGTGTATGAATTACAAGATATAGGGGGAGATCTCCATGATTCAACTCTTCAAATGTGCATTGCCTCAAAAGCAAATTCCTCACTATGCACATCTTCGTGGGGAGTTCTTCTATATCTTGCAATCAAATTCCTCAATATTAGTATTTACACTTCATATGTTTATCCTCGTTGAAAACTTAACCTGTATTGTCATCAATCACCAAAAAGGGGGAGATTGTAAGTGCATCTAGTGCCCCTTAGTGATTGAAGACTTATAGGTTAAGGGACTAATGTGTTTGTGAGTGTACACAGGTCTATAAGTCTATGAGGAGTTTGATATTTACAGAGAAAGTCGACCCCTAAAAATGAAGTTCTTCGACTGAAGACTTTGATATTCTGAAGACTTTCTGAAGACTTTGAAAGTGAAGAAATTGGTGTGACCTTGAAGACTTGGTATTCATTTGAGGAACATGAAGCGTGAAGACTTTTGTCTTCGTAGTTTCATTTTCTCTTTCTTCAGTCATAGGAAACACCGTACTATTAAAGGGGGTCGAGGAAATACTAAGGAAAAATTTCCATGTGATGCTCAACTCAAAATCCTACACCTACCAATACCTTCGAGTGAAGCCTTTGGAAATCTCATACAGTTCAGTCAATTTCTTCAAAGGATGTGAGACGAAGTTCTTACATTACTGAGGAATTTGTCTGGACCGAGGAGTTAGGAATTCGCCATCTGGATTGCCTACGATGAGGAACATGATAGCCCTGAGGAATTTGAGATTCAAATTTCCGACCGTTGCTATCTGCTACCAACTGTCCCAAAATATCTTATCCACCTAACGGTCATATCATTGAAGGGCATTTATGTCTTATCATGTCGGGCTGCTCCATTATGCTATATATAGCCGCCCCTACAACCACTAGCTGGTTGGCTGCTCCGAGAGAACTTGACACTTGTCATTTGAGAGCAACCCATCCTCCGAGGACTTTGAGCGAAAATCATCGAGTGAGGAAAAACCCAAAAACCAAACCCCTACAAACCCAAAGTGATTGAGAATCACTGAAGAGATTGATCCTGCGTGGATCCGACGCTTGTTACCTTTGAAGACTGTGCTTCTTCCAGACGGTTAGGCGTCATGGTCTAGAAGCATCCAAGAGGAATTGTGGATCACCGAGTGACAAAGTCTGTGAAAGGTTTGGAAGTCGCTCAAGACTTACCACGAGTGATTGGACGAGGTCTGTGTGACCTTAGTTCAAGGAGAATACGGTGAGGACTTGTCGTCTGAGCTGCGTGCTCAGCGACTAGGTGTCCGGACTGTGTGTCCTCGAGTTTAAATACTCACCGCTCAACCAGACGCATAACCGAGACAATGATTGAACCGGTCTACCAAATCATTGTCTTCACCAACCTAACTGGTTCTATTTCCTCAACCCTTTCATTTCCTCATTACTGTGTTGAGTGTTCATTCATATCTGTGTTTGAAGACTTTGACTGAAGACTTTCTCAATTTCCTCTGTTCAATTTCTTCTGTCTGTTTGTCTTCATCTTTTGCTATCCTGTGTTTACGCTTTATGTACTCTTTATTTGTCTTCATTTCATCATGATGACCATGCCCGCTTTCTGTTATGCTTACTTCTGAGTACTTATTCCGCTGCAAGTAGTTCTTCGCTAAGGAATTTACTCACCGGCAAATTCCTCAGTGAAGAATTCATTAAAATCGCCTATTCACCCCCCCTCTAGTCGATATAACGCACTTTCAGGAAGGCAAGCTTGGCAATCAGGATATTATATTTCCTTCCTTGTAACCTACTCCATGTAAACCCTAGCCCTCTCAAGTGCCTATATAAACCGGAGAGGTTGGTCCTTAGAAGGCCGATCACAATTACAATCATACCAACATAGGCTAGCTCTTAGGGTTTAGCATCTACGATCTCGTCGTAGATCTACTCTTGTACTACCCATATCATCAATATTAATCAAGCAGGAAGTAGGGTTTTACCTCCATCGAGAGGGCCCGAACCTGGGTAAACACCTGTGTCCCTTACTTCTTGTTACCATCGGCCTTGAAGCACAGATCGGGACCCCCTACCTGAGATCCGCCGGTTTTGACACCGATATTGGTGCTTTCAATGAGAGTTCCTCTATGTCGTCGCTGTCAGGCTCGATGGCTCCTCCAATCATCATCAACGATGCTGTCCAGGGCGAGACTTTCCTCCCCGGACACATCTTCATGTTCGGTAACCGCCATGCTGGGCAATTCACTTAGCCATCTGGGCAGATCGTGACTCGCCCACAGCCACCCGGTCGGTTTCAGAAACCTGAACCACACGGCGGACATCCACGGAGACTTGATCTTCGATGGATTTGGACTTATGCCAGGAGCACCAGACAGTCAAGACATGCATGGCTTAGACCTGCCGTCAGACGAAGCTCGGGGCGTCATCCCCGTACTACCCCCGGACCTAGATCCGGAGCAGGTTGTGTTGCCTAAGGACGGAGGGATGGACCCCGCCCCCAGGTCACACACTCATCGGAGGTGGAGCCGAACACGGGCCTTACCTCTGCGGTGGCCTGTGACTCCGAACCCCCGGATTCGTATCCGGACGTTGGGTTCCAGTCTGCACGCTCCCTAGCCCATCGAGCCAGGATGGGCTCCGGGAATGGAGTTCACCGCTGCGGATATCTTCCAGCGCTCGCCCTTTGGCGACATGCTGGACTCATTAAAGTCTCTCTATTTGTCAGGAGGCTCTTCGCCGAACTATGTCCGGCTTGAGTGGGAGGCAGGCTATTTACCCACCCACCACCCACTTCATTGCCACGGTCGATGACTTAACCGAGGTACTGAACTTCGACTCCGAAGACATCGATGATATGGACGACAATGTAGGAGAAGAACATGAACCACCGCTCACTGGGCGGTGGACAGTCACCCCTTCTTATGATATATATACGGTGGACACTCTGAAGGAAACAAATGGCGATGAGGCAATGGAGGATAAAACCTCAGTGAAAAAGCAAAGAATGGGCGTCGTCGGCGCCACTCCAAGCCCCGCCACACCGATACCGGCCCAGAAGTCGAAAACAATCCGGATGGCCCCGAAGATGAATACAACCCCAGTCGGCTTCCCTTTCAGAATGCCGAACTAGCCATTGTGGGATACTTGGAGAGGGATAACTATACGCCCCCTCCAAGGACAAGGCAAGGCAATGACGAATTCGGCGTGCCTGATGATCCAGTGGAACAAGCACGCTTCGAGCGTCGGCTCATGGCCACGGCAAAGAGACTGCAAAGGAAGCAACGGCATCTTAAAGCTGACCAAGACTCGCAGATGGACAGATGGACCAAGGTCCTGGTCACTGAAAGATACGGACCCGACCGCCCGGACAAAGGGCACAGAGGGCACAACTGGCCGCCCCAACCTAAGAATGAGAACTCAAGGCACACGCCGCGACGTCAACACACCGCTACTGTCCAAAACAATACGAAGGACAAAAGAAAAAGCATCCTCAAGCCTCGGTGCAATTGTCATAAGTGCCAAAACAAGAACGCTGGTGTTAATTCCAGCAACTCCCAGTCCGGTCAACGAACAAAGAAGAGCTCAAACCTATCCGGCCCGAGCCACACACTAGATTAACCAAGTGAAATTCATGGTACTCCTAGAAGGACGGCAAAGCATACAAATAGATAATGCCGGATCCCCAAAGCAAAATGGCTAGCCGCGTGCTGGAAACAATGAAGGGAGACTTCTGCTCAAGATATCCCCCCCCCCTCCATAACATATAAGTACGGCCGCTTGCCCCAGACCACGCTAACAGCAGCAACTCAGTTGCAGTACCTAAGGACATAGCAAACCAGGGGCTGCACAAAACATGAAACCCCCACAGGTGTGAAATCACCAACAACATCTCTTAAAAGATGCTGGGGGCAAAGGCCAAGTTCTTCTGGCCCATCACTCTAAACGGTTGTCTTCAGATCACCAAACAAATACTACTCCAAAGAATAAATCTTCGGCACTTTCCCACCATGCGGTAATTTACCGTATGTTAGCGGGACGAACCACGCTGGCTGGATCCGGCGTGGTAAATAACTCAGGCCAACACCATGTGATGTAATCACACCTATGGGCAAGGCCGAACCCCGCCCTCGGGGCGGATATCATACAGCTGTCGGAGTAGCGAGTTGATCATGCCTGTTAAGATTTTGATATAACAGACGACTATCCGGGCACCAATTGAGGAGTCCGCGCTACCCACCAGTATGGCGGCTGGGCTTACCAGGGCCCGATCAGGAGCCCTCGAACCAACCCCAAGTGGACGCTCGTTTAACTTCGACGCAGAACAGGATAGGTGACGTGGAATCGGCCAGGACACACAAGGAGCCCCCCCCCCCTAAAAGAAGGCAGTCTAGATTCACTTCTTATCCACTGACAAACTCCCTCCAGTCCGGCCATCACAGGTTCCGCCAAAAAACACCTCTTTTCATAATCATACATCGTACTCATATGCATAGACATATCATTTTGCTACAATACGTAGACTTAAATAACACTTACCGGCCGTCGCTTTTCATCGACACCCCGTGTTACACCCGATTACGCCAGGGGCTTCATAATACGGCAATAAAGTCCGACCACCTTCTCGGTCATCCGGCACCCCAAACTTATTGCAATATATGCATCAGCTCCGAATCATGTCTTGGGTCATTGGTTGGGTTTGCCTGGCTCCCTTGTTTTGGTACCTTACGTTCTGTTATATCGGCTAAGGTAGCGCAGGGAGAACTACTGCGATTGTGTCCCGGATCTGCCGGACGAGCACCTCAGTAGAGAAAGCCTAAACCGACTGTCATGATACAGCGAGAGCTGGTTAGCTATTCGAGAGGATGTAAAATCCCTAAAGATTTATTCCGCACAACGCCATTATAAATGCTTAGTGCGACGGATCGGTCTTCTGATCAGGCGCCAATAGAGCCCCTAGTTCGGCCTTCCGAACACTAGGGGCTGCGCCGACCATACTCGAATTCTATGGCTAAGTGAGAGTAATAAAGCCTTATAGTCCGATTGCCTGGTTCGTGGTGAGAAACGCCTCCGCAAAGGGACCCAACTATGGGATAAAGAGCATTCAGTTATATACCAAACACCCCAGTATTCTTTTTACGTGGCGGCAGAAGCCGACGACTGGCCAACTCTCAGGATTTACATACATTAAACAGCCGCGCAGGAAGAACATATGTTCAAACAAAACAGGCAATATATAAATGCCATAATCCCATATTACAAAAAAGTGGCATGAATGCCCTCAGGAAAATATAATGTCTTTGGTTCATTTATCCGCCGCATAAAGTAAAACCTCGTTACACCTTCAAAGAAATGCGAGTTAAGACTTGCGATTCTCCTTACCCTCTGGCGGCCCCTCAGTCATCAGCTTCTCCGCGTCAAGCTTCCCCCAATGCACTTTTGCACGGGCGAATGCCGTACGTGCACCCTCTATCCAGACCAATCGCTTAATAGCGTCAAGCCGAGGACAAGCACCCGCAATCCGCTTCATGAGCCCGAAGTAACTGCTCCGAATTGGCTCCGCCGGCCACAGCCGGACAATCAACTCCTTCATGGCTAGTTCGGCCGCCTGGTGCAGTTCGACCAGCTGCTTCAGCTGATCGAGAAAGGGCACCAGATAGTTCGGTGCCAAATACTGCCACCAGAAATCCCTTTCCGCAGACTTCTTTTCCTCGGTTCGGTAGAATTGGGCGGCGTATGATATGCTGCGAGGAAGATCCGCAAACGCCCCTGGAAAAATAAGAATTCAGCTTGCCGCTTAGAATTCTACCATCATCATGAATAAATGGCTAAGAATACAGAAGGCCTTACCAGCCGCAACTTTCCGGGCATCTTGAATGTCCCGTACAGCACCTCGGGCTTCTTCCCCGGCGTCTTCCGTAGCCTGGAGCACTTGGGCGAGTTCGGCTTCTTTCTCTATTACACTTTGCTCCAAGCCCTCGCTTTTCTTCACAGCCTCCTGGAGCTCCCGCTCAGCTGTGACAACCCTGGCATCGTGTTTTTCACGGAGTGCCTGTTTGGTGGCAGCCTTCTTGTTGGCATCATCTACAGCCTTCTTCAGTGCCTCGTATTCGGCACTCATTCCTAGGGCGTACAACAAAAATACTTTTCAACAAGCACAATTACTTATTTGTGCCCAATGCAAGACAATGTTTTATCATACCTTGTTTATCTTCTAATTGCTTTCTCACGCGGCCAAGTTCTTCCTCGGCCCGTTCCAGGCTCCGCTTTAGTTCGGACACTTCCCCATTATGAGCGGTCGTCCTCTCCGCAGATGCCTATATTCAAACAAAGAGGTACATGTCATTAACATAAGTTCCCACGACAAGAGAGAATTTGATCCCCTGCCCGGCTCCCTCTCCTTTGCCGGACAGTGTATCAGGGGCTACTACTCATATAATGATGATTCCTCAAAGGTTTCTTGGAAAACATACCTCAAAGGCCTTTATAAGGCCAAGGCAGGACTCGTTCAACCCGCTCTCGACGGACTGAATCTTTTCAACCACCGCACCCATAAGGATCCGATGTTCATCAACGATAGACGCGTTCTTCAACGCTGTTGATAGACCGCCTGGTAGCTCTGTCCGAACAGAGGTTGCCGGCAGAGTGGGAAGGCCTCCCACCGTTGAAGGTGGCTGCTCGCCCGATCTGGGGGCCTTAGAGGTCTCCCGGACCTTGTCCGGCTGCGGGCCGAACCCAAGGTCGCCCCTGCTGACGGCACACTCCGGGGCCATCGCTCCCGTGTGTCCGGCCCCAGTGTTATGCCCCCCTAGTCGGAGCCCCGTTGAGACGACACCTCAATGTCGCACCGGGACTTTGGGGAAGGTGCCTCTGCAGGCGCCTCGCTCGCCAAGGCGTCCGAGCTCAGCGAATCCTCGGATGAGGACTGGCCGGTGCGGGACCTCACCGGACTGTGCAAAATATAGCAACAGTTAAAACTATTATACCCAAAAACAATCCTAGACGTATATGCATGTTCGGATCTTGTACACTTATGACTTCTCCAGGGGCTGGGCCCTGGGATCCCACTCCGGACTGCTGTCGGCAGCCGTGGTGGATGCCTCTGGGAGGGAACCTTTTCTCCTCTTGGGCGATTCGGCCTCCAGGGACGAGGAAGCTACGCGCTTCTTCCCACCTCCAGAATGAGGCTCGCCCTCCTCTGCTTCTTCCTCTTCGTTTTCCGAAGAAGGAGCGTCGCTTGAGTCTTCAGAATTTGCGTCCGAAGCCTCGTGGTGACGGAGGCCACTCCGGTCTTCTTGACCTTCTTGGAGGCCTCCTTCTTTGGCGCCTTGTAAGGCGCAGGGACCAGCATCTTCGTCAGAAGAGGTCCAGCCGATTCTGCCGGCAGCGGGGCCGGACAATGTATCCGCTCCACTTTCTTTATCCATCCCTGAGGTCACGATGAGATAACGATTAGGATGTCTCCCTCACGACATGCCAACTGAAGCATGAATAGGCAGAGCTTGACTGTGACTTACCGAGCTTGGAGAATGGGATGACTGATACCCACGGTCCTCGGTGGGGCCCGGCCACGATTTGCCGGGCTTAAAGAGCACCTTCCAGATATCCTTGTGGGAGGAATCGTAAAGCTCCCGAAGGGTTTGGTGCTCGGCAGGGTCGAACTCCCACAGAGTACAAGCTCGACGCTGACAAGGGAGAACCAGGCGAACTTGCATCACCTGGACTACATCCACAAGTTTGACGCCCCTATCGACCCCTCCCTGAAGGCGCATTTGGAGCAGTGACAACTCATCGGACGAGGTCTAGTTCGGGCCCTTCTCGGGCCAGGATGTGAGCCGCAGTGGAGCTCCGGATCTGAACTCTGGAGCGGCCGCCCACTTTTTGCCACGTGGTTCGGTGATATAGAACCACTGCTGCTGCCACTCCCTTACGGAGTCGTTGAAAGCGCCCGACGGCCAAACGACCTTGGGCACCTTGCTCACCATGGCGCCGCCGCACTCGGCGTGTTCGCCACTCACCACCTTGGGCTTCACATTAAAGATCTTTAGCCACAGGCCGAAGTGAGGTGAGATCCGAAGAAAAGCCTCGCACACGACGATGAACGTCGAGATATTGAGGAAGCAGTTGGGAGAAAGATCATGAAAATCAATCCCATAGTAATACATTGTCGGATTTCGGGTTCCGGCAGACCCTTGAGGTTCGAACACTGGGGTGCGTGCGGAGATCTCGCCCTCTACCTACCTGCACCCCGCCGCCTCGCTAGGATCTAAACTACTAAAGGAACAACACAAGAGACACAAGGTTTATACTAGTTCGGGCTACAATTGTGGTGTAATACCCTACTCTAGTTTGTGGTGTGGTGGATTGCCTCTTGGGCCGATGGTGATGAACAATACAAGGAAGAACAGCCTCGCGAGGGTCTGTTCTTGGCCGGGCGATGAACTGCTAGGAGGAGTTCAGTCGCTCCTCTCCTTCTCCCTCTCTCTTTTAGATGCCCCTAGCTCTGTGTGTGGCTAGTCCTATTTATAGACAGAGGCCCTGGGCCTCTTCCCAAATATTGAGCGGGAAGGGCACCAACAATTGGCCATTTTGATGGGGAACATCTGGTACACTTCTCCTGACTAAAGGTGGTCCTCGCATGTCAAAGGCTCTGGTGGTGACGCCGGCTTGGGCTCCACAATGACTTCCTTCCTGCCATTGGGCTGGTCTTGGTCTTGTTGCACCGAAATGGATGCCATTGCTTGATGCTCTCGCCTGCGCTTGCTCCCTTTGCACCAAAGAGGAAAGGAGGACACTGCACATGGCCACGCCCTGGCGCCCTTGGTCGTCATGGCTTGCGTCATGGTCACCTCGTGAGGTACCCCGCCTTGATCTCTCCACCTCCTCGCGAGCCAGCCTGATGAGGCCGTGCCTGAGGAAGCTCCCTGTCGTCTGCCCCGCGAAGCTTGGCCCCTCGCGAGGGTCCTGAGCTTGTGTTGATGAAGATGGGCCGTGATGGGCCCCCCCTTTGAGCCACGCCGCAGGCCGCAGTGAGCAAGTGCAGGGACCCCCGTTCCCGAAGCGCCGACAGTAGCCCCGGGCCCAAAGCGCGCCCAGGCTTGGCCAAGCGAGGCGAAGGGGCAAGCGCGGCTTGCTGTGAGCCCCTAACAGCCTCGCTGCGGCCTTGGGTGCCGCGTGGCGGTTGATTGGACGTGGGCGTCTCCACTTCCCCACGACGCCTCGGCGACTATACGAATTGACAAGTCCCTGCACGCAAAGCGGGTCATGATTACCTGCGATTGTGGAGGCCGGTGGTTGGCCTCCTCTGTCTTTAAGTACGGAACGGCGCTTGCCCTTCCAGTCTGTCCCCTCTTGCTTCTCCTCCTTCTTCATGGCTCCGCCGAGGAAGTTCTCGGCCGCAAAGAAGGGGAAGGCCCGCCAGGTTGAGCCTGCCTCTCCCCGCCCAGCGGTCGAGGCCGCCCTCGCAAACATCCTGTGGCTCCCACGGTGATTCCCGTGGCGCGGAGGTGATCTCCCAGCGCAGTGATGGGCCAGCTGGCATGGCGGGCAGAAGTGCTTGCTAGAGCTGACCCGCTAGGCCGCGCTTCCGTGCTGCGGAGGTGTTGCCGGAGTTTGTTGTGTGGTCGGCGAAGCCGACTTGCGCCCGGCTTCAGCTTCCTTGCTTCCTCCTAGGTGAGCTCCCGGCTGGCGCCCCGGGTGGCCTCTAGCTCCAGGCAGACGACTGCTGCAGTCGGGCCTCCTGGGCTTCGTTAGAGGTCTCCGCGGCTGGGAGCCTGGCCCTGACTCGCGGCTGGCAGATGTTTGCCCACGCGCGTGGCCTAAGCCGTCGGTGCACCCTGCACTTCAAGTTCGACGGCGATGCCACCCTTTACGTGAGGGTGTTCGGGGAGGATGGTCGCCGCGCTGGGTGCTGCCACGAGGGCGGCGACATCGCAGCCGGGGCCCAGCCCCAGCGATGACGGAGAAGACAGCGCACGCGTGGTCGGCGGCGCTCAGGTCACCTCGAGCTTAATCGATCCTTCTTCGGGCAGCGGCTCCTCCAGCAGCGGCCGCGATCAGCCCCCACGCCGTCGTGCCTGCTTGGAGGGTGGTAGCGGGTCCACCCGCCGTCGCGCCTTGGTGAAGCACGAGAGGGAGTCCGCCTGAGCCTCGGAGGCGACTCGAGTCTTCCCTGCGGGCTGGTGTCGGGCGAGCCGCGCCTGATTTGTTCTTCCTTTTTCTTTTTCCTGCGTAGAAAGACGGTAGTGTGGGGCCCCGTGGGGGCGTGTTTGGACTTTAAATGCGTTAATCATCGTCTTGTTTACGCTATTTGATTATCGTGCCTTGGGCTGCACGCTGGCGTAGGTAGTTCCCAGCCTCGGCCGTGAGGCGACCGACCCAGTCCTGTTCATGTCGCGGTGCCCGTGAGGCCAATTGGAGGGTGCTCTGTGGTGGACCCAGGTTGGGAAACCTTGAACAATAAGGGCATAAAACACTCGTGAGGACGCTCAGGCTGCCCCCCTCGCGAGATCTTGCGCGAAAGAAATCGAGGTAGGAGGGCGAAAGGTCGAAGAGCCACAAATCAAAAACGACAACAGCTTTGATAAAACTTCAAATGAGAATGAACAAGCCAACTACGGAAAGCAAATGAAAAAGCCGCGTCCGGCACCTAATCTAGTCTTCGACGTCTTCTCACCAGCGCGGAGCTAAGTGCTGCCACTGGGCGTGGGAGGGAGCCCCAGGGCCCGAGGCCGGCGCTCCTGAGACTCCGGGGCGTGTACAGCCCCAACTCATTATTACGTTAGAGTGTCAGGGCGGCGAGCTTCACAGGCGTTGCCTTCTTCACAGGCTCCGGGCCTTTCTTGGGGGAAGCAAGCTTCACGGGCATTGACCCTCTTCACAGGCTCTGGGCCTTTTCCAAACGCGACAGCTTCACAGGCATTCGCCTTCTTCACAAGATCTGGCCTTTTCCAAAAAGATAAGCTTCACAGGCATTCGCCTTCTTCACAGGCTCTGGGCCTTTTCCAAAAAGATAAGCTTCACAGGCATTCGCCTTCTTCACAGGCTCTGGGCCTTTTCCAAAAAAGATAAGCTTCACAGGCATTCGCCTTCTTCACAGAGCTCTGGGCCTTTTCCAAAACGCGACAGCCTTCACAGGCATTTGCCTTCTTCACGTGCTCTGGGCCTTTTCCAAAAGATAAGCTTCTGTGCATTCACCTTCTTCACAGGCTCTGGGCCTTTTTAGGGGTAAAACCTCCGGAGGTGTTGGATGTTCCACGCGTTCTGGACTGGCATCCCCTCCTGAGTCTCCAAGCGCGCGGAGCCGGGCCTGAAAACATGAACAACCTTGAATGGGCCCTCCCACATGGGAGAGAGCTTATGTAGCCCCTCCCTGGAGAGAACCCGCCTGAGCATGAGGTCCCCTACCTCAACAGTTCTGGGGCGGATGTTGCGGCAGTGGTATCGTCGCAGTGCTTGTTGGTACCTCGCCGCTCGCAACACAGCTTCTCGACGACGCCTCCCCGGCCACGAGGTCCGTCCCCCACATGGCGTCCTGCTGCGCCTCGTCGAACGCCAGGACCCGTGCGGAACAACGTCTGACCTCATGAGGGAGGACCGCTTCGGCTCCATAGACCAGGAAGAACGGGGTCTCTCCAGTTGGCTTGGTCGTGGTCGTGCGGATGGACCACAGCACGGACTGAAGCTCGTCGTACCAACCTCTGCCGCAGGCCTCCAGTTTCTTCTTGAATGTTCTGGTTTTGAGGCCCCTCAGGACCTCTGCGTTGGCCCGCTCGGCCTGGCCGTTGCCGAAGTGCGCCACCGAAGCGTAGCATATCTGCGTTCCCAGGTTAGCACAGTATGTTTTGAAGAGGTTACTGGTGAACTGCGAACCGTTGTCGGTGATGATGCGGTTCGGCACCCCGAACCGGCTCACGATGCCCTTGACGAACTTGACCGCAGAACCTGCGGGGATGGTGCGGATGGCTTCCACTTCAGCCCACTTGGTGAACTTGTCCACGGCGACGTAGAGGTAGCGATAGCCCCCTGGCGCTCGAGGAAACGGGCCCAGGATATCCAGCCTCCAGACTGCGAATGGCCACGAGAGGGGTATAGTTAGCATACCTCCTGCTGGCTGATGGATCTGCTTGGCATGGAATTGGCAGGCTTCGCAAGCCTTCACTAGTTCGACGGCGTCATTGAGCGCAGTAGGCCAATAGAAACCGCTCCGGAATGCTTTGCCCATGAGGGTTCGTGATGACGAGTGATGCCCACAGTCTCCATCGTGTATATTCGCCAGCAGTTCTTTCCCTTGCTCCCTAGAGATGCAGCGTAGTGACACATCATTCGATCGCTTCCGATAGAGCACTCCATCCCTGATGCAGTACGTTGTGGCTTGCCGCGCCACATGCTCTGCTTCCTCCTCCTTCTCGGCCAGGGTCCCTTGCGTTAAGTAGCTCCGGAGCTCTGTGATCCAGCACCCCTCCTAAGGCTCCATCGTCGAGGCAAAGCGCGCTCTGAGGCCGGGCCACGGAGGGCTCCTGAGGCGATTGGCTGGGGGAGCTCCTCCCGAGGCTGCGCCGTGTTTGATAGTGATGGCATGGCCGAGGGCTTGAAAAGCCGCTCCTCGAACATTCCAGGCTCCTGAGGTAACCGCCTGGATGCTCGTTTGGCGATGTCGTCGGCCTCCTGATTTGTGCCGCGGGGCACATGCTGCAACTCCAACCCCCAGAACTGCTTCTCCATCCTGCGGACCTCCGCAAGGTAGGCTTCCATGTGCTCATCTTTTGGCTCGTATACCTTGTTGGAGAAATTGACGAGGAGCTTCGAATCGCCCTTGATGGTAAGGCACTTCACCCCTAGGGCAGCTGCGGCCTTCAAGCCCGCTATTAGACCTTCATACTCCGCTATGTTGTTGGAGACCTTTTGACCTTGCTGGAAACAGAGCTGCACAGCGTAGTAGAGCTTTTCCTGAGTGGGAGATATGAGCACCTCCCCAGCCCCTGTGCCATGCCTGGAGAACGCCCCATCGAAGTACATGACCCAGCCTTCTGGCGCTTCGCTTCCCAGGGAGAGGGACCGATCCTCGTCGGCCTTGAGGCCCGGTGCCTCCGTCCATTCTACCATGAAATCCGCTAATGCGGCCCCCTTGATGACTCTGGTCGTGCTGAATTCGAGCTGAAACGCTTGTAGTTCAATGTTCCACTCAACGACCCTTCCGGCTGAGTTAGGGCTCCTGAGCACCCTTTCCAAGGGGTATGCTGAGACGACCTTGATGGGGTGACCCTGAAAATAGTGCCGCAGCTTGCGCGAGGCCACCAATAAGCGAGGAGGAGTTTACGAGGCATGGGGTACCGTGCCCCGCGTCCCGCAACACCGTCTTGGCCGAAGTACACTTTGGGTGCTCAGCGAGTGCAGGCGCCCGATCTTGCCGCTGGCGCCCTCTGGGGACCGTGGCGCCTCCTGAGGCGATGGAGCCTCCAGAGGCTGGTAGTCTGGGGGAGGGACCTCTTCCGTCCCCAGTGCGCTCCCCTGCGGCGGCTGATCCTTCTCAGCCGCGGTAGTGGTTTCTGTGGGTCTTCCTTGTTCCTGCTTTGCCTTGACACAGGCTGCTCTTTGTGGTTTTGGTTTGGCGCTCTTCCCTAACCGCCACCAGTGCTGCACCAGGCGGAGTAGGGAGTGGCGGCAGGTAGAGCACCGGGGGTTCCTGCGGGCATGGGGCCACCATGACCGGAGGGCTGGTTAGGTACCTCTTGAGATCTTGAAACGCCTTGTCGGCCTCTTCAGTCCATTCAAAGGGTCCCTTTTTCTTCATTAGCTGGAAGAAAGGCAAAGCTCGTTCCCCAAACTTGGAGATGAAGCGCCCTAGCGCAGTCACGCGCCCAGTGAGCTTCTACATTTCCCTGAGGGTCTTTGGCGGACTCATGTCCTCGACTGCCTTGACCTTTTCTGGGTTAGCCTCGATGCCTCGGTGGGATACGAGGAAGCCCAAGAGCTTGCCCGAGGGGACTCCAAACACACACTTCTCCGGGTTGAGCCGTAGGTTCACTGCGTTGAGGCTCGTGAAGGTTTCATCCAGGTCTTGTATCAGGGTTCTGGCCTCCCGAGACTTCACCACAATGTCATCGATGTAAGCCTCAACATTCTTCTCGAGCTGCGGACCCAAGGTGATGTGAATCAGCCCATTTGGAAGGTCGCCCTGCGTTCTTGCAGCCAGATAGCATGCACGTGTAGCGATCGCCCCCTGCAGGGGTCGGGAAGGCCGTCTTTTCCACGTATTCTACCGCCATCTTGATCTGGTGATACCCGGAGAAGCCATCCAAGAAGCATAATAGGTCGCACTCAGCGGTGGAATCGATGATCTGGTCGATGCGACGGAGCTGGAACGGATCTTGCGGGCATGCCTTGTTGAGGTTGGTGAAGTCGACACACATGCGCTCCTTCCCTCCCTTCTTTGGTACAACAACAGGGTTGGCCAACCAATCTGGATATCGGACCTCGCGAATGACCCCAGCGACTTCTAGTTTGCGGGTCTCTTGGACGATGAAGGCTTGCTTTTCAGTGGACAGCCGCCTCGCTTTCTGCTTCACGGGGCGTACGTTGGGGCACACGTGGAGGTGATGCTCGATTACGCCCCTAGGGATCCCCGCCAACTGAGCAGGCTCCCAGGTGAATACCTTCTTGTTTGCGCGCAGGAACTTGACCATGGCCTCCTCCTTCTCAGGCTCGATGTTGGCGCCTATGGTGAAAGTGGCGTCAGTGGACCCGTCCTCGTCGACGGGTATTTGCTTGGTCTCTTCCTTGTCTTGGGTGAACAACTGTTTCTTCTTGGTTGGTGCAGCCCCCTTGGGCTCGAGGTCTCAGCGTCGGCGGGCTGTCTTTGGCGCCCGCCCGTCTTGAAGGCGAGCTTGAGCACTCGCAGCGCATCTCCGGTGTCCCCGAGCACGGTGAGGACACCGTTGCTCCCGGGCATCTTCATGAGGTTGTACGCCGGGTGAGTCGCGGCCATGAATTGGGCCAGTGATGGGTAGCCGAGGATGGCGTTGTAGGGGAGGCCGGTGGGAGCGATGTCGAAATCGACCAGCTCCGTGCGGAAGTTGTCGTAGGTGCCGAAAGTTACCAGGAGCCGGATCCGTCCCAAGGAGCTAGATGACCCGCCCCCGACGCCCGAGAAGGGCCGGCTGGGCTGCAGCCGCTCCCGGGGTATGCAGAGGAGGTTGAAGGCCTCAATTGTGAGCACGTTGAGGCCCGCGCCACCGTCGATGAGAGTCCTGGTGACGGCCACCTGGCAGATGGTGGGGGTGCACAGCATGGGGAGCGCACCCGAGCAGGCTGAGTTGGAGGGGTGGTCCTCTGAGCTGAAGGTCAGACTGGCCTTGCGCGCCGACCGGTCCGTGGGGGGCCTGCCGCGTGGAGGCGGCACCGACCCGGCGGACGAATGGCTTGACATGGTGACTTGAATGTGGCGCCTGCGAGCCGCCCAGGAGGGCCGCGGCGACCGGGGGCGCCGGCGCAACGTGGTGGGTCAGGAAGAGGCCACGCAGCTCTTCCCAAGAGGCCGCGGAGGCTGCCGGCAGGTGGAGCAGCCATGCCTTGAGCGGGCGCCGGTGAGAACCATGGGAAGCCAGTTGGCCATGACCCTGTCGTCACCTCCAGCTTCGAGGACGGCCTCCTCGTACGCCAGCAGGAAGGCCAGCGGATCGGTCACGCCGTTGTAGCGTGGCGGCGTCGTCGGCTTGAACTTGTTCGGCCACCGCACCCGTTGCAAGGCCGGGGCCAGGGCTCAGAGCCCCCTGGCCCCCGCGCTGGCACTGGCGGCCGGAGTAGGCGCTGCTCATCGCGAGGCGGGTCGCGGCGGTGGCGGAAGGGCAAACTCCGGCGCACCCCTACCTGGCGCGCCAAATGTCGGATTTCGGGTTCCGGCAGACCCTTGAGGTTCGAACACTGGGGTGCGTGCGGAGATCTCGCCCTCTACCTACCTGCACCCCGCCGCCTCGCTAGGATCTAAACTACTAAAGGAACAACACAAGAGACACAAGGTTTATACTAGTTCGGGCTACAATTGTGGTGTAATACCCTACTCTAGTTTGTGGTGTGGTGGATTGCCTCTTGGGCCGATGGTGATGAACAATACAAGGAAGAACAGCCTCATGAGGGTCTGTTCTTGGCCGGGCGATGAACTGCTAGGAGGAGTTCATCGCTCCTCTCCTTCTCCCTCTCTCTTTTAGATGCCCCTAGCTGCATGCGTGGCTAGTCCTATTTATAGACAGAGGCCCTGGGCCTCTTCCCAAATATTGAGCGGGAAGGGCGCCAACAATTGGCCATTTTCAAGGGGAACATCTGGTACACTTATCCTGACTAAAGTTGGTCCTCGCCTATCCAAGGCTCTGGTGGTGACGCCGGCTTGGGCTCCACAATGACTTCCTTCCTGCCGTTGGGCTGGTCTTGGTCTTGTTGCACCAAAATGGATGCCTTTGCTTGATGCTCTACTTTGCGCTTGCTCCCTTTGCACCAAAGAGGAAAGGAGGACCCTGCGCGGGCTGGCGCCCGCCTGGCGCCCTTGGTCGTCATGGCTTGCGTCATGGGCACCTCGTGAGGTACCCCGCCTTGATCTCTCCGCCTCCTCGCGAGCCAGCCTGACGAGGCCGTGCCTGAGGAAGCTCCCCGTAAATCCGCCCTTGAGGCTTGCCCCTCGCGAGGGTCTTGAGCTTGTGTTGATGAAGATGGGCCATGATGGTTTCCCCCCCCCCCCCTTTGAGCCACGCTGCAGGCCGCAGGCAGGCAAGTCTGGGGACCCCTGTTCCCAGAACGCCGACATACATTACTCCGCAAACAAATGGGTGCAGGTGAAACCCAGGCCCGCGGACAAAGTGAGGAAGGAACACGACTCTCTCGTGAGGTTCCGGAGTGGGGACGACCTGTCCCGCCGGGGGGAGACGGTGGCCGATCTTCTGAGCCAGATACCCGGCGTCCCGGAGCTTCTTAATATCCTTCTCCCTGACAGTAGAGGCCATCCATCTGCCTCCTGCTCCAGATCCGGACATCTTTGGAAAGCCTCTCTTTGGTGGAAAGGAAGAGTGCTTGGGCGTTAGGGCTCGAAAAGAGGGGAATGAGCGAACGGAAGGAGAAAGGCCTGGGTAAAGAGAAGGAAGTCTTGTCTCTTTATAGGGACGATAAGTGCCTTTTGCGCCACCCCATTTGCCTGGTTGAGCCCGTTTGCCTCCCGCTCGCCGCGATTAGTGGTGCGGTTGGATTACCCATGCCCGTATTGATGAGAATCCCATGATAAGGGGGCACGATCCCTGCTTTGACCAGACGTGTCAAGGAAAACGCCTCGGAATATGGGAAGACGATTCGAATAACGACTCGACCATAATGACAACTCACATTGTCTAAAGAGTTGTCAACAGATTGCACTTGTGAAACATCATTCTCTCTACGGTGGCATACGAAGATCATCTTGTGGATCCGGACAAGGTTTGAGTGTTCGATATTTACCTTGGAGTATTCGGAGGAGGAACCCGCCTTGCAATGCCGAATACAAGACTGCGCGCCAGACTCATTGAGGGAGTCCCGGATTAGGGGGTGTCCTGATAGACGAACTATAACCTTTGGCCGGACTCCTGGACTATGAAGATACAAGATTGAAGACTTTGTCCCGCGTCCGGATGGGACTTTCCTTGGCGTGGAAGGCAAGCTTGGCGATACGGATATGTAGATGTCCTCCCATTGTAACCGACTCTGTGTAACCCTAGCCCTCTTCGGTGTCTATATAAACCGGAGGGTTTTAGTCCATAGGACGAACAACAATCATACCATAGGCTAGCTCTGAGGGTTTAGCCTCTACGATCTCGTGGTAGATCTACTCTTGTACTACCCATATCATCAATATTAATCAAGCAGGAGTAGGGTTTTACCTCCATCGAGAGGGCCCGAACCTGGGTAAGAACATCGTGTCCCTTGTCTCCCGTAACCATCCGCCAAGACGCATAGTTCGGGACCCCCTGCCCGTGATCCGCCGGTTTTGACACCGACATTGGTGCTTTCATTGAGATTTCCTCTGTGTCGTCATCTTTAGGCCCGATGGCTCCTCCGATCATCAACAACGACGCGGTCCAGGGTGAGATTTTTCTCCCCGGACAGATCTTCGTATTCGGCGGCTTTGCACTGCGGGCCAATTCACTTGGCCAACTGGAGCAGATCGAAAGCTATGCCCCTGGCCACCAGGTCAGATTTGGAAGTTTGAACTACACGGCTGACGTCCGCGGAGACTTGATCTTCGACGGATTCGAGCCACAGCCAAGCGCCGCCTTGTCACGATGGGCATGATCTGGCTACGCCGCGAACGATTGCCTGCAGGCCCCGCACGGTGTCCGCTCCGACCCTCAACTTCCTGGGCCCGATTGCATGTCAATCGAGGACGGGTGGCTGGACACCGCCTCGGGGGCTACAATCTCTACGGTGATCGAGCCGAACACCAGCCTTGTCCTTTGCGAAACTTGTGACTCCAAGGTGCCGGACTCCTCTCTGGACTCCGAACCTTCCGCGCCCCTGCCAATCTAATCCAATTGGGCGCTGGTCATGGAGTTCACCGCCGCGGACATCTTTCAGCACTCGCCCTTCGGCGACATTCTGAACTCATTAAAATCTCTCTCTTTATCAGGGGAGCCGTGGCCGGACTATGGTCAGCAAGGTTGGGATGCGGACGACGAAGAAATCCAAAGCCCACCCACCACCCACTTCGTAACCACTGTCGATGATTTAACCGACATGCTCGACTTCGACTCCGAAGACATCGACGGTATGGACGACGATGTAGGAGACAAACAGGAACCAGCGCCTATAGGAAATTGGACAACCACCTCATCCCATGATGTATACATGGTGGACACACCTAAAAGAAACGACAACGAGGAACAAAGGGACGCAACGAGGGATCGTTCCCTCGGCGATCAAAGCGGCGGCGTAAGCGCGCGCTCAAACCACCTCGGCAGAGACGGTAGCCATCTGAGACCCAGCCATAGAGCGAGGCGAACCGGGCGGATAGCGAACATGCCATCGAGCAACCGCACGAACAGGGCAACTTGGATAAACTACCCGTCCCGGCAAAGATAACAGTCCGGACGACCTCACGCCCGAACCAGTTGCTGGAGCAGAAGAACCTCCAAAAAAGGCTCATAAGCCATGCTTCGCGTAGCCTGAAAAAGCAGAAATGGAAGCTCAAAATAGCGGAAGATGCACTCAGAATTAGATGGAGCAAAGTACTCAACACCGCAGACAAATACGGCGACAGTCGTCGCACAAAGAGCTATCCGAAGCGAAAATTACTGCAGGAATTTGATGAAGAGGCCTTAGAGCCTCCGCAATCAAAAAATAAGGAAGCCACCCGGTCGGATAAACGACCCCATGGCCAACATAGTGCGGCAAATGGCGCCGCACTCAAGCCGGCACGCGATCCGCACAAGGATTTGCATCAAAAAGATGGCCCAACCAGATCTATCTACGGGCCAAGAAAGCAAGCTCTAGTAAGCAATGCAATGCATCAAGTATCCGAACATCACGGTACACCCAAATATAGGGGTGCCGCACACCCCCTATGTTTCACCGATGATGTGCTGGATCATGAATTTCCAGCGGGATTCAAGCCCGTAAACATAGAGGCATACGATGGAACAACAGACCCCGGAGTCTGGATTGAGGATTACATCCTCCACATACACATGGCTAGAGGAGATGATCTCCACTTCAAAAAGTACTTACCCCTCAAGATCAAAGGGCCAGCCCGGCATTGGCTTAAAAGCCTTCCCGAAAACACTATTGGAAGTTGGGAAGAGCTCGAGGATGCTTTTCGGGCAAATTTTCAAGGGACCTATGTCCGACCTCCGGATGCACGCGATTTAAGTCATATAACTCAACAACCCGGAGAGTCAGCCCGGAAACTCTGGAACAGATTTCTTACTAAAAGAACCAGATAGTCGATTGTCCGGACGCTGAAGCCTTAGCAGCTTTCAAACATAGCGTTCGAGACGAATGGCTCGCCAGACACCTCGGCCAAGAAAAGCCAAGAACAATGGCTGCATTAATAAGCCTCATGACCCGATTTTGCGCAGGAGAGGATAGCTGGTTGGCAAGATGCAGTACTAACGACCCAAGTACATCCGAAGTTAGGGATGGAAACGGGTAACCACGACGCAGTAAGGACCAGCGCCGGACCAAGGGAAACAGCCCGAAAAGCATGACAGTCAACACAGGATTCAAAGCTCTCGGTAGAATCAGAAAAAGATGCCCCTCAAGGATAACAGGGACGAGCTATCTAACTTAAACAAAATCTTGGACAAGATATGCCAAATCCACAGTACTCCCGGGAAGCCTGCAAACCATACCCACAGAGATTGTTGGGTCTTCAAGCAATCCGGCAAACTCAATGCCGAACACAAGGGGCTCGGCACACCAAGCGAGGGCGATGACGAACCCCACAAGCAGAGCACCGGGAAACAAAAGAATTTCCCACAAGAAGTCAAAACAGTAAACTCACTTCACGTGAGAAAAGGAAAACATAGTGGCGCCTATAGAGATACAGCATACATACGGCCTATCCAGAGGAGTCCCGCCACTGGTTGTTAAAACCAATCACCTTCGACCAGCATGATTACTCTAGAAGTATCCGGAACGCAGGCTGGACTGCCTTGGTATTAGATCCGATAATTGACGGACTCCACTTTACACAAGTCCTAATGGACGGCGGCGATGATCTAAACCTGCTATATCGAGGACACAATCCGCAAAATGGGGATAGACCCAACAACAATTCGCCATAGCAACACTTCCTTTCAAGGGGTAACGCCAGGCCCAGATGCCCATTGTACGGGCTCTCTCCTGCTAGAAGTTATGTTCGGCTCACCCGACAACTTCCGCCGCCATGCTAACCTTCCACATCGCCCCATTTACAAGTAGCTATCAAGCACTCTTTGGCGCCAAGCTTCGCCCGCTTTAACGCAGTACCGCATTATGCATCTCCTATACTTAGAATGCCCGGTCCGCGAGGCATCATCTCATTAAAGGGAAATATCGAGTGTTCCTCGAGCGCGGAAGATTGTGCGGCTGCCTTGACAGCCACACACTAAACCAGCTTCACTAATCAAAGCACCTAAACAGGTCGTTCAGACCCCGGCCATGGCTAGACGAGTCCGCCGTAAACATACAAGGGCTTATTAGCCGCATACCCCCGTACGAGGGGCTCCGCGCATGTACAACAAGAGACAATAAAGCTCAATTTTATTCATTTTTTGAATTTTACTTTGTTTATTTAATATAACGTACATTTTCGCACGATCTATTTCAACTAAGTTCCTCTCTTTTACAGATGAACACTGTGCTACGCCGTCCGAGGATACGGCTGGCGGAGACAACGGAGACACAAAGCAGGAGCGTGCGATGAGGGACCCGTTCCAAGGATTCTTTTCAGATTAAGACCCTGCGTAAACCTTTTTTACTGTCTCTTGTTGATACACATCCCCTAGTTTCTTGCTATGAACAAGGTGGAGGCTGGCGGCTTGGCATGTGGCCACGTCAGAATTCTGCGCGTACCTGGACACGAGGGGCTTATTACTAACGGCGTTCTTCAGCCCGTTTTCATAAAGACCGAATACCTTAGGGAGGGTTCGGCGTCGCAAGTTTGGCCTTATATGCATCAGCTCCGAATCATGTCTTTGGTCAAATGTTGGGTTTGCCCGGCTCCTGTGTTTTGCTGCTTCACATTCCGCTCTATCGGCTAAGGCGGCACCAGGAGTACTACTGCGATTGTACCCCGGTTCGGCCAGGCGAGCACCTCAGTAGAGAAAGCCGAAAACTGACTGTCATGATATAGCGTGAGACTGGTCAACCACTCGATAACCTGCTGGAATCTTTAGGATTCCTCCGCAATAACAAAGGGCCATTTCCCGGCCAGGCACACACGCGCCCCGAGTTCGGGCGAGCGCGGTGCCCCCAGGGGCTATATAGTATCCCCACTGTCAAACTCATATGGCTAAGTGAAAGTGATAAAGCATTATAGTCCGGTTGCCTAGTTCGCTGTGCTATCACCTCCTTTATAGGACCAAGACGTTGGATCAAGTGTGAAAATGCGCCTTCTGCGAATACCCCCGCATTATATCCGTGGGGGCTGAAGCCGACGACTGCCATCTTTCAGGTTATATATACAGATACATTAACGGCCGCACAGGAAGTATTTTAATTCTTGAAGTCACAAGTATAAAAAGCTTTTATATTCCCTCGAAACATTGTTTTACAATAATACATGTTATTCGAACATAATATCCTTCGAGCACTGTGTTTCTATTAAACGAGCGCCCTGCAGAACTTCCTGAAAATAGTGCTCGGCAGGTACTCGGCTCCTGTCCGAATCTCTGGATGCAACATCGGTGGCCTTCATCTCCGCCCAGTATGTCTTGACACGGGCAAGAGCCATCCGCGCACCCTCTATGCACGCTGACCTCTTCATTGCATTGACATGCAGCACCGCACCAAGGAATTGCTGCACCAAACTAAAATAACTCTTCGGCTCGGGCCTTTCCGGCCACAGATGACTCACGACATACTTCATGGCGAGTCCGGATAACCTATTCAGCTCCGCCCATGCGGCCAAACGATCGGTTAGTGGAAGTGGGTGCTCTGGATTGTGGAACTGCGACCAAAAAAGCTTTTCCACTTCGTGATCCTTTTGATCTCGGAAGTGTTCAGCCGCGTCCGCGGCACTAGCCGCCAAGTCCAGGTAAGTATCCGCCGCACTCCACAACCGGTCCAATTGAGCATATTTAGGATCCCCGAACTTCATCCGCAGCATAAAGGGCTTTCCAGCCGCGATATCTCCGGCCTGACGTAGCTCCTCCTTCATAGCTCTCATTGCAGAACGAGCATCCTTGGCCTCGGTAGTGGTCTTCTCCAGGTCCTTCTGTTCCGCCTGATCCTCTTTTTCAAGAAGCTTGCCGCGGTCGGCAGCATTCTTCAACTTCACAGCCATCTCAGCCATTTCCTTCTTGCTTCGGCAGTGAGCAGCCTGTTAAACTTCAGCTCTTCGGCCGCCTTTAAGGCAGCCGCCTCACTTTTCCTGGCCTGCTCCTTGGCTCGGGCGAGTTCCGCCCGAAGGTTCTCCATGGCAGCGGCACCATCTGCATCAAGCATACATCTTGTAAGGCATGGGCATCAAGCCGCCTTATCAGGTGTCCGCGGAGAAATCGCATACCTTGGGACTCGTCAAGCCGCTTGTTGACAAGCGCGATGTCAGCATCTGCCACGTCAAGTTGCCACTTTAGCTCGGCAAATTCATCAGTCCGGCTAGCCACCGGACACTTCGCCACCTACATAGGAAAAGCGACATATCATACCTGGGATTATGATCCTCGGCGCGCCGTCATTTTTGACAACGCACCGAGTCTCAGGGGCTACTATCTATACAGGGCGCATCTTTTATATGCGGAACTGTCAAGAGGTACATCATTTTGCGTACCTCAAAACCTGTCCGTAAACTCATGACGGCCTCGTGCAACCCGCTCTCCGCAGATGAAATCCTTTCAATCACCGTGCCCATCAATGCACGGTGTTCTTCTGAGATAGACGCTCGCCCTAGCAGATCCTTCAGCTCCTCCGACCGTGCACCGGACGGTGCCGGACTCGTCCGACGGCCTTTTTCGAAGGCCGGACACGGAGGGCTTTGGGGATCCATACGACTGCTTTCCGGCCCTGCCGGATTCGGAGAAACCCTCCGTGACGACACCTCAGGGTCGCCCGCCTTGCAAGGCGGTACGGCAGGGGGAGGCGTTCCGCTCTCCATCATCTCCGGATGAAGATCCCCTGAAGATGAGCTCTGCTGAGAAGGGCTGAGATCCGAACTACAAGGTAAAATGTCGGTTATCTTCCTCAGAAATAGAACAAGGATGTTTCTTATTTTAAAACTCCCCTCTCTACTTACGGCTCGCTGGAGGGCTGATCCCCTTAGGGGGGCACACGGTCTTGACGAGGCATCTCTGGCAGGACCCTCTGACGAAGATTTCTTCCCCCGCTTTGGGACCATGGTCTCCGGGTCTTCAGAGGCGGTCCTATTCTTCCCCTGGATGGAGGGATTCTCGATTCCTCCTTTCCTGACAGCCTCCTTCGGGGAGGCGGTAGGTTCCTTGTTCCCCCCTTTGCCTTGTTCCGAAGGCGCAACCTCCAGCATCCTGGTTAACACGGGATCCGGCGTGGTCTCAGGGAGGGGGGCCGGACACCTGATTAGCTTTGCTTTCGCTATCCACTCCTGTTTAAGGGACAACTCTTTTAAGGGCAATTTTTGATAAATATACGGATGGCGTGTCCGGGTACAGGACTACTTACTTGAGTATCCGGGCGATTGCAGCTCAGACCTGCGTCCTTGGTCGAGTCCGGACACATTGCTTGTGATCCGAAGAACAATTTGTACATCTCCATGGGCGTCGCGCCCGTAAAATGTTGGAGAGCTCGTGGTCCCTCCGGATTACTCCCACAGGTAGAGGGGGCGACGTTTGCAGGGCAAGGTGCGGCGAATCAACATGACCTGTGTCACCGCGACCAGATTAATGTCTCTCTCTAGGAGATCTCGAATGCGGCCCTGCAACAAGGGCACGTCCTTGGACGGCCCCCAGTTAAACCCTTTATTGACCCATGACGCTAGCTGTTGTGGGGGACCGGAGCGAAAGGCAGGTGGCGCCACCCACTTGGTGCCCCTGGGAGCTGTGATATAAAACCACTCTCGTTGCCATAAGCTGAACTCCTCTTGAAAAAAGCCCTTGGGCCATGGAGCGTCAGCATTCTTGCTTATAACAGCGCCTCCGCACTCCGCGTGCTGCCCCTCGATCATCTTCGGCTCTACTTTGAAGGTCTTAAGCCACAATCTGAAGTGAGGAGTAATGCGGAGGAAGGCTTCGCACACCACGATGAACGATGAGATGTGGAAGATGGACTCCGGAGCCAAGTCATGAAATTCCAGCCCATAATAAAACATAAGCCCCCTCACGAAGGGGTCCGTCGGGAAGCCTAGCCCCCAAAGGAAGTGAGACACGAACACCACGCTCTCACCAGGCTTGGGAGTGGGAATAACCTGCCCTTGAGCAGGCAGCCTATGCGAGATTTCGCCAGTTAGGAACCTGTCATCTCTCAGCTTTAGCACGTCTTCTTCCGTAATGTAGGAAGGCATCCACCGGCCTTGAAGGCCGGAGCCGGACATCATCGAAGGTCCGAAGCACCTGAATCTGGAGCTTTGGGTGTTGGAACTCGACGTGAGAGGCGGATTCGATTGAGATTGAAAGAAAGGAGCAGAGCCTTGTTCTCTTTATAAAGAGACTGAATACCAAGAGCCCTCCCCTTGACCGTTTGGGACTCGCCTTTGATTGAGGAAATATACCAACGGGCACGATTGGGTTACCCACGCCCGTTTTGATGAGAATCCCGGAATAAGGGGACATGATCTCTGGTTCGACAAGACGTGCCAAGGAAACCGCCTCGCTAAACACACTGAGGTGGGACAGTAAAAACGATTCGAATAAAGGCTTGGCCGTGGTGTGATGTCACGCTGCGGAATACGTCAGCGGATTGGATTTGTGTAAATATTATTCTCTCTACGGTGGTACGTGGAACTTATTTTGCAGAGCCGGACACTATCCTTGTGTTCAAAATCTTCTATGAAGTATTCGGAGGAGGAACCCGCCTTGCAATGCTGAAGACAATTTGCGCGCCGGACTCATCGTCATTGAAGCCTGGTTCACGGGCTACTGAGGGAGTCCCGGATTAGGGGGTGTCCGGATAGCCGAACTATAACCTTTGCCGGACTCCTGGACTATGAAGATACAATATTGAAGGCTTCGTCCCGTGTCTGGATGGGACTTTCTTTGGCGTGGAAGGCAAGCTTGGCGATACGGATATGTAGATCTCCTCCCATTGTAACCGACTCTGTGTAACTCTAGCCCTCTTCGGTGTCTATATAAACCGGAGGGTTTTAGTCCGTAGGACGAACAACAATCATACCATAGGCTAGCTTCTAGGGTTTAGCCTCTCTGATCTCGTGGTAGATCTACTCTTGTACTACCCATATCATCAATATTAATCAAGCAGGAGTAGATCTACTCTTTTACCTCCATCGAGAGGGCTCGAACCTGGGTAAAAACATCGTGTCCCTTTCTCCTGTTACCATCCGCCTAGACGCACAGTTCGGGACCCCCTACCCGAGATCCGCCGGTTTTGACACCGACACTCGTCGTCATTGAAGCCTGGTTCAGGGGCTATTGAGGGAGTCCTGGATTAGGGGGTATCCGGACAGCCGGACCGTGTACAACGTCCGGACTATTGAAGCGTGAAGATACAAGACTCAAGACTTCGGCCCGTGTCCAGATGGGACTTTCCTTGGCGTGGAAGGCAAGCTTGGCGATCTGGATATTATATTTCCTTCCTTGTAACTGACTCCATGTAAACCCTAGCCCTCTCCGGTGCCAATATAAACCGGAGAGGTTGGTCCTTAGAAGGCCGATCACAATTACAATCACACCATCATAGGCTAGCTCTTAGGGTTTAGCCTCGACGATCTCGTGGTAGATCTACTCTTGTACTACCCATATCATCAATATTAATCAAGCATGAAGTAGGGTTTTACCTCCATCGAGAGGGCCCGAACCTGGGTAAACACCTTTGTCCCTTACTTCTTGTTACCATCGGCCTTGACGCACAGATCGGGACTCCCTACCCGAGATCCGCCGGTTTTGACACCGACACTCCCACCGATCTACGCTCTAGCTCGCTAAGATCTTGCGGACAAACTCTCGCAACACAGAAAGACACGAGGTTTATACTGGTTCGGGCCACCGTTGTGGTGTAATACCCTACTCCAGTATGGTGGTGGTGGATTCCCTCTTGGGCTGATGATGAACAGTACAAGGGAAGAACAGCCTCCTAAGGTTGAGGTGTTCTTGTGCTTGTGAACTTCTGGCGTGAGTATTCGATGCCTCTACTGTGGTGGCTAGCTCTACTTATATAGGCCCTGGTCCTCTTCCCAAACATCAAGCGGGAAGGGAGCCAACAACGGCGGGCAAATTTAAAGGGGGGCAGCTAGCACAAGCTATCCTGACAAAAGCGGTCTTCGCCTGCGAAAAGCTCTGGGGTGATGCCGTCTTGGGCTCCATGATGACCTCCACCTTGCCGTCCTCCTGGTCTTGGTCTCATTGTACCAATACAACAACCTTTTCCTGATGCCTCGGTACTCTTCGCCTGCGCTGGCCTCCCTAGCATCAAAGAGGAAATAGGGACCCTGCATGCACTGGCACCCGCCTGGTACCGTTCGTCATGGCTCACGTCACGAGAGCCTCGTGAGGTTTGCCTCGCCTTGATATCTCCGCTCCTCGTGAGCCTGCTTGGCTAGGCCACTCCAGAGGCGGTCTTGCGTCGTCCGCCTCGCGAGGGTCTTGGTGCCTTGTTGACGAAGATGGGTCATACGGCCTGCTGCTTGGCCATGCTGTGGGCCACAGGCAGGCAAGTCTGGGGACCCCCGTTCCTAGAACGCCGACAGTAGACCCTGGGCCCAAGGAGCGCTCGGGCTTGGCTTCGCGGCGAAGCCAAGGGCAATTTCGGAGCACCGCGGGCCCCAAAATCCCGCGGCCTCGGTCGAGGCGTGGCGGTTGATTGGATGTGGGCATCTCCGCTTCCCCACATTGCCTTTGAATCCGGCTGGCTATGCGGCCCCTGTGGCCTACACAGTTATTCCTCCGCCTCCTGCGCCACCAGCTAACAGGGGGCGTATTCATTTTTTTGTGCGTAATAAGGAGGCACTTCCTTGTGTTCGAAGATATAACTGGTGGGTCCGAGCTGTCAGAGCCAGCCGCGGGAAGGAGGGAGCAGGCAGTCCCGCCGGCGCTTGTTTGAGCGGCTGGAGCAGGAAGAGCAGAGATTGAAGAAGCACGACGGCCGTTGGATGGCCATCCAACAGTCACTGCTTGTGCGTCAACCTTTTTTAGGAAAGCCTCAAATTTGTGGAAAACAGCATACAGCCCATCTGCCATTATTTTTAATAATTTACAGCCCATTTGCTAATTCTTAAGGTTTTTTTTGGAGCCCATATTCTTTTTGTTAGCATTACAGCCCATATCATGGCCACGGTTAAAAACTTATATTGCATATTTCGGTGCGGTCCGAACTGTTTTTAATCCCGAAATTTCGACTCACATTCAAACTGATTTTAAAAATAAATGTATATCAATATAAAATCCAACAAATTCTCCACGCATAAAAATTAATATAATTTAAAATCTCGAAATGAAAAAAAAGACATTTGAAACTAACTGTCGGTTTGATGTGTTTTAAAAATGTACATCCCATTTCTCATTACTGATGGGCCATTTTCTCGGCCAGCCGAATGAAAGCTCTCCTCGTCTTGAAAGATTTGCAGCCCAACAGGCCTGACAAAGCGACTTACTTGGCAAATCACAAAAAAACTGGGCAGTGGCCGTGGACCCAGCTGTCAGCCTGTACACGTATAGTACTCTCCCAATGGAATGTCGTTGACCACATTGACCACGCCGGGCCGAGAGCACCAAGGCGGTGGACGACGGCGAGGCCTAGGAAGGGGACGACGCGGAGCCGGGGAAGACGCGGCAGTGGATGCCCACGCGGAGAGGAGTACCAGGTTCACCGGTTCGGCCGTGGTGTGAGGTGCCGTCACCGCAGGCTCAGCTAGCGGTGGGAGTAGTAGGGGGCGATGAGGCCTCAACGGCAGCACAGCCGGCCACTGGAGGCAGGAGCAGGCGGTCTCCCCGGCGCTGGTTTGGGCGGCTGGTGCAAGAAGAGCAGTGATTGAAGAAGCAGCAGGACCGTTCGATTCAAATCCAACGGTTACTGCTGCTAGAATCGTTTGTTGACTAAGTTGACAAGCCCTGCGTACGCGTCAACGTAGTAGGCCCATAGGTCAGCCTCCCAACCGGTGCGCCCTAGATGTCAGTGGGAGGAATCATTTTTTTCGCGTAATAAGGAGGCAGTTGAATGCGTGCGGCCAGGCTAGCGAAGGGATTAGGGTGGGCCGGGGAAGCCTGCCCGGCATCACAGCGAGCCACAAGAGGAGGGAGCAGGCAGTCCCGCCGGCGCTAGTTTAGGCGGCTGGAGCAGGAAGATCAGAGATTGAAGAAGCACGACGGCTAGAATCGTGTGTTCACTGACAAACCCTTGCGTAAACAAGTCAGCCTCGAAATCTGTGGCGTGTACATCCCATTTGCTATTATTTTTATAATTTTTACCCATTTTCTAATTCATATGGAATTTATTGCAGCCCGTTTTCCATTTTTAGAATTGCCGGCCATTTTCTGGTCAGTACCAGGGTCAAAAAATTAACTAAATATGTGGGAAATTTTTGCTGGGGAACGAGATATTCTTAATCCAAAAATTAATAGCCATACTAAAACAGACTTAAAAATAAGTTAGTACTATGTCATGTTAAATCCAATGAAATACGTATAAGATATCAGTGAAGAACAAAATTCAAAAAAACTAATATCCCATTTTCTCGTCTTGAAAGATTTGCAGCCCAGTAATTCGGAGAAAACAAATTGTCCTAGCTTGGGTATTCTTCAAAAAGAAATACTGGGCTCACTATTTTACCAAAGAACTGGTGCATGAGCATTTAGGTTTATTTATTTATTTACTTATTTATGTTTAGGGGACCATGAGCATGTACCTGGGCCGGATTCATGTGAGAGCGTCCCTTCCAGTTAATTATGGCCTTCTCTATTGAGCCTTCATCAGTGGGTTGCATGTTATCAACAAGTGGAAAATGTGTTCTGCATTTAAAAATAGTATGAGCTACGTACGGTACGGGGCACTAAAGGATCGAACCGTGCAACGACTTCCAAAACATTGTGTTTGTCGTTCTAACAACACATTTATATTCAACCAATAGACGAAACATACTACTAATTGTACATTGAAAACAGCAGCAGCAGCAACCAGGGCTGGGGGTGCAACAGAAGCAGTAAGCAGGACAGAAGAGTGAAGACGCAGCTCTCTCTTCCAAACCAAACATCAGCCATCATTACAAAAGGGCTACCAAAAAAGAAAAAGTGTATGCATCAAACTAAATAAAGATCCTACTACACCAAGTGTATCGCATCTAACTAACTGGCTCGGTTAGACGTTACTATTTATTAAGAAGTGGAGATTGGTGACGGCTTGAACCGGATGGGTGCTCGACGGGGAAACTCCAGCCAGCAGGTCGAAGTCTGATACTTGCGACCCTCTCTGCTACTTTGGGCTGCAGAGCGTGGCGGCACATATCAGGGTATGGTGCATGCAGAGACGCATGGTATGCTGTGTACACGCAGTTTTTCCTGATGAACGAAACCGCGCTGCCATCATGATCCTTGCCGTCGGTTATCTCCTGGTTAATCGGATAATTCAGTCCGACAAACAGAGAGCGTGTGCCAAGGCTACTTACCAACCTCCAGTCAAAAATTCCTGAAGGCCCAGAGAAGCTGGGATCCTGCTCAAAGACCTTGCGGTGACTGTGATCTTATTCCGCGAAACAACACGTCCGGTACATGCGAACGATCATCAATCTTTCCCCGTCTGATCGAGCCAGGAACCAACTGCAACTGCCATGCCGCTTTTCTTTGAAAGGTTCTGGGATTAAGAAGGGTAGGGACACCAGGCGGCCTACAACATCATATCAAGTTGGAGTCAAATAAAAAAGGGCTCTTGATTTAGTCAATCTTAAGAACAGCATGTTATGAGCATGAATATTTTTTCAGTAAATGTTGACAGTAATATAAGCAAGTCATCGTGATATCATAGGAAAGTAACATACTGATGTAACAGCCGTTTGTAGCGATGACTGGAGTAGGCCAGCAATACGTCCAGCCATAGAAGGAGTCGACAGTGTAAATGAAGCCCTTGTGTTCAATGGCATCGTGAGAACCATGGAGGATATATGATCCTGCGATGGATGTGCAGATTTATCCACTTACCGCAGTGACTGTCAGATAGGCGAGAGACCGGTTGAAGAACGCATAATTAGCCTGAAATCTTTATAATTCCCAGATCTTGTGGGCACTTGGTAGATTACAACCTTGAGAAAATCAAACTTGGTATCATGTTGGCTATCTGTAAGATTCGTAGTATTCTCGGGGTCATGTGCCAAAGCGGTGCACGTGTTAATCAAGGAAGGGGATCAATCGCCGGGTGTAGACCTCCGCGAGCATTCACCGCCGCGACAAATGACGAGCACCATCCAAGACGTGTTCATGTCGACCCAAAGACATATTAATGTAGCCGAGGCTGACAGGATCGGATCACAGTGAAGGGGTTGATGCTCGCCACCCCACGGTTGTTATCTTTGTGTGACATGCCGTCAAGATCAGCAGATCGGCAAGCAAGGAGCTGGCTTAAAAAGCTCCGGTCTGAGGGCTTTGAGTAAATGGTACAGCCCCGACGAGCACGCGGCGAGCGGCATGGTACTGAGATTGTCCACACGAGAAACAATGAGCTTGATTACCTCTGTGGGGAGCGAATTCTAGCCACTCTTTCGGTGGACGCTGCTCGGTTCTGCCATTGTTAGTGCTTGGGTTTCGGACAAGGGGGGGAGCCGCCTTAGCAGGGATGGAAGCTTGGACGAGATTATGTGCGGACAAAGCTGGAGAAGCGAATATGTGCTGCGGGAACTGGACAGGTGATGATGACTACAACACGCCGCTTGACTTACGAGACACATACTGGTGATCACAGTACTGGTGCTCCCTACAGTACCTACTAAAGTACTATGCCCTAGCTTGCTAGAGTAGAGTAGTAGAGTAGGACTCTGCAATACTACTAGCACTCGAGGAGTAGTATATTCTAATCTAAAATAGTTACAAACTTTGATGCCCGATCATGGAACGACTACGAACCGTGCTCAAAGGCCGTGTCTACGTGGTGTTTGGACTTATATGCAAAAAAATAGCAAGATGCCCGTGCATTGCACGGCACAACATCATCACCAACTCGGTTTTTTCTCTACTCCTACTCCCATAAAAGACTCAGTTGGTGATGATGGAGGCGAGGAGGCGTGTTCAGCCGAGCGTGCAGCGGACGGCACAACACTATTTGATTTGTTATAAAAAAAGTACTTGTAGAGATAGAGACATAGGGAGGAGCACGAGGTAAGGCCTTATCTGTAAATGTGGAGAGAGGTGCGGGTATCTTTTGTAAAATTGTCATAGTTGGCTTTATATCCGTCAGATATAGATCGGACGGTCTATATTACAAGATGGCAGGCAAACCATCATCACCAACTCGGTTTTCTATAAGAGTAGATATATATATATATATAGATATAGATAGATAGAGACTAGGGAGTACTAGTAAGGACACAATCTACTGCTTTGTGTTCTACTCCTGCTCTCCATTCGGCGGACGCAACGTCCCTTACAGCCACTCCCTCCTGCGCTCCATTCGGCGGGCGCTGTTGAAATCTGGGGAGCGCACTCTCGCGACTGCTGGCAGCCACGACTTCACCGACGACGACTTCTTGCCCAACCTCAGCAACCTATTCCTCAACGACAAGGGCGACAACATCAACGCCAACGGTGCTGCTCCCGTTGCACCGTATGTGTTTCTGTCCTTCCCGTTCGAGATCGTGGTAGAATTCATGTTTCTACTCTGTATCCTACTACTATGCTAGTCCACATGATTAGTTTCATCTTTGTTATAGCCGTCATGATTTATTTTGTGCTTATTCGGATTAAATCTCGTAGTAACGTTCTCTCACATATTCAATCGGGCGCAACGCCCCTACAGCCACTCCCGTTTCATGGACGGCCTGGTCGATGCCTCCAAGGAGCCCTTCGTCCACTGCTATGAGTGCCCGATGCCGTTTTGTGGCTCATCGGCGGACATGGTGCATCACCTCACGGATGTGTGCAGCGGTCACTGCTGGCCCTTGGTGGAGAACATCAAGTAGGACACGTGCTACCGGTTCACCATGCTGGAGTCGCTGGAGGATCACCGCCGCATGCTAGTCTTGGAGGAGGACGACAGCGTCTTCCTCTTGATCGTGGGCACCGGCGAGGCCCGCGCAGGACGCCGGCCCGTCTTTGTAGCATGCGTCAGGGGCGTTGCCGCTGACGCTGACACTGACACGAGGCAGATGTACGGGTGCAAGGTCAATGTTACTACCCCTCCGGGTCACGTGGGCGGCGAAACCGGCCTCATCGGACAGACTTGGAATCTGAGGAGCTGGGTCTATCCCGCCAATCTGGACTTGGAAAACCCATGGCATCCGTTCTATCCTTTACCCACCGACTCGGTGCATGGGGACTCCAAGGAGGTTCACCTGGACATACGCATTATCAAGTGCACTTAGAAAACATGTAGTGTGTGTGTGGGCGCTTATGGCCCGTGTCTTTGCCGCGTTTGATTCTGTAAGCTTGCCGTTAAACTTGAGTGGCTTTCGCCGCAGTCCTTCCTTTGAACTGCTCCTCTCAGTGAGTTGATGTAAGACACTTTGGGTTTCATTTGATAATGGAACCGGGGAGGAGCCTCCCTGTTCTTCTAAAAAAATACGCATTATCAAGTTACATGTTGATCATTAGTCTTCGCTCAATGTAATCCGCTATCTAAGCATGTGGACACTTCCATGCAGGATCTTGCTCTATTGGAGTATCACGCATGAATAAAAGTGTATCCGTTTATGGTTTAGTCTAGAATCTTCCATGTATGAATTTTACTATAGTAATCTTGGTGAAAGACGTACGATGAACCATTTCTTACATCTCCTCTGCCCCCTTGCAAGTCATCCTGATTTAATCCCTCCGTCTATGTGTATAAGGGCATGGTTAATATTACTTAATAGTATAGCCAACTATTGACTATAAGAAAGTGTCATGTCATCTGTAGCCAACATGTATAACAATCGATACTCAAAAAATAATTCTTAAAGATCATTTCTTGCAAAGCACAATAAGTGTTATTTCTTCACAAGTTTTGGATGCAGGTTGAACAGTTGAATGCTTTTGTTTGCCAAAGATACCTTTTTATCTATTTCACCCGGATGTTTGTGAGCTTTAGAGATGAGATATTATCCGAAGAAACCTATTGATACCCGTTACACATGAGATGACCACACATCCTTTGTCAAAATAAAAAACTCCCCGATCAATGCATTTCACTCTTCGGTGCAACGCACGGGCACCTTACTAATATAGATTAGTACGACCAAAAATTGAACTAACATTATATATAGAACGATAAATACTGATGCATGTCACCTAAAATTATATCATTCAAAACTATTTTCAAATACGAATCCAACGATATAGTTTTTGTTGACATGCACTAACATTTTGTCAGTTAAATCTTCAGGCAAATTCAATGGGGGACTAATAAACCACGACCGATGTAGTACAAGTGTAGAGGGCGGCGCTGCACGGGAGTCTCACCTCTCACCCCGCTCGTGGCGCGGCAGTAAAGCCGTCATATCACAAAACCCAACCACTCCCAGTAATAAGTGGCCTGGTAAAATAAACGGACAAGCAACCATCACATCCCTCCGTCTTTTTTGCATTTCATCTCTCTGCATTTACTTTCTCCGGTTCATCTCCGACACTCGATCCCTAGCTACTACTCCTAGGGCTAGTTCTTTTGGCGGTTTCCCCAGCTTTTCCCACAAGACTAGTCACAGTGTAGAGTAACAATAAGGCGCGTCACTCATTTATTTGGGCTTCTAAACTACTACTCTGTCCTGGTTTATTCCTCACCATTGTAATTTGTGCTAAATTTTGACCAAAGATTTAACTGATAAAATGTTACTCAAAACACATAGGCGCGGTGCATCTAGGTGTGTAAGTCATCTTATGAAAATCAAATAATCCGAAAACACTTAGGCGCGGTGCATTAACTTCTACATCGTTTCTTGTTTCTTGACATATCAACCAATAAGAGATAAAGAGTGTGCATGCTTTTAATGACTTGAGATATCAAACACGACATGCATTGGTTAGTTCATTGCATGCAATACTATTAATTAGCAAATAAACATTAACGTTTCTCGTTTTCTCCTCTTCCTTGGTCACGGTGCACAGAGAAATAACCACATAGAAGGAAGCTAAAAGTAAACAAACAAACGAGCATTTTTGCATTTGTTTTGCATTGAATCGTTTCACAAGCTTGGCTAGTGTTGTTTTTTCACTTTTACAAAAACCACATCGTAATGTTCAAACGTGCATTTGCATGTACATAAGTAATAGTAGTACTCCCTCCGTCTAGGTGTACAAGTCTTCCCTCCTTCTTGGTCACCGTGCACAACCAAATATGACTTATTGACCTGGACGGAGGGAGTAGCATAGTCTGCAAGCATATATAGAGAGAGACGTGTAGTCTGATAGTATATAGTAAAGTTTGTGCTATATGCACGTACTTGCAAAATGCGTAATAATACACAACGTTTCCAAACTTTCCCTTTTACATACTTAATTAAGGACGCTAAAAATTCTTGAACGTTCGGGATTTATCATTTGCATCCCAAAACTAATGAGATCGGGGCGAAACAAAAATTATACTCCTCCTAAAAGCCACAGCGCTCGCAGGAGCGCTTGCAGCGTGCCACGAGTGCCCTGGTGCGCTTCGGTTTCCCAGTGCGCCAACACAACGCCTCTTCCTCAGCCTCGCAACTTGCGAGGTGATGATTGGCGGCTTGCCGGCGGGCGAGAGCAATCTCACCGGTGTGGTGATCCGCGCCAACAGGTACTCCTCCTGGCTGGAAGCGTGTACCCAGTCCACGTACTGCCAAGCGTAGATGAGGCGCTTGGGCCCGACTGCACTCAGGGCGTCGGCACGGGCATCCTCCGCCACCCTCACGGCCCTCGCACGAGCCTTCTGCCAAAGAACCAATTGCTTGACTCTCTCGGACGCGACATAGATCTCCCAGAAAGCTTGTTGCGCGCTGTGCTTCTCTTCCTCGGCCTTCTTCTCCGCCTCTATTTTGGCGCGCTCTTCTAGAGGCAAAGGCTCCCACAAGGCGACATCCATTTCTTTCCAAAGCTCCTCAAGGATGGGGGGGCTCGGCGGGCGGCGCGGCGATCTCCTCATACCGGGGAGCCGACGCGTCCTCCGACGCGCGTGCCGGCGAGATTGAGAATGCCGACGCGTCCACCTCGACGCGTCGCGGCGAGGAGCGGAACGCCGACGCGTCCTCCTCGACTAGTGGCGGCGAGGAACGGAACGGCGACGCGTCGCGTCGCGGCGAGGAGCGGAACACCGACGCGTCCTCCTCGACTAGTGGTGGCAAGGAACGGAACGGCGACGCGTCGCGTAGCAGCGAGGAGCGGAACACCGACGCGTCCTCCTCGACTAGTGGCGGCGAGGAACGGAAAGGTGACGCGTGATCGTCCGCGCGGTGCAGCGAGGGGCTCCTAGGGCTTGGGAGGGGAGATGCCATGGTGGTCGACGTGAGAGGGAGGGGGAGGAGATAGCGATGAACGTGAACATGAGGGGGAGGAGATAGCGATGTCGTGGGAGGCGCAGTATTTATAGCGAGCAATGGCACACCTGCATAAGATATGGACTGAGCTGCACTGACTTAACTGCAGGTCCAGTTGCGTCACTGACATGTGGGCCAGTACACTGCTGGGCTCGTATGTCAGTGACCCAATGCACCTGAAGTTAAGTAAAAGCTACGTGGGCATATTTGTTGGAGTAAATTACGGGGGAGCGAAGGGGTGGAAATATTGCTGGTCACAACGGATTGGACGAGCGTGGGGGGAGGAGAGTCATGCATGCAGATTTTTCAAACGGGGTGGAGTGGTGGGACCGCCCGGAGGAGAAGGAGAGTTTGGCAGGCATATTGTTTCCACACATGGAGTGGAAAAAGATTTGGAGACGAACGGGCTTCCCTACGGTGTATGGGGAACGGTGCACAATAAGTCATCTTGCATGCCGGGCTAGGTATAGTCTCAAGTCATTAAGAACATACACGCCCCACACATGTTCATATTTCAAGGTGCACTAAATTATTGCATGCGATGATTAAGGCTGGCCATCATGGTGGTATCTTAGCTGGTACACAGAAATATCAAACATGCTGATGTTGCAAAGAATTAAGGAAGAGAGGGGGGTTAGACTAACTAGTGTTCATGCATGCATCGGTAAACACATTTTTTTGTGAAGAACGACAACATTAGTTTGTGACACTCCAAAAATTTTAACCTTGTTTTATTAATTAAAATTTTGCCAGGAAACTTAAACTTTTGTTTTGTGGATTTTCTTTTGATTTCAGAACCTGTCTGTTCTTGATTTTTATGGAGTTTTTACCCAAGTGAAAACTTGCCAATTATTTTGTTAGACTTGTATACCCTCTCAAGAAAAACACTTCTATTATCAGTGGATTTATTTGCATAAAATTTTGCTCTCTGAGCTTTATACCTTAAAGTGATTTTTCATTAGTTTGAAGCCCTATTTGAACTACAACCATTTGATAAACTTAATTAATATTCCAACAAAAATTTGGGGAGGTCATGTGATGTTTTTAAATCACTCTTATGCAAAAGTATCTTCTGTTCATTGGGGATTTTGAGCTCTACACCAAATTTTCAAATCTGGTCCAGTGGGCAGGTTTGCACTACAACCTATTTAAATATTTCTTTAAAACTTCCACCAAAATTATGGGATGTTAACAGGAGTATATTATTCAACTTTATGCAAAAACCAGTTGGTCCTTTGAAAAAATTGAGTGAATCAACCTCATTTCCATTCTGGTCCAACTTGTTGATTTGTACAACAACCACATTTTATTTTGCTCTGTTGCCCATGATTCTTCATCATGCTTATAGTCCATCCTGCAAAACCCTTAAGTCCAGGAGCATGAACCCACTGGCATATTTTTAGTCCATGTAATAACAGACCTTACTTTCTGACCAGATTTGGTTTTCTCAAATCTTTGCACTAGCAAGTTGCTATGTTTGGCAAACTAAACCTACCACCATTACCTACACCCAAGGAGACTAGGATTTGGAGGCTTTGGCCACTCCAAGAGCTGCCTAGGTGCTTCTAGCATTTTGCCAAACACCTGGTGTGCATGGCCAGATCTGGCATGGATATTAGTTTGCAATATGAGCTTGATCCACTGACCCAGCAGCCTTGTCCACTAAGCCCGTAGCTACTCATAACCTAGGTCTGTTAATTGCCAGCCTCACCCTAGCCCTGTGGCATGCATTGGCATTTCGTCAAGCAGCTAGCGTGCGTGCTCTGGGCACGCCCAGAGCACACGTTTTGCACGCGTGCACCGAGCCGCCGCGTCTCGCTGCCGCCCACCCTGCGCCCGTTCTGGCCCTTGGCCTCTCGCAGCCAGCACGACGGCCTCCTCCCTCGCTGCAGAGCCGCCCCTGGCGCCCTACAGCGCCGCCGCCAGGTCGGCCACGGCGGCTAGCAGCCGACCACAGAGAGCTCTGCCACGGATGGCGCCGCCCAAGCCATACGCGCGCGCCAGCTCGCCCCTTGAACAGTATGGAGCTCGTCGGAGTGCGCCGGCCAACTCCATGTCGCCCTGTCCACTACAGAGAGGCGGTTTGCCGGCGACCTTATCCACTACCACGAAAACCGACCTCGGCCGCCTATTTAAGGAGCCCCGCACCTCTTCGAGCCCTCAGACAACCTCAAACCAACCCATTAGAGCTCCCGTAGCCAGCAATCGACCCGGGAAGGCCACCTTCCCCGTCTCCGGCCAGCTCGGCCACCGCCGTCTCCCGGCCCCGTTCATCAGAACCAGAGCCTCCCCGGCCCTCCCAACACCTCCAACCGACTCCCCTTCATCTTGCGAAGCCACCCAAACCCCCGACTACGACGGAGGGCCACCGTAGCCCTAAATTCACTTTGCTCCCGAAGCCACCGGCCGCTGCGAAGCTCGTCGATGGCGACTCCCTCCACCCCCAATGACCCAACCACCACCAGGAGAACCGCCCCGGTCTGGCGGATCCATCCCCGCCCTCGGAACCCCGCAAGGAGCCGCCAATCGCCGGCGGCGATCGCCGGAGTCCCGCCCCCCGCTCGGGCAGAGGAGGAGGGGGGAAGAACGACTGGTCAAACCTGACCAGTGGGTCCCCTGGACCCACTGTCAGCGACCCACGCGCCGTCCACGCTGGATAAGTGGAGGCGTAAACACCAGAATACGCCTTCGACGTGGTTAGTTCGAAACGTTTTTCTTTTCTCTGTTTTATTTTAAAAACAGATTTGACCAAAACTTTGACTGGCTCTAACTTTTTAAATATAACTCCAAATGAGTTGATTCTTTTTCCTACCTCTCTCAAATATTGTCTAGTTTATTTTTAGATTTATTTGGAAAAAATTCAGACAAACTTTTTGTACCACTTTTAAACTATGTGTTAATTTGAGTATTTTCAAAAAATAGGATTGTCGGAGAGAGAAGAAAACTTTCAAAGTTTTGGAACACACCCTGGCTCCCCACAACTTGAAGGCAAGCATTCTGAACCCTGGCATAATATTGTGTGTGTTATTTGCATGGTTACAAGACCATTTCAACATGGAGTATCCGTCATTTTATGTGATGATAAGTTCCTACTCATAAGTGCATATCGATGATTTCGTGCTGTTGGAGTTTGATATGTTTGTGATAGTAGTCCCCATCATATGCCTCTAATGCATACCGGAAGGAATCCGGGAAAGCCGCTGTGTTGGGTGGACATGGGTTTGTCCCTAGTCCTCCGTCGAGACGGTTGTGTCCGGTACGGCATGATGAGGTATGACGAGTGGTGATTCTGTTTGTTGGTTAAAGTATATATTGATATACTAATCATGCAGGGAACACTTAAACCTCATGAGTCGACCCTAGATCGAGTCTTGTTCCGGTAACCCCCATACTTGTTTCATACTACCACTTGCCCCTGCCATAGGCAGGGTACGGTTCAGTAAGTTGTCAGCCCCTTTCCTAGCACACACCGTACAGAGAGGCCATGGTGGAAGATATGGAGGCATCCGGTAGGCATGCCACCTGGTCCGGGAGCATGGGTGTTACGGTTGTAGCGGAAGGGGTAGCTCCCCTAGTTTGCGCGCGGTATAAATTTTGTGATCCCATGCTAAGTCGAGGTTGTAGCCTCCCCACTTAGAGTTTCGCTTAACGGGTGTCGTGGGTGATTCCAGACACCGGTAAGTTAGGCTGGTGTGTGCGGTTAGGCGTGTTTTCAATTAAAAGACCGTAAATGGAATTAGTCCCGATGGACTAAAGGAATTCGTTACTCGTGGGTAAAGAGTACACCCTCTGCAGAGGTTAAATCTATTCGAATAGCCGTGTCCATGGTTAAGGACTATAGTCTGGGATGGGTCAAGTGTTGGTCTTTGGAGGAGAAACTGTTAAACCAGAACTTGGATCATGACCTGTGACTTGTGATGATCATGATTATTATTTGTTATGGACTAAACTGTTATATTATTTGAATTATCGAGTATCCCTGGGATGGTTCTACCTCCTGGATATTCACTGTGATTCTTTATAAGCCCTTTATGTGGTGTCGCCGACGCCCATCGTGGCATGCTTGTTATATATTTACTTTATAAGCCCTTTATGTGGTGTCGCCAGACGCCCGATCGTGGCATGCTTGTTATATATTTACTTTATAAGCCCTTTATGTGGTGTCGCTCGACGCCTTCGATCATGACATGCTTGCTATTTATTTACCTTATAAGCCCTTTATGTGGTGTCGCCGACGCCCGACTGTGGCATGCTTGTTATATATTTACTTTATAAGCCCTTTATGTGGTGTCGCTCAGACGCCCGACTGTGGCATGCTTGTTATATATTTACTTTATAAGCCCTTTATGTGGTGTCGCTCAGATGCCCGACTATGGCATGCTTGTTATTTATTTACCTTATAAGCCCTTTATGTGGTGTCGCTCAGACGCCCGACTGAGGCATGCTCGTTATTTGCTAACCTTTCGAGGCGTCGCTTCAGACACCCGATCGGTGCATTTTAGTACTACTCTGTTATTGCAGATTCATGTATACAAATAACCTGCTTGCATGCATCATAGATTTTTAATTTTTTGACTGACGTTGTGATCATAGAATATTTCAGAGCGTATTTATCATTTTTTATATTATACTCGTATTCATAATGTTTGCGAGTACATTCAAAGTACTCACTGGCTTGTCCCTGGCTATTGTCTTCGCCAGATCTCTTGCGTGGAGAGGGGCGTTGCGAAGACAGCCCCGGAGCCCAAGCCATGGTGATAGTAGCCTCGCGAAGATAGGAGTTAACCTGGTCAGCTGTTCCTGTGGAAAATGGAGTCCCATAGACGCCGATGATCCACAAACCGCTTCCGCCATCAACCACTAGAAACCATTTGCTGTACTCATAGGTTAGAATGACCTTGTACCACATATTTTGCTTTTTGCTTGGAATTTTTGTATCAAGTTGGTGCCTCATCAGCTAACAGTAATCCTGGGGCTGGTGAGCACAAGGGCCATTTTCTGGAAATTAATATCGTGAAAATCCGGTCCTGACATAGTTGAGTACTTTTGCAGACTTCAAAAACTATTCGACCACCTCTACTATCTTGCTAAGAGTAGGTGAAAATTTTGAGTCGAGCCCTTTAAACTAGAAGGGAGATAGTGGTACTCTAATAGCTAGGTGTGTAAGTCATCTTACGAAAACCAAATAATCCCAAAACACGTAGGCGCGGTGCATTAACTTCTACCTCGTTTCTTGTTTCTTGATATATCAACCAATAAGAGAGTTAGGGTGTGCATGCTTTTAATGACCTGAGACTATCAAACATGACATGCAGTGGTTAGTTCATTGCATGCAATAATATTTAGTTAGCAAATAAACATTAATGTCTCTCGTTTTCCCCTCCTCCTTGGTCACGGTGCACAGCCTAAGATGACTTACTCACCTAGACGGAGGGAGTATCAACATTCACAATGTCAAATCAATATTTTTACACTCATTATAAAACGTAGTTCTTATACTCATTATAATCAGTATTGTAGATATTGATATTTTTAGTATAAATTTGGTCGTGGGATTTCATTGATGCTTGTCAAAGCATGGAGGAAGCGGAGCTTAGGGCTTGCATTGCCGGTCTCTACATAGGTATTTCTCTTCATAATCCTGTAATTTTAGAGACTGATTGCGCTTTTGTGGTAGTGTCTCTTGCATCGGGGGACTATGACAGGTCTGCTATGCGTGACCTGAAGATGAAAGCGTTGAGCATCTCATACTTGATCAACAATCTTCAATTGTCAAAGATTAGCCGTTCGGCCAATAAGGTGGCACACTTAATCGCTAAGTATAGCTTTGACAACGGATTAGATGATATTCTTGTAAATAACGTACCGCCCTGTGTGGTGAATATTGTATCGAATGAGTGCACTGGTGTGGCTGGTTAATTAATATAAGGTGGTGTTTAAAAAAGTATATATTTGGTCAAACACTTTGCAAATGGTTGACGGGAGTAAAAAGGACCAGAGGGAGTATCATGCAAGCGGAGTAGGCAAAAAAATTGCTCATTTTTAGCCGGTCGAAGTCTCAAAGGGCGCGACCGCGCGAGGGAGGGGAAGGTCGTGGGAGCCGCGACGGTTGACGGAATTAAGTGAAGTTACATCCACGCGCCGGCATGGCGTGCGAACAGTGCGAAGCTATACCGTCGAGCCTATGATATGCGTCTAGTAGACATGACATCTAGTGGGTCCCGCATAGTTCTCGAGAACTCTTTGGGGCTTGCAGCCGTTTATCCAGCCGGGCAAGCCGGCAACCCCACGCCGTTCGCATGCCCTACTCGTCCCGTCTTCTACCTCACAACAGTTCACTCCCGATCGTCCCATCCTTTCACATTAGTTCGCTCCGCTTTTGCGGGTACAACAGTTCAACTTCTCCTAACCCTCCTCCAAAATCCATGGCCTCCCAAATCTCCATGGTCGCCACCGAGTACCGTGTTAGAGCCATCACCGCGATCAGTTCATCATCATCTACACACGTGGATCCGCTGACGGTGAAAGCATGGCTTGCTCGCTTCCTACGCATGTTCAACAGTTCAATGGATGAGTGGGTCATGGGCTAGATGTTGAGTACACCACAGTCCTGGGGACGAGAGAAGGATCTAAAGGACGAAGAGAGGAAGAAGCCCGCCGTGATCCAGGTTTGCGTACATAACGTTTTCTTGGTCTACCACATATGCCATGCCGACGTTGAGTGCCAGGATTTTAAGAACTTCCTCAAGGACAAAAGAGTGAAATTCGTTACTGTAGGCTTTAAGAACGACAAAGAAGTCCTGCGTCGGATAGGTCTCGTTGTAGGACAGCCCTTCTATCTCCAGAAGGCAAGCCTGGTGTCCTCCTCTCAACCTTCAATGCTGACCACAGCAGCAGCCATGATTGATCCTTCGTACGCTAAACTGAAGAAACCTCATCACGAGTTTCATCATGCATGGGAGGCGAAGACATTAGATGAAGATCACATCCTGTACGCAGCAATGGGTGCCTACCTTTGTTTAAATATCTACATGGGTTGGATGAAGAAGCAGAGCCCAATGTCCGGTTCAAGAAAAGAAGCCTCGGCGAAGAGGAAGAGGAAGAGGGACGAGGACAAAGTTGAGGACGTGGACTCGGACTCCGAGTAGGTGGCAGTGCCGTCGCTCATGCTGGTTCTACTGAAGTGTCAAGCTGACTAGTTGCTTATTTTATTTTCAAGGGTGTGTTGTGCTGAGGCCCCAGTAGAACTATGTTTATGTTCTTTCTCGTTATTTGAACTGTTTAGTACGTAGAGTAGTACTAGTACTATGTCTTACTACTGTTTTTCTTGCAGTTGGTACTACTGCTCGTACCTTCGTGTTCCCACTATACTTAATATGTTCGTACTAGTAGTATAATTTGGGTCAGTCGATTTGTGAAAGAAGTTCGACGGAGCGAAGGAAGAAGACGGCATAAGAGGTGGAAGAAGCCCTTCTAGCCATCCATGTTGCATCAAACGGCTCACATGAGTCGACTGACCCAAATTGCTCCTTCAGATTGCAGGATCCACGTGGCATTCAAAGTCTCGAAGGTAGATTCCGCGTCCGCACCCGGTTTGTGGGTTCGACGCGCGTGCGACCGGCTTCCGCCGCGACGGCCACCATGCGCGCCTCCTCCGCGCGGGCGGAGACGACAATGACACGCGAGTTCCTCCTCGCCGGCGTGCTGGAGCACGCGCTCGTCCTCCTCTTCGTACGCTGCGTGTATAGACGCGGCTCCACCAGTTGCTCACGTGCTTGGCAGCGCGGTGGCATGGCGAGGAGGGACTGCAGACGACGTGAGCGGGTGAGCCTTCGGCTTCATGGCACAGGGATGGCGGCGACACGGCGGTGATGGGCGAGAAATTGTTGGCCGGAGCAGGCGGGCGCCGGCATGCGCAACGGCGGCGGCGGCATATTGATGAGTGCGCGTATGGGAGCTTACTTTAGTTTCATATGAGGTTGGTCAAACTTAAAAGAAAACCTTACTAGTACACGTAAACATTAGACTTAGGCAGCGCTTTTTTTAAGTTAGTACCACAGCCACGATACGGAATCCTGTGCAAGCGCGTGAACCGCTGACATGTGATCGATCGAACGGTGCGTCACCGAGTCGCTACCAAGGACATCCACCGAACCTTTTTGTGTGTGTGAAAACAATCCTCGGATATTACTCAACTTTTTTTTCCTGGGAAAGTTCTTGACGCTGCAATATTTCCATATATTTGAATTTAGCTCCAGTTTGTGCTTATTTGGATTTGGACGTTTTAGGTGCGCCTTAGTTTTTTTTAATACTTATTTTGTGTGTGTGACTGAGAGAGAACGTGTGTATGTGTCCATATGTGTGTTGTATGAAGGGCAATGTGGAGAGGTGTGCGTGTGATACAGACATAGAGAGGTGTGAATGTGCAAACGATCATGCATGAGTGAGACATAGACAGATGCCGATACGTTGTGTATACATGAGAGAACGGTCTTCTAGTTTACTTGTGTGTGTGTGTGTGAGAGAGAGAGAGAGAGAGAGAGAGGAGCATCCGTAACACAACAACCATCTCTCTCGATTCGTCCATCCCTCGCACGATCGCATGCAACATATGCATCAACCCGCACATTTTGACACCCTCACTCGGACCCTTCCCACCTCAAGGCCCACGCAATCTCTTCGTGAATACCCATTTCTCTCCTTAGGTTTGTTTTCGCTCAATATCTCTCTCTCACACACACACACACACGCACGCGCGCGCACACACACACATGCGCGCGCGCGTGCACGCACGTAGCACAACACACACACACACACTCCCCCGAGCAAAAAATTCATCCCCATCCAAGGTTATACGGCGACCACTCTCACTTGTGCTTCTTTGCACCCCAACATGCACAACACCTCAATCTTCAAAGAGGGCATCGAGCAGATCAAAGACGGCGACCACACCGCGCTAGAGAATGTGGGGTCATTTGGAAGCAGTGGTGATGTGACGACGGCCGACCGACTCCTCCCCACCTCTCTCTCTCTCTCCTGCACAAAATTACCAATCCCTCTCTCCCCGCACAAAATTGTCAATCCCTCAACCCATGAGATCCTTCCCTCTCGTCCATGTTTTTCCAGCTCTCTCATCAAACATGTTGTCTCTTCTCCTTCCACGTATACAGAATCACGTATATTACATGTCTCCATCTTTCTCACAGACCTAACTTCTTCGACTCTCTCTCTCTCTCTCTCTCTCTCTCTCTCTCTGTGTGTGTGTGTGTGTGTGTGTGTGTCTCGTTAGGTTTGTCTCCTACTCTCTCGTCCACATACATACAATCTTTCCCGCCCTATCTGCTCCATCTTCAAAAGCTCTCTCTGCACGTTTCATTCACACAATGAGATATGTCAAAATGTTGCTTCTATAATGGCTGATGTAGAGTTTTGGTTGTTTTTGTTGCATCCTACAAAGTAATAACTATGAAATGCATTTAGATTCTCATTTTACTGGGATTATGTGAGTTTGAGCATGTTGTGAAGTACTATAGACCTTGTATACATCTTGGGATTCGACAATGATTGTAACTATTGAATTGTATAGACCATTACATTCGAAGTCGATAGCCTAATATATTTATTTCACAATTTCAACAAATGATTAGTTCACTACAAACTAAGAAAACAAATGTGTACTCCCTCCGTTTTTATTTAAGTCCGCGTATTAGCATTGGTCAAAGTCAAGTTTTGTAAACTCTCAGAAAACTTATAACAAAAAATATTAACATATACAATAACAAATAAATACCATTAGATTCATTATTGAATGTACTTCCACATCATACATATTTGTTATGGTAAATGTTTATATTTTTATATAAACTTGGTCAAACTTTAGGAAGTTTGACTTCGGTCAAACCTAATATGCAGAGTTTACTACTACTACTCGCTAGTTGCTTAGCCGAATCACTCAACACGCCACACGGGAGTCCAAAGGTCACAAAATTTTGAGGTCGGCGGGAAAATCTCCCGCGACCCTGATTCGAGCAAAGGAAGTTACCATCATAGCCTTCGGAACAGGCCTACGTACGACGCTTGGTAGGGGCTGTTTTCGTAACTTCAGGTTCACCCTACCCAGGCAGCCCCACCCCGGAACCCAGAGTAGTACACTTGAATACTCCCCATTTTCTATCCCCACCGGAAAATAGACTTCTCCACGGCACCGTAGCTTTCGTGCTCCTCCCCTTTACATCGGTGCACTCGTCCACCGCAGCGCATCTGCCTCATCGACGACCTCGTACGCCGCACCGGAGCCGGTCCACCGCCGTCGTCGTAGACAGAGCCTCTTCACCGGCATCGTCTTCCACGGTCTCGGATCTGCTTCCAGGAAGCCGACGCCAAGCGCAGAAGTAATACCGTCATGGACAATGAACTGACTCCCGTTGCCGACCATGACTCACAGAGGCCGCCTCGACCATCGTTCTCCTCCTCGATTGGTAATGTGTGTATTGAGTCACTTAGCAGTACATGTGCAGTTCCAATTTTGTTCATACCAACCCTTCAATTTTCCTAGGTGCTATTGTTCCTGTAAAATTAATTGGTTATAGCCTCCATTGTCTAACAGAATATCAGCTTGTAATTGTGCGTCGCTCCTGTATCGCGCTGTGCTTGGGTAGGTTTTTCATCTGCAACCAGCAGTGTGGCAAATGATGGAAAGGTTTTTAGAACTAGCAAGATGCCCATGCATCGCACGCATCAAGATGCATTTGTAGGAATAGTTTATCTTGTGGGAGAAAAGGATGAACGAGGGAAGGCCTTATTTGCAAATCTGGAGAGGGGTATGGGTATCTTTTTGCAAAAGTCCCATTTGTTTCCTTCCTATCTGTCAGATATAAATCGAACGGCCTATATTGCAAGAAAAAAAATATAGAGAAAAAAAGTAGACAGTAAAGGAAGTAGAGATAAATATTAAATACTAAATATTAAATAAATATAACCGTAGAGAAGAGAGTAGAGATAGCATAGACGTAGAGAAGAGAGTAGAAAAAGCGGTCGGGCGTGCGCTAGTTTTGGCGCGCGGCGTCCGGCGCACTTTATAAAATCCAACGCCCTCCCACCGCTCTGTGCCTTGCCACCGCTCTGTGCCTCGCCACCGCTCTTTCCCCGCTCTTTTCCGCCTCGCCGCCGCCGCGCCACCATGCCGTCGCGTCACCGAGAAACTTGGGGATACCGCGGCGTCCGCGCGCGCCCCTCTGGCGGCTTCTCCGCCGAGATCCGGTTCCGCGGGATGCGCCTCGGCCTCGGCAATTTCGACACCGCCACCGAGGCGCCCGCGCGTACGACACGGCGGCGTGGTGCCTCCGGTGGCCCCATAGAACATTGAAATTCCCCAACATGTCGACGCGGGAGCGGACGCAGGAGCTCGCGCCTCTGCCGCGGCTTAGCACCGACGAGGATCGTCGCGACAACCGGAGGCGGGAGCACCGTCTCGGCATCGCCAAGATGGACGAGGAAGCCATTGCGCTGTGGCGCCAACACTTCCTGCAGGACATCATCGACGAGCGCGAGTTCTACGCGCAAAGGAGGGCAGAGAGGGATAAGAGGGGGGCGGAGCGAGCCGCCTATCGCGAGGACAAGCGTAGGCGAATAGCGGATGCTCAATTCAACATGAGGCTAGGAGCAGCGTCGCCATGGGAATCCGACGATGATCGGTATCTTCACGCCTACAGTCAGACGTCGGAGGAGGACATCACCGAGGAGCAGTCGGACGACGAGGACTAGTTGAATTATCTTTTTTGTATCTATCTATGTTGAGAACTATCCTCTACTCTCTAGTATCTACTTCTCGATCTCAGCACTGTAAACGCTTTTTTAAAGCGCCCGCAGCATTCTGATTCATTGGAGATGCTCTAACATGGCAGACGAGTGCTTTAATGTTGCCCACAAGATGCACGAATATTACTAGTATTATTTTTCTTGCCATGTTGAGATTTTGAAACCACGAGTGTGAACATGCAGAGGAGCAATGAATACCAAACACGGGATATTCGGGACATATTCAAGGAGCGTGGCAAGTTCAAGAGGAGCTGCACCGAACCTGTAAAACGAGCTTTGGTAAGTAACACCCTTTCAATTACTTTCGTTTAGCCTCGTGTTCTTCGATGTGTATATGTTGTAGTTTCTGTTTCTCTTAAGCCTCGTGTTCTTCGATGTGTAATAAGAAGAGTCTTAATCGTCCTAATGCTTTCGCTTTTAACTTGATGTAGGAAGTGGGTGTTCTCACCGTGTAGTCTGTTTTATATTTCTTTTCCTTTTGAATTCACTTCTCCGAGTTACATTTATCCGCTTCTACTAAATGGATCTAGGTTTCTCCGAGTATTGTTCTAAAAAGAAGTAACTTCATGTCGGGATGCAGTTCTGCGAGGAGGGAAGTATGGTCAACCTCGAGATCATGTTTCCAAAATGAGGCTGGATTACACACAAGGTGCCGTTCCCTAATGATGCTAGATTAGACACAAGGTGCAAATTCCCGATGATGATGGATTACACACAAGCCGTGTGGAGTCGTCAGCTGTTCGTGTCCTCGTGGCATTAGTAAAGGCTGAAAGAAAGCGTGCAGCAGCCCTTGAGAATGTAGCTGAGTTCCTGAAGAAGCGAAAAGAGCAATCAGATGATCTCTTCACCCAAGCCAAAGAAGAGATGGAACAAGCCATAAATAAGCTAGCAGAGGCAGAGCAGGCTAGGCGTCTCCTGCTATCTAAAACTGTTGTCAATACAAAATTTCCTTCATAATAGCTAGGTTCAAATGTTTATCCAGTCAGCATGCCTGTTGTGATGTCTGTGCATCTACTGATGTGGCACAAAATGTTTTTTTCGGGTCATGTAATAACAGCAATTACTTTCCGAAGCATTGGACATGGTATAGTTCACGCGCAAGCCCGACATTCCAAGTCCAACTTCCACATCAAACTCATGTTCACGGATATCTGCACATTCATACATAATGTCCACAACCATGATTCACTTCAAAGCCAAAAAAATGTGAGGAGAGTTATAAATAAAGAAAAACCTCTACTAGTTCCTTCTACCAGTGCGAGCACAACAAATCAAGACCATGCGTAAATTAATTATATTTTAGTCATTTTTGTGTTCTAAAATGCCTGCCGCTCATGGAAGGGACGTGTTGCCGCACACGCTGATTCAATGAAGGCGGTAGGCAGTCTTAAGCTGGTTGCACGCGGCGGAGGCGTGCTCACCAGACCCTGCCGAATGCGGCCCTCTTGGCAGCGCGCGGTTAATACCTGCGCTATGAGAGGTCGCGTCCGTGTCAGAGCAATCACTCCCTCCAGTCCTTTTTTGTTTGGGTATAACAAAAATCTCATTTTCCATTCACATTTTACAAGTAAAATTCATGGACAAACTTTGACCCAAAGTACGATGGGGACTAGTAAACCAGAATGGAGGTAGTTGTTTTTTAAATCAAAGAAGGGTTTCCCCTTCCAATTACTGAAAACCAGCATCTAAATCTAAACCATAGTATTTGCCCTAGAACTACCAGGTTCAACATCTCGTAACATAAACCCATACAACCATACGCCAAGGAGGTACGTAGTACTATGAATTCCATTTTCTCTCCATACCAATCATTCTAAAAACTACTTACTACTTATAACGTGCCATTTAAAATCGGAACTCTTAACCCGGCTAAAAAAACGATATTTTAAACGTGGCTACTCGGTTCTGTGGCAATCGGCGAGCCACCGCGCTCAAGTCGTTTCACACCGTGGTGCCGACCATCAACTCCTACAAAGGTGCTCCACCACGCACTGCACCGCGAATGCAACAATCATGCACCTAGGGTTTTAGGGTTTATTTGTTAACGCCGCCTTTACGTAACACTCATGTGTGCGAGACAATGAGAGGCCATTGCGTCGTGTGCCTCTTCTCTTCGTATATGTACTCCACCGTTTGTCTGGTGTCCAAAATATTATAATAACTACTAGCAATGTGCCAATGCGTTGCCACACGATCAAAGTAGATTAATACATATTCACCGATTTGATAGAAAAAAAGTCTAGTTTTGTAATACGTAAATCACTAAAAATATGTTATGTTTCACTCAAAATATATTCCTTTGGCGGTTTTGATGAGATAAGGGAGGCATGTTGTTGGTTTCAAGATTCGAGAACTGGTATATGTCTAATTTCTACTCTTACTAGCAAGATGCCCGTCGTTGCACGGAACATCCTAATCTCGTGGGAGAAAAGGACTAACGAGGGAAGGCCTTATATCTGCAAATGTGGTGAAGAGTGTGGGTAAATTGCCATATTTTCCTTCCTATCCGTCAGATATAAATCGGACGACCTACATTGCAGGATGGCAGGCCCACCATCATCACCAATTCTATTTTTTATCCCTACTCTTATAAAAAGCATTGTCGGTGCTGATCGTGTGCCTGCCATCCTGCAATATAGGCCGTCCGATCTATATCTGACAGATAGGAAGGAAACTATGGCAATTTTGAAAAAAAGATACCCACACCCCTCTCCACATTTGCAAATAAGGTCTTCCTCGTTCATCCTTTTCCCCACAAGATAAACTACTCATACAAATGCATCTTGATGTTCCGTGCAACCCATGGCATCTTGCTAGTTGTTGCAAAAAGCCCATGTGTGTGTGAGAGAGAGGGAGAGTGGAGGAGGACGGAGTGCATGTTTGACAAAGACACAAGTAGTGTGTGTGCGATAGGTATCAGCTTAAAATGAGGCGACAGTGTGTGTGTGCACGATCGAGAGGGCATGTCTCAAGAAGGGAAGAAAAAGCTACATAGATACAAGGAGCGAGAGAGAGACATGTATGCGATGGTTGAAGCATGAGTATGCGGGTGTATAAACCTATCTAGAGGCTAGCTAGTCGATAAATGCTTGTGAGAGAAATACGAGTTATGGTGCGAAAGGGAGAGTTTTGTGTGTGTGTGAGAGAGAGACGTTAGTCGGGAAGGGGGGTGGAAGCAGGAGTTGTGTGTGTGTGTCTGTGAGAGAGAGAGAGAGAGGAGACGGTAGTCGGGGTTGTCTGATCGGTGTCAGTCTGGGATGGAGACGAAAAGGAGACCGCAACAAATGTTGTGTCTACAGGAGAGAGAGAGAGAGAGAGAGAGAGTAATTTTAGTGGTATGCGTCATATGTAGAGACATATAGGGTGTGTGAGAGAATCCCATAGAGAGAAAGACAAAGTGAAAGACGAGTGGAGACTGTGTGTGTTGCGGTGAAAAAGAAAGCTTAGGTACCGAGTGATACCAGAGAACAATAGAGACGTGACAGATAATGAAAACCGTGTAATGTATAATGATAGGGAGAGTGTGACACTTCTCAAGGGAGACGTCGAGAGACCATGTTTGCGAGGATAGGAGAAACATGAAGTGAGCATCTTGGTGAGCTGGAGAAAAGAGAGTGATAGCTTACTGAAGGAGCATGCATGCGAGAGAGATGGGCGTGAAAGGAGTGAACAAAAAAGGGATTCAAATATTTGAATTCGAGATGATGATACATGTAACCCATACTCGAACCAAAATTGATCTATCAAACATGCATACTCATATGAATTCACGTACATTTATGTAATTTAATATGTAGATATTACTGATCCATACATTTTAGTAGAACATAATTTGGTTAAATTTTTTTGAATTCAACCTTAAGATTTCGAGATCATTGTATTTGTAAATCATATTATACATATAAAGGAGCAGAATTATTTGTTGTGCTTTTGAAAGTATATATGTAAATAAATGATGTATATAGAATGTAATTCCAATTGAAAATGGATCCCGCCCGAAAAAATAGTAAACTACAAACGGGATCGAATTGAGTTGGCATGGTAAACGTGCACTGTGCAAAATTTGAACGAAGTAGGGAAAGTCGCCGTAACCGCCCGAAACCAAAATCTGCGAGATGGAAATCACTACTGCCTATCCCTGCCATGCAAAGCCTATCTGCTGGATTTATATAGGTTTCGATAGGGGTAGGTTTGTAATTTCACCCAAACGTGACGTAACCGCCTCTCACCCGGATTCATACACGGTGGGCGCCTAAACTCCGTGTGTCCTCGGCGAAATCGACTCCCTCCCAATTCATATTCGTACACGGTGGGCGTAAAAACAAACTCTCGTCGTGAATATTCGGTGTATGCGAGATTACATTCCTATCCCCAACCGACTAATGTTGCTGTGATGTAGTAGAAATTTGAAACGGGGGCTAAGTTTGTAAACTTCCTCGCATTTGAGACAAGCGCGCCCTGACTACATGGTTCCCCCTTCCTCTCTACCTCCCTTTTCCCCATTCGTACTCCGTTGGCGCCAAAACACCCTCTCCACCCCCACCCTCCTCCGTCCGCCGCCGTCTGCCACCCCATCCACCACCGTCCTCCTCCACCATGCCGGAGCTGATACCCCGGCGCCGCCGTCCATTACAAGAGATCGACCTCTCTCATCCACTCCTTCGGACCGGGATCCTTGCATCCCGTCCTCTCGCTTCATCCCCGCCGTCGTCCACCTTGCCGGCGCCGCTCCTACGACCGTCTTCGCCCATCGCGCCGCCGCCACCGTCTACCCTCCTAGATCTGCTTCCACGCCGCCCGACAGCCATCGCTACCATAACACCGTCAAATTCTCACCAAATGCGTACGGCGCCGCACTGCAGGCGGTACTCTTTCAGATTCTGCTTAACTTATTTATCGCAGCAAGAAAATAGATCGCCACCGCTTTACTCGATTTCTTATGCAGGTTGCGAAGTTGCCTTTGCACCTTCAGATCCGCCATGGCACGCTCAACACTATACTCCCAATGCTTATGGTTTTCCCCTTTTATATTCCACACTAGTTAAATAACAGTAGACTAAATTTCAAAATTGGGTCAGTCGATTTTTCAGGGCTTGCCGTAGTTCGCCGGTGCGATCCAAGGGGCTCGGGTGGTTGTGGGGCCTCGCCGAATGAAGAAAACTCGACACGGGTGGGGGATGGGGGTGGCGGAGGAACACAGGCGGTGGGGGCCGGTGGTCCGGCCGGCGGCCCGTGCAGTGTTCTGTATGGGAAGAATCACAGACGAGGAAGAAGAAGTGTTAGGAGACGTAGGATCTTCATCCAACCGCCTAAAATTGTCGAGAGACAGTTGGGAGTTGCATTCTTAATGCGCTCTGGTTCATCATGTGTGGGCACTGCGCAACCAACATTTTATTATCCAAAATCTGCTTGCACTTCTTTACCATGTTCGATAGATCTGTGACACAAAATGTAGGACCGACTCCAGCAGACTGTACCCATACTTCACTGCCACACCACTAGCCCCACCACACGTAACCTGCACTCCAACCAAAAGTATACCGATATCATTTTCCATAGCACCAACCGAACCACAGAAAAAACCCACTACAGCAAAAAGTACAGCAAGTCCACCGGCCGAAGACCTATCCCAACTGCAGAGACGGCCAATTCCTGCAGATTGGAACCCCATTCCATTTATTCCCATTTTAAAAGACAATGCTTTCAATGTTGTTAGGGACTACGTGCATATATTCCCATCATGGGAAGATTATTGTGAAGTCAAACACCATTTTCACATCTTCCTGTCCAACTTACGTGTAAGTGCTATTATTTTCCCGTTTTCTGCTGATTGAGCACATCAATGATTTACATTACATTGTTGTAACTAGGTGAGGGTCAATCTGGATAGTCATGACGATGAAAGCTTGCTTGTGCTTTTCAAGGAAGCATTGCAGGAGTATCGGTGTTACCTGAGGAAATCACACTTTGGTGGCAAATCTATAAATGAATTTCCGGTGAAGTCTCCTGTGCTAAATTTAGAAGACATTGAATGGAAAAACATTGTTATGCACTGGTCTCGTTCCCAGGATGAGGTATTGTCTATGAAATCACATGACAATTTGAACTTCTACTTTTCTGCATGTGCCTTACGGATCTGGTTTGCAGGAAATCTGCTCGAAGAAGAATTTCGGTTTCAAAAGAACGACAGGATATCACAAATATGCTGCCCACTGCTTTGCTCTAGTTAGTACCTGTTGTCCTGTATCACTGTACTTGCATACATACCTGGTTCATTATGTGACAGCAGTATGCATGATAGCTTGCTTATCAATTGTTCGCTCCAAATTCTTCAGTATCCAATGCCAATGTTTTTTTAGCTCTGCATTGTTCTTGTAAGTACATGATGTCCTTTATAAGTGTAATTATAATGACAGGTAGTTGTTCATGTACCATCACTCTATAGCTTATTTTCCTTTGCCCTCCATTTTCTACACATCAGATCTATATTTACTCTTACCATAAGGTTGGTCTAAAGAAGTTTAGGTTTGCATTGCTCTTGGCTGTACCTTTTGCATGTAGCGCTGCACTTACATTTATAGCTACTTGGTTATGTAGCATCACTCTTCATCTTATCTTAAATATTCTCCATTTTTTCGTATATTATCACATCTATATTTACTCTTAACAAAATGTAGAATAAAGACAATGCTTATGAAGAAGATTTTGTGGTAAACTTCTTGAATTGCCCCCCCCCCCCATCAGCATGGACAAGGCCTTTATAGAGCCTGTCTTCACTAATAATGTAAGTTTGTCCATCTCAAGGCTTCAAACTTTGTTGTATAGATTTGGTTAGGCATGACTGCAATTGTTTATTTTTGGTGTTTGCATCAAATTGCATCATTAACGTTTATTATGGACTCCCTCCGTTCCAACATAGATGACCCAATCTTGTACTGAAGTTAGAATAAAGTTGGGTCATCTATTTTAGAATGGAGGCAGTAGTTCATAAACAAAAGTTTGTCCTTTCTCAATTTAAGTTTTCAATTGTACAACCAAGTTCCTTATTCATACCATGTAAATTAAAGTATACAGAGCAAGTGATCTTCTTTTGCACTGCATGTATGCTTCTATTCTTCATCCGTAATCCTGTGGTGTGGTGAACCTACCCACTACAGCACAATGTCATATTCTGCAATGTCTTAACTATGAACAATGTCATATAATTCTACTACTCCCTCCGTCCGAAAATACTTGCCATTGAAATGGATGTATCTAGATGTATTTTAGTTCTAGACACATCCATTTTGATGACAAGTAATTCCGGACGGAGGGAGTATTATTTAAACCGTCTCTTTATTTGCCAATCTGAAATGGGATAAATTGACAGCACACTAACCATTGATACTTATGAGTTCTTGATCTCGTAATCCGATTGGTGTCGTGAAGCTGCCAACTCCTTCACAATGTCATTTCCTGCCATGTCTTGACCTGAACAATACCATATTATGTTAATGCAATTTTAAACTGTGTCACTTTATTAAATCGAAGAAATGTGATGAATTGTCGACACTAATACTTTTATGTGCAAAACCCTATCATCCGTCTTCGCTTGTTTATCTTTTAGAGTGAGGAAGATTTAAGAGTTGAACAAGCGCGATCTCATCATCTTGCTTTCGGCTTGCTTGCAGCTCTGACTCCCAAGAGGCTAACCTTTCTTGAACTCTCTTGAAGTCTTTGTCGGTTTTGTATATTATTTTGTCGGCATGTTTATTTGCACTGGTGGCGATCTTTGATGCCTAGTGTATATAATCTGCTGTCTGCTTGTGCTTTATTATCATAGTGGCGAACTTTGATGCCCAGTGGATGTAATATGTTGTAATTTATTTATTGTATAGTCTAGGTTTTTTCTTATTCACGATGTTGCAGTTATTTTACTGTCTTTGCAGTAAACCGGCCAAACCGTAAAATTACGGTACATAATCGGGCTGTCATGCAATCACGACGTAGGTTGGGCCTGAAACGTGCCGAACACCTAACGGGCCGGCAGCAGCCTGAAATGAACTCCGGCCCATGATCGGGCTTTTAACAGGCCAAAATTGTTTCGGTCCTTGTTTGGCCCAATCAGATATCGGCTGCGAGCAGGCCGGATGCAAACCGGGCCGTAGTTAGGCCCAACTATATGACAGGCATTTAACAAGCCGAAATTAATATAGGGCCGAAATGTTAAACGGGTCCTTAAGAGGCCAAAACTAGTGTCAGGCTGAATTACTAAGTGGGCCTCTAGCAAGTGGGCCCAAAAGCATAGTGTCCAGTTGACGGGCGAATCGATATGGGCCATAATTGAGCCCATAGCCTCTTAAAGGGGCGACTGATCCGGCCGTAATTTGGCCCGGATCGTGGTAGGCTTTTAACGGGCCGGATCTCATATGGGCCATTATTAGGCCCGGAACGTGGCAGGCCATTAATGGACCGGATCAAATATGGGCTGGCATTTGGCCCAAAACATGGCAGCCAGTTAATGGGCCGGCCTACTAGGGCCCTCAAATTCTTGTGGGCCTACAGCTGGGTCGGCCCGTTAATGTCGGTGAAATCTCGTGGGCCTTTACCTGGGCCGACCCATTATGATCCGCAAGAATCTTGTGGGCCTTTACCTATGTCGGCCCATTATGGCAAACAAAAATCTTGTGGGCCTTTACCTGGGCCGGCCCATTATGGCCCGCGAAATCTTGTGGGCCGTTAGTTGGGCCAGCCCATTATGGCCCGCAAAATCTAAATGGGCCTTTAGGCTGGGCCGCCCATTATGGTCCGCAAAATCTGGTGGGCCTTTAGTTGGGCGGCCCATTTAAACTTGATGGGCGGTCCATGTGTCAACATATCATAGGCGCGTCTCGCCCATTGGATGAGTGACACCGTGCGGTAGCGGACTGACATGTGTCTCCTCCAGCCAATGATGATTTTACACGTGGAAAATCCCATTGGTCGGGGCTGTTAACGGGTTATCGGATCCAAAACCCGACCCGATAGCTTAACGGCGTTCCGTTACGGTGGATGCCACGTGTCGGTCACCCTTGACGAAAGCACTTCTGTGACGCGATTTATCGTCATGGAAGTGGACACTTCCGTGATGATAACTTTGGTAATGTCATGGAACACTTCTACGACAAAGACATGTATGACTATCTTGATTACATCATAAATTTGTCATGGATGTACATGCATGACAAAAAACGCGACCTACTGTGACAAACACGTATCATCATGGAAGTGTATTTTTTTGTAGTGCATGGAGCGTAGCCGCGAGCTCGAGCAACTGGAGACGAGGCTGCGTCAAGTTGCCCAAGAAGAAGACGCCGTCGGGGCTCGCGAGGCTGGAATTGAGGAGGAGGTGAACCGCCGGGTGGCCGAGGTTCGCGCGGACCTGGAGGGTAGGCACTACCTGAAGCTGAAGCTCGCGGGCGTGGAGGATGAGGGCAGGCCGCTGCCCTCAGGCCCAGGTTGGACGAGGCTGAGAGGCGCGCGGGAGCCACGGCCGCCGTCCTAGTCACGGCGCAGGCAGACTTGGCCTCCGCCCGCGCCGAGCTGCGTTCCCTCCAGAGGCGGGTTGACGACGGAGAGGCCATCGTGAGGCAAAACATGGAGGAGGTGCTCCAACGTCGAACGCTAGAGCGCGAGCATGCCCCTATGCTTCAGGATCTCCGGAATGGGCCAATATCGCCCTGCGCCATATTTGCGACGTGAAGGCGCCATCCCCTCACTCAAATGATTATGTCAGCCAGCTAACCTTCTTCACCAAGGTGGTGACGCTCCTGGAGGCTCGATCTGCCAGAGCTCGTCAGCTTGTGGAGGAAAGGGGGCATGGCCGCCTCCTGAATGCCGACCCCAACTTTGATTTTGACGCCGCCATCGACCCCGTACCCACGGTTGTCCGAGGCAACCTAGCGTGCTGGGTTGAGGACAATGTGGGCGCGTTGGTCAGGGCCTTCGCTTTGGAGGATGACGCGGTGGTGGTCGTCGCAGACGAAGGCGACGTGGTCAACGATGATGACGAGGGCGTCGCCTATGGCGGCGATGACGCCGATGAAGTCGACGACGACGCAAGTGACGCGTTTGCGGGTGATGCAGCGAGCAACATTTCTGGCTGATTCCTTGTGCTCCTGTCATTTCTTCCCGCGCACAAACTCGGGCGTGGCCCTTGGAAACTTGTAAGATCATTTTGAGAGGGTGAGCCCCTCATGTAAGCATATCGCAGTTTTTACTTTTCCATGCGATGTGAGTTTGTGTCCTTGTGAACTTGTGAATCCTGATGCGAGTTTTCTGTCTTGGTTTACCTTAGTCAGCGCCAGCTTCGAGCTGGGCTGCGATGTGTTGAGTTCCTGAGAACCTTGCGGAGCTTGTCGCCCCGTCGGAAGGGGCCCAACGTGAGGTGAGCACCGGTTGTAGCGTTAGCGCGAGCTTGGCGCGCGCGTGCTTCGTGCAGTCCCGCTCACGAGGAGCTCGTGGCGGAAAGGCGACGGACATGAGTCCCAAAAAAACGAGATCCAGAAGGCAAGAAATTGCTCAAACAAGAAAAGGCTCCCACCACGTGCATCGATAAAAACTCAGCTTCAACTCAAATCCAGATCCAGAAAGCAAAGCTACAGAAAGAGAGATCCAAAGCAAAAGGCCGCGTCCGGCACCTAGTCTAGTCTTCTGGTCTTCAAGTCTTCTCACTTGTGCGGAGCTAAGTGCTACCACTAGGCGTGGGAGGGAGCCCCAGGTCCTGAGGCTGGCACCCCTGAGACTCCGGGGCGTGTACAGCCCCAACTCATTATTACGTGAGAGTGTCACGGGCGGCGAGCTTCACAGGCACTGGGCCTTCTTCACAGGTACCGGCCTTGCTTCATATCGCCAGACAAGGGCCCCGCCTTGCGCCACTCTTGACCTCCTCTGAGCCGACCGGTCACCAGGACGACACAGAGGAGGGAAAGAGGACGCCAGCGGTTCCCTCGGCGACCACAGGTCCTCTGCCGGGGGAAGGGTTGTCGAGGCCTCCCCGGCAGAGGGCCTACCTCCAGGTGTCGTCAGGCGTCGCGCGCCGCAGGGAGGGGCCTTGCTCCTGGCTCCCTCTCGGTGGCCCCCAGCGTGTCTCCCTTATTGGGACGGGTGCCGCCATGCCTGGGTCGTCGATCGACGCTGCAACCTGATTCATGTGTAGTCCATGGTTAGCATAAGCCTGTTCCTAAGATACTAGCAGTACCCGGTAGTTGCCGCTGCCGGCGCGATCGTTGTGGTTCTCCGTTGGTTCTTGGAAGGCTTCGGCTCCTAGCGCTCCCTCTCCCCAATCTTCTCCAGTGAATGCGCTGAGGTCGTCCTCTGGTGCGTACCCTTGGTCCATCATGCGGGGCACGTAGGCTTCCGGGGCCGTCACCCCGAACACCTTGCCGTGGTGCCCCACGCTCCATGTTGCCCCGCCCATGACGGCGTCCTGGGGATGACAACACGGCAACCGGCCGGGACCATGGGGGGCGACGCTTGCGCTTGTGCTTGTCGAGGGCGGCATGAGGGAATTGGAGCCCCCTACGCCACCGGCCGTGCTGATGTTCATGAAGCCCCCTGGCGTAGTCGATGGCGCGCGGATGTGGTGAGGTTCACCGCGCGGCCCTGCAGTGGCCTGGGGAGGAAGTCGATAGCCGAAGGGTGGTGCTCCCGACGCCGCTGTGTCCAGAACCTCAGCAACACGCTCAAGCAGCATGTCCCGGTCGCTCTCCATCAGCCTGCATCGCAGCAGCTCCCTTGCCACGGTGAGCGCTGCCCGCATGTTTGCTTTCTCCCGCTGTGAGTGCGGCGCCGTTGCTGCGGCATGACTTGCCGCTCTCGCCTCGGCTCGTACCTGTCGCGGGGTGAGGGTGGATGACGCCTGGCCGCGCTGCCCATTCCCGGCGGGGTTTGGCGTCGCCCGTGCCGCTTGGAATACAGGGTCGAGATCTTCATGGGCAGGCGGCGCTGCCCAGGCCGGCCAGGCTGCCCAGCGGTCGGAGCCGGCCCTTGAATCGCCAGACATCGTGGCTGGGGAGCGTCGGCGAGTTGGTTGGCGGAGAAGAAGCTGCGGCGCACCCCTACCTGGCGCGCCAAATGTCGGATGTGGGGTTCCGGCAAACCCTTAAGTTTCAAACACTGGGGTGTGCGCGAAGTCTCTCCCTCCCACCGATCTACGCTCTAGCTCGCTAAGATCTTGCGGACTAACTCGATGAACTCGCAACACAGAAAGACACGAGGTTTATACTGGTTCGAGCCACCATTGTGGTGTAATACCCTACTCCAGTGTGGTGGTGGTGGATTGCCTCTTGGGCTGATGATGAACAGTACAAGGGAAGAACAGCCTCCCGAGGCTGAGGTGTTCTTGTTCTTGTGAACTTGTGGCGTGAGGATTCGATGACTCTACTTTGGTGGCTAGCTCTACTTATATAGGCCCTGGTCCTCTTCCCAAATATCGAGCGGGAAGGGAGCCAACAACGGCGGGCAAATTTGAAGGGGGGTAGCTAGTACAAGCTACCCTGACAAAATCGGTCTTCGCCTGCGAAAAGCTCTGGGGTGACGCCGTCTTAGGCTCCATGATGACCTCCGCCTTGCCATCCTCCTGGTCTTGGTCTCGTTGTACCAATATGGCAACCTTTGCATGATGCCCCGGTACTCTTCGCCTGCACTGGCCTCCCTAGCACCAAAGAGGAAATAGGGACGCTGCGCGCACTGGCGCCCGCCTGGCACCCGCCTGGTACCGTTCGTCATGGCTCACGTCACGAGAGCCTCGTGAGGTTTGCCTCGCCTTGATATCTCCGCTCCTCGTGAGCCTGCTTGGCTTGGCCACTCCAGAGGCGGTCTTGCATCATCTGCCTCACGAGGCTTGGACCCTCGCAAGGGTCTTGGGTGCCTTGTTGACGAAGATGGGTCGTACGGCCTGCTGCTTGGCCACACTGTGGGCCGCAGGCAGGCAAGTCTAGGGACCCCCGTTCCCAGAACGCCAACAACGTGCTCAAGCATCCTGGCTAGTACAGGATCCGGTGAGCCTTCGGGAAGGGGGCTGGACACCTGATCCTCTCCGCCTTTCTTATCCAGTCCTGGCCAAGAGCGATTTTTTCAGAATGATGTTGTGACAAATAAAAAGACAGCATGTTCGGCCGCAGAATTACTTACGTCGGTATCTAGACGGTTGCAGTTGAGACCCGCATCCTCCGTGGTGTCCGGACACTTTATTCGTGATCCGAAGAACAATCCATACATCTCTTCGAGCGTCACGCCGAAAAATTGCTGAATAGGTCGCGGTCCTTCCGGGTTGAACTCCCACATACGGAGAGATCGACGTTGGCTTGGCAGGACCCGACGAACTAGCATAAGTTGCATTACCTTGACAAGACAGACGTCCCTCTTGAGGAGATCTCGGATGCGACTTTGCAATGTCAGCACGTCATTAACTGGCCCCCAGTCCAGCCCCTTGTTGACCCATGACGCCAGTTGCGGTGGAGGGCCCGAGCGGAAGGCGGGGGCAGCCGCCCACTTTGTACCTCGGGGAGCTGTGACGTAAAACCACTCCTGCTGCCTTAAGTTGGACACCTCCGGGAAGGAACCCTTTGGCCATGGAGCATCGGCGCCTTTGCTTATTATAGCACCTCTGCATTCTGCGTGTCGCCCATCGACCATCTTGAGCTTCACATTGAAGGTCTTGAGCCATAAGCCGAAGTGCGGGGTGATGCGGAGGAAGGCCTCACACACGACGATAAACGACGAGATGTGAATGATGGAATCTTGGGCTAGATCGTGGAAATCGAGCCCGTAATAGAACATAAACCCTCTAACAAAGGGATCAAGACTAAAACCTAGCCCTCGGAGGAAGTGGGAAACAAATACGACACTCTCGTTGGGTTCGGGAGTGGGGATGACCTGCCCTTGAGCAAGCAGCCTGTGCGGGATTTCGGCGGTCAGATACCTGGCTTCCCTTAGCTTCTTGATGTCCTCCGCTGTGATAGAGGAGGCCATCCACCGACCTTGAAGTTTGGATCCGGACATGTTTGAAGGTTCGAAGCGCTTAGCCTGAGCCTTGGGTGTTGGAACTCGAGGTGGGGGAAGGGAAGGATCGAGCGTGAGAAGAGAAGGACAGGCCTTGGCCCCTTTATAAAGAGGGTGAATATCAAGCGTCCTCCGCGTGGCTCTTTGGAACTTGCCTAAAATCGAGGGGTCATACTAACAAGCACGATTGGGTTACCCACACCCGTATTGATGAGAATCCCATGATAAGGGGGACACAATCTCTGCTTGGACAAGACGTGCCAATGAAACCGCCTCGCAACACGTGTAGTGGCAGGCTGGGAAAAACGGTTCGTAATGACCGGACCACGGCGGCAGGATGTCACGTTATGAAAAGTTGTCGGCAGATTTGATTTGTGGAATATTATACTCTCTACGGTGGTATGTGGAATTTGTTTTACAGAGCCAGACACAATCTTTGTGTTCAAAATCTTCTATGGAGTATTCGGAGAAGGAACCCGCCTTGCAATGCCGAAGACAATCTGCGCTCCGGACTCATCGTCATTGAAGGATGGTTCAGGGGCTACTGAGGGAGTCCTGGATTAGGGGGGTCCTCGGACAGCTGGACTATATACCTTGGCTGAACTGTTGGACTATGAAGATACAAGATTGAAGACTTCTCCCGTGTCCGGGTGGGACTCTCCTTTGTGTGGAAGGCAAGCTTGGAGATTCGGATATGTAGATATCCTCCCTTGTAACCGACTCCATGTAACCCTAGCCCCCTCCGGTGTCTATATAAACCGGAGGGTTTAGTCCGTAGGACAACAACAATCATAATCATAGGCTAGCTTCTAGGGTTTAGCCTCTACGATCTTGTGGTAGATCAACTCTTGTAATACTCATATCATCAAGATCAATCAAGCAGTGAAGTAGGGTATTACCTCCATCGAGAGGGCCCGAACACAGGTAAACATTGTGTCCCCGCCCCATGTTATCATCCGCCTTAGACGCGCCTTCGGGATCCCCTACCCGAGATCCGCGGTTTTGACACGTACATTGGTGCTTTCATTAAGAGTTCCATTTGTCTTTGTCATGATAAAGGCTTGATGGCGCCTTCGATCATCGGCAACGATGCGATCCAGGGTGAGGTTTTTCTCCCCGGACAGATCTTCGTATTCGGCGGCTTCGTACTGCGGGCCAACTCGCTTGGCCATCTAGAGCAGATCGAGAGCTACGCCCCTGTTCGTCAGGTCAGGTTTGGAAGCTTAAACTATATTGCCGACATCCGCGGAGACTTGATCTTCGACGGATTCGAACCCATGTCAAAGTCGCCCGCCTGATCACGCATTTAGCATGACTTAGCTCTACCGTCGGACGGTGTTCGGGAGATAACACATGTGGCTACTCTGGCCCTCAATCCGGAGCAGATCACGCCGTCCGAGGACGGGCGGATGGACCCCGCCACGAAGGCCGCACACTTAGCGGCGATAGAGCCGAAAACTGACTTCACCTCCTATGAGACATGTGTTGCCGGACCCTCGGATTCATCCCCGGCCACGGGCTTCGAACCGCCTGCGTCCGTGCCTATCGGATCTGATTGTGCACTGATCATGGAGTTTACCTCCGTGGATATCTTTCGGCACTCGCCCCTGGGCGACGTGCTAAACTCATTAAGATCTCTCTCCTTGTCAGGAGGCCCTTGGCCGAACTATGTCCGGCTTGAGTGGGAAGCGGACGACGAAGAAATTCGTTCCCCACCCACCACCCACTTAATAGCCACTGTCGACGACTTAACCGACATGCTTGATTTCGGCTCCGAAGACATCGACGGTATGGACGACGATGCAGGAGAAGAACAGGAACCACCACCCATAGGGCGCTGGACTGCCACCTCATCATATGATATATACATGGTGGACACCCCCAAAGAAAGCGATGACAATAATGCAACGGAGGATAATCCCGTCGAGAAGTGATCTAAGCACCGGCGTCATCGGCGCTGCTCTAAGCCCCGCTATAGCAAAAGCAGCGATACCGGCACAAGAGACAATAACGCTGCGGATAGTGCCGAAGAAGAAGACAACCCCCTCCAGCCAGGCTTTGAGCGGGAGGATGGGCAAGCTAGCCCCAAGGAACAGGCAGCAAATGGAGAATCACAGGATGACAATTACATGCCCCTCTCTGAAGACGAGGTGAGCCTCGGCGACGAAGAATTTATTGTGCCTGAGGATCCCGTCGAGCAGGAGCGCTTCAGGCGTCGCCTTATAGCTACAACAAAAAGCCTGAAGAAAAAGCAACAACAGCTTTAAGGTGACCAAGATCTGCTAGCGGATAGATGGACTGAGGTCCTCGCAGCCGAGGAATACGAACTCCAGTGCCCAACCAAAAGTTACCCAAAGCGCAGGTTGCTACCCCAACTCTAGGAGGAAGCATTAAAGCCTACACTACCAGCATATGATGCGGCTGACCGGCCACCTCGTGGCCGAGACAAAGCGGCATATCAGCTCGAAGTCCAGCCCGCACCCCATCGCCAGTCAAACAAAAAAACCAACGCCCGGGGCAACATGCATGACCTGCGAGGCGTATTGGAAAACAAAGCAGGACATATAAGATCGATCTACGGATCACGGGGGCGCGCCCCAACGCGTGACAACGAGCGTCACGCCGGATATACTAAAAGCAAATCCGGCCGGGCCAAATACAGCAGACAAGACTCGTATGAACTGCGTCGTGACCTAGCCCGGCAAAGAGGAGCTACACACCCCCTATGCTTCACTAACGAAGTAATGGATCACGAATTCCCAGAAGGATTTAAACCCGTGAACATTGAATCATATGATGGTACAACAGACCCCGCGGTATGGATTGAAGATTTCCTCCTCCACATTCACAAGGCCCGCGGTGACGGTCTACATGCCATCAAGTACCTCCCACTAAAACTCAAAGGGACGGATCGGCATTGGCTGAATAGCCTGCTGGCAAACTCCATTGGCAGTTGGGAGAATTTGGAAGACGCATTCCTTGACAACTTCCGAGCGCTTGTAATGCGACCACGGATCTTGATGACTTGAGTCACATAACCCAACAACCAATGGAATCAGCCAGGAAATTCTGGACTTGGTTCCTAACTAAAAAGAACAAAATTGTCGACTGTCCGGATGCCGAGGCCTTAGCGGCATTTAAGCATAACATCCGCGACGAGTGGCTCGCCCGACACCTGGGCCAAGAGAAGCCGAAGTACATGGAAGCCCTCACGACACTCATGACCCGCTTTTGTGTGGGTGAGGACAGCTGGCTAGCTCGCACCAACAACACATCAAGAAATCCTGGCAATTCAGATGCAAAAGATAGCAACGGCAGGCCACGTTGCAACAGACACAAGCGCCGCAACAATGGTGACAATGCCGAAGACACGGCAGTCAATGCCGGATTTAGTGGCTCTAAATCAGGTCAGCGGAAAAAGGCGTTCGAAAGAAGCAATCCGGGCCCGTCCAGTTTGGACCGCATACTCGATCGCTCATGTCAAATCATGGCACCCCCGATAAACCAGCCAACCACACCAAAAGAGAATGATGGGTGTTCAAACAGGCCGGCAAGTTGAATGCAAAAAACAAGGAAAATGGGCTGCATAGCGACGACGAGGAGGAGCTCCGGCCGCCGATCACAGGAGGACAGAAGAAATTTCCAGCCCAAGTGAATACGCAACCCATATTCCCAAGCGGGAACGGAAGCGTGCAGTAACGGACGTCTATGCGATGGAGCCAGTCGCACCAAAGTTCAACCCATGGTCTTCTTGTCAGATCACTTTCGATCGCAGGGACCACCCCACCAGTATCCGTCATGGCGGTTCTCCCGCATTGGTCCTAGACCCCATCATTGACGGATTTCACCTCACTCGAGTCCTTATGGACGGTGGCAGCAGCCTGAACCTGCTCTATCAGGATATAGAGCGCAAAATGGGTATATACCCCTCGAGGATCAAACCCAGAAAAACCACCTTTAAAGGTGTCATACCAGGTGTAGAGGCCTGTTGCACGGGCTCAATCACACTGGAAGTGGTCTTCGGATCTCCGGACAACTTCCGAAGCAAGGAGTTAATCTTCGATATCGTCCCCTTCCGTAGTGGCTATCACGCACTGCTCGGACGAACCGCATTTGCCAGATTTAATGCGGTACCGCATTATGCATACCTCAAGCTCAAAATGCCAGGACCTCACGGGGTTATAACAGTTAATGGAAACACGGAACGCTCGCTCCGTACGGAGGAGCACTCTGCGGTCATCATAGGAGAAGTGCAAAGCATCCTTCCGAGACAAACCACCAATTCAGCAAAAAAGCCCCAGGACACCTTCAAGGCAGTCCGGAGTACCCTGTAACAGGATCGCCCGGCACGTTCAGAGCTCGCCTAGCAATTCGGCCTCCGTCCTAGTCCCAGTCAAGCGGCGAAATTTGTGCCGCGCGTACATACTTACACACTCAAGATACCATGGGCATAGGCGGAGGCACGGCCATGGCACGTCCCACAATGCGGCTCAACCGCCTCAGGACCTGCATATCTTTAACATTTTCTTCCTTTCAGGCCCCTATTCTCGGAAGGCCCTCTCCGATCGCCTGATTATCGGACCCGTCACGGGAAGGAAACACCATGGAAGCAAGAAGCTTTGACGTACAAGGGAATCCCTAGGTGGTCTCTGATAACGATCGATATACCTGTTTTACATACCCACACGCAGCTTGCCCTTGGATAGGACATGTCAAATAGTCCTATTTTTACCTATTGCACTACTTGTATACATACGTTTTGACGTATCATTTAAATAACAATGTACAACATTAGCTCTTTATTGCATTCCTTCATCTTTTTTCCTTTTCTGCTTATTTATGACAAAATTGCACCCGTACATTCTGATACGTCCAGTGCGCCAGGGGCTTCAGTGTACCCCATAACACGGCAAGAAAAGTCCGAACACTTTCGACAGTGCGGCACCCCGAACTTATAGCATTATATGCATCCGAATCATGTCTTGGGTCAATAGTTGGGTTTGCCTGGCTCCCATGTTTTGGTACCTTACGTTCCGCTATATCGGCTAAGGTAGCACTGAGAGAACTACTGTGATTGTGTCCCGGTTCTTCCGGTCGAGCACCTCAGTAGAGAAAGCCGAAAACTAACTGTCGTGAGGCGGCGAGAGCTGGTCGCTGTTTGAGTGGTCTCAAATACTTAAAGATTTTTTCCGCTTCGGGCGAGGAGTCGGCCTTGTCCGATTTAGGCGTACATAGTGCCCCAACTTCAGCCTTCCGAATACTAGGGGCTTTGCCAAAATTTAAAATTGGAGACTTCTATGGCTAAGTGAGAGTGATAAATCTTTATAGTCCGATTGCCTTGTTGGCTGCGCTAAACACCTCCTTAAATGACCAAAAAATTTGGATAAAGAGTGTTTAAGATCTACCCCGAACACCTCAGTACTAGTTACATGGAGGCAAAAGCCGACGACTAGCCGACTCTCAGGTTTTATAAACGGCCGCAGAGAAGGTAATATTTTAAATAAACAAGTGTTATATAACGCACATGAACTCGTTTTCATATTACAGGATTGCATGAGTACATTTATTCAAATATTACATCCTTAGCACATTCCTCCGCCACAAGGCGAGCACCCTTCAGGACACTGTCATAATACTTTTCGGGGTGGCGATGCTCCTTGCCCTCCGGTGGCCCCTCCTTCACAAGCATTTCGGCGTCCATCTTCGCCCAGTGCACTTTCGCACGGGCAAAGGCCCTGTGTGCACCTTCAATGCAGACGGACCACGTTATGACTTCAAACAGTGGGCAGGCATTCACAAGCCGCTTTACCAGGCCGAAGTAGCTGCCAGGCAGGGGCTCGCTAGGCCACATCCATGACTGAGATTATGGGTATGAAGTTAATACTTATGGGTATGAAGTTTTAATCGGACACATAGAAAGATAGGGGCTTATAGTGTTGCCTCCCAACCTTTTACCTCAAGGGTAATGTAAACAATAATAGTTCATGATAACTTATATATCAGGATCTTTCCAACACAATGGGCTTGCTAAAGGATAAATTTTAAAAGGGAAAGGTGAAGATCACTATGACTCTTGTATAAGGTAGAAGACAAGAATAAAAGATAGGCCCTTCACAGATGGAAGCAGAGGTTGTCATGTGCTTTTATGGTTGGATGCACGAAATCTTAATGCAAAAGAACGTCACTTTATATTGACAATTGTGATATGGACCTTTATTATGCAGACTGTCGCTTTTATTGCTTCCATATCACAAGATTGTATAAAGCTTATTTTCTCCACATTAATAAATCATGCATATTTAGAAAGCAATTTTTATTGCATGCAACAATGACAACTTACTTGAAGGATCTTACTCAATCCATAGATAGATATGGTGGACTCTCATGGAAAACCGGGTTTAAGGACATTTGGAAGCACAAGTTGTATCTCTACTTGGTGCAAAGAATTTGGCTAGCATGAGGGGGAAACGCAAGCTCAACATGTTGGATGATCCATGACAATATACTCTATTTCGGATATAAGAAAACATAACCCATTACGTTGTCTTCCTTGTCCAACATCAACTTTTTAGCATGTCATATTTTAATTAGTGCTCACAATCATAAAATATGTCCAAGATAGTATATTTATATGTGAAAACCTCTGTTTCTTTATTACTTCCTATTAATTGCAACGATGAAAAAAACTATGTTTGTCAACTCTTAACAACTTTTATTCATCATACTCTTTTATATGTGAAGTCATTACTCTCCATAAGATCAATATGATCTCTTTAATTCTTTTTATTATTTCTTTTATTTTTATTCCCTCAAGATCATAGCTAGATAATCAAGTCCTTGACTCAAAACTAATCTTTATTATATATGTAGCTCACAGACTCGATTACACAAAAGGATCATAAAGCATAACTCAAAACTAGATCATACTAAAACTTTATTCTACTAGATCAAGATATTACTAAAAGGTCGAACTAAAAAAACAGTAAAGATAGGAGTGGGATGGTGATACGATACCGGGGCACCTCCCCCAAGCTTGGCAGTTGCCAAGGGAGTGCCCATACCCGATACTCGGTTCTCCTTTCTTTGGTGAAGGAGATGGGGGTGGTGATAGAGTGTCGCACATCGAGCGTAGGAGATCCTCCAATTTGCGGATAATGCCCTTGAGTGCGGCAATATGCTGCTTCAACAAAATATTTTCACGTGTGAGATACTTGTTTTGTATGCGAGCTAACTCAATCATCTTGAAAGCTTCAATCTTAGTTGGGGTAAGAAGATTGTGATGAGGTTGAAGGATGTCTTCTTCTGCTGCTGTCGGAGCTTGATCGTCCATGGCCTTCTTTATCCTATCATCCTTGTTGATCTCCCCGGGTTCTTCTCTCTTCAGCTTTGTCTTCATTAGCCAAGCATCGTTTCCCTCATTGTTGGAGGAGGGGGACGACATGATGCCTGGCCTTGACAACTCTGGCAGAAAATAGCTCGAGACAAAAGCAGAGGATATTTGTGTGGTATGGTGGTCAAACCTTCGGGGGGTTATATAATGATTTTTTTACCAACCAAAAGAAGTATCGTGCAAGAAAACGGAGTCCAGAGGGCACACGAGGTGCCCACAAGGCAGGCGCGCCTCCACCCTCGTAGATGCCTCGTGTCCCTTTCGGACTACTTCTTATTTTCCTATTTTATTAAATATTCCAAAACGGAGAAAAATTGCTATTAGAACTGTTTTGGAGTCGGTTTACTTACCATACCACATACCTATTCCTTTTCGGAGTCTGAAACACTCTGGAAAGTGTCCCTTATGTATTCCTCCAGGGTTACGGTTTCAATAACATTGGTTTCAACATTTATGGGATTACCTGAGATATAATGTTTGATTCTTTGACTGTTCACCACCTTCTGATTTGTGCCTTCGAGGTTGTTGATTTTTATGGCACTGGAACGATAGACCTCCTCGATAACGTAAGGACCTTCCCATTTAGAGAGGAGTGTCCCTGCAAAAAATCTTAAACAAGAGTTGTATAGCAAAACATAATCACCTACATTAACTTCACGCTTTTGTATCCTTTTCACATGCCATCTTTTAACTTTTTCTTTAAACAGTTTGGCATTCTCATAGGCCTGGGTTCTCCAGTCATCAAGTGAGCTAATGTCAAATAATCTCTTCTCACCGGCAAGTTTGAAATCATAATTGAGCTCTTTAATGGCCCAATATGCCTTATGTTCTAGTTTGAGAGGTAAATGACATGCTTTTCCATAAACCATTTTATATGAAGACATAGCCATAGGATTTTTATATGTAGTTCTATAGGCCCATAATGCATCATCAAGTTTCCTAGACCAATTCTTTCTAGATGTATTAACAGTCTTTTGCAAAATTAATTTGATCTCTCTATTACTCAACTCTACTTGACCACAAGACTGCGGGTGGTATGGAGATGCAATTCTATGATTAACATCATACTTAGCAAGCATTTTACGAAAAGCACCATGAATAAAATGTGAACCACCATCAGTCATTAAATATCTCGGGACTCCAAACCTTGGAAAAATAACTTCTTTAAGCGTCTTAATAGAGGTGTTATGATCAGCACTACTAGTTGGAGTAGCTTCTACCCACTTAGTAACGTAATCAACAGCAACTAAAATATGTCTATACCCATTAGAGGAAGGAAATGGTCCCATACAATCAAAGCCCCAAACATCAAATGGTTCAATAACAAGTGAATAGTTCATAGGCATTTCTTGACGTCTACTAATATTACCAATTCTTTGACATTCATCACAAGACAAGACAGACTTACGGGCATCCTTGAAGAGAGTAGGCCAATAAAAACCGGATTGCAATACCTTATGCGCAGTTCTATCTCCAGCGTGGTGTCCTCCATAAGCCTCGGAGTGACACTTGCGTAGGATCTGTTCCTATTCATGCTCAGGTACACAACGTCTAATGACACCATCTACTCCTTCTTTATAAAGGTGTGGGTCATCCCAGAAGTAATGTCTTAAATCATAGAAAAACGTTTTCCTTTGCTGGTATGTGAAACTAGGTGGTATAAATTTAGCAACAATTTAATTAGCATAACCATCATACAATGGAGCAGTAGAGAAGCATTTATAACAGCTAATTGTTCATCAGGAAAGCTATCATCAATAGGGAGTGGGTCATCAAGAACATTCTCTAACCTAGACAAGTTGTCTCCAACGGGGTTCTCAGCTCCCTTTCTATCAATAATATGCAAATCAAATTCTTGTAGCAAGAGAACCCATCTAATAAGTCTAGTTTTAGCATCTTTCTTTTCCATAAGATATTTAATAGCAGCATGATCAGTGTGAACAGTTACTTTAGAATCAACAATATAAGGTCTGAACTTATCACAAGCAAATACAACTGCTAAAAATTCTTTTTCAGTAGTAGCATAATTTCTCTAGGCACTGTCTAGAGTTTTACTAGCATATTGGATAACATTTCATTTCTTATCAACTCTTTGTCCTAGAACAACACCTACAGCAAAATCACTAGCATCACACATAATTTCAAAGGATAAATTCCAATCTGGTGGCTGAACTACAGGTGCAGAAATCAAGGCTTTCTTAAGTATTTCAAATGCTTCTACACAATCATCATCAAAGGCAAAAGGGACATCTATTTGTAAGAGATTAGTCAGAGGCCTATAAATTTTTGAGAAGTCTTTAATGAACCTCCTATAAAAACCGGCATGACCAAGGAAACTTCTTATACTTTTAGTGTCCTTAGGGAACGACATCTTTTCAATAGCATCAACTTTAGCTTTATCAACTTCAATACCTCTTTCCGAAATTTTATGCCCCAAGACAATACCTTCATTAACCATAAAGTGGCACTTCTCCCAATTCAAGACAACATTAGTTTCTTCACATCTCTGCAAAACTCGATCAAGCTTGCTTAAGCAATCATCAAAAGAAGTTTCAAATACGAAGAAATCATCCATGAAAACCTCAACAATGTTTTCACAAAAGTTAGAGAATATAGCAGCCATACATCTTTGAAATGTAGTAGGTGCATTACATAAACCAAAAGGCATACGTCTATAAGCAAAGGTACTCAAAAGGGCAAGTAAAAGTGGTCTTTTCTTGATCCTATTTTGACACGGGTATTTGAGAGAAACGAGAATAACTGTCTAGAAAGCAAAAAACGTGTATGTTTGGATAATCTTTCTAGCATTTGATCAACAAAAGGTAAAGGGTAATGATCCTTTTTAGTAGCTTTATTTAGTTTGCAGAAATCAATTACCATTCTATAACCTGTAACAATTCTTTGTGGGATAAATTCATCTTTATCATTAGGAACAACAGTAATGCCTCCCTTCTTAGGGACACAATGGACAAGACTTACCCACTGACTATCAGCAACGGGATAAATTGTACCTGCCTTCAGAAGCTTTAGTATTTCTTTTCTTACCACTTCTTTCATCTTAGGATTTAACCGTCATTGGTGATCAACAACCATTTTAGCGTCTTTATCCAATTTTATTTTGTGCTGGCATAGAGTGGGACTAATGCCCTTAAGATCGTCAAGAGCATATCCAATAGCCGCACGGTGCTTCTTCAGAGTTTTCAATAATTTCTCTTCTTCTCGCTCTGAAAGGTTAGCACTAATAAAAACAGGATATATCTTCTTTTCATCAAGATAAGCATTTTTAAGAGTACCAGGTAATGGTTTAAGCTCAAACACGGGATCACCCTTCGGTGGAGGAGGATCCCCTATAATTTCAATAGGCAAGTTGTGTTTCAAAATAGGTCCCTGTTTAAGGAATACTTCATCTGTTTCCCTTCTTTCCTTCATAAACATATCATTTTCATGGTCTAGCAAATATTGTTCTAAAGGATCATTAGGAGGCACGACAATAGAAGCAAGACCAATAGTTTCATCTTTACTAGGCAATTCTTTATCATGAGGTTGTCTACGAAATTTAGCAAAATTAAAATCATGAGACATATCTCCTAAACCAATAGTAACAACATCATTTTCGCACTCTATCCTAGCATTAACAGTATTCAAGAAGGGTCTATCGAATATAATGTGACGAAACTTATCTTGTGGGGAAGCAAGAACAAGAAAATAAGTAGGATATTTAATTTTCCCACACAAGACTTCAACATCTCTAACAATCCCAACCGGTGAGATAGTATCTCTATTGGCAAGCTTAATTGTAACATCAATATCTTCTATCTCAGCAGGTGCAATATCATGCATAATTTCTTCGTATAAAGAATAAGGTATTGCACTAACACTAGCACCCATATCACATAAACCATGATAGCAATGATCTCCTATTTTAACAGAAACAACAGGCATGCCAACAACTGGTCTATGTTTATTTTTAGTATCGGATCTAGCAATTCTAGCAGCTTCATCATAGAAGTAAATAACATGCCCATCAATATTATCGGCCAAGAGAACTTTAACCATATCAATACTAGGTTCAACTTTAATTTTCTCAAAGGGCGTAGGTGTTCTAGTATTACTTTTATGAACCACAGTTGAAGCTTTAGCATGATCCTTTATTCTAACAGGGAAAGGTGGTTTCTCAATATAAGCGGTAGGAACAATAGGATCAATATTATAAGTGATAGTCTTTTCTTCAACTTTAATAGGTTCAACTACTTTTACTTCAATGGGAGGATGATATTTAAACCGCTTCTCCTTAGGGAGATCAACATGAGTAGAAAATGATTCATATAAAGAAGCTACTATCTCAGAGTCAAGTCCATATTTAGTGCTAAATTCACGGAAAACATCGGTATCCATAAAAGATTTAACACAATCAAACTTAGGTGTTATACCTGACTCCTTACCTTCGTCGAGATCCCAATCTTCAGAGTTGCATTTAATTCTTTCCAATAAATCCCATTTGAATTCAATGTTCTTCATCATAAAAGAACCAGTACAAGAAGTATTGAGCATGGAGTGATTATTGAGGGAAAGTCGAGCATAAAATTTTTGAATATTGAGAGCTCATGATTGGCGCATGAATATAACATTGACTTAAGCCTCCCCCAAGCTTGAGCGATGCTTTCTCCTTAGCGAGGCCAAAACTATATATATAATTACGATCACGATGAACAAGATGCATAGGATAAAACTTCTGATGAAATTCCAATTTCAATCGGTTGTAGTTCCATGATCCCATATCATCACATAGCCTAAACCATATCAATGCCTTTCCCTTCAAATATAAAGGGAAGACCTTCTTCTTGATAACATCCTCGGGCATACCTACTGAAGTAAATATGCCGTAGAGGCAATAATAAAGTTATTATTTATTTTATTATATCATGATAAATGTTTATTATTCATGCTAGAATTCTATTAACCGGAAACATAATACTTGTGTGAATACATAAACAAACAAAGTGTCACTAGTATGCCTCTCACATCATTAGGAGAATGATGTGATTGGCTTGACCCATTCCGTTAGCTTAGCACACGATCATTTAGTATTCTGCTATTGCTTTCTTCATGACTTATACATGTTCCTATGACTATGAGATTATGCAACTCTCGTTTACCGGAGAAACACTTTGTGTGCTACCAAACGTCACAACGTAACTGGGTCATTATTAAGGTGCTCTACAGGTGTCTCCGAAGGTACTTGTTGGGTTGGCGTATTTCGAGATTAGGATTTGTCACTCCGATTGTCGGAGAGGTATCTCTGGGACCGCTCGGTTATGCACATCACTATAAGCCTTGCAAGCATTGCATCTAATGAGTTAGTTGCGGGATGATGTATTACGGAACGAGTAAAGAGACTTGCCGGTAACGAGATTGAACTAGGTATTAAGATACCGACGATCGAATCTCGGGCAAGTAACATATCGATGACAAAGGGAACAACTGTTATGCGGTTTGACTGATAAAGATCTTGATAGAATATGTAGGAGCCAATATGAGCATCCAGGTTCCGCTATTGGTTATTGCTCGGAGACGTGTCTCGGTCATGTCTACATAGTTCTCGAACCCGTAGGGTCCGCACGCTTAAAGTTCGATGACGGTTATATTATGAGTTTATGTGTTTTGATGTAACAAAGGTAGTTCGAAGTCCTGGATGTGATCACGGACATGACGAGGAGTCTCGAAATGGTCGAGACATAAATATTGATATATTGGAAGCCTATATTTGGATACCGGAAGTGTTCCGGGTGAAATCGGGATTTTAGCGGAGTACCGGGGGTTACCGGAACCCCCCGGGGGTTTAATGGGCCAAGATGGGCCTTAGTGGAGAAGAGGAGGGGCGGCCAGGGCAGGTCGCGTGCCCCCTCCCCCTCTAGTCCGAATTGGACAAGGAGGGGGGACGGCGCCCCCCTTTCCTTCCTCTCTCCCTCCTCCTTCCCCCTTCTCCTACTCCAACTAGGAAAGGAGGGAGTCCTACTCCCGGTGGGAGTAGGACTCCTCCCTGGCGTGTCTCCTCCTGGCCGGCTTCCTCTCCCCCCTTTCTCCTTTATATACGGGGGCAGGGGGTCACCTCTAGACACAACAATTGATCTCTTGGATCTCTTAGCCGGGTGCGGTGCCCCCCTCCACCATAGTCCACCTCGATAATATCGTAGCGGTGCTTAGGCGAAGCCCTGTGTCGGTAGAACATCATCATCGTCACCACGCCGTCGTGCTGACGGAACTCTCCCTCAAACCTCGGCTGGATCGGAGTTCGAGAGATGTCATCGAGCTGAACGAGTGCTGAACTCGAAGGTGTCGTACGTTCAGTACTTGATCGGTTGGATCGTGAAGTCGTACGACTACATCAACCGCGTTGTGCTATTGCTTCCACTTTCGGTCTACGAGGGTACATGGACAACACTCTCCCCTCTCATTGCTATGCATCACCATGATCCTGTGTGTGCGTAGGATTTTGTTTTGAAATTACTACGTTCCCCAACAGTGGCATCCGAGCCTGGTTTTCTGCGTAGATGTTATATCCACGAGTAGAACACAAGTGAGTTGTGGGCGATATAAGTCATACTGCATACCAGCATGTCATACTTTGGTTCGGCGGTATTCTTGGATGGAGCGGCCCGGACCGACATTACGCGTACGCTTACGCGAGACTGGTTCCACCGACGTGCTTTGCACACAGGTGGCTGGCGGGTGTCAGTTTCTCCAACTTTAGATGAACCGAGTGTGGCTACTCCCCGTCCTTGAGAAGGTTAAAACAGCGCTAACTTGACAAACTATCGTTGTGGTTTTGATGCGTAGGTAAGAACGGTTCTTGCCCAGCCCGTAGCAGCCATGTAAAACTTGCAACAACAAAGTAGAGGATGTCTAACTTGTTTTTGCAGGGCATGTTGTGCCGTGATATGGTCAGAGCATGATGCTATATTTTATTGTATGAGATGATCATGTTTTGTAACCGAGTTATCGGCAACTGGAAGGAGCCATATGGTTGTCGCTTTATTGTATGCAATGTAATCGCCCTGTAATGCTTTACTTTATCGATGGCGGTAGCGATAGTCGTAGAAGCATAAGTTGGCGAGACGACAACGATGCTACGATGGAGATCAAGGTGTCGTGCCGGTGAGGATGGTGATAATGACGGTGCTTCGGAGATGGAGATCACAAGCACAAGATGATGATGGCCATATCATATCACTTATATTGATTGCATGTGATGTTTATCTTTTATGCATCTTATCTTGCTTTGATTGACGGTAGCATTATAAGATGATCTCTCACTAAATTATCAAGGTATAAGTGCTCTGCCTGAGTATGCACCGTTGCGGAAGTTCTTCGTGCTGAGACACCACGTGATGATCGGGTGTGATAGGCTCTATGTTCAAATACAATGGGTGCAAAACAGTTGCACACGCGGAATACTCAGGTTAAACTTGACGAGCCTAGCATATGCAGATATGGCCTCCGAACACTGAGACCAAAAGGTCGAGCGTGAATCATATAGTAGATATGATCAACATAGTGATGTTCACCATTGAAACTACTCCATCTCACGTGATGATCGGACAAGGTTTAGTTGATTTGGATCACGTGATCACTTAGAGGATTAGAGGGATGTCTATCTAAGTGGGAGTTCTTAAGTAATATGATTAATTGAACTTAAATTTATCATGAACTTAGTACCTGATAGTATTTTGCTTGTCTATGTTGATTGTAGATAGATGGCCCGTGCTGATGTTTCGTTGAATTTTAATGCGTTCCTTGAGAAAGCAAAGTTGAAAGATGATGGTAGCAATTACATGGACTGGGTCTGTAACTTGATGATTATCCTCATTGGTGCACAAAAGAATTACATCCTGGAAGCACCGCTAGGTACCAGACCTGCTGCGGGAGCAACACCAGATGTTCTGAACGTCTGGTAGAGCAAAGCTGAAGACTACTCGATAGTTCAGTGTGCCATGCTTTAAGGCATAGAAACGGGACTTCAACGACATTTTGAACGTCATGGAGCATATGAGATGTTCCAGGAGTTCAAGTTAATATTTCAAGCAAATGCCCGATTGAGATATATGAAGTCTCCAATAAGTTCTACAGCTATAAGATGGAGGAGAATAGTTCTGTCAGTGAGCATATACTCAGAATGTCTGGGTATAACAATCCCTTGATTCAACTGGGAGTTAATCTTCCAGATGATAGCGCCATTGACAGAATTCTTCAATCACTGCTACCAAGCTACAAGAGCTTCATGATGAACTATAACATGCAAGGGATGGATAAGACAATTCCCAAGCTCTTCGCAATGCTAAAGGCAGCGGAGGTAGAAATCAAGAAGGAGCATCAAGTGTTGATGGTCAACAAGACCACCAGTTTCAAGAAAAAGGGAAAAGGAAAGAAGAAGGGGAACTTCAAGAAGAACAGCAAACAAGTTGCTGCTCAGGAGAAGAAACCCAAGTCTGGACCTAAGCCTGAGATTGAGTGCTACTCGCAAGCAATTTGGTCCTTTGAAGCGGAACTGCCCCAAGTATTTGGCGGATAAGAAGGATGGCAAGGTGAATAAAGGTATATGTGATATACATGTTATTGATGTATATCTTACTAATGCTCGCTTTCACCTAGGTATTTGATACTGGTTCTGTTGCTAATACTTGCAACTCGAAATAGGGACTACGGATTAAGCGAAGATTGGCTAAGGACGAGGTGACAATGCGCGTGGGAAATGGTTCCAAAGTCGATGTGATCGCGGTCGGCACGCTACCTCTACATCTACCTTCGGGATTAGTTTTAGACCTGAATAATTGTTATTTGGTGCCAGCATTGAGCATGAACATTATATTTGGATCTTGTTTGATGCGAGATGATTATTCATTTAAATCAGAGAATAATGGTTGTTCTATTTATATGAGTAATATCTTTTATGGTCATGCACCCTTGAAGAGTGGTCTATTTTTGTTGAATCTCAATATTAGTGATACACATATTCATAATATTGAAACGAAAAGATGCAGAGTTGATAATGATTGTGCAACTTATTTGTGGCACTTACGTTTAGGTCATATTGGTGTAAAGCGCATGAAGAAACTCCATATTGATGGACTTTTGGAACCACTTGATTATGAATCACTTGGTACTTGCGAACCGTGCCTCATGGGCAAGATGACTAAAACGCCATTCTACGGAACTATGGAGCGAGCAACAGATTTGTCGGAAATCATACATACAGATATATGTGGTCCGATGAATGTTGAGGATCGCGGTGGGTATCGATATTTTCTCACCTTCACAGATGATTTAAGTAGATATGGGTATATCTACTTAATGAAACATAAGTCTGAAACATTTGAAAAGTTCAAAGAATTTCATAGTGAAGTTGAAAATCATCGTAACGAGAAAATAAAGTTTCTACGATCTGATCGTGGAGGAGAATATTTGAGTTACGAGTTTGGTCTTCATTTGAAACAATGCGGAATAGTTTCACAACTCACGCCACCCGGAACACCACAGCGTAATGGTGTGTCCGAACATCGTAATCGTACTTTACTAGATATGGTGCGATCGATGTCTCTTACTGATTTACCGCTATCATTTTGGGGTTATGCTTTAGACACGGCTGCATTCACATTAAATAGGGCACCATCGAAATCCGTTGAGACGACGCCTTATGAACTGTGGTTTGGCAAGAAACCAAAGTTGTCGTTTCTTAAAGTTTGGGGCTGCGATGCTTATGTGAAAAAAGCTTCAACGTGATAAGCTCGAACCCAAGTCAGAGAAATGTGTCTTCATAGGATACCCAAAGGAAACTGTTGGGTACACCTTCTATCACAGATACGAAGGCAAGACTTTTGTTGCTAAATTTGGATCCTTTCTAAAGAAGGAGTTTCTCTCGAAAGAAGTGAGTGGGAGGAAAGTAGAACCTGATGAGGTAACTGTACCTGCTCCCTTATTGGAATGTAGTTCATCACATAAACCGGTTCCTGTGACACCTACACCAATTAGTGAGGAAGTTAATGATGATGATCATGAAACTTCAGATCAAGTTGTTACTGAACCTCGTAGATCAACCAGAGTAAGATCCGCACCAGAGTGGTACGGTAATCTTGTTCTGGAGGTTATGTTACTAGACCATGACGAACCTACGAACTATGAATAAGCGATGGTGAGCCCAGATTCCGCAAAATGGCTTGAGGCCATGAAATCTGATATGGGATCCATGTATGAGAACAAAGTGTGGACTTTGGTTGACTTCCCAATGATCGGCAAGCCATTGAGAATAAATGGATCTTCAAGAAGAAGAATGACGCTGTCGGTAATGTTACTGTCTATAAAGCTCGACTTGTTGCAAAAGGTTTTCGACAAGTTCAAGGGATTGACAACGATGAGACTTTCTCACTCGTAGCTATGCTTAAGTCTGTCCAAATCATGTTAGCAATTGCCGCATTTTATGATTGTGAAATTTGGAAAATGGATGTCAAAACTGCATTCCTGAATGGATTTCTGGAAGAAGAGTTGTATATGATGCAACCGGAAGGTTTTGTCGATCCAAAGGGAGCTAACAAAGGGTGCAAGCTCCAGCGATCCATTTATGGATTGGTGCAAGCCTCTCGGAGTTGGAATAAATGCTTTCATAGTGTGATCAAAGCATATGGTTTTATACAGACCTTTGGAGAAGCCTGTATTCACAAGAAAGTGAGTGGGAGCTCTGTAGCATTTCTGATATTATATGTGGATGACATATTGCGGATTGGAAATGATATAGAATTTCTGGATAGCATAAAGGGATACTTGAGTAAGAGTTTTTCAATAGAGATAGATCAAGACGCTTAATTGGACTTTCACAAAGCACATACCTTGACAAAGTTTTGAAGAAGTTCAAAATGGATCAAGCAAAGAAAGGGTTCTTGGTTGTGTTACAAGGTGTGAAGTTGAGTAAGACTCAATGCCCGACCACTGCAGAAGATAGAGAGAAGATGAAAGTTGTTCCCTATGCTTCAGCCATAGGCTCTATCATGTATGCAATGTTGTGTACCAAACCTGATGTGTGCCTTGCTATAAGTTTAGCAGGGAGGTACCAAAGTAATCCAGGAGTGGATCACTGGACAGCGGTCAAGAACATCCTGAAATACCTGTAAAGGACTAAGGATATGTTTCTCGTTTATGGAGGTGACAAAGAGTTAGTCGTAAATGGTTACATCGATGCAAGCTTTGACACTGATCCGAACGATTCTAAATCGCAAACCGGATACGTGTTTACATTGGACGGTGGAGCTGTCAGTTGGTGCAGTTTTAAACAAAGCGTTGTGGCGGGATCTACGTGTGAGGTGGAGTACATAGCTGCTTCAGAAGAAGCAAATGAAGGAGTCTGGATGAAGGAGTTCATATCCGACTTAGGTGTCATACCTAGTGCATCGGGTCCAATGAAAATCTTTTGTGACAATACTGGTGCAATTGTCTTGGCGAAGGAATCCAGATTTCACAAAAGAACCAAGCACATCAAGAGACGCTTCAACTCCATCTGGGATCAAGTCCAGGTGGGAGACATAGAAATTTGCTAGATACATACGGATCTGAATGTTGCAGACCCGTTGACTAAGCCTCTTCCACCCGCAAAACATGATCAGCACCAAGGCTCCACGGGTGTTAGAATCATTACTGTGTAATCTAGATTATTGACTCTAGTGCAAGTGGGAGACTGAAGGAAATATGCCCTAGAGGCAATAATAAAGTTATTATTTATTTCCTTATATAATGATAAATTTTATTATTCATGCTAGAATTGTATTAACCGGAAACATTATACTTGTGTGAATACATAAACAAATAGGGTGTCACTAGTATGCCTCTACTTGACTAGCTCGTTGATCAAAGATGGTTATGTTTCCTAGCCATTGACATGAGTTGTCATTTGATTAACGGGATCACATCATTAGGAGAATGCTGTGATTGACTTGACCCATTCCGTTAGCTTAACACATGATCGTTTAGTATTCTGCTATTGCTTTCTTCATGACTTATACATGTTTCTATGACTATGAGATTATGCAACTCCCGTTTACCAGAGGAACACTTTGTGTAAGACCAAATGTCACAACGTAACTAGGTGATTATAAAGGTGCTCTACAGGTGTCTCCGAACGTACTTGTTGGGTTGGCGTATTCCGAGATTAGGATTTGTTACTCCGATTGTCGGAGAGGTATCTCTGGGCCCACTCAATAATGAACATCAATATGAGCCTTGCAAGCATTGCAACTAATGAGTTAGTTGCGGGATGATGTATTATGGAACAAGTAAAGAGACTTGCCGGTAACGAGATTGAAATAGGTATTAAGATATCGACGATCGAATCTTGGGCAAGTAACATACCGATGACATAGGGAACAACGTATGTTGTTATGCGGTTTGACCGATAAAGATCTTCGTAGAATATGTAGGAGCAATTATGAGCATCCAGGTTCCGCTATTGGTTATTGACCGGAGACATGTCTCGGTCATGTCTACATAGTTCTCGAACCCGTAGGGTCTGCACGCTTAAAGTTCGATGACGGTTATATTATGAGTTTATGTGTTTTGATGTACCGAAGGGAGTTCGGAGTCCCGGATGTGATCACGGACATGACGAGGAGTCTCGAAATGGTCGAGACATAAATATTGATATATTGGAAGCCTATATTTGGATATCGGAAGTGTTCCGGGTGAAATTGGGATTTTACCGGAGTACCGGGTTATTGAACCCCGGGGGTTAATGGGCCAAGATGGGCCTTAGTGGAGAAGAGGAGGGGTGGCCAGGGCAGGCCACACACCCCCTCCCCCTCTAGTCCGAATTGGACAAGGAGGGGGGCGGCGCCCCCCTTTCCTTCCTCTCTCCCTCCTCCTTCCCCCTTCTCCTACTTCAACTAGGAAAGGAGGGAGTCCTACACCCGGTGGGAGTAGGACTCCTCCCTGGCGCACCTCCTCCTGGCCGGCCGCCTCTCCCGCCTTGCTCCTTTATATACAGGGGCAGGGGGCACCTCTAGACACAACAATTGATCTCTTGGATCTCTTAGCCGTGTACGGTGCCCCCTCCACCATAATCCACCTCGATAATATCGTAGCGGTGCTTAGGCGAAGCCCTGTGTCGGCAGAACATCATCGTCGTCACCATGTCGTCGTGCTGACGGAACTCTCCCTCAAAGCTCGGCTGGATCGGAGTTCAAGGGACGTCATCGAGCCAAACGTGTGCTGAACTCGGAGGTGTCGTACGTTCGGTACTTGATCAGTCGGATCGTGAAGACGTACGACTACATCAACCGCGTTGTGCTAACGCTTCCGCTTTCGATCTACAAGGGTACATGGATAACACTCTCCCCTCTCGTTGCTATGCACCACCATGATCCTGTGTGTGCGTAGGATATTTTTTGAAATTACTACGTTCCCCGACACCTGCAAGCTTAAATAATCCACAAACTTCATCCACATAGATTAGGTGAAAATCGGGATGCAATGTTCCATCTCCTGTAAAAGGATTAGCTAGCAGTTTCTCTATCATATCCAAAGGAATTTCAAAGTAAATATTTTCAGTAGGTTCAGTAGGTTGAGGAGCAACTCTTTGCTCTACTGATCGGGGTGAAGATACCCCGAACAAGCCCCTCAAAGGATTATGTTCCATAGTAACAAGTGACAATGAAATTTCAGCACACTATATAAGTTTTTCCTTACCAAATTGCACCTACCAAAGGCGCTTCACTCCCGCAACAAGACACGTAAAAGAGTCTTGATGACCCACAAGTATAGGGACCTATCGTAGTCCTTTAGATAAGTAAGAGTGTCGAACCCAACGAGGAGCAGAAGGAAATGACAAGCAGTTTTCAGTAAGGTATTCTCTGCAAGTACTGAAATTATCGGTAACAGATAGTTTTGTGATAAGGTAATTTGTAATGGGTAACAACTAATAAAAGTAAACAAGGTGCATCAAGGTGGCCCAATCCTTTTTATAACAAAGGACAAGCCTGGACGAACTCTTATATAAAGGAAAGCGCTCCCGAGGACACATGGGGATTATTGTCAAGCTAGTTTTCATCACGCTCATATGATTCGCGTTCGTTACTTTGATAATTTGATATGTCGGTGGACCGGTGCTTTGGTACTGCCCTTCCTTGGACAAGCATCCCACTTATGATTAACCCCTATTGCAAGAATCCGCAACTACAAAAGAAGTATTAAGGTAAACCTAACCATAGCATGAAACATATGGATCCAAATCAGCCCCTTACGAAGCAACGCATAAACTAGGGTTTAAGCTTCTCTCACTCTAGCAACCCATCATCTACTTATTACTTCCCAATGCCTTCCTCTATGCCCAAACACTGGTGAAGTGTCATGTAGTCGACGTTCACATAACACCACCAGAGCAAAGACAACATACATATCATCAAAATAGCAAACGAATACCGAATTCACATGACTACTTATAGCAAGACTTCTCCCATGTCCACAGGAAAAACGTAACTAATCACAAATCATATCCATGTTCATAATCAGAGGGGTATTAATATGCATAAAGGGTCTGAACATATGATCTTCCACCAAATAAACCAACTAGTATCACTACAAGGAGTAATCAACACTACTAGCAACCAACATGTACCAATCTGAGGTTTTGGGACAAAGATTGGATACAAGAGATGAACTAGGGTTTGAGAGGAGATGGTATTGGTGAAGATGTTGATGGAGATTGACCCCCTCTCGATGAGAGGATCGATGGTGATGATTTCCCCCTCCCGGAGGGATGTTTCCCCGGCAGAACAGCTCCGCCGGAGCACTAGATTGGTTTCCCCGAAAGCTTCCTCCTGATTTTTTCTAGGATGAAAGACTTCATATAGCATAAGATGGGCACCGGAAGCCTACCAGGGGGCCCACAAGACAGGGGGCGCCCCCCCACTATCGTGGCCAGGTTGTGGGGCCCCTCTAGTTCATTCTTTTGCCAGTATTTTTTATATATTCCAAAATGTGCCTCTGTGAAGTTTTAGGACTTTTGGAGTTGTGCAGAATAGGTCTCTAATATTTGCTCTTTTTCCAGCCCAGAATTCCAGCTGCCGGCATTCTCCCTCTTCATGTAAACCTTGTAAAATAAGAGAGAATAGGCATAAGTATTGTGACATAATGTGTAATAACAGCCCATAATGTAATAAATATCGATATAAAAGCATGATGCAAAATGGACGTATCAGCAGCCATATAGGTCAGTACATTGAATGTACTGACAATTTCACACTGTAGAGGAATGCTGAATAATGGCTATCACTACATGCATATTTGGCTGGTGGAGGCTCTAAGTTTAATTTTTTGCATAAAGCTAATTTTTTCCTACAACAAAGGAATGTATTTATTTAACTACCAAGTTTGTTGACAATATTGAGAAGGTTCCTCCAACTCAATCCCAAAGTAATAATTATAACCCATCAAATTCATTAAGTAAAGTGATGAGATCAATCAAATAATTCAAGTACCAGATACTCAAGATGTCCATAACCCTCGACACAGCTAATCATGATTAGTTTGTACACTCTGCAGAGGTTTGCTCACTTCTCCCCACAAGACTCGATCTCCCTGTTGTATTTCTCGCACTGCATGATGTTTGAGAAACGGATGACCGAGACACAATCTTTCAGAAGCATTTACTCTTTACTCTGGGTAGACAGTACCACCTACATCCCTGCATCTGCTAGCCTACCACTAAAAGAGGCACACAACTTACTCAACTATGCTAGATCCCATAATAGCTTGTGGCTGCACACGGAAGTTTCTAGCATGAATAATCTTATGATCCCTTTGAGCCTGGGTGGCATTCCATAGGGTGATCACACGGGTACTCCGGGATCCCCTTGGGCAAGCACTGGGTTCTCCAGGTGCTCGGGCAAACCACTGGGTGCTCCAGGGTGCTCCAACCAATCCACCCAGATGTGTATTAAAGTAGCCAGCTTAAGTTTCCCTTAGTTATTGTCTCTCACAACTTTCATGAATCTCACATACCAGTCCACGTCTATGAGCATAGCATAGCAGTCTAAGCATAACGCAATAATACCCTGGGTTTGAATGCAAGACAATAGGTTCCTACCTTATCAACTACTTCCCAATACCCACATGTTATCACATCCTACTCAAGCAATGTTTGAGGGTTGAAACTAATGCATAAAAACTGGGTAATAAAGGGGTATGATCAAAGTGTGAACTTGCCTTGTACAGTTGATAAGATGATTCGCACTCATAACTCCTGATAGTTTTACTCGTCATACTCCGTTCAATCTATCGTAAGCAAGCAATTGCGTACATAAGCACTCATGCAAAAGAATCAAAGAAAAGATCTTGGAAAACTTCGAAAACAAGTGATTAACTCTTACAACATAAAATAATTTCTAACAGTACCAAAATTGTGTGGATTTGGTCTTATCAGAAAGTTTAGGTCAAGAGCTTCAATTTGCAAAAAGAATCAACTCAAACGGAGTTACGGAACTCAAGTTACGGCAAAAATAGTGATTTGAGGAAATTTCATCAAATTCAATTTAAAACTACTCAAATTTGAAATACAATTGTACAAACAGAACTTTAATAAATTTTGAATCTAATGCAAAAAGAATCACTCAATTTGGGTCTAAAACATAAAAGTTATTAACAATCTAAAACAGAAACTATTCTGAAAACTTTAAAACAAAACAGAAAAGAAAAGAAAAACTTTTGATCGAGTAGGGCTATGTGGAACTACGTGATTGGACGAAAACATACACCCGTTGGTGGTTACGAGCGGATGACTGAAGCTTAACAGAAAACGATTAGAAAGAAAAAAACATACGATCTAATCCTAGCCATCTAAAATGAATCGGACGACTGAGGGGAAAAGCAGGGTTACCGCAGCGGTGGGGGTCGCCGGCGAAGTTGAAGACGGCGGCGGCAGTTCGGCTTCGAGCAGGGAGGCGACCCCGGTGGTTGGCGTCGGCGGCGGAGTAGTCGGGGAGGGGAGGCTCGGCGAGGCGGAGACGGCGGAGGGGACGACGGTGGTCGAAGGCGGCGGCTTCGCGAGCTGGTGGTGGAGTGGATCTCGTCGGAGTTGGAAACTCCGGCGAGCGCGTTTGGTTGGCTGCGAGGGGCTCTGAGCGTGGAATTTCATGAAAAAGAGGGCTGGGGTCCAGGGAATTTAAAGGAGGGAGGCGTGGAGGAGGGGCAACGCGAGGCGCCCGCGTCGGGCACGGCAACGGCGGCGAACTCATGCTGGAGGCGGACTCCGGCTCGGGGTGGAAGACGAGCCCGAAAGATGGGCCCCACCTGTCGGCGTCAGCGGCAGAGGCGGTTCGGGCTGGCGGGCGTGCTGGTGCGGGCTAGCGAGCGCGCGCACGGCTGGGCTGGAATCGGCTGGGCTGGCTCGGAGCTAGGTCGGCCCAGTCGGCGGTAAGAAATTTTTTTTAAACAATTTTTTTCAGACAACTAAATAAGAATAAACAACAAATAATAAAAATTATACATAGGCATATTATATATCAAAATTTCAAAAAAATATTTTCTACAACATGAACATTTTTATAGCGTCAAATAAAATCCAAAATAATTTAAATAAAGCAAAAGTGCGAATGTTGTAATAAAACCTCATAAAAATCATTTTTTAAAACACCAAAATAATTTCAAATTTATTTCTCGCCATTTTTCTACTGTAGGGAATCATTTTATCCTAATTTCCACATATTTTATTTTTGGAGAAAAATAATTTGAATAAAAACCAAATAACTCCCAGTTGAAAATAATTTCAAAAGGACTTTGAATTTGATTTTTTTTTTAACTTCCAACTCATATTTCATATGTTTTGAAGAAGTCATTTTATGTTCTCTCATGAAAATCATTGAGTTGCATAAAGTTTCTGAAATTTGAAATGTTTCCAAATGAAATTCAAATCATTTCAAGAACCCTTTTCATTTATTCAAATGGAAGAAGTCATGTCATCTTCTCTCTAGGGTTTTGTGATGAAATGAATTTGAATTCATGGAGAATATAAAAGCAAGGTGAATGTTTTGGGAAAGTCATTTTGTTATCTCTCATTTTAACTTTCAAAAAGTTTCGAATTTCACACAAGCAATCACACCACAATCAAACAAACAACCCAAAACTATTTATTTAATATAACATTCCAAAACTTAGAATTTTGGGATGTTACAAGGAAGACTATCTTGAAGACAGTGAGACAACCCCGAAGTCCTATCTTGGTTTAGTGTTCGAGTTACTGGTCACTACCGCTTGCACAAGCTATTCAAACTCACAGTCTAAATCAGTTATGTTTCTTGAATCTCAGCTACAAGTTGAAAGACATCGATTAGTTGTGTTGCGACAATAAGTGGAAGGACTGCGGAAGTCCCTGGAGCACTCACATGCATACTTTCTGGTGCAACAACAAGTGTTGGAGGATTTTAGCGCCAAACAGGACAAAGCTAATAAGCTTGCTAAACTTATTGCCAGCATGGTGGATACCCAGGATAATGTTTCTTGAGCTCTTCTGAAGTTGTTTCAGTTATGCTCTTGTTTTGCTGCCGCGTTTATTTGCACTGGTGGCCAATTTTGACGTCCAGTGTATGTAATATGCTGCTTTGTTCCCTATATTTGCACTGCTAGCGAACTTTGATGCCCAGTGGATGTAATATGTGTAATAGCTGTAATAGGCTAGCATTAGTTGCTTGCTTATTTATTTCCTTATTGTCTTGTTTAGTTGTTTGCTTGTAGTCACTGCAGTTCTTTTTCTGCGTTTTTCTAGTGGCCACAATAACCTATTTTTGGTAACTAGGCCACAATAATCATGGCAACACACGGACTGTTGTAACCATGGGCCTCCTGCGGGCCGTAGGATCCATGGGCCTTCTATGGGCCGTAGGATCCATGGACTTTCTACGGGCCTTATGATCCATGGGCCTTCTACGGGCCGTAGCATCCATTGGTCTTCTACGGGCCGTAGGTTCCATGGGCCTTCTATGGGGCGTATAATTATTTCGCCAAACATGGGCTGTACTATTCGTGGACCATAACGGGTCGTTAATAGGCCATATTTGATAACGCTATGAAAAGAGCCCAATGGATTGACGGGCCACAAACGGGCCCAATGTAACCACGGGCAGAATTTGGCCCACAAACAGAACCAGCAAGTAACGGGCCGTAACTAACCAAATTCTAGAAATGAGCCCAAGAATAAATGGGCCCTTAGAAGGCCGAAAGTTAACACGAGCTGGAAACGGCCGACGGAATAATGGGTCGTTGATGGGTATAAAACGATACACTATTTGCTACCTCTTGAGCATGCGTTGGTTTCCCCTTGAAGAGGAAAGGGTGATGCAGCAAAGTAGCCTAAGTATTTCCCTCAGTTTTTGAGAACCAAGGTATCAATCTAGTAGGAGACTACACGCAAATTGCCTAGTACCTGCACAAACATTCAAGAACCTTGCAACCAACGCGATAAAACGGTTGTCAATCCCTTCACGGCCACTTGCAAAAGTGAGATCTGATAAAGATAATAAGATAAATATTTTTGGTATTTTTGTTGTATAGATTAGAAAATAAAGATTGCAAAATAGTAAAGTATAATTATAGATCGGAAACTTATATCATGTAAAGTAGACCCGGGGGCCATAGGTTTCACTAGTGGCTTCTTTCAAGATAGCATATATTACGGTGGGTAAACAAATTACTACCGAGCAATTGATAGAAAAGTGCATAGTTATGAAAATATCTAGGCATGATCATTAACATAGGCATCACGTCCGTGTCAACTAGACCGAAACTATTGTGCATCTACTTCTATTACTCCACACATCGACCGCTATCCAGCATGCATCTAGAGTATTAAGTTCATAAGAACAGAGTAACGCATAAGGCAAGATGACATGATGTAGAGGGATAAACTCAAGCAATATGATATAAACCCCATCTTTTTATCCTTGATGGCAACAATACAATACGTGTCGTTTCCCTTTCTGTCACTAGGATCGTGTTGGAGATATGCCCTAGAGGCAATCATGCATGAGGATATTTCCTATGTGTTTATGAATAAAGATAGCCCTTGGACATTATCAATGATGTGTATCAGCAAGTATGTGACTTGTTTGTGGGACTATGCATTGTATGATGACTGTCCTAAAAGGTCCCTAGTCAAAAGGGATGTGTGGGCCAGCAGCAACCGACTAGGCGGCATATGACACGGTCGATGGCTTGGTCTCACTAGCCATGGAGCATTATATGCTAACCGGATAATATGGACTTGGAAAGGTCTGGTCGGATTCGACATAGTCGGATCCGAGTCGAGATAAGGTCTGAGTCGGACAGACCCAACTATGAGACGCAGCGATATGTCATCTGTGAGTCTCTAGTACAACATACGTTCTATGTCCTAAGACCTGGTGACACATGTACTCTGGATGGTGACAGACTTGCTTTGGGCCGACCAAACGCTACTCCGTGGATCGGGTAGTTACAAAGGTAGGTTTCGGGTTTGTCCAGTCACATGTTGCGAGACACGGTCGAGCAAGATGGGATTTGCCCCTCCGATCAGGAGAGATATACTCTGGGCCCCTCGTGTGATCTGACCAGGAATAGCATGCCCATGCGACAAGGATTATGAGATAATCCGGATTGTGGTCGGTATCACTAGAACGAGAAAGAGGTCGGGTTAGCACACGGATGACAGTCTCGCCTTGAGCCCGACAACATATATCGTGCGGCAAAGGGAAGCGAAGTGTGACACGTTATGCTGTGTTCGCCTAACCAGCTTCATCGTACGCTTGGTGGTCGGCACGCCTTGCTAGAGGCCGCTACCAACCGTCTGGTCGGAGGTGATCCGAGCTGTGACCAAGCCGACTTGAACATAAGGGTCGCGCGCAAGGGAAGGAACCTATGAGGTCGGTTAAATGGGACACCGGTCGGATGTGATCCGAATCGACTAGGAACGTGACCGAATAGACTTTGGGCTTTAGGGTCCGTCACGAGGCCCAAGTGTTGAGCCCGCGACGGACGCATATATAAAGTGGAGGTGCGGCACACTCAGGCAGTTGATCGCTTCGGCGCTGCGACTAGGGTTTGCATGTGTTGCGAATAGCCACCTCCACTCGCTGCCGACTGTGTGATCAGACCTAGCAATCCGCCGCACGACGTTCCTCCCGCACGCGCGGATACCGTTAGAGGCGGTGCGCTTGCGCCGCTCCGGCGAACTCGTAAGTGGGATCGGACGACCGGCCGCTCGAGGGAGATCGAACGAGGAGGAGACGATCCACGCAGACGCGCTGCCCCAACTCTTCTTCCGCGGCACGACACTGCGCGTCTAATGGTAACGAACTGTGATCCATCTCCCGTAGCATGTTCCTGGATGTTCTGCGCGTAGGAATTTTTAATTTGCAGTCGACGCACCCTACCGTAGAACCCAACGGTGGTATCAGAGCCTCTGTTATAGGATTTGGATTCAGATCGTATGCATATTAGATATGTGGAGGCGGCAGATGAGATCTGTTGTCCTTGAAGAGATCGGCTGTGTGCACGGTTGATATGATCAACTGCACTTGGGGATCGTTGAGGCTATGTTTTCTGTAAATCGGGATCGATGAGGTTGTGACACGATCTACCCCTACCGGTCGGTCATCCGCCATCGGGGTTAACAGTGAAACGTAAATCCGAATCGGATTCGCGATGATCGATAAGATCGGTCAGATCAGAGAATTCGGCGTGATCGGAGTTCAGATCGGAGTTCAGATGCGGACCGCCGTGTGCGTAGCGCTGTGTATTTCGTACCAGACGCACAAACCGGTAGAATGCGATTCTATGCATAACTTTGTTTTGCAGGTTTGATGTGAATAGTATGGCTCATGTGTATGTGATGCATGTGTGTAATTTATACGTGGCCTGCGTGTCATGTTTGTCAGCCGGTAGGAGCCAAAGTGCTGTCATTATATTGTATAACGACCTGCGTGTCGACTTGTGACTCTATGTAAAATTCATTACTAGTTGTAATAGTTGGATAATAGAGATCAGGTTGGCGGCTTGGCGTCCCGGCGTGACAAACAAGATGGAGTTCGTAGATGGTCATCGAAGTCGGAGCCGACCTAGAAGAACGTCCATGAAGGAGCCATACTATTTCACAATATGTGTTATTTGTGATTGTTATGCTTCTTTGTTTCTATGCATGTTAGAATGGCAGAAAGATCCCTCATGAATATCAAGTGAATTGCCATCCCCGATGTTGCACCTTCGCACGTCAAGTACATCTAGTAGTGGGCTCATAAAATTGGGGTACTGCTGGGTGTCCTTGAACTGAAGGGTTAAATGTCGGACACGGACATGCACTGCATCGAGTTAACTTGACAAGGCTATCAAAATGGTTTTGGGCCTTGTGGCAAAGAAGGTTGGGGCAGGGTATGAGATACCTTCCCGATCGGCGAAGTCGTATAGAGATGCGATTAGCAAGGAGTTTCTTACCGAATACGTATGTTGGCTAGCAGTGATGCTAAAGCTCACTAGTCGCATGCGCTAGTCGGATCCTGAATCACTGAGAGTTTGCGGAGGGATGCTGACTTTAGTGGGAGTATTTCTGTTTAGGCTAGAATTACTCTACATAAACACATTGCTTAGTGATTGCATGTTTTACATTTGTAGATCAATGGCACCACCTGCTCAACCCAACTTTGCATTGAAATCAATTACGGAAAAGGATAAACTGAATGGAACAAACTTTACCACCTGGTATAGAAATCTGAGAATTGTTCTCAAGCACGATAAAAGGAACATGTTCTAGAGGATCCACTTCCGGAGGAACCTGGCGATAATGCTAGTGCCACAGCTAAAAATGCCTACGTAAACTCGTTGATGAATCAACGGAGATCAGTGTCGATCTTTGGCTTGTATGGAGCCCGATTTGCAACAGCATTTCAAAAGCGTTGAGGCTTACGATATGATCGAGAGTCTCAAGAGCATGTTTCGAACACGTGCTAGGACCAAAAGATTCAACGTCTGGCGATCCTTGATGGATTGCAAGCTGAAGGAAGGTGATCCACTGAGCCCACATGTGATCAAGATGATCGGATATGTGCAAGCTTTGGATCGTTTGGGCTTCCCGCTCTTGGATGAGCAGGCTACTGATGCTGTTCTGGGTTCTCTTCCGCCCAGCTTTGGGACGTTCATCTCGAACTATCATATGCATGGCATGGATAAGAAGCTCACTGAATTGTATGGGATGCTCAAGGTGGCAGAGCAGGATATTAAGAAAGGCACGCATCAAGTGTTGATGGTGCGAAATCGCTAAGTTCAAGAAGAGTTGGTCCAAGAAAAGGCTAAGGCAAAGGGCACGGAGATGGTAACCTCTGCCGCTGCTACCAAGTCTGGACGGACTCAAGACCGTTTGCTATCACCGCAAGGAGACCGGTCACCGGAAGAGGAATCAGTAGCAAGTGGCCTGCGAGCATGACAAGAAGGCCGGAAATGCTTCTTCGTGCAAAGGTACACTTGTTGCATATGTTATAGACATTTACCTTCTTGACATACCTAGTAGCTCTTGGGTATTTGATACCGGATCGGTTGTTCATGTTTGCAACTCGATGCAGGGCTGGTAAGAACTAGGCATGTGGCACAAGGGAGAGTGACATCGTGGTCGGCAACAAAGCAAGAGTTGCTGCGTTGGAGGTCGACGCGATGCAGCTCCAGCTCCCTTCCTGGATTCATTATGGAATTGAATAATTGTTATTACATTCCTGCACTTAGTCGGAACATTATTTCTACCTCATGTTTGATGAGTTAGGGTTATGAATTCAATTTAAAGGACAATGGTTGTTCGATATTTTTGAATGGTATGTTCCACGGCTATGCACCCATTGTTGATGGGCTATTTATATTGAATCTAGAACAGGAACCGGTCTATAACGTAAATGTCAAGAGGCATAAGCCTAATGAGATAAATCCGACATACTTACGGCATTGCCGGCTTGGACACATTAGTCTGAAACGCATGAAGAAGCTCCATGATGATGGGCTCTAACTTCGTCCGACTTGGATCGTTCGAGACATGTGAATCATGCTTGCTCGACAAGATGACTAAGTCTCCTTTCGCAAAGAGTTGCGAGAGGGCATCCGAGCTGTTGGAGCTTATACACGATGATGTGTGGTCCAATGAGCACAACTACCGAAGGTGGCTATCGCATGCCATTGACTTTTACCGGCGACTTGAGTAGATATGGATATATCTATTTGATGAGGCACAAGTCGGAGACTTTTGAAAAATTCAAAGAGTTTGAGCGAGGTTGAGAATCAGCTCGGCAAGAATATAAAGCTTCTGCGATCTGATCATGGAGGTGAGTACATGAGCCAGGAGTTCGATGATCATCTGAAAAGTCGAGGTATAGTACCTCAGCTCACACCTCCGGCTACGCCACAGAGAAACGGCGTGCCAGAACGGAGGAATAGGACCTTGTTGGACATGGTCCGGTCTATGATGAGAAAATCGGATTTACCCTTGTCATTTTGGGGATACGCTTTAGAAACTGAAGCTTTCACACTTAATAGGGTACCATCAAAATCCGTAGACAAGACACCGCATGAGATGTGGACTGGGAAGAATCCCAGTTTGTCTTTTCTAAAGATTTGCGGTTGTGAAGCATTTGTCAAGCGACTTATGTCAGACAAGCTTACACCCAAGTCGGATAAATGCATATTCGTGGGATATCCGAGGGAAATCTTGGGATATAGCTTCTACAACCGGGAAGAGAACAAAGTGTTTGTTCCTCGGAACGGGGTTTTCCTTGAGAAAGAGTTTCTCAGTCGGGAGGCCAGTGGGAGGACGGTTCAACTCAAATAAATTCGAGGACCACTCGGGGACGGCTCGGCTGGTGATGAGATCATACCGAGTCGGTCAGGAACCTGTAGTGGAAGCGGCACGGAACCCACGAAGGTTGGAGAGATTCTTGCGCAGAGTGCGTGATGTATTGTTGCTAGAAAGCGGCAGGCCGCCACGTATGCAGAAGCGATGGTGAGCCTAGATTCCGAGGCATGGCTGGAGGCCATGAGATCCGAGTTAAAATCCATGGATGAGAATCAAGTCTGGGATTTGGTTGATCCACCACTTGGCGTAACTGCCATTGGTTGCAAATGGGTCTTTAAGAAGAAAACCGATGTGGATGGATATGTTCAGATCTACAAAGCTCGGCTTGTCGCTAAAGGTTATGGACAAGTTCAAGGAATTGACTACAACGAGACTTACTTGCCGGTAGCGATGCTGAAATCGGTGAGGATCATACTAGCTATAGCTGCATATTTCGATTACGAGATATGGCAGATGGATGTCAAGACGGCTTTCCTTCACGGAAATTTAACCGAGGACGTGTATATGATACAACCCGAGGGTTTTGTCGATCCGACTAGCACTAGTAAGGTATGCAAGCTCAAGAGATCCATTTATGGGTTGAAGCAAGCATCTCGGAGTTGGAACATTCGTTTTGATGAAGTAAATCGCGATTTCGGTTTCATCAAAAGCGAAGAGGACTCTTGTTTATACAAGAAGTTAAGTGGGAACTCGATAGTGTTTTTGATCTTGTATGTGGATGACATACTACTGATCGGAAATAATGTTTCGATGCTAAACTCGATCAAGGAATCATTGAATGGCAAGTTTTCGATGAAGGACCTTGGCGAGGCAGTCTATATTTTAGGCATTAAGATCTATAGAGATAGATCGAGGAGGCTGCTCGGCTTAAGCCAGAGCACGTACATAGATAAAGTGTTGAAGCGGTTCAACATGAGTGAGGCGAAGAAAGGGTTCTTGCCGCTCTCACATGGTATAAGGCTAAGCGAGACTCAGAGTCCTTCGACATCTGATGAGCGAAGCAGGATGAGTAGGATTCCGTATGCCTCGGCAATCGCATCCATCATGTATGCCATGATATGTACAAGGCCTGATGTTGCATTTGCAATAAGCCTAACAAGTAGATACCAGGCCAACCCAGGTGAGAGTCACTGGGCAGCGGTAAAGACAATTTTGAAGTACCTGAAAAGGACTAAAGAGATGTTCCTAGTTTATGGAGGTGAGGAAGAGCTCGTCGTAAGGGGTTACGTCGATGATAGTTTCCAAACCGACAGAGATGATTGTCGATCCACGATGCGGATTCGTGTATGCGTCTGAGCGGAGGTGCGATTACCTTTGGATGAGTTCCAAGCGAGAATACGGTGGCCGATTCTACCACAGAAGCCGAATACATTGCGGCTTGTGAAGCTGCAAAGGAAGGTGTTTGGATCCGGCATTTTCTGGATGATCTTGGTATTTTCCCAGCCTCGGTGAAACCTTTGGACCTTTATTGTGATAATTCTGGTGCCATCGCACAAGCCAAGGAGCCGAGGAATCACCACAAGGTCAGACACATAGACCGGAAATATCACGATCTGAAAGATCGTAAAGAATGGTGATGTAGAGTTATGCAAGATTCACACGGATGCAAATGTTGCAGATCCGTTGACTAAGCCGCTTCCACAACCCAAGCATGAGGGGCACGTTAGAGCTATGGGCATTCGATGTCTATTTGATTGACTCTAGTGCAAGTGGGATCTTTGTTGGAGATATGCCCTAGAGGCAATCATGTATGATGATATTTCCTATGTGTTTATGAATAAAGATAGTCCTTGGACATTATCAATGATGTGTATCGGCAAGTATGTGACTTGTTTGTGGGACTATGCATTGTATGATGACTGTCCTAAAAGGTCCCTAGTCAAAAGGGCTGTGTGGGCCTTGTGACCGACTAGGCTGGCATATGACACGGTCGATGGCTTGGTCTCACTAGCCATGGAGCATTGGATGCTAACCGGATAATATGGACTTGGAAAGGTCTGGTCGGATTCGACATAGTCGGATCCGAGTCGAGATAAGGTCTGAGTCGGACAGACCCAACTATGAGACGCAGCGATATGTCATCTGTGAGTCTCTAGTACTACATCGTTCTATGTCCTAAGACCTGAGTGACACATGTACTCTGGATGGTGACAGACTTGCTTTGGGCGAACCAACGCTACTCCGTATTTGGGTAGTTACAAAGGTAGGTTTCGGGTTTGTCCGATCCCATGCTTTGCGAGACACGGTCGAGCAAGATGGGATTGCCCCTCCGATCAAGAGAGATATACTCTGGGCCCCTCGTGTGATCGACCAGAATAGCATGGCCATGCGACAAGGATTATGAGATAATCCGGATTGTGGTCGGTATCAACAGCGAACGAAAGAGGTCGGGTTAGCACAAGGATGACAGTCTCGCCTTGAGCCCAACAACATATATCGTGCGGCAAAGGGAACAGAAGTGTGACACGTTGTACAGCCTAACCAGCTTCATCGTCTTCTTGGTGGTCGGCACGCCTTGCTAGAGGCCGCTACCAACCGTCTGGTCGAAGGTGATCCGAATCGTGACTAAGCCGACTTGAACCTAAGGGGTCGCGCAGCTTAAGGGAAGGAACCTATGAGGTCAGTTCAGGGACACTGGTCGGATGTGATCCGAATCGGACTAGGAACGTGACCGAATAGACTTTGAGCTTTAGGGTCCGTCACGAGGCCCAAGTGTTGAGCCCGCGACGGACGCCTATACAAAGTGGAGGTGCGGCACACTCGAGCGTTGATCGCTTGGCGCTGCGACTAGGGTTTGCATGTGTTGCGAATAGCCACCTCCACTCGCCGCCCGATCGTGATCGGACCTAGCAGTCCGCCGCGACGACGTTCCTCCCTTCCCGCAGCGGATACCGTTAGAGGCGGTGCACTTGCACCGCTCCGGCGAACTCGTACGTGGGATCGGATGACCGGCTGCTCGAGGGAGATCGAACGAGGAGGAGACGATCCACGCAGACGCGCTGCCCCAACTCTTCTTCCGCTGCACGTCACTGCACGTCTAGTGGTAACGAACTGTGATCCATCTCCCATAGCATGTTCCTGGATGTTCTGCGCGTAGGAATTTTTAATTTGCAGTCGATGCACCCTACCGTAGAACCCAACAGATCGAGCACCGGAAGATTGAACCCAAAGCTAAACACTTCTCCCATTGAAAGAAAGATCAATCTAGTAGGCCAAACTAAACCGATATTCGAAGAGACTTGCAAAGATATTAGATCATGCATATAAGAAATTCAGAGAAGAATCAAATCTTGTTCATAGATAATCCTGATCATAAACCCACAATTCATCAGATCTCGGCAAACACATCGCAAATGGTATTACATCGAATAGAACTCCAAGAAGATCGAGGAGAACTTTGTATTGAGATCCAAAGAGAGAGAAGAAGCCATCTAGCTAATAACTATGGACCCGAAGGTCTGTGGTAAACTACTCACACATCATCGGAGAGGCTATGGTGTTGATGTAGAAGCCCTCCGTGATCGAATCCCCCTCCGGATCGCGGAAAAAGGCCCCAAGATGGGATCTCACGAATTACGAAGGTTGCGGCGGTGGAAAAGTGGTTTCATGGCTTCCCTGGATTTTTTCGGGGTATAGGAGTATATATAGGCGAAAGAAGTAGGTCGGTGGAGCTACGAGGGGCCCACGAGGGTGGGGGCGCGCCTACCCCCCTGGGCGCGCCCTCCTGCCTCGTTTCTTCCTTGACTTCCACTCCAAGTCTCCTGGGTTGCGTTTGTTCCAAGAAAGATCCTCGCGAAGGTTTCGTTCCGTTTGATATTCATTTTCTGCGAAACACTGAAATAGGCAAAAAACAACAATTTGCACTGGGCCTTCGGTTAATAGGTTAGTCCCGAAAATAATATAAAATAGCATATTAAAGCCCATTAAACATCCAAAACAGATAATATAATAGCATGGAACAATCAAAAATTGTAGATACGTTGGAGACGTATCAAGCATCCCAAGCTTAATTCACCTTTCGTCCTCGAGTAGGTAAATGATAAAAACAGAATTTTTGATGTGGAATGCTACCTAATATAATTTTCAATGTAATTTTCTTTATTGTGGCATGAATGTTCAGATCCGAAACATTCAAGAAAAAAGTTTAATATTGACATAAAAATAATAATACTTCAGGCATACTAACTAAGCAATCATGTCTTCTCAAAATAACATGGCCAAAGAAAGTTATCCCTACAAAATCATGAAGCTTTCATTTTCATCACACAAAATGCTCTCATCATGCACAACCCCGATGAGAAGCCAAGTAATTGTTTCATACGTTAGTATTTTAAAACTTTTTCAACTTTCATGCAATACATGAGCGTGAGCCATGGACATAGCACTATGTGTCGGTGTACTAGAGTAGGGGTACCCTAGTATCCCGTACTAGCACTGCAGACGATTCTGACACCAGCGGCAGGTTTGCCTAAATCACCGCCAAGATCCTCCGTGGCTCCTTTGGAGCCATTCAAGAACAAAGTATTTGATTAAGAAGACAAGGCCCCGGCAAGAGGAGCTTGCCGGGAAGGCCACTCAAGGCATGCGGAAGACAAGGCCCCGGCAAGAGGAGCTTGCCGGGAAGGCTCGGAGCGCGACAAGCCTCCGGACGCGACAAGGATTCGGCCGCGGCAAGGCGCTTGCCGCAGCAAGCAACCTCTCTCCATCTCCGCTCCAGCTCATCCATCAACGTGTCGCCGTGGGATCATTCCATGCGCGCGTGTCGAGGCTGTCTTTGCCGGCGGAGAGAAGCGATAAGCGGCGCCGACAAGCTTGCCATCGTGGCGGCGGTGGCGCACTGACGGTCTCTGTTGCACTGTTCGGGCGACAACGACGGGCATTTGTTGCTTTGTCCCTTGCCGTCGAGTTAGGTATTTTGCACCTTTGTACCTTTGTTCGAGTAGGTGTACCAACTCCTGTTTTTACATTTGTACCCTCGCCTATGGTGCCACCTGTCGGAGACCCCTTGAGCATATAAAAGGAGGCCCATGCGCAACGTAGAGCAGGTTCGAGTCTCGGTTCGTTCGACTCACTAGAGACCAGATACACTCACGCTAGGTTTTGTAGCTCGCATCGCTCCCTAGCAAGAACACAATAGATCAAACAAGCAGCAGTAGGAGTTTTATCTCTCTAGAGAGCTCCGAAGCTGGGTAAACTGCTCGTGTGCCTCGCCTCGATCCGCTCTTCGTCCGATCTCCGCCCCCCTCCGAACCACAAAGGGGCCCGGTCCGCCGGCCCCATAGGTGCTCGTGGAGTGCGATCAGCCTCCCGACATCTTTGGCGCGCGCCCGGTAGAAGCGTCGAGGCCGTGTGAACCTGATCCAACGTTCACACGAGCAGCGTCATCAACATCTTCCTCAACATGCCACCGAAGAAGAAGGCTTCGGCGGCAGCAGAGCCGTCCGCGTCGTACCCACCTTCACCGCAGCAAACGGGTGGTGGGGCAGACGCTGGCGAAGGAACGGGCGCCGACGAAGGTATTCGCGACGTTGCCAAGTCCAAGGACAAGGCCCCGCAAACCTCGGCGTCCGCGCATCCCCCGCGCCCATCTCAGGAGACGCGGGACCAACAACGTCATGGCGCTCACAATGCCATGCGTTCGTTGGATCGAGACCCTCAAGACCAGCATGCGCGCCAACATGCTGGCACGAGTGAGATACGGTCGCCTGGACGGGGTGCTGCTCCTTCTAACGTAGTTAGAAGTCCGAGCATATCCCGCTCCTCGCACCGTTCGCCAATGCCACCCGCTACTCCAGCAGAAGCTCTGGCGAGAGCTCAGCTGCTCCTCGATTACCCTCCAACGGCCGACAAGGTCGACGAGTGGAGGGCCACTATCCAGAGCCTCATCGGCTTTGCCAACGGCGACGCTCGCGGCAACCGCGCCATCATTGCCGCGGCAAGACGACAAGGCACGAGCCGGTGGCGACGAGACTGTCGGAGGTGCAACCACCGTGCACTCTCCGCCACGAAGGCCAAGATCGCTGACTCACCGGATCCACCTCGACAGCGACTCCACCGCGCCGACGGATCCGCGAGCTCGCCGCGATCAGCGCCAAGTTCTTCACGAGCGACAACAAGAGGACGCTCGAACTCGCATCGAGCGCCGGAGAGAAGCGCGACGTCGGTCCGACAAAGCGCTGGGCCTTCTGTTGACATCTGCGCGCCCGGAGGAGCCAGCGACTTGCCGTCTGTAGGTTGCCCTGCGTTCACTCGTGAGCTGCGGCAAGTCCAATGGCCCAGCGTAAAAACTTCAAACCAGACGTGCGGAGAAGTATGATGGCAGGATGCATCCGTCGGAGTTCCTCGGCATCTACACCATCGCGGTGCAGGCTGCGGGGGACGGGGCGACAAGATCCTCGCCAACTACTTCCGCCGTGCTCAAGCACAACGTCAGATCTTGGCTCATGCACTTGCCGGACAGCTCCATATCCTCTTGGGCAGATCTGTGTCATCAGTTTGTTGGCGCCTTCACAGGTGGCCACAAGCCTCATGGCCAAGAGAGTGACCTTCATCTACTCGCCCAGAAGGAAGGAGAGTCCCTGCGCAAGTTCATTCAGAGATTCAGCCGTGCACTACAACATCCCGGATGTCCACCACGCCGATGATCGGTCGTTCCATCGTAATGTGCGGAACCGCAGGATGAGGGAGGAGATGGCGATGTGCAAAGTCAAGGACGTCGATGAGCTGTATGCGCCTTGGCCGACAAGTGTGCACGCTACCGAGGAAGGGAGGAGACTCCCAGGAGAGAATGCGGAAGCAGGATCTGACAGTGAGGAGACCGCCCCGGCAAAGAAGAGCCGGCGGCGAGGCAACAGGAAGAAGAAAAGTAGAGAAGTGCTAGCTGTTGAGCAGTCCGGCAACGGAAGCAGCAACAAGAACGCCAAGGCTGGTGGCTCCAGCAAGGAGGTTGCCGCTGACGCCAACCACCAGTCGGTGGCAGCCGCCGACAAGCAGGACGGCTCCGGCAAGCAGTACTGCAAGATCCACCACACCAAGGGCCACGACCTCCAGAGCTGGAAGAAGGTCGAGCAGCTTGTCGAACAGCAGAGAGCTGAGTACGAGCGGCGCGACAAGGAGAAGGCCCAGGAAGGTGCTGCGGGAGCAAGCAAGAAACGTCCCGGCCGGGGAGGACGCCGCGGCAAGGCCAAGCAGTGGCAAGGAGATAGACCTCCCCGCGGCCGCGACAAGGATGAAGATGACGACGACGACGAAGATATGGAGGATGACAACGCCGACGAGCAGGAGTTTCAGAAAGCCACAGAGGTCCTCTGCGTTGACGGAGGTGCTTCCCTGCATACCTCCCACCGCCAACTCAAGCAATGGATGCGGGAGGTCAATGCAGCGGAACCATCCGTGAAGTCACGCAAGCCTCTGAAGTGGTCCAAGACGCCTATCATTTTGATATTGAGGACCACCCCGATCGCATAACTGCGATTCGGGTGCTTGCCGATGTTGGTCTCACCAACCATCCGCAACCTCAAGGTCACCAAAATGCTAGTTGACGGCGGGTCGGCTTGAATCTGATCTCCTCCGCGGTGCTCCGAGCTTCAAATCCCCGACAGCGAGCTCGAAGAGACCGGCACCTTCCAAGGAATCAATCCAGGAAGGAGCAAGCCGAAGGGGAAGATTACGTTGTCGGTAACATTTGGCAGCGAGCTGAACTTCAGGACTGAGAGGGTTACATTCAACGTTGCCGATTTCCCATTGCCTTACAATGGGATACTTGGCCGCCCAAAGACTCGCCAAGTTCATGGCAGCCTCTCACTCGCCTACAACTTACTCAAGATGCCGGGCCCGATAAGCGTCATCTCTGTCCATGGCGACAAGAAGGATGCGCTTATCTGCGTGCCGACAAGATTTACCGGGATGCAGCAGCGCGTGAGTGCCAAACACTTGCCGCTGAAGCTCCCGGGGAAGAAGACGAAGTCCAAGTCCGGCAAGGGCTCGATGCTCACTCCGGCAAGCGCACCTCTTGAGTGCTGCGCTACCGTCAAGGACGCACCATCGAGCTCCACCGGAAGTGCAAGAAGATGGTGGCTCCGCCAAAGACCAAGAAGGTGCCCGCCAAGGAGGGCGGCACCGGTGGTACCCTTACCATCGGTGCCTCTCTCGACCCTAAATAGGAAGGCGCTCGTTGCTTTCCTGCGGGCGAATGTCGGCGTGTTTGCATGGCAACCGTCGACATCCCAGTGTTCCAGTGAAAGTGATTGAGCACCGCCGCCGTTTGTCCTCATCTTGCGCGCCCGTCAAGCAAAAAGTCAAGCAAGCGGTGGGCGCCAAGAATTCATAGCGTAAGAGATCAAGAAACTGGAAGCAGCAGGCCTAGTCGGAGGAGTGCTCCATCCCTCGTGGTTGGCCAATCCACAGTAGTCGTGCGCCAAAGCAAATGGAAAATGGAGACTTTGTATTGACTTCACGTATGTTATTAAAGCTTGTCCCATAGATCCATTTCCCTTGCAGCGGTTTTACCAGATGGTTGACTCCACGGCTGGATGTGATTTGCTTCGTTTCTTGATGCATACTCGAGATACCATCAGATCTTCATGGCTGAAGAAGATGAGGAGAAGACCGCATTCATTACACCATGTGGCACATCTTTGTTTCATACGGATGCCTTTCGGTTTGAAGAATGCTGGTTCAACATTTGCAAGGGTAGTCCATGGCGCTTTTGAGCCGCAAATGCACAGAAATGTAGAAGCCTACATGGATGACATAGTGGTCAAAAGCAAGGACAAAGCAAGCTGTAGTTCAAGATTTGGGCGAGACCTTTGCAAATCTGCGCCAAGATCAACTGAAGCTCAACCCGAGAAGTGCGTGTTTGGAGTTCCTTCCGCAAGCTTCTCGGGTTCTTCGTGTCTCAACGAGGGATTGAAGCTAATCCCGACAAGATCAAGGCCATTGAGCAGATTGAAGCACCAAAGCGCGTCAAGGATGTACGAAGACTTGCGGTTCGCGTGGCTGCTCTCGGCGAGTTTATTTCTAGGTCCGGCTGGCGCGCCCTGCCATTTTCAAGATTTTGAAAAAGGCAGGTCCAATTAAATGGACTCGAAGCGGAGGCTGCGCTGCGAGACTTGAAGAGATACCTGTCCTCCACTCCAACACTTGTCGCACCTAGGCCACAAGAGAAGTTGCTGCTATATATAGCGGCAACCAATCAAGTGGTTAGTGCTGCGTTAGTAGCGGAGAGGGAGGCGGATGACGAAACCCGGCAACCACGGCAAGCACATCCAGCGACAAGCGAGGGGCTCCGCCGACAAGCTCTGGTCCCGACAAGGGCGAGTCCGTGCGCACGCATGACCAGATGCGTAAAAGGATGGTGCAGCGCCCGATCTACTTTGTCGATTCCCTCCTGCAGGGGGCTAGATCGAGGTACTACGGTGTGCGTAAATTGCTTTTCGGCCTCCTCATGGCCTCGAGAAAGCTGCGCCATTACTTCCAAGCACATGAGATCACAGTTGTCACCGCTTTCCGGCTGAAGAGGATCTTGCAGAACCAGAAGCGACAGGCAGGATTGTCGAGTGGGCACTGGAGCTGTCAAGCTTTGGTCTCAAGTTTGAAAGCACATCAACTATCCAAAGCAGAGCGTTGGCAGAATTTATAGCAGAATGGACGCCAACACCAGATGAAGAGATTCCGGAGATGAGCATTCCCGTCAAAGAAGCAAGCAAAGAGTGGATGATGTACTTTGATGGTGCCTTCTCGCTGCAAGGCGCCCGGTGCGGCGTCTTATCGCACCACCGGAGAGCACCTCAAGTACGTAGTCCGGATGCACTTTCCCAAGGAGCAAGCAACGAACAATACTGCAGAGTATGAAGGCTTGCTTGCGGTCTCGAGGATCGCAGTGGACCTTGGGATCAAAAAGCTTATTGTCGGGGACTCGCAACTTGTCGTCCGCCAAGTGAACAAAGATTACCAGAGTCCATTGATGGAAGCCTACGTTGATGAAGTGAGGGCGCTAGAAGAGCACTTTGACGGCTCGCAAATGGAACATGTTCCAAGAGCTCGTAAATGATATTGCCGACGGCTGTCAAAGTCTGTTGCACTTAAGTTGCCTGTGGAACCAGGGATTTTCGTGCTCAAGCTGACTCAGCCAACCGTAACACCATCAACCGAACAGAGCAAGAAGAGGAAGTTGATCTCTGCTGACTACCTTCCGGCAGAGCTTCCCGAAGCCGTCGTTGCGAAGGTCCCCAAGATCAACACCAACAGTGCTGAGGGGCAGTCTGCTCCGACAGGCCCCAGGGTTTGTTTCGTTGAAGCAGACGCCTCCGACAAGTTTTGCTCCGGCAAGCTTGCCGGGGAGCGTCAAGCTCCGGCAGAGCCGCAGGTTCTTGCCGTAGAAGCTGATGTTCCCGCAGCAGCAGATGTGCCTTTGGTCCTTGTTGTCGAGCCGCAAGCTCCAAAGATGGGCGCAGCAGATTGTCCATTTCCTTGAGACGGAGAACTTCCGAAGAGCAAGAAGAAGCGGAAAGAGTAGCCCGGCGATCGGTATGTACCGGTTTGTCGACATACTATACTGAAGAAGACTCAACGGTGTGAAATTGAAGTGTATTCCCGGGGAAGATGGATGTAAGCTGTTGGCGAGAGATACACGGAGGCATATGTGGTCACCACATTGGAGCAAGAGCACTTGCCGACAAAGCTTTCCGGCAAGGTTTCTTACGGCCGACAACCCTCCGAGGATACAAGCGCACAAGTAACCAAGTGTGAAGCGTGCAGTTCCATTCCAAACAGATACACCAGCCAGCTCAAGCTCTCCAGACGATCCCTTTATCCTGGCCATTTTCGGTGCAGGGCTCGACATCCTCGGCCCCTTCCCGAGCTGTCGGGGCTTTGAGTTCTTATGCGTCGCCATCGACAAGTTCACAAAGTGGCCAGAAGTGGAAGCGATGAGGAGGTGGCAGCACGATCAGCCGATCAAGTTCTTCAGGTCAATTGTTTGCCGTTTGAATCCCTAACCGGATCATCACCGACAACGGCACACAATTCACGAGTCGCACCTTCATGCAGTACGTCCAAGACCTTGGCGCCAAGGTCTGCTTTGCTTCTGTTGCTCACCCGAGAAGCAACGGTCAAGTAGAGAGGGCAAATGCTGAAGTGCTGCGCGGGCTCAAGACCAGAACTTTCGACAGGCTGCACAAGTGCGGAAGAAACTGGATCGAGGAGCTGCCGGTGGTTCTTTGGTCGATCAGGACGACGCCAAATCGAGCCACCGCCGGACACCTTTGCTCTGGTCTATGGAGCGGAGGCAGTTCTCCCACAGAACTCATATACGGATCGCCTCGAGTGCTCGCTTATGATGAGCTTGAGCAAGAGCAGGCTGCGACAAGATGATCTGCTGCTCCTTGAGGAGGATCGTCTTCGGGCCTGTCGCGAGCTGCTCGCTACCAGCAAGCTCTGCGTCGCTACCATAGCCGCAGAGTTAGTGCGAGAAAGCCTCGAGGAAGGCGACCTTGTTCTTCGGCCGCGTTCAGTCCGCCAAGAATTCAAACAAGTTGGCCTTGAAGTGGGAAGGCCCTTATCGGGTGAAACGAGTCACTAGGCCCGGCGCTGTCCGCCTTGAGACCGAAGATGGCATTCCGGTGAGCAACTCCTGGAACATTGAGCATCTTCGTAAGTTTTACCCATAGGGCGCGGTTGTCGGAACCCGTTCCGGCAACCACCTTTGTACAAGTCTTGCCGCTGTTGCATGTAATCCTTTGTACAAAGCCGGGCGCAGACCCCGTGCATCAGTAAAGCTCATGTGTTGCGCACAACTTGTCACATTCATGCTTTCATCATTGTATTGCATGTGTTGGCTAACACTTTGTGCAAGCAACCACACCCGGTAAGCAAAATCGAGCCGCTGGGCTCCATAACGTTATTTCCTCTTCTTTCTCTTTTCTCAAAGAAAGAAAGGCTCCCTCGCGCACAAGTTAACCAGGGGGGAAGGAGGAGATAATACTATGGACCAGGCATCGCTCGAGGAAGTTTCTCCCCATCGGGAAGCATGAGACAGAAAAGCTAAGTTGCCAAAGTTTGAGCAATCAATTTTTTAAATTTTTAAGTTATCTTCCTCGAACGATTGTACTTTGTATGGAAAAACCTGTCTTGAGAGGAACCAACTCATGAGCTAGTCGCGCCCTTACTTTGTTTCGAGTCCGCTCAACAACTTAAGTGAGCTGCGGCTAGTCGCGACAAGGTTGCTTGTCGGAGGCGGCACCGCCGATGAAGCGACGTTCGCACTCAGCGCCTTCGGAAAAAGGTGCCCGCACCGACAAGTCCCCCAAATGCGTAAGGCGTAGAAAGCATTACAAAGGAAGGAATCAAGTAGAGGAAATAACGTTGCATTGATCGCCTAAGATAGAGTATATTACAAAATAACTTGTCACCGATCTAACAAAGTGTTCTAAACATGATCAGGCGACAAGGAAAGATAAGATTGGCGGCCTAGTCTACGAGGTCGCCTTCGATCCGCTTGATCTTGTTCACCTTGTCCACAATGGGTGCGACAAGGGCTTTGAAGCTCCTCCACGTTGGCATCTGGCGGCAAGGATCCGAGGGCGCCGTTAAGGTTGAGGCCCGGATTGCGGAAGGCCACCTTTATCAACACCTTCTCGAGGGCTCCTGCACAGATCTGGCGTGATTCCTCGGCCAGCTACTTTGGGACCTCTTCCCGGAGTCGCTGGAGACCCGTCGCCACGCCTTTGAAGAACAAACTGAGTTTGGCGCTGGGTTGGAGGTGCTCGTCGGAGGAGTATGCAAGGTCCGTCATCCCCAGCTCCATCAGCTCGTTGTGGATGTCGGCGGCGGTGTCCACAAGACCTTTAGTCCAGTGCTCCACGCTCTCCCTCAAGGTGCTCTGGGTGGAGGCAGCATTCGCTAGCAGTTCCTCCTTGGCCTTGATCGCCTCCAACAAGCCCACCTCCCGCTCTCTGGCGCCGTCCAACGTCTGCGTCAGAGTGGTCAGCTTCAGCTCAAGATCCGCCTTGGAATCCTTGGCGGCGTCGAGCTCCTTGGCCCTATTAGCGAGACGACTCTGCAGCTCGCCAAGAGTGTAGGCGTCCTTCTCGCGCTCATGCTTGAGCGCGGCAAGCTCTTCGCCGCTCTTCTTGAGGCTGGCCTCCAGATGTGCCACCTTCGCCTTCAACTCCTCCTTGGCGGCCTCGGCGGCTGCGGCAGCATCCTACGCTTCCTTAAGAGCCCCGCCAATTGACTCCTCGCGCGCGGCAAGGTCGTCTTCGTGGCTGTCCAGGTTGACCTTCCGCTGCGCCAGCTCGCTTTCCTGCGCAGAGAGCTTCTCGGCAGCCAGCCGCTGCTCCTCCTCAGTTGCGGCCTTCTCAAGGATGAAGGCCGCACGCTCTTCTGCAAGTTGCCCCCGCACTTCTGCCACGTCGCGGAGAGCTTCTTCGTTGGCGCTCCGGAGCTCTTCTGCGCGCCTCTCCATGTCCGCTCCTGCCCTCGCGACAAGTGCTTCCCGGGACTCCAACTTGGCCTGCCGGGCGCGGTAAGCGGCAAGCGGCTTCTTCAGCAGCTGCTCCTCCTCGATCGCCGCCATTGCTGCTGCTTGCAGCGTCCACCAGCGTCGGCCAGCCCGGAGGTGAGTAGCTTCGCCGTCAAAGGTCTCTCCTTCGACCGGCCACAGAGCTTCGGTTCCCGGGGAGCTTGATGAAGACACCCTCGCCCGGCCTTGGTGGCGCGCGGTGGGCTCCTCGAACTGGCCTTGCAGCGGCCGAAGTCGGCTGTCAGTGTAGCGCTTGGCGCTCCTGTGGCCTCAGGGCCGTCAGTGCGATCGCCCGACCCCTCGCCGGCTTCTGCGTCGGCAGCCTCGGTGTCCTTCTCGCCAATAGGCTCGTCGGCGGCGGCCTCTTCGTCAACAGCGCTGGCCTCTTCTTCCTCGACGGCGGCCTCGTCGGTGTTGCCGCGCGTTTCCTCCGCGCCGGCGGCCTCGACCTCCATCGGGTCTGCGTCGGACGAAGAAGGGGCAGTCAAGCAGATGTCCAAAAAGAGAAACAAAAGAAAGCAAGCCCAAGGGAGATCTTCGTGTAAGGGTGTTACCTGCAACGGGATCCGCAGCCATGGCCTCGACCACTGGAGGGCCGCTGGCGTCGTCCCTTGCCGGGATAACCTCCCTTGCCGGAGTGGCCTTCCTTGCCGGGGTGGCCTCCCTTGTCGGAGGGAGCTCCCTTGCCGGGGAGTCCTCCCTTGGCGGCCTAGTGGCAACGGGCAGGATATCGGAGGCAGCTTCCGAGCCCTCCTGATGAGACTGCTCTGCTCCTGCACAAGCACATGGTCAGATATCAACAAAGAAGAGGCACCCCCGCACGCCTAATAGCAAGAAGAAAACTGCACACTTACTGCAGGGGCTGTCTTTGGGGGCTGCTCGGGGGAAAGGTTGCGGGTCCGGCAAAGGCGGTCTCGGGCGCGTCCCCGTCGCCACGGGAGAATCGTCCTCAACGGCGACCGTCGGGATCTTAGCCCTCTTCGCCACTCTCTGGGCAGCGTCACGAAAAGGAAAGAGTCGAGCAAGCAAATCAGATTCAAGATGTAGCAATAAAAATTGAAGACATACAAGCACAATCTCGAGAAGCTTACTTTTCGCCTTCCTCCTCGGGCTGGCGCGGAGAAGTCAAACTCCGGCCCGCCTCCGGTGCGATGAGGCGGGGAGTGGGCTCTCTTGGCCGCTTAAGCGGGGCGTCAGCGGCGGCTTTGAGAAGATTCCGCCCCGATTGGCGCTGCAGTTTAGGCGCTTCGCTGCAACCTCGCTTGCAGCGGTGGAAGCGCGTCGGCGGCAGCTGCAGGTGGGCCGACACTGTCGCCCGGCTCGTCTCCAGCCCTGCAGAGACGCCTCCTCGGCGGAGCCGGGGGCTCCGCTGGTGGCAAGTCGCTTGGCGGCGGGGGAGAAGCGCCCTCGGCGGGTCCACACGTCCCGGCCTCGAGCTCGACAAGCTCTTCCTCGCCGGCGACCTCCCCTCGCTCAGCAGCGCTTGCCGCCTTCGCCGCGTCCGCCTCCTCCACGGTGAACCCGAAGGCTCCAGCGGCAGCGGCTGCTGCCGCCTCCTCCGCTCTAGTGGCGATCCACGCCATCTCCTGCTCGGTGGTGTCTCGGGTGAGCCTCTTACGCACCGTCGAGCGGATCGGCACCTCTTGCAAGTTGTCGAAGAATTGCTGCACGACCTCGTTGGGAGCTCCTGCCGGTCGGGGCGATCCGTGGGAGTCGCCGCAGTGGCATCATGGCGCGAATGCGGTCGGCGCCGAGTTGTTGCACGATGGGGCGACCCCTCGCGGCAACCTGAACCACTCTGGGTGTTGAAGTCGTTCTTGAACAGCTTCGAGCAGCACGAATCCAGCTCCATGACGGTGAAGTTCCAATTCAGGCCCGGGCGCAGCCTCATGATGTCCGCCGCGTGCGGAACTCCCAAGCAGGCCTCCTCCTTTCCTGCAAGGGAAGCGTCTGGCGGCGAATGAAGTCTGCTCCAACTGCGCCCATGGTTAAACCGGCAAGCCCGAGGCGCAGAATTCGGGTCACAGCTATCTTCAGCCTCGCATCCTCCGGCGCCAAGTTACTCCAATCCTTGCCGCGCGCAATTGGGGTTTGGCGCACGGCGGTGAAGGGCTGTGGGTCCTCCTCTACAACCCAGCACCAGTTGGCTCTCCACTCCTCCCACTTGTTCCGGAACTCCCCCTCTAGGTAGGCCTCTTTCTTGCCGATCCTAGAGACCAAGGCTATCCCTCTGGCAAGGGCTCTCATCTCTCGGCAGGGGACAAAGAAATGGCGGAAGAGTGCCACGTTCGGGTGGACCCGACAAAGTTTTCGCACAAATGTGCGAAACGGCCATGGTCAAGATATGGCGTTGGGGGTGAAATCAAGGAGGTGGAGGCGAAGGTGTTCATTATGTCGCATAAAGAACTTCCGAATCTGGCGGGCAAAGACCGCAATAGAAGAAAAGGGCGAAGAAAGGGTACGCTGTTGGGGCCAGATTAGCGGCGGAGGCGGGAAGCACCCTCGTGCGCGGATGCGCCCGAGTCTCCGTCGACCAGAAAAGATAGTAGACGTCTCGCAGCTCCCGTGCGCCGAGCTGCGGGGGGAAGACGGCTCGCTCCTTGCGCCGCGCCGCGAGCCCGAGCCTCGGCCGACTTAGCGCCCTTCTCCATATCGGCCTTGGGGCCATGGCGAGGCGGAGGAGGTCGACGGCGGTGAGTGTGCTTAATGGCGAAAGGCGGGCGTTGCTCTCTTCGCACGGAGAAGACGAGGAGGCGGCGGTGGTTTCTTGACAAGACGGCAATGGCAGGAGTGGTCGGCCTGCCTCTGTTTCCTCCGCTTATAAAGGGAGGAGGGGCGACGTTACGCTTATATTAATAAAGAACCCCCCCGACCGCGCCCACGATCTCGCCTGACGCCACGTCCGGTGCGTGCCGTTAGTGGGGATAAGTGGTGGGTCCGGGCGGGTTGCGGCGTGGTCGAGGCGCGGCGTGTCCGTGCAGATTACGGGCCTGACCCGACAAGTGCTCGGCACCGTGTATGCAACCCAGCCGGGGCTCCTGTCGGTGTACTAGAGTAGGGTACCCTAGTATCCCGTGCTCGTGCACGCAGACGATTGCAACACCAGCGGCAAGGCTTGCCTCGTCACCGCCAATCTCCTCTGTGGCTCCCTTGGAGCCATTCAAGAACAAAGTATTAGATTGAGAAGACAAGGCCCCGACAAGAGGAGCTTGTCGGGAAGGCCACTCCAGGCACACAGAAGACAAGGCCCCGGCAAGAGGAGCTTGCCGGGAAGGCTCGGAGCGCGACAAGTCTCCGGGCGCGACAAGGATTCGGCCGCGGGGAGGCGCTTGCCGCGGCATGCAACTCCTCTCCGTCTCCGCTCCAGCTCACCCAGCGACGTGTCGCCATGGTACCGTTCCATGGGCGCGTGTCGACCAGCTGTGCAGCCAGCGGAGAGAAACAGCGGCAATGGCGGCGACAGGCTTCGCCATCGTGGTGAGCGGGCGCACTGACGGTCTCTGTTACCTTTGTTTGGCGACAACGACAGGCATTTATTGCTTTTGTCCCTTGCCGTCGAGTTAGGTATTTTTTACCTTTGTACACTTTGTTCAAGTAGGTGTACCAACTCCTGCTTTTACATTCGTACCCCCGCCAATGTTGCCACCTGTCGGAGACCCCTTGAGCATATAAAAGGAGGCCCGAGTGCAACGTAGAGGGGGTTCGGTTCACGTCTTTCGCAAGGTCTAGTTCGTTCGGCTGGCCATAGACTAGATACACTCACGCTAGGTTTTGTAGCTCGCATTGCTCCCTAGCAAGAACACAATAGATCAAACAAGCAGCAGTAGGAGTTTTATCTCTCCGGAGAGCTCCGAAGCTGGCTAAACCGCTCGTGTGCATCGCCTCGATCCGCTCTTCGTGCGACCTCCGCCCCCCTCCGAACCACAAGGGGCCTGCTCCGCCTGCCCCATAGGTGTTCCGTGGGTACGATCAGCCTCCCCGACAGTTGTCCTTGAATTTTACCCTAGGTTGCCTTGGGAATCCCCAAGCTTAGGCTCTTGCCACTCCTTATTCCATAATCCATCAAATCTTTACCCAAAAATTTGAAAACTTCACAACACAAAACTTAAACAGAAAATCTCATGAGCTCCGTTAGTGTAGGAAAACAAACCACCACTTTAAGGTACTGTAATGAACTCATTCTTTATTTATATTGGTGTTAAACCTACTGCATTCAAACTTCTCTATGGTTCATACCCCCGATACTAGCCATAGGTTCATCAAAATAAGCAAACAATACACGAAAAACGGAATCTGTCAAAAACAGAACAGTCTGAAGCAATCTGATTTGTTCGAATACTTCTGGAACTCCAAAAATTCCGAAAAACTAGGACAACCTGGATAATTTGTATATTGATCTACTGAAAAAGGAATTGGTATTTTATCACGTTCTGGTGAATTATAACAATTATCTTCGTGAGCATAAAGTTTCTGTCTTTTTCAGCAAGATCAAACAACTATTACCCAAGAAGATCCTATTGGTTCTACTTGGCACAAACACTAATTAAAACATAAAAACACATCCAAATATAGGCTAGATGACATATTTATTACTAAACAGGAACAAAAATCAAGAAACAAAAATAAAATTTGGTTGCCTCCCAACAAGCGCTATCGTTTAACACCCCTAGCTAGGCATAAAAACAAGAATAGATCTAGGTATTGTCATCTTTGGTTTGCAATCCATGTGTGGCTCTCATAATAGATTCATAAGGTAATTTAATTTTCTTTCTAGGAAAGCGTTCCATGCCTTTCCTTAACAAAAATTGGAATCTAATATTACCTTCTTTCATATCAATAATTGCACCAATCGTTTTAAGGAAAGGTCTACGAAGAATAGTAGGACATGTAGGATTGCAATCTGTATCAAGAACAATGAAATCTTCGGGCACATCATTTCTATTTCCAACAATAAGGACGTCATTAATCCTTCGCATAGGTTTCTTAATGGTGGAATACGCAAGATGCAGATTTAAAGAACGATCATCAAATTCACGGAAACCTAGCACATCACACAAAGTTTTTGGAATCGTGGAAACACTAGCACCCAAATCACATAAAGCATAACATTCATGATCTTTAATCTTAATTTAATAGTAGATGCCACTCACCATAAAGTTTTCTAGGAACAGAAACTTCTAATTCAAGTTTTTATTCATAGGATTGCATTAAAGCATCAACGATATTTTTAGTAAAAGCTTTATTTTGATCATAAGCATGAGGAGAATTTAGCACGGATTGCAACAAGGAAATACAATCTATCAAAGAGCAATTATCATAATTAAATTCATTAGAATCCAAAATAGTGGGTTCATTGCTATGTAATGTTTTGACCTCTTCAATCCCACGTTTACCAATTTTTGCATCAAGATCTAAAAATTCTGAATCATTGGGACTCCTTTTAACTAAAGTTTACTCATCTCTAGTCCCATATTTATCAAGATTCATATTGGAAAAAAATATTTAATAGGAGACACATCAATCACTTTTGGATCTTCATCATTATTGTCATGAAAACTAGAATAACACTCTTTTACAAAGCAATCTTTTTTAGCACGCATCCTAGCGGTTCTTTCGTTGCACTCATCAATGGAAATTCTCATAGATTTGAGAGACTCATTGATATCATGCTTAGGTGTAATAGATCTAAGTTTCAAAGAATCAACATCAAGAGAAATTCTATCCATGTTCCTAGCCAACTCATCAATCTTAGGCAATTTCTCTTCAAGCAAAGCATTGAAATTCTTTTGCAAAATCATAAATTCTTTGAAACTAATCTCAAAATTAGAGGGCATCTTATTAAAATTTCCATAAGAGTTGTTGTAAGAATTACCATAATTATTAGAGGAATTACTAGGGAATGGCCTAGAATTAAAGTTTCCTCTATACGCGTTATTAGCAAAGTTGTTCCTACCAACAAAATTCACATCCATAGATTCATTATTATTCTCAATCAAAGTGGACAAAGGCATATCATTAGGATCAGAATAAACACTCTTATTAGAAAACAATTTCATAAGTTCATTCATCTTCCCACTCAAAACATTAATCTCTTCTATCGCATGAACCTTTTTACGAGTAGATCTTTCAGTGTGCCATTGAGAATAATTAACCATAATATTATCTAGGAGTTTATAGCTTCTACTAAAGTGATTTCCATAAAAGTGCCTCCCGCGGCCGAATCTAAAAGATTTCTAGAAGCAAAATTCAATCCAGCATAATTTTTTTGTATAATCATCCATAAATTCAAACCATGTGTAGGGCAATTACGTATCATTAATTTCATCCTCTCCCAAGCTTGTGCAACATTCTTATGATCAAGTTGCTTAAAATTCATAATATCGTTTCTAAGAGAGATGATCTTAGCGGGAGGAAAAATACTTAGAGATAAAATCATCTTTGCACTTATTCCATGAATCAATACTATTTTTAGGCAAAGAAGAGAACCAAGTTTTAGCACAATCTCTAAGCGAAAACGGAAATAGCTTCAATTTAACAATATCATTATCCATATCTTTCTTCTTTTGCATATCGCACAAATCAACGAAGTTGTTCAGATGGGTAGCGGCATCTTCGCTAGGAAGGCCAGAAAATTGATCTTTCATAACAAGATTCAATAGAGCAACATTAATTTCACAACATTCGTCATCGGTAATCGGAGCAATCAAAGTGCTAATAAAATCATTCTTGTTGGTATTGGAAAAGTCACACAATTTTTAGTATTATCTTGAGCCATCGTGACAAACAATCAATCCAACACACAAGCAAACAAGAAGCAAGCGGAAAGAAACAGACGGAAAATGGCGAATAACACGGCAAGGGTGAGGTGGGGGAGAGGAAAACGAGAGGCAAATGGCAATAATGTAATGCGAGGGAGAAGAGTTTGTGATGCGTACTTGGTATGTCTTGACTTGTGGTTAGATCTCCCCGGCAACGGCGCCAGAAATCCTTCTTGCTACCTCTTGAGCATGCGTTGGTTTTCCCTTGAAGAGGAAATGGTGATGCAACAAAGTAGCGTAAGTATTTCCCTTAGTTTTTGAGAACCAAGGGATCAATCCAGTAGGAGACTACATGCAAATCGCCTAGTACCTGCACAAACAATCAAGAACCTTGCAACCAATGTGATAAATGGGTTATCAATCCCTTCACAGCCACTTCCAAAAGTTAGATCTGATAAAGATAATAAGATAAATATTTTTGGCATTTTTGTTGTATATTTTAGAAAAAAAGATTGCAAAATAGTAAAGTAGAATTATAGATCGGAAACTTATATGATGTAAAGTAGACCCGGGGGCCATAGGTTTCACTAGTGGCTTCTCTCAAGATAACATATATTACGGTGGGTGAACAAATTACTGCCGAGCAATTGATAGAAAAGCGCATAGTTATGAGAATATCTAGGCATGATCATGAACATAGGCATCACGTCCGTTTCAAGTAGACCGAAACTATTCTTCATCTACTACTATTACTCCACACATCGACCGCTATCGAGCATGCATCTAGTGTATTAAGTTCATAAGAACAGAGTAACGCATTAGGCAAGATGACATGATGTAGAGGTATAAACTCAAGCAATATGATATAAATGCCATTTTTTTATTATCGATGTCAACAATACAATACGTGTTGTTTCCCTTTCTGTAAATGGGATCGAGCACCACAAGGTTGAACCCAAAGCTAAGCACTTCTCCCATTGCAAGAAAGATCAATCTAGTAGGCCAAACTAAACCGATAATTCCAAGAGATTTGCAAAGATATTAAATCATACATATAAGAATTCAGAGAAGAATCAAATCTTGTTCATAGACAATCTTGATCATAAACCCACAATTCATCGGATCTCGGCAAACACACCGCAAAAAGTATTACATCGAATAGAACTCCAAGAAGGTCGAGGAGAACTTCGTATTGAGATCCAAAGAGAGAGAAGAAGCCATCTAGCAAATAACTGTGGACCCGAAGGTCTGTGGTAAACTACTCACACATCATCAGAGAGGCTATGGTGTTGATGTAGAACCCTCCGTGACCGAATCCCCCTCCGGCAGATCGCCGGAAAAGGCCCCAAGATGGGATCTCACGGGTACAGAAGGTTGCGGCGGTGGAAAAGTGGTTCCTATCCTGGATGTTTTCGAGGTATAGGAGTATATATAGGCGAAAGAAGTAGGTCGGTGGACCTACGAGGGGCCCACGAGGGTGGGGCCGCGCCTACCCCCTGGGCACGCCCTCCTGCCTCATGGCTGCCTCGTTGCTTCCTTGACTTCCACTCCAAGTCTCCTGGGTTGCGTTTGTTCCAAGAAAGATCCTCGCGAAGGTTTCGTCTCGTTTGGATTCCGTTTGATATTCCTTTTCTGCGAAACACTGAAATAGTCAAAAAAACAACAATTTGCACTGGGCCTTCGGTTAATAGGTTAGTCCCAAAAATAATACAAAAGAGCATATTAAAGCCCATTAAACAGCCAAAACAGATAATATAATAGCATGGAACAATCAAAAATTATAGATACGTTGGAGACGTATCACTATTCATTATGGGCTAGTTTCATCTCGGGCCTTTATTGGGCCCAGAGTTACGAAGGGCCACATATGGGCCGAAAGACATCATGGACCATACATGGGCCGGAAGTAACAACGGGCTGGAATCATATTGGACGCCCAGATGAAGCTACTGGGCTTAATTCCGATAGGCCGTAACGGGCCGGGAGTTAGCGGGCCGTAAATGGGCGATTTATGAACAGACCGTTAATAGGCTTTCCCTGGGCCGGCCCGTTACCTTTTAACCAAGTCAAACGGGCCGGCCTTTTTACCGGAATGGGCATCTGTTGGGCCGTGCCACATGTCGACGTATCATAGGCGCCTCCTGTCCAATGAGTCGATGACATCTGTCTCAACGGTGAGCCAACACATGTTTCCACTGGCCAATGAGAATTTTACACGTGGAAAATCACCGTTGGTCCGGGATGTTAACGGGTTATCGGATTGTAACATCCCAAATTTTCAATTTGGAATGTTATACATTAGGTCATCATGCATATCATATTTTTCTCGCATTTTCCGATCCTAGAAAATTTCACGCAACTCAAGGACCCTCGGAGAGAGTTGGAAGTTTCATTACTTTCATATTTGGGATTTCCCAAATTTTGAAAATAGGATCATTTGGATTTATTTAAAATTATCTTCATAAAGTTTTTCCTATAAAAATCTCAAGAGAGGGAATAATATGACTTTCCCAATATTTAGGAAAAATGAAGATATTATAAATAAATCAAATTTGGTTTTGGAAGATTTATTTTGTTTAGGCAAAATGAGCATTTTAAAAATTTATGCATGTTTGCCGCTTTTAAAGTTCATTTTGCTCGACTCATTTTTAGGAGTCGGGAAAATTTGTTTTATTTAAATCGGAGTTCATTTGGTTTTTTTAATTCGTTTTGTTTTATTTAAAAAACGCCGCCACAGGCTAAGGCCCAGCCAGCCAGCCAGGCCCTGCCCAGCCGCCTGCCCACCTCCCTCTCCCTCCTCACAGTGTCCATGCCGCCCACGCCCGCCGCCAAAGTCCCGCTCGGACACGCGGACCCGCCGCCGTGCCCCTCCCCCAAGGCACCGAGCCCCCTCCTATTTAACCCACGGACCCCTCTCCTCAACCCGCCCCCTTGCCCGACCCCCACCGAGCCGCCGTCGTCGCCCGAGGACGCCGCCGTCTCCGTCGTCGCCGGAGCACCCCGCCTCCCGCCTCCGCCTCTCAACCCGCCGCCACCCACCGCCGTCGCCCGACCCACGGAGCCCGCTGAAGCCCACCGGCGAGCAGGTAGCCCTCGCCGCCCCGATCCGATCCGATCCGATCCGGTTTTCCCCTAAAAGACCGACCCGGTTTTTTTTTCGATGTTTGGTTTTTTTAGAAACCTAGATTGGTTTTATTTTTTTTCGGTTTTCTTATTTAGTGAACGTTCACCGGCCCGTTCGTTTCAATGAACGCGTTCGTTAGATTAGTTCTGTTAACGAACGTCCGTTATTTAATCCGTTCGTCGTTTTTCTTTTAATCGGATTTAATCCGTTATTTTTCTGATTCGATTTCTGATCCGATTTTCAAATCTGTTTTATTTCTTGCTCGTTTATCGGAATCAGGTGATTCAAGCGCCTGGAGTTTCGTTATGAAACCGCCGTTCCGACTAACCTACTTACACAGAGTTTTTCTACTGTAAAATTTTGACCTAATTTCAGATTGCTAAACCGAGTCGTTCTCTCTCGAGTTCCGACTTTCGATGCTTTATTTGATTTGATTCTTTTGCAACCAGGGTTCTTAAGTTGAACTATCTGGTTAGATCTTTTATTAGAGATTTCCCTGTGCATTAGATGAGTACTTATTGTATGCTTGTTGTTTGTATGCGTTAGATCACCCGGAGTGCGCCGCTTGTTACTTGAATCTCTAGGACTCATGGATCATCAGCAAGGCAAGTAACACTTTGATCATACCTTTTCTACTACCCAGTTTTATTGCATTAGATCAACCCTCAAACACTTGCATGTTTAGGATCTAATTAAATTGTGGGATGGGAAGTAGATTGAGGTAGTACCTATTACCTGTTTTACTTATGAAACCTTGGGAGTTACTTCTGCGTTTGCTTGATTATGCCATGCTATTGCTAGTAGACGTGGATTGGGTGAGTGAATATCCATGACAGATGTGAGATTATTAATTAATGGTTTACTTAAGGTGGCAACCTAAACACACATCTGGGTGGATTGAGGCACCTGGTTTCTATCAGGACTTGCCTGTATTTCTTCGGACCGCCACCCAGGCTCTAAGGGATCATAAGGTTATTCAAACTGGAAACTTCCGTGTGCAGCCACAAGCCAATTATGGGCTCTGGCGTAGTTGACTAAGTTGTGCGAACTCTTACGGGTAGGCTAGCTGATGTAGGGGATGTAGGTTGGTACGGTCTACCCACATGTAAGGTGCTAAGCGCTTACGAAAGACTATGTCTCGGTCATCCGCTTTCTCAAACACCATGTAGTGCGAGAACCAAACGGAGGCGATCGAGTCTTGTGGGGAAAAGTGCAAACCTCTGCAGAGTGTAAAAACTAATCATGATTAGCCGTGTCCCCGGTTATGGACAAATCTTGAGTATCTAGTACTTGAATATCATGTGAATCTCAACATGTTACTCTAATAATAAAGTTATTGGGTTTTAATGAGTACTTTTTAATTGGGATTGAGGATCTTGTCAACCATTCTCAATGTTTAACAACCACCATGATAGTTAAATAAAATTATTCCTTTGATGTAGGGAAAATCAGCTTTATGCAAAAATGTAACCGTAGAGCCTTACCACCAGCCAAATATGCATGTAGTATAGGCTTGTTGCTTCATTGTTCTCTATGTGTTACATTGCCAGCATATTCCATGTGCTGACCCGTTTTCGGGCTGCAACTTTTCACGTTGCAGACTTTTCAGACGACGAATAAGGTGTTAGGTCGTGGTTCTATACTCAGTGATGCCGTTGGAGTTGATGGACTCACTCGTTTTCCAAGCCTTCCGCTGTTATTATTAGATGGCCTTAAGCCATATTATTGTATTCAGTTCCCTTGTGGACAACGATGTAATAAGTGTGTGATTGCTACTCTGCTATAAATCCTTGAAGTCTTGTGTGGTGTCGGCATTCTTGATCCGAGGATGACACTGAGCACGAGCGCTAGATCCATTTGGGTGCAGTCATGACGAGAGAATGGTATCGAGCACACGCTGACTATAGGACACGACCACTAAGATAAAGCCATAGATCACTATTCTCTTCCCATTTTCTAACTCCTCATCTTTTCTACTCTCTTTAGGATGAAGGACGTGAAGATCAAGTACACCCAACCGGATGAAGGCACACCTTTTGGATTTCACTTGAAGGAAGTTACCAAGTACCTGAACATTGGACTACCAAGCTTCACCGGGACTTTCAACGCCACTCTGCCTGAAGAGGAGAGCTGGAAGATTCACGCTCACGTTCCAGGATGGACATTCGCCACAATCACCAAGCGTTTAGATAGTGTTTTCAGCACCAACTTGGAGTGCAGGAAAGAGCATGGCAGCTCACATCACCATGGGACGCATTGGAGAAGTTTATCAAGAAGACCTCAAGGACACAATCTACCAGATTTGCGGACGGCGAGATGACAAATGGGACGTCGTCGGCACCAAGAAGGATAGATCCATTGCAGCATTCATCCAGAGTTAAACCAGCACATTCGGCGCCGGAGAACCGGATGTGCAATGATATGTTGGAGTTGCGAGAATGCAAAGGAAGGATCATCGAACTTGAAGAAGAACTAAAGACAACTCGCAAGGACTATATGGGACGAGATCGTAGCTCTGGCAGGACACAATAACGATCTTAAGTACGAGATTGAAGAACTCAAGAAGAAGTGGCGCCAGAATGAAGACCGGTATGTCGATTGCCCAAGCGACTACATCAACATCGACGACACCGATTCGGATCCAACTGAACCCGACTTTGAAGACGAAGCAGAGCGGACATTATGGAGTCTTCCACGGTTCAAATTAGTAGAAGTCCCCACATATTAGTAGTATTCCCCATGTAAACATTATAGTACACGCACTTTTGCGATAGTTAGATCGTTGTAAGCCCTTGTTTGATTGAATGAAGTGATTTTGTGTGTATTTGCTCATGTGCATTTGGGTAGTGATTCCCCTTAGACCTCATTCTATTCTAAATTCTCATCTTTTCTAAACCCATCGATGCCTCCGAGGCCGCGACCCCGGATTCGTTTTCCCGCCAGAGATCACCCAACTGATCCAGCAGCAGAATACCCTGATTCAAACATTGGTGCCGAACCAGGGCAACAACAACAACAACAACAACAACAACAACAACCCACCACCACCACCAACTGCGGATCATCTGACTCGTTTCCTTAGACTAAACCCGCCGGTGTACTCCAGTAGCACCGAGCCAATTGTAGCAGATGACTGGCTCCGGAAGATAGGAAGGGAGATGACCATCGCGGGATGCACGGATGGAGAAAGAGTGAAGTTTGCAGACATCAGCTTGAAGGACCCATAGCAGCATGGTGGGAGAATTTCACAACCACTTACCACTGTGATATCTTGTCACATGGGATCAGTTTCAGCAAGCTTTTCACACTGCCCATGTTTCAGCAGGAGCTATGGCCATGAAGAAGCGTGAGTTTCGCAATTTACGCCAAGGAGGAAGGACTGTTGGCCAGTACGTGGATGACTTTAGTAAACTAGCACGTTATGCCCCGGATGACGTTGCTCTTGATGCACTAAGCGGAGAAGTTTCTAGAAGGACTGAATGATGAGTTCAAGATGCCGTTGATGGTAGCCAGTTTCAATAACTACCAGGAGTTAGTAGACCGAGGCCTCATGATTGAAGGAAAGCAGCGACAAATTGAGAACCACAAGCGGAAGTATGGGCAAGGGAAGTATAACTCGGAGCTCAGCAGAAACCTCGTTATACCCCTAAATCAGGAATTCAGTTTCAGCATACCCATGGAGGAGGTAATTCGCATAACCATAACAGCACCAAGAATGGGAACGGTAATGGAGGAAGTAATGGACAGAATCACACCAACCCATCGACACCATCCAAAGTAGACCTGAGTCATATTACTTGCTTTAAGTGCCGCAAGACTGGGCATTATGCCAATGACTGCCCAGAAGGCCAGAATGGAAATGGCAATGGAAGCTCTGGAAAGAAGCCCAACCCTTTCAACAGAGGACAGGTGAACCACATTGAAGTGGAGGAGGTTGAAGATCAGCCCGATGCGATGTCGGTAAGTTTTGGTTAAGTCATTTACTGCAGTTGTTCTTTTCGATCTTTGGTGCATCGCATTCATACATATCAAGGGGATTTGTGGATAAGTACAAGTTACCAACCCAAGCCCTTAGGTCACCCATGCTAGTAACCTCACCGGAGGCGAGTACATGGCTAGTAAATGGTGTGATCGACTGCCATTAAGGATTGGACACTATGTTTTCCCCTCGGACCTAATAGTTCTGGAATCCCAAGGATTGGATGTGATATTAGGTATGGATTGGTTATCAAGGTATGGAGGAAACATTGATTGCTCCACTAAGTCAATTTTGCTCACCACACCTGAAGGAAGAAGGATTAAGTATGTATCACGGCATCAGCCGAGAAGAGCGCAAGTCAATTGCTTATCAGGAGTGGTGCAGGAAGAAGTACCAGTGGTAAAGGATTTTCCTGATGTATTTCCGGAAGAGTTGCCAGGAATGCCACCGGATAGAGACATTGAGTTTTTGATCGAGCTGTTGCCAGGAACAGGCCCGATATCGAAGCAACCATATAGGATGCCAGCACAGGATTTGGCGGAAATCAAGAAGCAGATTAACGAACTATTGGATAAAGGTTTTATACGCCCAAGCTCTTCACCTTGGGGATCACCCGTTTTGCTAGTGGAGAAGAAGGATGGATCGTTAAGAATGGTTGTTGATTATCGTGGATTGAATGAAGTAACAATCAAGAACAAGTACCCACTACCTATGATAAATGATTTGTTTGATCGCTTGCAAGGAGCCAAGGTGTTTTCCAAGATCGACTTGCGATCGTGGTACCATCGATTGAAGATTCGGGAGCAGGACATACCCAAGACAGCATTTACCACGAGATATGGACTATACGAGTATACCGTTATGTCATTTGGACTGACTAACGCACCAGCCTATTTCATGAACCTGATGAACAAAGTGTTTATGGAGTTTTTGGATAAGTTCGTCGTGGTGTTCATTGATGACATTTTGATTTTCTCGAAAAATGAAGAGGAACACAAGGAACATTTGCGATTGGTTTTGGAGAAACTGAGGGAACACCAGTTGTATGCCAAGTTCAGCAAATGTGAGTTTTGGTTAAAGGAAGTTGGATTTCTCGGACATGTTATATCCGGAGAAGGGATAGCAGTTGACCCCACAAAAGTTGAGACCGTAACCAAATGGGAAGCACCAACGACAGTTGGAGAGATTCGGAGTTTCCTTGGACTCGCAGGATACTACCGAAGGTTTATTGAGAATTTCTCAAGGATTGCCAAGCCTATGACAGAATTGTTGAAGAAGGAAAACAGATTCATATGGACTGAGGACTGTGAGGCTAGTTTTCAGGAGTTGAAGAAAAGATTGGTCACCTCACCAGTTTTGATATTGCGGATCGGACTAAGGATTATGAGGTGTATTGCGGCGCTTCACGTCGAGGACTTGGAGCAGTGCTTATGCAGGAAGGAAGAGTTGTTTCGTATGCTTCCACGACAACTTAAGCCCCATGAGTTGAATTATGCCACTCATGATTTGGAGTTAGCAACCGTTGTGCATGCCCTAAAGACGTGGAGACATTTTCTCATTGGAAATCATTGTGAAGTATATCACGGATCACAAGAGTTTGAAGTACATCTTCACACGTATGAATTGAATCTCGGACAAAGGAGATGGTTAGAGCTTATCAAGGATTATGACATGAGATTGCATTATCACCACAGGAAGGCTAATGTCGAAAGGCATTTATTGAGCCGTAAGAGCCACGTCAATACCCTAATGATGGGAGGAATACCCAATGAGTTAGCCGAGGACCTTCGAGAGCTATGTTTGGAAATAGTTCCGAGAGGCTATGTAGCAGCATTGGAGATTCAGTCAACGCTGATGGACAAAATCAAAGAAGCCCAAAAGGCAGATAAGGAAGTTGCCTCTATAAAGGAGAAAATGAGCAAAGGAAAAGCTAAAGGATTTCGTGAGGATGAGCATGATACCCTATGGTTTGAAGACCGTGTTTATGTGCCCAATGACCCGTAGATCGTGAAGTTGATTTTACAAGAAGCTCATGATTCACCCTATTCGATTCACCCAGAAATACCAAGATGTATTTGGATTTGAAGAATACTTTACGGTGGACGGAATGAAGAAGGATATTGCGGAGTATGTAGCGATTTGCGATGTATGTCGAGAAAGTAAAGGCAGAACATCGAAGCCAGAGTTGTTACAACCATTGCCGATACCCGAATGGAAGTGGGATAAACTAGGCATGGATTTTATCACAGGATTGCCAAAGACTCGTTCAGATATGACTCGATTTGGGTTATAATCAATCGCTTTGACCAAGGTAGCTCATTTTATTCCGGGCCAAGACTACCTATAGCGATTGCTAAGTTGGCAAAGATATACATGACCAGAATTGTGTGCTTACACGGAGTTCCGAGGAGCATCGTGTCGAGATAGAGGAACCCAGTTTACCTCGAAATTTTGGAACCGGTTACACGAAACATTGGGAACCCGATTGGAATTGATGCCTTTCCACCCACGTAACCGATGGATGCACCGAGAGAGTCAATCAGATTTTGGAAGACATCTTTGAGAGCTTGTGCCCTAGATTATGGATCTAGCTGGGATGAAAATTTGCCGTATGCAGAATTTTCCTACAACAACAGCTACCAAACCAGCTTGAAGATGGCACCTTTCGAGGCTTTGTATGGAAGAAGGTGCAGGACACCGTTGTTATGGGACGAAACCGAGATCGTCGGTTGTTTGGACCAGATTTGATTAAGGAGTCTGAGCGAAAGTTAAGTTGATTCGAGATGTGCTCAAGGTAGCCCAGTCCGGACAAAAGAGCTATGCCGATTCAAAGCGCAAGGCGATTGAGTATGAAGTTGGAGACAGAGTATATCTCGAGTATCCCGCTTGAGGAGTTAAGCGTTTTGGAGTCAAAGGAAAGTTAGCACCCGTTTAGTTGGACCGTATAAGATTTTGCAACGCATGGGAGAAGTTGCTTATAAGTTGGAATTACCGGAAGGACTGTCGAGGAGTTCATGATGTATTCCATGTTTCTCGATTGAAGAAATGTCACCCGAGATAGCAGAGGTACCGTTAAGAGACACGATTGCCACTGAAGCAATTCGATTGAAGGATGATTTGACATATGAGGAAAAACCGGTTAAGATTCTCGATTATGCCAGTGAGTTACCCGCAGCAAGGTTATCAAGTTTTGCAAAGTTCAATTGGAGCCACCACACCGAGGATGAAGCCACCTGGGAAAGAGAGGAAGTTTTGCTCAAGGACCACCCTCACCTATTTTCTAGCCAACCCGAATCTCGAGGGCGTAGATTCCTCTTAAGGGGTAGGTTTGTAACATCCCAAATTTTCAATTTGGAATGTTATACATTAGGTCATCATGCATATCATATTTTCTCGCATTTTCCGATCCTAGAAAATTTCACGCAACTCAAGGACCCTCGGAGAGAGTTGGAAGTTTCATTACTTTCATATTTGGGATTTCCCAAATTTTGAAAATAGGATCATTTGGATTTATTTAAAATTATCTTCATAAAGTTTTTCCTATAAAAATCTCAAGAGAGGGAATAATATGACTTTCCCAATATTTAGGAAAAATGAAGATATTATAAATAAATCAAATTTGGTTTTGGAAGATTTATTTTGTTTAGGCAAAAATGAGCATTTTAAAAATTTATGCATGTTTGCCGTTTTTAAAGTTCATTTTGCTCGACTCATTTTTAGGAGTCGGGGAAAATTTGTTTTATTTAAATCGGAGTTCATTTGGTATTTTTTTTAATTCGTTTTGTTTTATTTAAAAAACGCGCCCACAGGCCAAGGCCCCTTGACTGCCCAGCCCGAGCAGCCCGGCCAGCCGCCCACCTCCCTCTCCCTCCCGCCTTGTGTCCACGCCGCCGCCTGGCCCGCCGCCGCCCGAGTCCCGCTGGACACGCTTGGACCCGCCGTGCCCCCTTCCCCAAACACCGAGCCCCCTCCTATTTAACCCCGCGGACCCCCTCTCCCCTCAACCCGCCCCGCCGCCGACCCCACCCGAGCCGCCCGCCGTGAGGACGCCGCCATTGCCTCCGTCGTCAGCCGGAGCACCCGCCGCCTCCCGCCGCCTCTCCCGACCCGCCGCCACTCCACGCTTGTCGCCCAGCCGAGCACCGCCTGAGCCCGCCGGCGACCCGCCGGAGGTAGCCCTCGCCGCCCCGATCCGATCCGATCCGATCCGGTTTTCCCCTAAAAGACCGACCCGTTTTTTTTTGCGATGTTCGGTTTTTTTTAAAAACCTAGATTGGTTTTATTTTTTTTTGGTTTTCTTATTTAGTGAACGTTCACCGGCCCGTTCGTTTCAATGAACGCGTTCGTTGGATTAGTTCTGTTAACGAACGTCCGTTATTTAATCCGTTAAATCGTTTTTCTTTTAATCGGATTTAATCCGTTATTTTTTACGATTCGATTTCTGATCCGATTTTCAAATCTGTTTTATTTCTTGCTCGTTTATCGGAATCAGGTGATTCAAGCGCCTGGAGTTTCGTTATGAAACCGCCGTTCTGACTAACCTACTTACACAGAGTTTTGCTACTGTAAAATTTTGACCTAATTTCAGATTGCTAAACCGAGTCGTTCTCTCTCGAGTTCCGACTTTCGATGCTTTATTTGATTCGATTCTTTTGCAACCAGGGTTCTTAAGTTGAACTATCTGGTTAGATCTTTTATTTGTGATTTCCCTGTGAATTAGATGAGTACTTATTGTATGCTTGTTGTTTGTCTGCGTTAGATCACCCGGAGTGCGCCGCTTGTTACTTCGAATCTCTAGGACTCGCGGATCATCAGCAAGGCAAGTAACACTTTGATCATACCTTTTCTACTACCCAGTTTTATTGCATTAGATCAACCCTCAAACACTTGCATGTTTAGGATCTAATTAAATTGTGGGATGGGAAGTAGATTGAGGTAGTACCTATTACTGCTTTTACTTATGAAACCTTGGGAGTTACTTCTGCGTTTGCTTGATTATGCCATGCTATTGCTAGTAGACGTGGATTGGGTGAGTGAATATCCATGACAGATGTGAGATTATTAATTAATGGTTTACTTAAGGTGGCAACCTAAACACACATCTGGGTGGATTGAGGCACCTGGTTTCTATCGAGGACTTGCCTCAGATTTCTTGGACCGCCACCCGGGCTCTAAGGGATCATAAGATTATTCAAACTGGAAACTTCCGTGTGCAGCCACAAGCCAATTATGGGCTTTGGCGTAGTTGACTAAGTTGTGCGAACTCTTACGGGTAGGCTAGCTGATGTAGGGGATGTAGGTTGGTACGGTCTACCCACATGTAAGGTGCTAGCGCTTCTGAAGACTATGTCTCGGTCATCCGTTTCTCAAACACCATGTAGTGCGAGAACCAAGCGGAGGCGATCGAGTCTTGTGGGGAAAAGTGCGCAAACCTCTGCAGAGTGTAAAAACTAATCATGATTAGCCGTGTCCCCGGTTATGGACAAATCTTGAGTATCTAGTACTTGAATATCATGTGAATCTCAACATGTTACTCTAATAATAAAGTTATTGGGTTTTAATGAGTACTTTTTAATTGGGATTGAGGATGTGTCAACCATTCTCAATGTTTAACAACCACCATGATAGTTAAATAAAATTATTCCTTTGATGTAGGGAAAAATCAGCTTTATGCAAAATGTAATCAGAGAGCCTTACCACCAGCCAAATATGCATGTAGTATAGGCTTGTTGCTTCATTGTTCTCTATGTGTTACATTGCCAAAGCATATTCCATGTGTTGACCCGTTTTGGGCTGCAACTTTTCACGTTCTATGCACTTTTCGCATTTACGAATAAGGTGTTAGGTCGTGGTTCTATACTCGGTGATGCCGTTGGAGTTGATGGACTCACTCGTTTTCCAAGCCTTCCATTGTTATTATTAGATGGCCTTAAGCCATATTATTGTATTCAGTTCCCTTGTGGACAACGATGTAATAAGTGTGTGATTGCTACTCTGCTATAAATCCTTCGAAGTACTGTGTGGTGTCAGCATTACTGATCCAGGGATGACACTGAGCACAGAGCGCTAGATCCATTTGGGTCTGGTCGCGACACGGATCCAAAACCGGACCCGATAGCTTAACGGTGACCTGTTATGGTGGATGCCATGCGTCGGTCACCCTTGACGAAAACACTTCTATGACGCGCGATTTATCGTCATGGAAGTGAACACTTCCGTGATGATAATTTTGGTAATGTCATGGAACACTTCTACGACAGCACAGGTACGACTATCTTGATTGTGTCATATAATCGTCATGGATGTACATGCATGACATAAAACATGACCTATTGTGACAAACACGTATCATCACGGAAGTGTATTTTTTTGTAGTGGCCCCAACCGACGTTCGAGGAGGGCACAAGATACCTGGGCGCGCCAGGGGGTGCCCGGCGCCCCCTGGTGGGTTGTGGCCATGTTGGCCCCCGTTTGCATTGATTCCACCTCCCAAAAATCATAAATATTACAAAATCATTCTCCGTAAATTTTTATCGCGTTTGGACTTCGTTTGATATGGATTTTCTATGAAACAAAAAACATGAAACAAATAGGATCTGGCACTAGGCACTGGATCAATAGGTTAGTCCAATAAATCATATAAAAAGTTGCCCAAAATATGTGAAAGTTGTATAATATTGGCCTGAAAAAAATCAAAAATTATAGATACGACGGAGACATATCAGTGGTGGTGGGTGATGACCCACAAGTATACGGGGTCAATCATAGTCCTTTCAATAAGTAAGAGTGTTGAACCCAGCGAGGAGCAAAAGGAGATGACAAGCGGTTTTCAGCAAGGTATTTTCGGCAAGCACTGAAATTATCGGTAACAAATAGTTTGATAGCAAGGTAATTTGTAACGAGCAACAAGTAGCAACTGTAACAAAGGTGCAGCAAGGTAGCCCAATCCCTTTTATAGTAAAAGACAGGCCGGAACTTTCTCTTATAGCAAGCAAATCATTCTTGAGGACACATGGGAATTCACCTAGTCAATTTCATCATGTTTGTTTGATTCGCATTCGTTACTTTGATAATTTGATATGTGGGTGGATCGGTGCTTGGGTGTTGTTCTTACTTGAACAAGCATCCCACTTATGATTACCCCCTCTCGCAAGCATCCACAACTATGAAAGAAGAATTAAGATAAATATAACCATAGCATGAAACATATAGATCCAAATCAGCCCCTTACGGAATAGCGCATAAACTAGGGTTTGAGCTTCTACTCCCTCTGTCCGGAAAAGGTTGTCCCGATGGCAATTTTTGAAAAACCCCTCCGCAAATTGCCAACACAAACCGCACTCCCTTTTCTTCTCCCCTCCTCATGCCCCGCTTGTCTGGAGCTCCCCTGCTCGCGCCCCCCTCTCCTCCCACGCATGAGCTCCCTGCCCTCCCTCCCGGCGCCAGAGCTCCCCTTTTCTACTCACCTGCGCAGCTTCCCCAGGGTTCGTCGGAGCTCTCCTCCCCCACGCCTCCGTCGTTTTGCTTCCCCAGGCGAGAAGACACAATTTTTTCGGTCTGCTCTCTGACGGATGCATCTGATACGTCTCCAATGTATCTATAATTTTTTATTGTTCCATGCTATTATATTATCCGTTTTGGATGTTTAATGGGCTTTATTATGCACTTTTATATTTTTTTGGGACTAACCTACTAACCGGAGGCCCACTGCAAATTGTTGTTTTTTTGCCTATTTCAGTGTTTCGCAGAAAAGGAATATCAAACGGAATCCAAACGGAATGAAACCTTCGGGAGAGTTATTTTTGGAACAAATGTGATCCAGGAGACTTGGAGTGGACGTCAAGGAAGCAACGAGGCGGCCACGAGGCAGGGAGGTGCGCCCAGGGGGTAGGTGCGCCCCCACCCTCGTGGGCCCCTCGTGGCTCCACTGACCTACTTTCTTCGCCTATATATACTCATATACCCCGAAAACATCCAAGAGCACCATGAAACCCTATTTCCACCGCCGCAACCTTCTGTACCCGTGAGATCCCATCTTGGGGCCTTTTCTGGCGATCCGCCGGAGGGGGAATCAATCATGGAGGGCTTCTACATCAACACCATAGCCTCTCCGATGATGTGTGAGTAGTTTATCATAGACCTTTGGGTCCATACTTATTAGCTAGATGGCTTCTCTCTCTTTGGATCTCAATACAAAGTTCTCCTCAATTCTCTTGGAGATCTATTCGATGTAATTGTTTTTGCGGTGTGTGTTTGTCGAGATCCGATGAATTTTGGGTTTATGATCAAGATTATCTATGAACGATATTTGGTTCTTCTCTGAATTCTTATATGTATGATTTGTTATCTTTGCAAGTCTCTTCGAATTATCAGTTTGGTTTGGCCTACTAGATTGATCTTTCTTGCAACGGGAGAAGTGCTTAGCTTTGGGTTCAATCTTGCGGTGTCCTTTCCCAAAGGATGTTAGGGTAGCAAGGCACGTATTGTATTGTTGCCATCGAGGAAAAAAATATGGGATTTATATCATATTGCTTGAGTTTATCCCACTACATCATGTCATCTTGCTTAATGCGTTACTCTGTTCTTATGAACTTAATACTCTAGATGCATGCTGGATAGCGGTCAATGTGTGGAGTAATAGTAGTAGATGCAGAATCGTTTCGGTCTACTTGTCGCGGACGTGATGCCTATATACATGATCATGCCTAGATATTCTCATAACTATGCGATTTTCTATCAATTGCTCGACAGCAATTTGTTCACCCACCGTAGATTATGCTATCTTGAGAGAAGCCACTAGTGAAACCTATGGCCCCCGGGTCTATTTTCCATCATATAAGTTTCCGATCTATTTTATTTTGCAATATTTACTTCACAATCTATATCATGAATATACCAAAAGTATTTATCTTAATATCTCTGTGAGATCTCACTTTTGCAAGTGGCCGTGAAGGGATTGACAACCCCTTTATCGCATTGGTTGCAAGGCTCTTGTTTGTTTGTGCAGGTACAAGGCGACTTGCGTGTAACTTCCTACTGGATTGATACCTTGGTTCTAAAAAACCGAGGGAAATACTTACGCTACTTTGCTGCATCACCCTTTGATGTCTACTACACAACCTTCTTCTTGTAGACGTTGTTGGGCCTCCAAGTGCAGAGGTTTGTAGGACAGTTCCAAATTTCCCTCAAGTGGATGACCTAAGGTTTAGCAATCCGTGGGAGGCGTAGGATGAAGATGGTCTCTCTCAAACAACCCTGTAACCAAATAGCAAAGAGTCTCTTGTGTCCCCAACACACCCATTACAATGGTACATTGTATAGGTGCACTGGTTCGGCGAAGAGATGGTGATACAAGTGCAATATGGATGGTATATATCAGTATTTGTAATCTGAAGATATAAAAACAGCAAGGTAGCAAGCGATAAAAGTGAGCGTAAATGGTATTGCAATGCTAGGAAACAAGGCCCAGGGTTCATACTTTCACTAGTGCAAGTTCTCTCAACAATAATAACATAATTGGATCATATAACTATCAATCAACATGCAACAAAGAGTCACTCCAAAGTCACTAATAGCGGATAACAAACGAAGAGATTATTGTAGGGTACAAAACCACCTCAAAGTTATTCTTTCGGATCGATCTATTCAAGAGTTCGTACTAGAATAACACCTTAAGGCACATATCAATCAAAACCCTAATGTCACCTAGATACTCCAATGTCACCTCAAGTATCCGTGGGTATGATTATATGATATGCATCACACAATCTCAGATTCATCTATTTAACCAACACAAAGAACTTCAAAGAGTGCACCAAAGTTTCTACCGGAGAGTCAAGACGAAAACGTGTGCCAACCTCTATGCATAGATTCCCAAGGTCACGGAACCCGCAAGTTGATCACCAAAACATACATCAAGTGAATCAATAGAATACCCGTTGTCACCACGGGTATCCCACGCAAGACATAAATCAAGTGTTCTCAAATCCTTAAAGACTCAATCCGATAAGATAACTTCAAAAGGAAAACCCAATCCATTACAAGAGAGTAGAGGGGGAGAAACATCATAAGATCCAACTATAATAGCAAAGCTCGCGATACATCAAGATCGTGGCAAATCAAGAACACGAGAGAGAGAGAGAGATCAAACACATAGCTACTGGTACATACCCTCAGCCCCGAGGGTGAACTACTCCCTCCTCGTCATGGAGAGCGCCGGGATGATGAAGATGGCCACCGGAGAGGGATTTCCCCCCTCCAGCAGAGTGCCGGAACAGGTCTAGATTTGTTTTCTATGGCTACAAAGGCTTGCGGCGGCGGAACTCCCGATCTAGGTTATGTTCTAGGGGTCTCTGTATATATAAGAGGTTTTGGCATCGAGAACAAGTCAGGGGGGGTCTTCGGGCTGTCCACGAGGTAGGGAGCACGCCTAGGGGGGTGTGTGCGCCCCCCACCCTCGTGGGCAGCCCGGGATTCTTCTGGGCCAACTCTTTTACTCCATGGCCTTCTTCTTGTCCAAAAATAAGCTCCATGAAATTTCAGGTCAATTGGACTCCGTTTGATTTTCCTTTTCTGCGATACTCAAAAACAAGGAAAAAACAGAAACTGGCACTGGGCTCTAGGTTAAAAGGTTAGACCCAAAAATCATATAAAAAACATATAAAACATCCTAGAAGGATAATATAATAGCATTGAACAATAAAAATATAGATACGATGGAGACGTATCACCCTTTCCTCTTCGAGGGAAAACCAACGCATTCTCAAGAGGTAGCAAGAAGGATTTCTGGCGCCGTTGCCGGGGAGGCTTACGCCAAGTCAACTCAAGATTTGATCTCCCAACAACTAGCCAATCCTGGCGCCCTTGTCGGGGAGATCTATGCACAAGTCAAGACATACCAAGTACCCATCACAAACTCTTATCCCTCGCATTACATTATTTGCTATTTGCCTCTCGTTTTTCTCTCCCCCACTTCACCTTTTCCATTTTATTCGCCCTCTTTTTTCCATATGTCTCTTTTCGCTTGCTTCTTGTGTGTCTGTTTGCTCTGATGACCTTGCCTAAAAACGTTGATCCTCACCTTAGAAGGTTGGAAGAAATTGAAAACAACGTTAGAAGCTTTATGACTTTGCAATTTGAGCATAATAGTTTCTTTAGAAACGAGCTTAAAGAACAATAAACTTTATGGAGTACATGAATAAAGAGCTTGATGATATGTCTAAGGAATTTTACGGTTTGAAATCTCAGTTTGCTCATCTTGAAAACTTAATAGCCCAAATTTCGGATAAGCAGGCCACCTTAGTTAATAAGATGGCCGCCAAACCGGAAGAGCTAGAAGATAATAAGGATGAAGATCTAAAAGTGATTGATGTGTCTCCTATTAAATATTTGTTTTGCAATATGAATCTTGATAATGATGGGACTGGAGATGAGTCAACTTTAGTTACAAGGCGTCCCAATGATTCGGAGTCTTTAGATCTTGATGCAAAAATTGGTAAAAGTGGGATTGAAGAGGTCAAAACTTTACATAGCAATGAACCCACTATTTTGGATTTCAAGGAATTTAATTATGATAATTTCCCTTTGATAGATTGTATTTCCTTGTTGCAATCCGTGTTAAATTCTCCTCACGCTTATAGTCAAAATAAAGCTTTTACCAAACATACCGTTGATGCTTTAATGCAGCCTTATGAAGAAAAGCTTGAATTAGAAGTTTCTATCCCTAGAAAACTTTATGATGACTGGGAACCTACTATTAAAATTAAGATTAAAGATCATGAATGCTATGCTTTGTGTGATTTGAGTGCTAGAGTTTTCACGACTCCAAAGACTTTGTGTGATGTGTTAGGTTTCTGTGAATTTGACGATTGTTCTTTAAACTTGCATCTTGCGGATTCCACCATTAAGAAACCTATCAGAAGAATTAATGATGTTCTTATTGGTGCAAATAGGAATTATGTGCCCGTAGATTTTATTGTTCTTGATATAGATTGCAATCTTACATGTCCTATTATTCTTGGTAGACCTTTCCTTAGAATGATTGGTGCAATTATTGATATGAAAGAAGGAAATATTAGATTCCAATTTCCGTTAAGGAAGGGCATTGAGCACTTTCCTAGAAATAAAATTAAATTACCATATGAATCTATTATGAGAGCCACTTATGATTTGCATACCAAAGATGATGATACCTAGATCTATTCTTGCTTTTATGCCTAGCTAGGGGCGTTAAAGGATAGCGCTTGTTGGGAGGCAACCCAATTTTATTTTTGTTCCTTTGATTTTTGTTCCTGTTTAGTAATAAATAATTCATCTAGCCTCTTCTTAGATGTGGTTTTATGTTTTAGTTAGTGTTTGTGCCAAGTAAAACCTATAGGATCTTCTTGGGTGATAATTATTTGATCTTGCTGAAAAAGACAGAAACTTTCTGCCCACGAAAACAATTGTTAAAAATCACCAGAAAGCGATAAAATACTGATTCCAATTGAAGTAGATCAATAGTCAAATTATCTAGGTCGTCCTATTCAGGTAGAATTTTTGAGTTACAGAAAGTTTGCGTTTGATACCGATTACTACAAACTGTTTTGTTTTTGACAGATTCTGTTTTTCGTGTGTTGTTTGCTTATTTTGATGAATCTATTGCTTGTTTCGGGGGGTATGAACCATAGAGAAGTTGGAATACAGTAGGTTTAACATCAATATAAATAAATAATGAGTTGATTACAGTACCTTAAAGTGGTGATTTGTTTTATTTCGCTAACAGAGCTCATGAGATTTTCTGTTGAGTTTTGTGTTGTGAAGTTTTCAAGTTTTGGGTAGAGATTTGATGGATTATGGAATAAGGAGTGGAAATAGCCTAAGCTTGTGGATGCCCAAGGCACCCCAAGGTAAAATTAAAGGACAACCAAAAGCCTAAGCTTGGGGATGCCCCGGAAGGCATCCCCTCTTTCGGCTTCAACTATCGGTAACTTTACTTGAGGCTATATTTTTATGCACCACATGATATGTGTTTTGCTTGGAGCGTCTTGTATGATTTGAGTCTTTGATGTTTAGTGTACCACATTCATACTTGTTGTACACACCTTTTGGAGAGACACACATGAATGGGAATTTATTAGAATACTCTATGTGCTCCACTTATATCTTTTAAGCTAGATAATTTTGCTCTAGTGCTTCGCTTATATCGTTTTAGAGCACGGTGGTGGTTTATTTTATCGAAATTATTGATATCTAATGCTTCACTTATGTTATTTTGAGAGTCTTTTAGAACAACATGGTAATTTTCTTTGGTTAAAAAATTAGTCCTAATATGATGAACATCCAAGATGGGTATAATAAAAACTATCATATAAAGTGCATTGAATACTATGAGAAGTTTGATACTTGATAATTGTTTTGAGATATGAAGATGGTGATATTAGAGTCATGCTAGTGGAGTAGTTGTGAATTTGAGAAATACTTGTTCTAAATTTTGTGATCCAGTAGCATGCACGTATGGTGAACCGTTATGTGATGAAGTCGGAGCATGATTTATTTATTGATTGTCTTCCTTATGAGTAGCGATCGGGGACGAGCGATGGTCTTTTCCTACCAATGTATCCCCCTAGGAGCATGCGCGTAGTACTTCGTTTCGATAACTAATAGATTTTTGCAATAAGTATGTGAGTTCTTTATGACTAACGTTGAGTCCATGGATTATACGCACTCTCACCCTTCCACCATTGCTAGCCTCTCTAGTATCGCGCAACTTTCGGCGATACCATACACCCACCATTACCTTCCTCAAAACAGCCACTATACCTACCTATTATGGCATTTCCATAGCCATTCCGAGATATATTGCCATGCAACTTTCCACCGTTCCATTTATTATGACACGCGCCATCATTGTCATATTGCTTTGCATGATCATGTAGTTGACATCGTATTTGTGGCAAAGCCACCTTTATAATTCTTTCATACATGTCACTCTTGATTCATTGCATATCCCGATAGACCGCCGGAGGCATTCACATAGAGTCATATTTCGTTCTAAGTATTCAGTTGTATTTTTTTGAGTTGTAAGTAGATAAAAGTGTGATGATCATCATTATTAGAGCATTGTCCCAAGTGAGGAAAGGATGATGGAGACGATGATTCCTCCACAAGTCGGGATGAGACTCTGGACGGAAAATAAAAATAAATAAAAAAAGAGGCCATAAAAAAGAGAAAAAGGACCAAATAAAAAATAAAAAAATGAGAGAAAAAGAGAGAAGGAACAGTGTTACTATCCTCCACACTTGTGCTTCAAAGTAGCACCATGATCTTCATGATAGAGAGTCTCCTATGTTGTCACTTTCATATACTAGCGGGAATTTTACATTATAGAACTTGGCTTGTATATTCCAATAAAGGGCTTCCTCAAAATGCCCTAGGTCTTCATGAGCAAGCGAGTTGGATGCACACCCACTTAGTTTCTTTTGTTGAGCTTTCATACACTTATAGCTCTAGTGCATCCGTTGCATGGCAATCCCTACTCACTCACGTTGATATCTATTGATGGGCATCTGTCTAGCCCGTTGATACGCCTAGTTGATGTGAGACTACCTTGTCCTTTTTGTCTTCTCCACAACCACTATTCTATTCCACATATAGTGCTATGTCCATGGCTCACGCGCATGTATTACGTGAAGATTGAAAAAGTTTGAGAACATCAAAAGTATGAAGCAATTGCTTGGCTTGTCATCGGGGTTGTGCATGATTTAAATATTTTGTGTGATGAAGATAGAGCATAGCCAGAATATATGATTTTGTAGGGATAACTTTCTTTGGCCATGTTATTTTGAGAAGACATGATTGCTTAGTTAGTATGCCTGAAGTATTATTATTTTTATGTCAATATTAAACTTTTGTCTTGAATCTTTCGGATCTGAACATTCATGCCACAATAAAGAAAATTACATTGAGAATTATGCTAGGTAGCATTCCACATCAAAAATTTTGTTTTTATCATTTACCTACTCGAGGACGAGCAGGAATTAAGCTCGGGGATGCTTGATACGTCTCCAACGTATCTATAATTTTTTATTGTTCCATGCTATTATATTATCTGTTTTGAATGTTTAATGGGCTTTATTATGCACTTTTATATTATTTTTGGGACTAACCTACTAACCGGAGCCCAGTGCAAATTGTTTTTTTTCCTATTTCAGTGTTTCGCAGAAAAGGAATATCAAACGGAATGAAACCTTTGGGAGAGTTATTTTTGGAACAAACGTGATCCAGGAGACTTGGAGTGGACGTCAAGGAAGCAACGAGGCGACCACGAGGCAGGGAGGCGTGCCCCCACCCTCGTGGGCCCTCCTGGTGTCACGCCCAAGATGCGACCCTATGCAAAAGGAACTCGAAGGTCCCACCAAGGATAGAAGCGCAACTTGAAGACGCTTTTGCAAGGTGGATATCATTACATCAACATTACAGAATAGTGGGGATACATACATAAGGCACAAATGCCACAAGGATACATCAACATCATATACAAGAACAACATCCGACTACGGATGAAACATAAACAAAAACTCAAACGACATCCACCCTGCTAGCCCAGGCTGCCGACCTGGAACCTATCCCCTGATCGAAGAAGAAGCAGAAGAAGAACTCCAAAAAAAGTAACATCGCTCTCGCGTCATGACCATCGCAGAACCTGTACCTGCAACTGTTGTTGTAGTAATCTTGAGCCATGAGGACTCAGCAATCCCATTACCATGGGTATCAAGACTAGCAAAGCTTAAAGGGGGTAAGGAAGGGGTAAAGTGGTGAGGTTGCAGCAGCGACTAAGCATATATGGTGGCTAACATACGCAAATGAGAGCGAGAAGAGAAACAAAGGAATGGTCGTCAACTAGTAATGATCAAGAAGTGATCCTGAACTCCTACTTACGTCAGACATAACCCAGAAACCGTGTTCTCCTCTCGATAAACCCGAAAAGAGACACTCACGGTTACGCACACGATTGGTGTATTTTAGAAGAGTTTGCTTCAAGTTTACTACAACCGGATATTAAAAAATTCCCATCTGCCACATAACCGCGGGCATGGCTCTCGAAAGTTCAAACCCTGCAGGGGTGTCGTGGACTTGTCACGGCAGATGTCCTCATGAAAGGACTTAGTCGTAGGGCCATCGTACGAGTTTACCTAGAGAGGTTAAAGCGGACACAAGACACGGGAATTATCTTGGTTCGCCCCTTCAATGAAAGTAAAACCTCGTCCGGTTGTGATGTGATTGATATAGTTTCGGCGACTAGGGAGCAATAGCTTTGCCTTAGCCTCGAAATCTCTGTCCCTAATCCGCCGCCGGGTCGTCCCCTTATATACACGGGTTGACGCCCGGCCGGTCCACAGAGTCCCGATCCGGCTCATACAAGTGTCCGCTCGGTCTCTTCTCTCTTGTCTTACAACACAAGTTACAACACTAAAGGCGGTTTATATAAATGGACCTTAAGTCGCCTCTGGGCTCGGGCCTCCTTCGTGGGCTGGATCATGGATTTAGGGTAAACCGGCCCCTCCAGGGCGGTTCACACTCAGTAGTTGTGTCCCCAACATTAGGCCCCAGATTGACCTGAACCGGTTCAAGTCAATCTTCAACACCTTCAGGAACCTCTTTGATCTCCTTTCATATTTTGTAAACCGCCATCCGCTTGAACCGCCGTGACGTCATCCTCCGATTTCCATGTCAGAGCACCTTGACGTCATCTTTAATAAAGAAATCCAAACAGTAAGATTCCCTTCATTTAATGCTATCCCGGAAATCGAGGCGGCCGCTGCACCGGTCCACCGCTTTTGACTCCTTGATTCTCGCGCCCGTTGATTGCTCCGGTCCCTTATAAATAGACCGGTCGCCCCTTTCTCCTCTTCTTCTTCCGCTCTTCTTCTTCCTTGCGACGCTCTAGCCCTGAAGCTCCACCGTCGCGCCCGATCTTCGAACGACGCTTCATCGCTGGGCCGCTGCATCAACCTGACCGTATCAGAATTTTCGGCGCTCCTCCGCGGTTTCCGCTCGTCAGGTAAGGCTCCTCTCAAGCCCTAGATCCCATCTGTAGATCATGTTCATCACGCAGTTCATATCAGTTTCCTCTCACTTGCTCCGCCATGGCCGTACGCCTCAGCCATACCGTGCATCTTGTATAAGTAACTGCTTCGCCGTTCATTGAACTCTTTATGCACCTTTCCTTTTGTTCGGATCCTCGAGTTTAGAATATCTGAACCCTCCTGCTCTTTATGAAGGTTTGCATAGGTCGTAAAGTTTTTCTTACTAGAGCTTCGGTAGATCCTGATTACCTCCATTCATATGTGAAAACTGTTTCTGTCCATACTTAGTAGACTTTCCAACTCTGCCTTTTTCGGCGGTTTAACTTTCGACAGCTAATCCGTCACTCCATTAGTCCTTAGTTAAACCGGGATTTCCGGTTTACTGGATTGCCGGTTTAACCTTATCTGTAACTCCTGACCTGTTCAATGGTGAACCGTTTTCCTTTCTTTCGCAGCCTTAATCTTCCGGAATGGCTCCTCAATTTGCTGCTTGCAACTGGGTCCGGTCCAAAATCACTGAGACGCAGCTCAACAGCTACGTCACCACTGGCGGTTTGGCTCCAAAAGACGTCCTCCATTGGCGTGTTCCGGAGGGCGAGTTTCCTCCCGAGCCGCGAGCGGGGGAAGTAATTGTGTTTATGCAGCACCTAGACCGGGGGTTACGCCGCCCGGTTCAAAGTTTTTCGGGGCGTCCTTGCCGGTTTGCAACTCCATCCGCAGGATATCGGTCCAATTCCGTTTCAAACATATGCAACTTTCAAGTCTTCTGTGAAGTCTATCTTCAAGAAGAACCGTCGTGGAGTTGTTCCGGATTTTTCCATTTGAACCGTCGCACAGAATTTTCTCGATGGTCCCAACACGGAGCTGGGCGGCGTTTCAATTCAGAAGAGGAAGGAAGCCGATTTCCCTCACGCCAAGCACCACAGCCATCCAAAGGATTGGAACCAAACTTGGTTCTCTTGCTGTAACACCGCTACCGCCAATGAAAACCCCTTGCCGGGTTACCGTCCTCACCGGCTCAAGAACCATCATCCACCGCCTTCACGCTTAACCGCCGCGGAACGGAAAAACTTCGCGCCACAAATAATCAAGCTCCGGGCTCTAATGGCCAATGGCTTAACGGCGTGGATCTTGTGCGTTCTTTGGGTCTCTTAGGCGTGTTGCCACCGAGCCGCCGCCCGGATTGATGCACGAGTACACCGCAGCCTCAAAGATCCTCAAAGGCGTCACGAGCTACCCATAACCGAGCAGGAGACCACCGAGATCGTCAAGAAGATGCTCGATGAGCCAATCTCCGTCTGCAGCCTCACCGGGTTGGCTCCATTTTGTGCCGCCAACAAACCGCCGTGGTAAGCTCTTTTTACCGCCTTTCGTGCTCGTAATACTGTTGACATATGCTAATGCTTGCTACTTCCTGTGCTGAAAGCTCCTTCCGAAACGCACTGCATCGTCCGGGCGCCACGTGCAAAGTCCAAGGCCACTAAGAAAACTGGCAAGAAAAAGACCACCGAGTCCTCTGAACCGCCAGAGGACGAAGAATCAGAAGCCGAGGTAAAACTTTGACATTTACGAGGGAGCCGCCATAAACCGGCTTTCCGCTTTGTATTTCTTCTTGCATATGCTTGGCCTCGTTACCTTTCTTTTTACCGACACTTTTCTTCCTGTGATGATGCCGAAGCCGATCATGCCAATCCTGTTGAGGTAATCCTTCTTTCTTCCGAATCTGAGCTTGCGCTGTTAAGAGAATTAAATCGCGCCGTCCGGAAAGTGAAAAAATACCATTCCTGTGCTTATTTGAATCCAAATCTTTTCTTGAAGACACAGCAGATCGAAGAGCGCCCGTACAACCCGGCAAATGGTCAACAGGTTACCTCGGCGGTTTACCAGACACCCCAATCCGGAAGCGTCGTCCGTAGGTGACTTGCTCTCCGGCGTTATCCCTTAAAAGGTTTCTTCCGATGTTCTCTCAATCCGTCGACTCGAATTATCGTGCCTCTTCCAACTCGTCTGCGGTTCATCCACCACACAACCGCCTCCGCTGAACATCGCCCGCAGGTATGTAATTCTTGTCTGTCAATTCGATTTCCTATTAATTTGGTCAATTTGTCTTGATCCCACTCTGAATATTGCAGCACCAAGGCTCGTTTGAGCAAGAAAGCGAAAACTCTTGATCCTACTCCGGATGGTGATCCGGAAAAACCCCATAACACCCACATGAAAATCCTGAAGCCGCCAAGGAAAGCTCTGGCGAGTTGTACAAGGATGATACTGCTGACCCGCCAGAAGTTGAACCGGAGGTCCAAGTGGAAACCTCACAGCCTGCTCCACCAAACCCGTCCACCGAGCGGATCGTGACCGTTGAACCGCCGAGCCAAAGCAAGGCGACATCAAGCCCAAACAAGACCGCTGAAAATGACGATGTTCTTGTGGTAATCGCTACACCGCTCCTAGCCAACCGGTCGCTTTAGCCAAGCATAGCATCAAAGAAAGTTCCACTACTATCGGCAAAGACAAGGGAAAGATCGACATGTCTGCTTCGACAATTTCTCCGCCCAAGAACTTCATTCCGGCTTTACGAACCGGCTTTACACAAGCCGTGACCTTGAAGCCGGTCTAGTAAATCGCATGAAGGACCGCTATGAGGTAATAATTTGACCTTTCTCATCTTTTCACCGCATAGTAGCCCCAAAGGGTCGGTTTAATTTTGCAAAGTTAAACCGGGACTTAAGTTGCATCTCCTTAGCAAATATAGATCAACTAGCCATTAGCCCCCAAGTGCCAAGTTGAATACTTGTATTAAGCTTGGGACTTGTATAATGAAACCACTAATATGCTTTATTTGTCATCAGAATGAAATACACCAAAGAAGCTGTGCAACTCAAGGATCTCCAAACCAATCTGGAAACCCAAATAGCAGAAGCCACCAAAACCAAGGATGAGCTAAAGACCGCCCTGACCACCATGGAACAGCTGAAGGAGTGGTATAAATCGGCCGGGTCAAGCGGGACACCGAGAAGGCCGGTTTAATAAAGCAGGCGGAGGAAGCGGAGGCGGCCCTTAAACCGGCGACTGAAGAGCTTACCGGACTCAAACGCCAAGTGCATGCCATGACCTCTGCCGTCTTTGGTAAGTAAATTTATACTGAATATGCCTGTGTTTAATACTTCCGCCGGTTTAACTTGGGCTGTCTAAACACAGTGCGAGCAAGCGTATTGCTCATCTGGCTCGGCGTGCGAAAAAAGCTCAAGGCTTCGTACACCCTGATTGAACAGCTATATACGGCGCCCAATGAACCATATGCGCCACTTCATACGACAACCTGGCGCCGTCCACGATCGGAGAGATCTTTGGACCGGCTGTCCATGATTCGGGCCAGCTTGAAGAGATGAAGCGATCCGCAGCCGGCTGGCGCCCTCTTGGCTCGACTCGTGCCAAAGGCATGGATAGCGGATCTTGATCCGGTGACATAGCTAAAGGTTTTCCCAGCGCTCAAGAGAACGGCGAAGCCTTCGATAACGATGCCTCAAACGGATTACAAAGGAAATGCGTCCATTTGGCGAGTCAATCGGCGGCTGAAGCCAATCTGGAAGTTCACCGATCTTTTATGACGCAAACAACAAGCGGGTGGATTTTGTCATCCGGAAGTGCGAGCCTGATCCTCCAATCCGTAAGCACACTTACGCCCGACGTTGATCCGGTGGTGATAAGTGAAGAAGCTGTCTTCGTGCCTTAACCCGGATTGGTGGTCTACCAATGACTTCGTGGCTTTGGGTGAAGAAGAAGGAAGCTGAACCGGCGCCAGCGCCGTGCCCCCCACCGCGCGCCAACCCGGCGAAGCAGCGTACGCCGCCAAGCCGGGCGACATATTCACCTTTTCGAGGCCTAACTTCGCGTGAAACGCCGGGCCTCAAAAGGCTTTGTAATAGGATAGCAAGTGTCTTTCTGTGAACAATGCCGGTACAATCTCAGTCTTTAAACTTTTGCATGGCAGTACGGGACCCGTTGGCTTTCGTAGTAAATCCTGCAACATATTTTGCCTGCAATCATAAGTTCTTAAACCGCCTGCCAGTATTAGGCACACAGTTGGCTTTAGTCAAACCCGAGGTGAAGGCCTTATAAACCATCACTGTCACAGGAGAACAGCCCTTCTGCGTATAAAACCGATTTACCGTGTAAATCGTGTCGGGCATGATAAGCCCCCTGTTACTCCATAATGGGATGTTAACAGCAAAATCAAACCGGAACAAAAAATCGCCAGCTTTAAAAAGGTATTGAATGCGGAACATAAATCCGGTTTAAAGAATTTTGTCAGTTTGAGAAGGCCAACAAAAACCAAATGACAGGCATAAAGACCCCACGGAAGCAAAATCAATGAGAAAAAGCACTTTGCAAGGAAAGGCTGCACTGAGCCGGATCAGATGGCGCTACCATGGTCGGACATGACCAAGCCCCCTATACGGTGTAGCGGTGGTTCAAGTCAGCTGTCCCCAACTGAACTTCGTGGCATGACGCCGATCAAATGGCATTGCGATGGTTCGGGTTCACCAAAGCCCCAAGTGATTCTATGGCCTTAGGCCGACCAAGAGGTGTGGACTGGTTCAGACGTGACCATGCCCCCAAATGATCTGGTGGCTTTACCGCCAAGAGGTGTTGCATTGGTTCGGACACGACCAAGCCCCCAAATGACAAAATTTCTAACAACAAGGCCAAGGGTTAAACCGGAGGCCGCTTTACGACATCATCTCCATGTACCCAAACCGGTCCTTTGTACAGAACAGATACCCCGCTTTAGCCGAGGATCCGGTTTATTGCTTTGATTCATAATATATACATCGTCTGGATAGGTACATAAGTGGAGCCAATGGCTCAAGTATAATAAGGCGAAGATGAGCTATGTTCCATGGCTCGTTGGTCTCCTCCTCGGCGTGCGTGAGTCCTTTCGCTCTCGAACATCAATCGGATAGTAGGACCCGTTGTATAGAGCCTTCATCGACCACAAAAGGCCCTTCCCAAGGTGGGGATAGCTTGTGCATATCTTTACGATCTTGAATGAGCCGCAGCACCAAGTCTCCTTCCTGAAAGGTTCTGGTTTTAACCCGCCGTGTGATACCGACGAAGGTCCTGCTGGTAGACCGCCGAGCGAGCTCTTTGCCATATCGCGCTCTTCGTCCGGTCGATCCAAATCATCTTGCCGTGCTGCCTCGCTATCTGCCTCAACATAAGCTGCTACTCGGGCGAGTCGTGGCGGATATCATCGGGAGGACCGCCTCCGCTCCATAGACCATAAAGAACGGCGTGTATCCGGTGGATCGGTTGGGGTAGTATTTATACTCCATATCACGATGGTAGCTCTTCCACCCAACACCCGGCGTCCTTTCTAAAGGGACCATAAGCCGGGTTTGATACCTTTCAAAATTTCTGATTAGCTCGTTCCGCTTGACCATTGGATTGCGGGTGGGCTACGGAAGAAACATCAAGCGGATGTGCTCCCGTTCACAAAATTCCTTCATAGCTCCTTTGGACAAATTGGTGCCATTATGCGTGATGATATCTTGTCGGAAACCCAAACCGGAAAATCACCCGCTTGATGAACTGAACCGCCGTGGCCGCATCACACTTGCTAACCGGCTCTGCCTCGACCCACTTTGTAAATTTATCCACTGCTACCAACAGGTGGGTCTTTTTGTCCTTGGATCGTTTGAAAGGTCCAACCATATCCAGCCCCCAAGTCGCAAACGGCCAAGTAATTGGAATCATCCTCAATTCTTGGGCTGGCACATGAGCACGCCTGGAGAACTTTTGGCAACCATCACACCGTCTGACCAGATCCTCCGCATCAGCATGGGCAGTCAACCAATAGAAGCCATGGCGGAACGCTTTGGCCACCAGGGATTTTGAACCGGCGTGGTGACCACAATCCCTTCATGAATCTCTCGTAATATCTCACGGCCCTCTTGAGGACACACAACGCTGAAACGCCTCGACACGCGCTGCGATGGTGCAACTCGCCGTTAACAATGGTCATAGACCTGAACCGCCGAACTATCTGCCGGGCCAACGTCTCATCCTCCGGTAACTTCGCCCGATTCATGTACGCCAAATAAGGGAGCGCGTCAATCCGGAATGATGTGCAAGGCCGCCACCAATTGAGCCTCCGGATCGAGGATAGCCAAATCAATTTCATCAGGCGGCTTAAGCGGCGGCTTATGCGCACGTCAAGGAAAAGCGTTAGGCGGGACCGGTTTACGCTGGGACCCCAGCCGCTCAAAGCATCGGCCGCCTCGTTCTTCCGACGATCCACATGGTCCACCTGGTACCCTTAAAATGTCCTGCAACAACGTCCACTTCCGACGATATGCAGCCATGAGTGGATCTTTGGAGTCCCAAGTGCTTGGATACTATTTGGGCCACTAAGTCCGAATCACCAAAGCATTTAACCCGGTGAGGTTCATTTCTCTGGCCATCCGGAGGCCATGGAGCAAAGCCTCATACTCAGCCGCATTGTTAGTACAAGGGAACATTAGGCGGAGAACATAATGCAGAACTTATCACCTCGTGGGGAAGTTAATACGACTCCAGCCCCGAGCCTTCCAATTGCCTGGATCCATCAAAATGGATGGTCCAATAGGTGTGATCCGGCTTCTCTTCTGGTGCTTGCAACTCCGTCCAATCATTAATGAAATCCACAAGTGCCTGAGACTTTATAGCCGTCCGGGGCACATATTTTAAACCGTATGCCCAAGCTCTATAGCCCACTTAGCAATCCAGCCAGCTTGCTTCCGGTTCGATGTGATATCGCCTAAAGGAGCCGAATCGACCATTGTGATGGGGTGCCCTTGGAAATATTGCTTCAGCTTCCGACACCATAAAAACCCCATATACCAGCTTACGCCAATGTGGATATCTTTGTTTAGATTCAATGAGGACCTCATCGATGTAGTAAACCGGTCATTGAACCGGATACTCCTTCCACCTCCTTGCGCTCCACCACAATGGCCACACTCACGCCCTAGCATTAGCGACAACATATAACAGAGCGGCTCCACCTGTCAATAGGGGCAGCAAGACAGCGGGTTGGCCATTGCGCTTTAAGTCCTCCGATTGCCTCATCGGTAATTTGAACTCCGACGAATTGATCCGTCTTCTTGACAAAGATTCTGGTACAAAGGGATGGCCTTCTCTCCTAGGCGATCGATAAACCGGCTTAGCGCGACAATCCGGCCTGCCAGCGTTGGACATCGTTGATGCACTTTGGCTTGGCTAAGGAGGTGATAGCTGTAATTTTCTCGGATTAGCCTCAATCCCCGGTTAGACACGAGAAACCCAACAATTTTACTCTTTGGAACACCAAAGACGCACTTGGCAGGGTTGAGCATCATCTTGTACACCCGCAAGTTGTCGAAGGTTTCCCTTAAATCCTCAATCAATGTTTCCTTCTGCCTTGATTTCACCACGATATCATCCACGTAAGCGTGCACATTACGGCCGATCTGTTTATGCAAACAATTACATGCATAGCGCCGATAAGTTGCTGGGCGCTCTTGAGCCCAAAAGGCATGGACACATAGCGAAGGCTCAAAAGGGTGATAAACGCCGTTTTCTCCTGGTCCTTAACCGCCATCTTAATCTGATGATAACCGGAATATGCATCCAGAAAGCTCAAACGCTCACAACCCACCGTCGCATCAATAATCTGATCAATGCGGGGGAGGGCGAAAGGATCTGCTGGACAAGCTTTGTTAAGATCTGTGTAATCCACGCACATGCGCCAAGTGCCATTCTTTTTAAGGACCAGAACCGGGTTGGCGAGCCACTCTAGATGAAAGACTTCGATGATAAACCCTGCTGCCAACAGCCTAGCAACTTCTTCTCCGATGGCCTTGCGCCTTTCCTCATTAAACCGGCGAAGAAACTGTTTTACCGGTCAGTATTTGGTCAACATTAAGAGTGTGCTCAGCGAGCTCCTCGGTACACTGGCATGTCGACGGCTTCCATGCAAAAATGTCCCGATTCTCACGGATGAACTTCGATGGAGCGCGCTTTCCTATTTCGGATCCAGTTGGTACCGATCTTTGAACTGTTTGGATGAATCGCGGGCACAAAATCAACAAGCTTCGTCTCAGCCGCCGATTTGAACTTCAAGTCCGGATCATGCTCTGTAGTTGGCTTCTTCAAAGGGGTCATATCCGCCGGGTCAACATTATCTTTATAATACTTTAACTCTTCCGTGGCACAAACCGACTCCGCGTAAGCCGCATCACCTTCCTCGCACTCTAGAGCGATCCGGCGGCTCCCATGAACCGTTATCGTTCCTTTGTGACCCGGCATTTTCAGCTGTAAGTAAACATAACAGGGCCGTGCCATAAATTTAGCATAAGCCGGCCGCCCAAAGAGGGCGTGGTAAGGGCTTTGAATTTTACCACCTCAAACGTCAACGCTTCGCTCGAGTCATGTTCGTCCCCAAAGGTCACCTCCGTAACTATCTTACCGACCGGTGCGCCGACTTACCGGGCACCACTCCGTGGAACACCGTCTTTGGACGGCCTAAGATGCCTATCTGTTAACCCCATACGCCGGAAAGTCTCGTAGTACAGGATGTTGATGCTGCTTCCTCCATCCATAAGAACCTTGGTAAACTTGTACCCTCCTACTTGGGGTGCCACCACCAAGGCTAACTGACCCGGATTGTAAACCCGGCGAGGATGATCCTCTCTGCTCCACACAATCGGCTGCTCAGACCAGCGTAGGTGTCTGGCGCGCAGCAGTTCAACAACACTGACCGCCCGCCTCTGAAGTTTTCGGTCCCGTCGGTCCAAACTGGTGGTAAAGACGTGGTACTGCCCCCCATTCAACTGCTTTGGGTTGCTCTGATAACCCGATCGCTGTTGTTGATTGTAGCCCCTTGGTTCTCGACTGTTACGATTACCTTGATTATTCTGATTGCCTTGCCCGCCCGCATTACTACGAATCCGGGCGAATTTCCTCCATCGTAACCGGGCGGATCCGGAACCGCCGCGGTCCCTTGATCATACCGGAAAGAGTTGGAGTTTTTAAACTCACGCATAATATAACAATCCTTCCAAAGGTGGTTCGCCGGTACCTCCTTCGTCCGTGCTTCGGACAAGGTTGATTTAATATGAAGTTCAAACGATCCGGATTGTGACCGCCCGGTTTGATCGCCTGCCCTGCCACGTGACCCTTGTCCTGCGCATTGGTGTTGGCTCTGAAACCCGTGTTGCCGTTAAACTGCGCTTGTTCCCTCCATTGCCTGCCGAATGGTGCTGCCGGACCACAGAGCTGCCGTTACATTTTCCTTTCCCCACTTCATCATTATCAGATTCGGGATCCTTGGTACTATCGTAATCATCATACTTTACCAACACGCCCATTAGAGTGCCCATGTCATGGCAAAAAGCGCTTCATGCGACCAGCTTCAATTTCAATGGCTCGAACCGCAATTGGCTTCCAAGGTCAAGATCGCGGAATCGGGGTTGATCCGGTCGAAGAATGTAAAACTTCGAACGCAGGCGCACCCAATGGGTTGTTGACTCTCCCTCTGCTGGACACAAGCTGCGGATCCACCACCGACATGGGCTGCTTACAGTGTCTTTGAAATTTTGGATGAACCGGGCCCGCAATCGGGTCCACGAGCTGATGGAGTTAGGCGGCAAGTTTTTAACCAAGTCCGGCCGTACCTTCCAAAGATCATTGTGAAGTACTTCGCACATGCGGCTTCATCCACGTCCAGCATCTCCATGGCCATCTCGTAGCTTTCTATCCACGCCTCTGGAGCCAAGTCGGCCGTATAATTCGGCACCTTGCGTGGCCCCTTGAAGTCCTTGGGCAATCGCATGCGTTCGCCGGGGACAAGGCAAGGCACCCCAAAGAGCCGGACGTGACCCCTGGTTCGACGGTGGTTGGTCGAACCGGCGTGAGCGGATGATCCTCCGCTTGTGCTACTAACTCGGCCTCCCTCGTGCCTGGCGCGGTCCACTACCACTTGAGCATCTTGAAGCCGCTGCGGATTGTTGCCTTGGCCGGACCACGCTGCGCATTGCTCGTCTGGCGGTTCATCGGCCGCGTCGGCTGTAGCTCCGGCTCGGGCGGGGGTGGAGTGGATCCGATCTCGACCGTCTGATGCACGCTTCTTGTTGAGCCAAGGCCGTCTGAGGAGCTCCTTAACCCGGCGTGTCTCCACCGCTGCGGTGAATCGCCTTCAATTGGAATCGCCTCCAAAGCGTGCCGCAGCCGCCACGAGGTTATCCATCGGGTTGGAGTAGTGACCGGAGGTGTCTGCACGGTGCTGGGCGCACGGTGTGATGGCGAGATAGATCTATCATACGGGCTGAACCGGTCCGGCCGTCCCAGTGCTTCGGCCGGCTTACCAATGGCGGCGGATTGCGTCCCTGCCCTTACAGGGTATTGAAAAGCTCCCTTCCTCAAAAGCGGAAGGTAAACGGGACCTGTACTTCCTTTTCATGACTTCTCGTGGCGCTCTGGTCGGCTGAGCCTATAAGCCTGCGCATCCAAAGCGGCCCGTTCCACTGCCATCCTTTCGTCCACGGCTGCCAGGTCCGTTTTAGCATTAGTGATCTGTTCCCTCACCTTTGCAATCTCTGCGTTGTGCAGGTCCTGAGCCGGCGGATTAGCTTCCGCCAAGAGCACAGCTAACGCGTCGAAGAGCTCTGACAAAACTTGAGCCGGGCGCACAGGGCCTCCCTCCCGGCTGCCATCACATTTGTTGAACCGGCGGCCGGGGCGCCATGGTCGAAGAGTGAAGCGCCGCTGCGTACCGCCATGAAGATCCCAACCTGGTGGGGTAGATCGAAGGGTCCGGAATACTCTCTCCGTCGGAACAACCCCGATCTGGCCATCTCGTAGCTGGTATAGAGATTCGGTTTCTCCGGCCGACGATTAAATCGCCAGAGTAGACAACAGTTTCGTCACCGGATGCTGATCCGTCCTCGTAGTCTCCGTGGGCGACCCCCACGAAAACATGCTTGACCGCCCGGTTTAGCCAGGGCAGGACTCTTCTTCGCCCGTTGAGCCGTCTCGGCGAGGTCGGTCTGGAACATCCAGCCCAGGCTCCGGCTCGCCGATCTTGCCGATAAACACGTGTATGCCGCCAAAGGGGACCCGGTACCCGTACTCAACCGAGCGGCCTCGGGGCCCCGATCCGCATCGTCGATGTAGAGCTTGCCGCGGCGACTCTTAGTCATCCGCCCATTTGCATAGCCTTGAGTCCTTGAACTTGCCCTCTAAGATCATCAAACCATCGTGCGATAGCCCCACGGTGGGCGCCAACTGTAGTGGACTTGTCACGGCAGATGTCCTCATGAAAGGACTTAGTCGTAGGGCCATCGTACGAGTTTACCTAGAGAGGTTAAAGCGGACACAAGACACGGGAATTATACTGGTTCGGCCCCTTCAATGAAGGTAAAAACCTACGTCCAGTTGTGATGTGATTGATATGGTTTGGCGACTAGGGAGCAATAGCTTTGCCTTAGCCTCGAAATCTCTGTCCCTAATCCGCCGCGGGTCGTCCCCTTATATACACGGGTTGGCCTTGGCCGGTCCACTGAAGTCCCGATCCGGCTCATACAAGTGTCCGGCTCGGTCTCTTCTCTCTTGTCTTACAACACAAGTTACAACACTAAGGCGGTTTATATAAATGGACCTTAAGTCGCCTCTGGGCTCCGGGCCTCCTTCGTGGGCCTGGATCATGGACGAGGGTAAACCGGCCCCTCCAGGGCGGTTCACACTCAATAGTTGTGTCCCCAACAAGGGGTGTCCCAACTTAGCCCATGATAAGCTCTCGCGATCAACGAAGGATATTCCTTCTCCCCGGGAAGACCCGATCAGTCTCGGAATCCCGGCTACAAGACATTTCGACAGAAATAAAACAAGACCAGCAAAGCCGCCCGGATGTGCCGACAAAACCCGATAGGAGCTGCACATATCTCGTTCTCAGGGCACACCGGATGAGCCAGACGTCGGGTTGGCATAGACCCTGATTGCCCAGGGGGCGCCGGACATCGCTCGGTTTGGACCAGCACTCGAAGGAGAACTGGCCCGGGGGGCTAAAATGAAGATGACCCTCGGGCTCCGGAAACCCAAGGGAAAAAAAGGGCATAGGTGAGGCAAATGGTAAAACCAATGTTGGGCCTTGCTGGAAGAGTCTTATTCAAAGCGAACTGCCAAGGGGGTCCCATAAATCACCCAACCGCGTTAGGGACGCAAAATCCGGGAACATAATACCGATATGACGGAAACTAGGGCGGCAAGAGTGGAACAAAACACCTGCATAAGGCCGAGCCTTCCACCCTTTACCAAGTATATAGATGCATTAATAATATAAGTGATATTGTGATATCCCAACATAAACATAATACAACATGGAGCAATCTTCATCTTCACCTGCGACTAGCAACGCTATAGGAGGGGCTGAGCAAAAGCGGTAACATAGTAAAACAACGGTTTGCTAGGAAGGGTGACAAAGGTTAGGGGTTCATGGCAATTTGGGAGGCTTGAGCAGCAGGTGGTAGGTAACGCAGTATAGCGATAGAACGAAGCACTAGTATAGCAATGATAGTAATGAGATCCAAGGTGACGGTCATCTTGCCTGAAATCCCGCAAGGAAGAAGAACGAGTCCATGAAGAAGATGAAGCCACGAAGTCGAACCAAGCGTAGACGAACGAATCCTCACGATCGCAACGAAACGGGAACTATCGAGAAGAAGCACACAACATGGTAAACACACCACACATATACATGACATGATGCACAACCAAGAATGATGCATGACGAGGTAACATGAAGCTACACATGGCAAAATATGATGCATACAAGACCAACACATCAAAGCAAGTTTAAATGAGGCCGGAAACAACATATAACAATTCCGGTAAGTCCTCATATGCAAATTTTGAAATTGGTCCAGATCTGAATAAACCTTATGTTCAAGTTGTTAAACAACAAGTTAAGATGCACCACGATGATCTACACGAAATTCTAGTCAAGTTACATATAAAGTTCATTAGATTCGGAGCTACGGCCTAGAAGATATGAGCCAAACAAGTTACACATGGCATTGATGCAAAATGCATTCAAGAATCAAACAAACACCTCAAAACAAGGATGAAACATGATAATATGAAACTACATGCAAAATCAAGCAAGTTTCATATAGAGCACACTCAAAACGGAGCAACGGTTCAACACATACACTCCATACAAGTTTAAAGGACAAGTTGTCCAAATCAGCAACTAGGCATATTGCAAGCATCAAAACACTATGCTACAGCATCTCAACGTGTAAACAAAAGGCATGGGCATGATGTACATGTAAAGAATGACAAAACATGAACACTGAGCTATCTCCATAAATCACTATAACATGCTCAAAATGACATGGCAAGATTGCAAATACTAACAGTTTCAGACTTTAGCAGAAATAACATCAGGTTGCAATGTTTAAAGCTATCCAACAACATGCTACAGGAACTTATCATGGCAAACAAATGAATGGAATGAATCTAATAATTTCATAGAACAAAAGTCCTTTAGTGACCATGAGCCAAAAAGGACCAGAAGATATGATGGCACCCATGTAAACATGGCAAATGATATGACAGCTTCATACATGGCAGGAACAACAATAAGTAGGCATGTTGGTGAGCTTGAAACACTCACCACAGAGCAAAACATGGCATGGAAAGGTAACTCACAGTAAGAAGACATGTTTATGAAGCTAAACATGGCAAGAGCAAGTTAATAGAGTGCATGGATCACTAGCAAAGCTCATGGCAAAACTGAACTTAAAGTTAACAGGTTGACAATAACATTATTTAGCAAATTTGGAGCAAGATTACAACAATCTACAGAAGGCTATAAATGCAACCAGGGGCATGGATGGATAGAGCATGACACGTATAACAAAACATCCTTAGTGACCATCTCCAGATTATACATAGAATGACTTGTAGCAGCAGGTTAACATAGCATCATGAAATAATAGGTTCAGCCTGGCAAAACAGCAACAGCAAGTACCCTATTTAACAAGCTTGATGCACTCATTAGAAGAGTCGAAAAAATACATGGATGGCACCACTGTGAAGATGGCATGACATAGCACAAAACACATGTAGAGCTCATGCTCATAAGATGCACACATAAAATGCAACAAAAATGACAAATCATCAAGTTATAACAGTTCCAGCAGATTAACATCATATAGCACTTTCTCCACGATGATTCAGGTACCAACATGAGCTCAAATGAACATTATGCAATAGAATGAAATGAATTACTCATTGAGGCGAACAATTGGCCACATTACACGTACGAAACGGAGTAGCATGCACCAATTTATGATGCGATCAGCATGGCATGATAATGTTGAAATCCTGGGACTTGGTGGAATTATACCCTCGCGAAGAAAGTCAACGGCCGGATCGGGATCTCGCCGGAGACGAGGTTGACGGCGGCTGGGGCTAGCCGGAGCGCGGGGAAGACGCCGGCGTGGTCGGGGAAGGCCAGACGGAGCCGGGGCCGGCCGGATCCGGGCGGTGGCTCGCCAGATCCGGGCGCGGGGAAGGCCAGCGAGGAGGGCCGGAGCCGAGAGGCGGCCGGGCGAGTCTCGGCAAGCCAAGGCCGGGCGGCGTGGGGAGGCCGGGCGGGCGGCGAGGAGGCGCTGGCGGGGCACGGGCGCGGGCAGAGGCCGACGAGCGAGGCGGCGACGGAGCTCCTCCACGGAGGCGCTGGCGACGGGCGGCGCCAAGGCGGGGACGGCACCGGCGGGCGGAGGGCGGCGCCGGCGGAGGCTCGCGGGCGCTGCTGATCGGGCGCGGCGGAATCTGCTGGGCCCCGGATGGCTCCGCGGGCCGGGCGGCCCGGAGACGGCGCTTGCCGACGTGGCACGTCATGGTTGGCTGGCGGCGGGATTTCGTCCGGGACCGGACATGTCCGCTGTGAGGTGGAAGAAGACTAGGGTTAGGGGTGGAATGACCCGAAATTTCGGGAGGAGGGTGTTTATAGGTAGAGGGAGCTAGGAGAGTCCAAATGAGGAGCGGTTTTCTCCCACACGATCGTGATCGAACAACCAAGAGCATGGAGGGGGTTTCGATGGGTTTTGGGCCATTTTGGAGGGGTGTTGGGCTGCAAAGAGAATGGGGCTTTTACGGTTACCCGGTTAACCATTGGAGTATCAAACGACCTCCGAATGACACGAAACTTGACAGGCGGTCTACCGGTGGTATACCAAGGCCGCTTGGCAAACCTCGGGCCATTCCGAGAAAGTTTAACACCCACTCACAACGAGAGACAAAAGGGGGACGCCGGGGAACATAGGAGTGCCGGATTGCAAAACGGACAACGGAGAAAATGCTCAGATGCATGAGACGAACATGTACGCAAAATGAGATGCACATGATGACATGATAAAATGCAACACGCAAGCAAATGACATGGCAACGACGACGAATAACTGGCAGACACCTGGCGCATCGAATCTGGGGCGTTACACCTGGCTCCATTGACCTACTTCCTTCGCCTATATATACTCATATACCCCGAAAACATCTGAGAGCACCACGAAACCCTATTTCCACCACCGCAACCTTCTATACCCGTGAGATCCCATCTTGGGGCCTTTTTCGGTGCTCCGCCGGAGGGGGAATCGATCATGGAGGGCTTCTACATCAACACCATAGCCTCTCCGATGATGTGTGAGTAGTTTACCACAGACCTTCGGGTCCATAGTGATTAGCTAGATGGCTTCTTCTCTCTCTTTGGATCTCAATACAAAGTTCTCATCGATTCTCTTGGAGATCTATTCGATGTAATTCTTTTTGCGGTGTGTTTGTCGAGATCCGATGAATTGCGGGTTTATGATCAATATTATCTATGAACGATATTTGGTTCTTGAAAGTGCGTTTTATCGACTAGAGGGGGTGAATAGGCGATTTTTATGAATTCTTCACTGAGGAATTTGTAGGTGAGGAAATTCCTTAGCGAAGAACTACTTGCAGCAGAATAAGTACTCAAAAGTAAACATAACATAATACAAGCATGGTCATCATGATGAAATCAAGACAAGCACAGAGTACAGAAAGCATAAGCACAGGATAACACAGGATGAAGACAGACAGATTGAAGAAATTGAACTGAGGAAATTGAGAAAAACCTCAGTCAAAGTATTCAAACACAGATATGAAAAGCACACAACACAGTAATGAGGAAATGAAAGAGTTGAGGAAATAGAACTAGTAAGCTCGGTGAAGACAATGATTTGGTAGACCAGTTCCAACTGCTGTCTCAGTTGTACATCTGGTTGGAGCGGCTAGGTATTTAAACCTGAGGACACACAGTCCTCACCGTATTCTCCTTGAGTTAAGGTCACACAGACCTCGCCCAATCACTCGTGGTAAGTCTTCAGGTGACTTTCGAACCTTCACAAACTCGGTCACACGGCAATCCACAATTCCTCTTGGATGCTCTAGACCATGACGCCTAACCGTCTGGAAGAAGCACAGTCTTCAAAGGTAACAAGCGTCGGATCCACGCAGGATCAATCTCTTCAGTGATTCTCAATCACTTTGGGTTTGTAGGTGTTTGGGTTTGGGTTTTCCTCACTCGATGATTTTCGCTCAAAGTTCTCAGAGGATGGGATGCTCTCAAATGACAAGTGTCAGTTTCTCTTGGAGCAGCCAACCAGCTAGTGGTTGTAGGGGGCGGCTATTTATAGCCTAGGGAGCAGCCCGACATGATAAGACATAAATGCCCTTCAATGATATGACCGTTAAGTGGGTAGATATTTTGGGACAGGTGGCAGAGCACAAAGAACGGTCGGAAATTTGAGTCTCAAATTCCTCGTGGCTATCATGTTCCTCATCGTAGGCAATCCTCCTTTGGCGAATTCCTAACTCCTCAGTTAGACCAAATTCCTCAGAGACCAGAAGAACTTCGTCTCTGTCACTGAAGAATATGACTGAACTATATGAGATTTCCAATGGCTTCACACCAAAAGAATTGGTAGGTGTAGGATTTTGAGTTGAGCATCACTTGGAAATTTTTCCTTAGTATTTCCTCGACCTACTTTAACAGTATGGTGTTTCGTATGACTCTAGAAAGAGAAAATGAAACTACGAAAACAAAAGTCTTCACGCTTCATGTTCCTCAAATGAATACCAAGTCTTCAAGGTCACACCAATTTCTTCACTTTCAAAGTCTTCACAACGTCATTAGAAATCCAAAGTCTTCAGTCGAAGAACTTCATTTTTAGGGGTCGACTTTTTCTGTAAATATCAAACTCGTCATAGACTTATAGACCTGTGTACACTCATAAACACATTAGTCCCTTAACATATAAGTCTTCAATACACCAAAATCACTAAGGGGTACTAGATGCACTTATAGTTCTTCTCTGAATTCTTATATGTATGACTTGTTATCTTTGGAAGTCTCTTCAAATTATCAGTTTGGTTTGGCCTACTAGATTGATCTTTCTTGCAATGGGAGAAGTGCTTAGCTTTGGGTGCAATCTTGTGGTGTCCTTTCCCAATGACAGCAGGGGCAGCAAGGCACGTATTGTATTGTTGCCATCGAGGATAAAAAGATGGGGTTTATATCATATTGCTTGAGTTTATCCCTCTACATCATGTCATCTCGCCTAATGCGTTACTCTGTTCTTATGAACTTAATACTCTAGATGCATGCTGGTAGCGGCCGATGTGTGGAGTAATAGTAGTAGATGCAGAATCATTTCGGTCTACTTGTCGCGGACGTGATTCCTATATACATGATCATGCCTAGATATTCTCATAACTATGCGCTTTTCTATCAATTGCTCGACAGTAATTTGTTCACCCACCGTAGATTATGCTATCTTGAGAGAAGCCACTAGTGAAACCTATGGCCCCCGGGTCTATTTTCCATCATATAAGTTTCCGATCTATTTTGTTTTGCAATCTTTACTTTCCAATCTACATCATAAAAATACCAAAAATATTTATCTTATTATCTCTGTCAGATCTCACTTTTGCAAATGGCCGTGAAGGGATTGACAACCCCTTTATCGCGTTGGTTGCAAGGTTCTTATTTGTTTGTGCAGGTACAAGGCGACTTGCGTGTAACCTCCTACTGGATTGATACCTTGGTTCTCAAAAACTGAGGGAAATACTTACGCTACTTTGCTGCATCACCCTTTCCTCTTCAAGGGAAAACCAACGCATGCTCAAGAGGTAGCAGCATCCTTCCATGATGGCGGCGTGCCGGAATTAGCCCTGCCCATGGTCAACCTCGTCAACCTCGCCGTCAACCTCGTCCACGAAGCCGGTCCACGCAGATCGACCAATGGGAGCCAGGAGGTTCATGAGTTGTACGAGCCGGATCCCAGCGAGCGCCTCATGTACCACAACGGAACCATGCTCAGCAGCGACATCCCTGTATGCTCAATGGCATCAAGACTGAATTTTTGTATCCTTCCCCACAGCAGTCAGGTGAGATCACTATCCTGTCCTGCAGTCTCTTACTCCCTTTCCTCTACGCATAGCTGGGTTGAATATCACACATATTGTGCTCTAGCTGATTCATCTGTGTGTTCTAGCATTCTCCTGCCAATGCATACCGATATGAAACTTCCTTTTTTATTTAATTTGTTGAGCTATTGCTACTGCTTAATCAAACAATGCATACTGGTCTGTTGCTGCTTATGTTTGGGACTTTGGGGTGTTGCGTCAATGTGCATCAAACATGATTAAGTTTTTTGTTTTGATAATCCAAAATGCTTCAGACTGCTTAAAATGGTTCTTTTGCTGTGATAATCCAAAATGCTTCTTTTTAGTACAAATGCTTCAGACTGCATAAAATTCTTCTTTTTGCTGTGATAATCCAAGATTATAACAAGTATCATTACTTTCCCAATCATAATCATCACAATGAGTAATAGGCATAACAATAATAGGAGCAACATCATTTGGGACGGATACCTTTTTGCCTTTCCTTCTCCATCTTTTCTTTTTCTTCTTCACATCATGTGTGGGTTTAATCACCTTTTTGGAGCTCCTTATTGATGAGATTGGTTGAATAAAAAGCTCATTCTCGTTACCTGATTCATCATAAGAAAAAATAGGAGGATATTGGGAAACCTCTTCCCCTTCATTAGTATTCTCTTCATCTTCTATTTGTTTTCTTGTCTTTAAGTAATTGCCAACATAAGGATTCTCAATGCAATTTACTGCACAATATATATAAATTTTCTCTAGATCAAAATCAAAAACTCTCTTAAGGTTATATTCTGGAATACCCTTAGTTATACGTTTCATTTCTTCATATCCAGAAGAAAACCAAGTTCGTTATGATACGCAAGGGAAATCAAGTCATCACAATTTTTGAACATGATTCGATCATGAAACAATTTGCATTGGAGATTTAAATGACCACGTTCATTGCTAAGTTCACAAGGGAAAAATAGAAACTGGCACTAGGCTCTAGGTTAATAGGTTAGTCCGAAAAATAATATAAAATAGCATATATATGCATATTAAATATCCAAAACAGATAATATAATAGCATGGAACAATCAAAAATTATAGATACGTTGGATACGTATCATTGCTCACAATGGTGTACTGAAAATGTCAAAGTTATGTAGTGTAGTGTTTTGTAAATTCAGACTAGATTTGAGCAAGATAAACTTTACTGCTGTGATTGATAAAGAAAACTCTAGTGTTATTTAGGTTCAGAGCAAGTAAAGGAAAATTTAGTAAAATTTGTCAATGGCAAAACTGAAAACTGAAACATGCAGCATGTGGTGTTAATGTAGTCTTATGCATTTCTTTATCAATCATCATGATGCCGTTGTGCGGACATGTGGATACCGAATTTGTGTGGACATGTGGTTGTGTTTTGTTTATCAATCATTGGTTCATGTAAGTATTATAGACCTTCTACATATAATCTGAATATATAGAAGCATTTCTTTATCAATCATTTTCTTTTCCAATCTTTTAGGACAAAATAGTACTAGCCAAAGTCCCTTGGATAACTTTGTTCTTCCTCCCACATCCCCTTATTTTTTTCAGATTATCCTATTCTCATGTATATATATAGCTCTCCGCACACATTGGTACTGAAAATTATTCATCTCATCTCTTTGGGACAACTTCAACTTTTATTTAGAGGAGTAGCCTTGCCTCATCAATGTTGAGATAAACACCCTTGTCTGTAATAACCTTGCAAGACAGTGGTATTGGATATTTTTAGCAGAATCACTAATGGAGATAATGGATCGTTCAAAGGCCAATATGATCTTCTTATTTAACTAATCATCAAAACATACCCTAGTTAGTCTTGAGGAATCTGGTGGAATCATATTGCTTTTTTCCCAAATAAATTGATTGATTGTGCGCTCAAAATTGATTGATTCTTTTAGCAAATTTAGATGTGTTTATGTGTTGTTAGAAGAATCTTTGACTAGTTACAAGACATATTCCTGATCTGTTATTCTTTAACTTTGCAAATAATCTATTTAAACTACAGCTATACAACAATGAAGCACATAATCTGTTGTAGTTTGATCTACTAAAAATTACCGAATCAATTGACAACTACTCCTGGTTGTCAATTTGATCTTCATTTTCATTTGCATAAACCTGCTTGGTGCTCACACTATTTACTGAAAACAAACCATTATTTACTAAAGATAAACTTGGCTGACCTTCATTTGCATAAACCTGGTTTGTGCTCGCACTATTTACTGAAAATAAACCAACCTGGTTGATCTTCATTTGCGTAAACCTGGTTGAGTATTACAAAGCAATTGACAGCAAATTGATCTGGTTGGAATTCAGATAGTAACAGGAATAGTTAACTGAACTTCTTTTTTTGTAACATTTCTTCAGAGGACATGACCAATTTTGTTTCATTTATAGGGCAAGCAAGGTCCGACACTGGAGATGAAAAAGCAAAGAGCCCTCTACTTCTTCTCACCGACAGTAGCACGAGCAGGGGACATCCAGTGACATCACATGAATAGGGGACCTTCGGGCGGCAACACGAGCAAGGGAGAAGCAGCAACTTGCAGATGAGCAGGGGAAGGAGCTCAAACTTGAGGTCCAGGAAGAGCTTGAGGGAGCTAGAGGTCCATGCGCGGCGGGAACTTGCGGTCGAGGCGCTCAACACCGAGGCACGCGCAGGTCCTGGGCAGCGGCGGTGCAGATACTGGGTGGCGGGAGGGGATATCGGTCGTGCAGGCCTGGAGGCGGTGCCCAAGTCTTAGGTGGCGGAGGAGCACGTCCTGGGCGACGGCGAGGCAAGAAATTGTGTGGCGCAGGTCCTGTGCGGCAGAGGAGCATGTACTTGGCGGCGGCGGAGCAAGAAATTGGGTGGCACAGGACCTGGCCATCGGAGGAGCATGTCCCGGGCGGTGGCGGAGCAAGAAATTGGGCTGCACAGGTCCTGGGCGGCGGAGGAGCAAGCCCTGGGCGACGCCGACGCTGGTAATCAGCGACGACTTGCCCTAGCGACGTGCGCGGGCGACAGACGGAGGAAGAAGGAAGGAAATGGCGACCTGTTTGTAACACATCTAAATCTATGAGGGCATTTTTGAAAAATTCGTAGTACAGTAAGTTGTGGACAACTTTTTCTGGACGGAGGGAGTACCACTCTAGCAACCCATCATCTAATTACTACTCCACAATGCCTTCTCTTAGGCCCAAAGATTGTGAAGTGTCATGTAGTCGACGTTCACATGACACCACTAAAGGAAGCAACAACATACATATCATCAAAATATCAAAGGAATAACAAATTCACATGATTACTTGACTTCTCCCATGTCCTCTAGAATAAAAGTAACCACTCAAAAATCATATTCATGTTCAAGATCAGAGGGGTATTGAATATCATTGAGGATCTGAACATATAATCTTTCACCAAATAAACCAACTTGCAACAACTACAAGACGTAATCAACACTACTAGCAACCCAAGGTACCAATCTAAGGTTTTGAGGCAAAGATTGAATACAAGAGATGAACTAGGGTTTGAAATGAGATGGTGTCGATGAAGATGATGATGAAGTTTAGTCCTCCCACGATGACACGATCATTGGTGATGACAATGGCTTCGATTTCCCCCTCCCGGAGGGAAGTTTCCCTGACGGAATCGCTCCGCCAGAGAGCAAAAGTGCTCCTACCCATGTTCCATCTCGAGACGGCGGCACTTCTCCCGAAACCTTCCTTCTGATTTTTCCTAGGTCAAATGGCACCTTATAGCAGTAGATGGGCTTCGGAGGCCTACCAGGGGCCCCACAAGTCCAGGGGCGCGCCCCAAGGCATGTGACTGCCTGGTGGGCCCCTTCTTTTATTTCTTTCACCAGTATTTTTATATATTCCAAAATAATTCTCAATCAATTTTCAGGTCATTTGGAGTTGTGCAGAATAAGTGTCTCCAATATAGCCATTTCCAGTCCTGAATTCCAGCTGCCGGCAATCTCCCTCTTCATGTGAAACTTGCAAAATAAGAGATAGGGACGCAAATGGCGTCGGCATGAGGCCCCACACCCACGTATGTGTTTGGGGCGGGCTCGGATCATGCGCAGGGCGCGGTCGCCACGTGGCCGGAGGACGACCGATAAAAAATGATTGCTACAGCAGGTTATCCTCGTCGCGGAGCCAAGTCCTCCATAGTAGCGAATATATGGTGTACCTGCGGTCGTATTGCAGATCTTGTGGTACGTGGGAGTGGCGCTTGTCGATCTTCTCACGGCGGGCGCGCCGCTCACCGGCACCAGTGGGATTGGCACCCAATCTACGGAGAGATGCAAATTTTTGGGGAGGTGGGCATCGCTCCATGGGAGCGGTGTCGCCGTTTCCCAATAGCGCTAGCAGATGATGGCATCAACGTAGGGCTATCTATGCTGCGGGCCGCTAGCATCGCGGTGTTGGTGGATCGGCTGTCAGGACCCCGATTCCAAGTCACATCGATCTAGCCGGTAACACCTCATAACACTTTGCGGCCTCACGCGTGGTATTCCCACGGGTGTCACCTTACCATGGCCCGGGACCGTTTGCGCCTTTTGGCTCACGTATATGATAGTGTTGCTAGCATCCATATGACAGAGAACCCGGGCCGACATGACTAGTCGTGAACCCAAAGTGGCACTAACTTACGGGACATGCATACATGAATCAACATCGACCATGTCGGCCAGCAGCGTGCGAATCCGGGCTGTAGCACTGGGCTAATACGACTCTGGTGAACCGGGCTGTAGCAGGCTAGGCAGGACTACAGATGTCACCGCGTGACATTTCCTCGAAGGGGCAGACACAGGGACGAAGTGAATCACATGCCGGCCAATCAAGTTTTCCGGAGCAGTAGTGCTGGGCTAGCAAGACTCCGGTGAACAGGGCTGTTTCGGACTACTATGGCTCATGGAAGCACAAGACTACATTTCCCCATAAGACAGGCTACCAAGGATAAACAACTAGGTTGTCGGATCCCACACATACCAAGCATTTCAATCATACACACAATATGCTCGATATGTGTAAATACAACATGGCATCACAACATAACTCTACGACTCAAGTATTTATTCATTAGGCTCCGAGGAGCCAAGTATTACAAACATGGGTCTCATGACCCAACATTCGTGAGCATACAAGTCAAAGCACATGCGGAAGCTTAACATGTCTGAGTACAGACATCTACAAATGAAAAAGGCGGAGAAGCCTGACTATCTACCAGATCCTGCCGAGGGCACAAGATCGTAGCTGAGGTAACAAGCTAAACGTCGAAGACCACACGGAACTACTAGTGAGACTGAAGTCTCTTTGCAAAAACATAAAATAGGCAAACGTGAGTACAAATGTACCCAGCAAGACTTACATCAGAACTAACTACATATGCATCGGTATCAACAAAGGGAGCGGTGGAGTTTAACTGTAGCAAGCCAGCTGTGACTAGGTGGCTATCTTAAACTACGACTGCAGGTAACTCTTTTGAGGTGGCGCACACGAGTCCACATATTCACCATATCAATACACCACTATGGATCCGCTCCCATCTCCCTACGAGAAGGCCATCCATAGCACTCACGCTTATCTTGCGAGTTTTAGAGTATCTACTTTCACTTGTCTATGAACTGTTATAGGCAACCCAGAAGTCCATACCGCGGACGCTGCTATTCGAATAGATCATTTAGAACCCTGCAGGGGTGTACTTCTTCACACATGTTTCCACCACTTAGTGTCTGCACACGACATGTGCTCGGCAGACTTCAAGCAAAAGCCGACGTGGGTGTAGACCACGACCTACCTAAACACTCAAGTCTCTAGTCCAGGTTTATCGCCTATCCAGGTTCCATCCGCTGGGAGTCCGGCCAAGGTTTCCACATACGGCCCCGAACGATGTGTGCAGTGTTCCCGAGACACCAAACGGGCGCCCAGTACACCATGCCACATGCCTACCGCATTACACCCCACCCCTCGGTCAGCGTTGCGCACGGCCTCCAGCATACTACAAACACCAGAAACTACTTGCAACTCCTGGACAGAGGACTAGGGTGGTTAAGAAGTCGAGCGGAGTCATATTTCAGGGCCCAACATGTGGTAGTAGTTGTTCATGGATCACAAACACAGAACTCAGTTCCTGAGGACGTCTTCAATGAGACAACCCACCATGTACTCCAACATGGCCTCTCACGGATACCTTTACCAAATCTTGTTCACACACTTAGCTCTCAACAGTAGGACATGTTCACACACCTCCGATTCATCCCCGATGAATCAGACCTGACACAACTCTAAGCAATAGTAGGCACGACAAACAAGCATGAATGAGTAGGCACATCAGGGCTCAAACAACTCCTACTCATGCTAGTGGGTTTCATCTATTTACTGTGGCAATGACAGGTCATGCAGAGGAAAAGGGATTCAACTACCGCAGCAAGTAATAGATGAATCGTTGTTGTCCTATTGCAGTAAAAGAGAGCAGGAGTGAGAGAGTGGGATTGTATTGGAATGAACAAGGGGGGTTTTCTTGCCTGGCACTTCTGAAGATAGCATTGAGTCTTCATTAGTGCCAACGATCACAACGTCGGAACAATGTCTACCGAGGGGGAACAACACCGGCAATAGAGAGGAAACACAATCAATGCAATGCAACAATATGATGCATGATCATGACATGGCAATATGCTATGATTTGGCCTAATGCAACAGAAAGTCATTTTAATTGAAGTGGAATTCAAAACTACATCAAATTCAAACTCCAAACCTATTATGAAATTTGCCCTAATCATGTTTCATCCTAAACAGTGAGGTTAACTTGCTCAAACTTGCATGGAAAAGCCATAAACAGATTCTTCATATTTTTCTGATAATTTTTCATATATAACTTATTTCATTTGGAGCTATAGATTAATTTCTATGCTTTTTCAAAGTTTTGGATATTTTCTGAATTAAACAAATCATTTAAGATTTATTTAAATTCCAGAAAAGGATTACTGCGTCAGCCTGACATCATCATGACGTCAGCAGGTCAACGGGGCACGGTCCGGGTCAAACCTGACCAATGGGGTCCACTTGTTAGTGACACGGTGCTGGTTAGTGTCGGCCGATTGGGGCCGGTCAGCGAACCGTCACCTAGTCAACTACGTAGGTGGGGTCGATCGGCGTGTGGCGTGGCGAGTCAAAACTGACACATGGGACCCGTTAGGTTAGTTTAAACTAAACAGAACATAAACTAGGTTAATTAGGCGGTGGGGCCCGTATGTCATCGACACGGGCACTAACTAAACACGATTAGTAATTAAACTAATGGTGCCACGTCATTGTCACCGGAACCTCGCCGGGCTGACGACCAAATCGGCAATGGCGGCGGCTCGGGAACATGCTACGGAGGCGGTTTGGCTTCTTTGAGGGTACCATGGCATAGTTCTTTGCGCCAAGATCCAAAGCAGAGAGGCAAGGTCGCGGGGTAAAATTTTTAGTTTATGATTATTTGAGCATTTAAAATATTTTATAGAATTTAAATGCCCAAATGCAAATAGAGTATGATTTCATTCAGAGCCCAAATATGTCATGGAAAAATGTGCATCTCCTCTGGTTACTGTTTACAGCATTTTCCATAAATGATGAACATTTTTTATAGCCATTTTGATTTACTGAAAATATTTAGGTGAACCTAGTGAATTCCTTTGATGCTAGGGGTTTAGGCAATCCCCATTTCAAGTTTCTTTCAAGACTAAACATGATGCACACATGAGGCTAGCCTAGTGCATTACCAGAAGCTAGGGATGTGACACCGGCGGCGATTAGAGGACGACCCAGCCTCATGGTCGTGCTTCCCCTTGCCGATCCAATGCCACCCTATGGCAGCCGACGAGGAGGGGATGAGAGGAAGTGGAACAACGGCTAGGGTTTGCTCGCTCGTCTCAGGGCTCGAGGAGGCAGTCGAGTCGTCTTTGTCGAACGACGGGCACAACAGCAATGGCGGAAGTAGTGACACCCCCCGCTGCCCCGACCTAAACATTTACTTGGACCTGTCCATGAGCCTGCCATGCTCGCCACCCAAGACAGCACCGCCTGCCAAGTCTACGCTCTCGTCACACGAGCAGCAGGGCATCAGCCTGTGCTGCCACCTCGACGTTCGCAACAGGGAGGCATGCACCCGCAAAAAGGCGTCGCCGGTGGGCCCACACGTGTTCCAGTTTCTCCGGCCACTAGAGGAGGGTCAATACATGTAGCATGCTAGGCATCCGGAAAAACTCTGTACAAAGCACAACATGGAGGAAGAGAGGGAAAGAGAAGTTTCTAACTGAGATAGCTGATGTGGATTATTATTATTTCTCATGTCCCGCTTCATCGCACATATGATTCATTTCTTCTTTCCATATAGTAGTATTTTGAATCTCATGCAGCGGCAAAAAATGTAAAAAATATCTAGGGCGGGAAAAATGGATAGTACTAAATTATTGTAGAACACACAGAGACACAAGTGAGAAAATAGTGGCAGATACAAATGTTTGATTGTGCATCTGATTCGAGCGTTTGTCTGTGTTATGTGGGATATAGTGCGGGAATAGAGCATGTGGCATGTTTGAAGGAAATATGCCCTAGAGGCAATAATAAAGTTGTTATTTATATTTCCTTATATCATGATAAATGTTTATTATACATGCTAGAATTGTATTAACCGGAAACTTGGTACATGTGTGAATACATAGACAAACAGAGTGTCCCTAGTATGCCTCTACTTGACTAGCTCGTTAATCAAAGATGGTTAAGTTTCCTAACCATAGACATGTGTTGTCAGGATCACATTATTAGAGAATGATGTGATGGACAAGACCCATCCATTAGCTTAGCATTATGATCGTTTAGTTTTATTGCTATTGCTTTCATCATGACTTATACATGTTCCTCTGACTATGAGATTATGAAACTCCCGAATACCGAAGGAACACCTTGTGTGCTATCAAATGTTACAACGTAACTGGGTGATTATAAAGGTGCTCTACAGGTGTCTTCGATGGAGTTTGTTGAGTTGGCATAGATCAAGATTAGGATTTGTCACTCCGTGTATCGGAGAGGTATCTCTGGGCCATGTCGGTAATGCACATCACTATAAGCCTTGCCAGCAATGTGACTAATGAGTTAGTTAGGGATGATGCATTACGGAACAAGTAAAGAGACTTGCCGGTAACGAGATTGAACTAGGTATGGAGATATCGACGATCAAATCTCGGGCAAGTAACATACCGATGACAAAGGGAATAACGTATGTTGTTATGCGGTTTGACCGATAAAGAAATTCATAGAATATGTAGGAGCCAATATGAGCATCCAGGTTCCGCTATTGGTTATTGACCGGAGATGTGTCTCGGTCATGTCTACATAGTTCTCGAACCCGTAGGGTCCGCACGCTTAACGTTCGATGACAATTTATATTATGAGTTATGTGATTTGAGGACCGAAGTTTGTTCGGAGTCTCGGATGAGATCACGGACATGATGAGGTGTCTCGAAATGGTCGAGAGGTACATATCGATATATTGGAAGGCTATATTCGGACATCGTAATGGTTCCGAGTGATTCTGGTATTTTTCGGAGTACCGGAGAGTTACGGGAATGGTCCGGGGGAAGTTAATGGGCCTTATTAGGCGTTAGTGGAGAGAGGGAAGAAGGGCCACGAGGTGGCACGCGCCTCCCCTTGCCCAAACCGAATTGGACAAGGGGTGGGGGCGCGCCCCCCTTTCCTTCTCCCTCTCCTCCTTTCCTTCTTTCCTATTCCAAAAGGAAAGGGAATCCTACTAGGACTTGGGAGTCCTAGTAGGACTCCTACTTGGCACACACCCCTAAGAGGGCCGGCCTCTCTCCCTCCCTCCTTTTTATACGTGGGCAGGGGGCACCCCAAAGGCACTCCAAGATTGGTCTTAGCCGTGTGCGTGCCCCCCTCCACAGTTACACATCTCGGTCATATCGTCGTAGTGCTTAGGCGAAGCCCTGCGCTGGTAACTTCATGATCACCATTGCCACGCCGTCGTGCTGACGGAACTCTCCCTCATCCTCAACTGGATCAAGAGCTCGAGGGACGTCATCGTGCTGAACGTTTGCTGAACACGGAGGTGTTGTACGTTTGGTTGGATCGTGAAGACGTTTCACTACATCAACTGCGTTACTAAACGCTTCCGCTTTTGGTCTACGTGGGTACATGGACACACTCTCCCGTCTCGTTGCTATGCATCTCCTAGATAGATCTTGTGTGATCGTAGGTAAAATTTTGAAATATTGCATTCCCCTACAGTGGTATCAGATCCAGGTCTATGTGTAGATGTTATATGCACGAGTAGAACACAAAGAGTTGTGGGCGATAATACTCATATTGCTTACCACCAACGTCTTACTTTGATTCAGCGGTATTGTTGGATGAAGCGGCCCGGACCAACATTACATGACCGCATTCATGAGACTGGTTCTATCGACGTGCATCACACACAGGTGGCTGGCGGGTGTCTGTTTCTCCAACTTTAGTTGAATCGAGTTTGACTACGGACGGTCCTTGTTGAAGGTTAAAACAACACACATGACGAAAAATCGTTGTGGTTTTGATGCGTAGGTAAGAACGGTTCTTGCTAGAAGCCCGTAGCAGCCACGTAAAACTTGGAACAACAAAGTAGAGGGCTTCTAACTTGTGTTTTGCAGGGCATGTTATGGTCAAGACGTGATGAGATATAAATTGTTGTATGAGATGATCATGTTTTGTAAAAGTTATCGGCAACTGGCAGGAGCCTTATGGTTGTCTCTTTATTGTATGAAATGCAATCACCATGTAATTGCTTTACTTTATCACTAAGCGGTAGCGATAGTCGTAGAAGCAAAAGTTGGCGAGACGACAATGATGCTACGATGGAGATCATGACGATGCTTGGAGATGGAGATCAAAGGCACAAGATGATGATGGCCATATCATGTCACTTATTTTGATTGCATGTGATGTTTATCCTTTATGCATTTTATTTTTCTTAGTACAACGGTAGCATTATAAGATGATCCCTCACTATGTTTCAAGGTACAAGTGTTCTCCCTGAGTATGCACCGTTGCTACAGTTCATCGTGCCGAGACACCACGTGATGATCGGGTGTGATAAGCTCTACGTTCACATACAACGGGTGCAAGCCAGTTTTGCACGTGCAGAATAATCGGGTTAAACTTGACGAGCCTAGCATATGCAGATATGGCCTTGGAACACTAAGACCGAAAAGTCGAACGTGAATCATATAGTAGATATGATCAACATAGTGATGTTCACCATTGAAAACTACTGCATCTCACGTGATTATCAGACATGGTTTAGTTGATATGGATCACGTGATCATTTAGATGACTAGAGGGATGTTTATATAAGTGGGAGTTCTTAGTAATATGATTAATTGAACTTTAGTTTATCATGAACTTAGCCCTGATAGTTTTTGCATATCTATGTTGTAAATCAATAGCTCGCGTATAGCTCCCCTGTTTTATTTTTGATATGTTCCTAGAGAATAATAAGATGAAAGATGATAGTAGCAATGATGCGGACTGGGTCCATGATCTGAGGATTATTCTCATTGCTGCATAGAAGAATTATGTCCTTGATGCACCGCTAGGTGACGGACCTATTGCAGGAGCAGACACAGATGTTATGAATGTTTGGCAAGATCGGTATGATGACTACTTGATAGTTTAGTGCGCCATGCTTTACGGCTTAAAACCGGGACTTCAAAAACATTCTGAATGCCAAGGAGCATATAAGATGTTCCAAGAGCTGAAATTGGTATTTCAGACTCATGCCCGAGTCAAGAGGTATGATACCTCTGACAGTATTTTTCCTACAAGATGGAGGAGAATAGCTCAACCAGTGAACATGTGCTCATAATGTCTGAGCACTACAATCAGTTGAATCAACACTACAAAAAAAAGATACATCCGTGACATTTTGGGCCAAACGCATTTTTTTCTGTCATACTTATGACACTTCTATGACGATAATTGTGACAAAACCCGGTATCATCACAGATGTGGTGGGCTCCTACTTCTATGACAAAAAATCATGACAGAAAATGGACTTTTCGTCCTCGGCAGGCCGGAGACACAGCTGCATGACATTCTTTGGGTCGTCCATGAAGGAAAAAATCCATGGTAGAAGCGAGGGCGAGGAAAATATCGGGGTGTTCCCAGTTAGGTTGGGTGGTCAGGGCTGAGCCATGCGTGTTTCTCTCATACACGCACGCGCGTGGGTACGAGGCATTGGGCTCTAACTGAGCCCGAGCAATTGCACTGCAGGCTACACGTTACTGAACCCGAGAAATCGATCGATGGCTGTTAACTGAACCCGATCGAGCCATTCCTTTGCTACTACTGCTAACTGAAGCTGATCGATGCTGCCTCTGGATGAACAGTGAGCATTGCTGGGGGGTTCGGATGAACAGTTCCCGGTGGGGGTGGATGAACATGATCCTGTGGTGTTGCCTCTGATGAACAGGACCCCGATCGATTGAGCCAGTTGGGGCTGGATGAACACGACCCCGTGGAGCGCTAGATGAACAGTAGATAGTGTAGGGCTGGATAAACAGGAGCCCGTGGAGGGGTGGTTGAACAGGAGCCCGTGGTGAGGGCTGGTTGAACAGTAGCCGGTGGAGTAGCGCGCGGTGGAGGCTGGATGAACAGGAGCCCGTAGATGAACAGTCGTAGGTGGAGGCTGGAGGAGGTCGACGGTGGATGAACAGTAGCCCGTGGAGGGTGGAGGGGGTCGATGGTGGAGACGAACAGTATCCCGTGGAGTCCCGTTTTGCGGTACGGTACACCCCTCCCGATGAACAGGACACTCATTTCAACCATAGCGCTCCAACACAAGTCCGTTTCCTCCGTTTTGTGGTACGCCACACCCCTCCCGATCAACAGGACCCCCGTTTCGACCATAGGATGTCAAACACAAGGCCGTTTCCTCCGTTCTGCGGTATGCCAGGCCTCGTTTCTATCGGCTGTTCGATCCAAGCCCTCCCGATGAACACGACGATGCATTTAGTTCCGACCCAGCCGGTTGGATCCCCATGAACACGACGATGACGCAGTTTCTCCGTTCCGACCCAGCCATTTACACGAGCCCTGGCCGTACGTATGCGCGAGTAGGCGTTTGAGACCCTGCCCGTTGTATGCGTGCGCGGGTCAGATTTTCTTTCTTGTACACCGCCGTTGTAATGCGTGCGTGTACATGCTACGCGGCGCCTCTACTACGACATCGTGCGCCTCTACATCGACCGGTATGTACGCATTACCGTTCGCGACCAGAATGACAACGCCACGTGTTAGCCCGACCAGGTGGGTCCCGACTGTCAGGCACTTCCTTGCGTGCGAAGGTGTAGCTGGTGGGTCCCAGCAGCAGGGGGCGAATCATTTTTTTGCCCGGACGCACTTCCTTGCGTGTGAGGATGTAGCTGGTGGGTCCCAGCAGTCAGGGGGAAACGTTTTTTTGCAAAATACGGTGGCCCGTCCGGTGGGTCCCCGCTGTCAGGTGGAGGATTAATTATTTTGCGCGTAATAAGGAGGCACTTCCTTGCTGCGACCGTGGGCCCAACTGTCAGCCTCTCCACGTACAGTTCACGTTCGATGGAAGCTGTTCCTTGACCATGTTGATCACACCGCGCCGAGAGCACCAGGGCAGTGGACGACGGCGAGGCCTAGGAAGGGGAAGACGCGGAGCCGGGGAAGACGCGGAGCCGGGGAAGACGCGGAAGTGGAAGCCCACATGGAGAGGAGTACGAGGGTTCACTGGTTCGGCTGCGGTGTGAAATTTGTCGTCGCCCTTGAGAATAACAGGGGGTGTGGGTGAGTGGAGGGATGGCCTGGCCAGCGGTGGGAATAGTAGGGGGCGGTGAGGCCTCCACGGCAGCACAGCTGGCCACGGGAGGAAGGAGCACGAGGCACGACCGGCGCTGGTTTGGGCGGCTGGAGCAAGAAGACCAGAGCTTGAAGAAGCACTACGGCCGTTAGATGGACATCGTACAGTCACTGGAGCTAGAATCGTGCATATTGACTAAGTTGACAAAACCCTCCATCCCCATCAACTTAGTAGGCCCACAATTCAGCCTGCCACTATACTGGGTCACAGCTAACAGGGGGAGTATTCATTTTTTTGTGCGTAATAAGGAGGCACTTCCTTGCGTGCGAAGATATAGCTGGTGGGTCCGAGCTGTCAGCGGCGGTAACATTTTTTCGCGAAATACAGAGGCCCTTTCGGTGGGTCCCAGATGTTAGGTGGAGGAATCATTATTTTGCGCGTAATAAGGCAGCATTTCCTTGCATGCAGCAGTGGACCCAGCTGTCAGCCTCTCCACGTACAATCCACTTCAGATGCATGTCGGTCGTTGACCATGTTGACCAGGCCGCGCCGAGAGCACCAGGGCGGTGGACGACAGCGAGGCCTAGGAAGGGAATGACACGGAGCCAGGGAAGACTCGGCAGTAGTTTCCCGCGCAGAGGGGAGTACGACTGTACAAGGGTTTACTGGTTCGTCTACCGTCGCCGGAGAATAACAGCAAGTGTGGGTGAGTAGAGGGATGGCTAGGCCAGCGATGGGAGTACGATGGGGCGGTGAGGCTTGAGCGGCAGCACAGCCGGCCACGGGGAGGAGGGAGCAGGCAGTCCCGCCGGCGCTTGTTTGAGCGCTGGAGCAGGAAGAGCAGAGATTGAAGAAGCACGACGGCCGTTGGATGGTAGTCCCTGCTTGTGCATCAACCTTTTTTTATGAAAGCCTTAAATCTTTGAAAAACAGCATACAACCAATTTACCATTATTTCTAATAATTTTTAGCCCATTTGCTAATTCTTAAGGTTTTTTTTGGAGCCCATATTCTTTTTGTTAGCATTACAGCCCATATTGTGGCCACGGTTAAAAAATTGTACGAAATTTTGCATATCTCGGTGCGGTCCGAACTGTTTTTAATCCTGAAATTTTGAGTCACATTCAAAATGATTTAAAAAATAAATGTACATCAATATAAAATCCAACAAATTTTCCACGCATAAAAATCAATGCAATTTAAAATCTTGAAATGAAAAAAAGAAATTTGAAACTAATTGCCGGTTTGATGTGTTTTAAAAATGTACAGCCCATTTCTCATTACTGATAGGCCATTTTCTCGGCCAGCCGAATGAAGCTCTCCTTGTCTTGAAAGATTTGCAGCCCAACAGGCCTGACAAAGCGACTTACTTGGCAAATCACAAAAAACTGGGCTGTGGCCGTGGACCCAGCTGCCGCCTTCTCCATCGCATAAAGATTTCTTCCGATGGAAGTCGGTCATCGACCACATTGACCACGCCAAGACCGAGAGCACCAAGGCGGTGGACGACGGCGAGGCCTAGGAAGGGGACGACACGGAGCCGGGGAAGACGCGGCAGTGGATGCCCACACGGAGAGGAGTACGAGGGTTCACTGGTTCGGCTGCGGTGTGAGGCTGTCGTCACCGCAGAATAACAAGGGGTGTGGGTGAGTGGAGGGATGGCCTGGCCAGTGGTGGGAGTAGTATGGGGGCGATGAGGCCTCCGCGTTAGCACGGCTGGCCACGGGATGGAGGAGCAGGCGGCACGACTGGCGCTACTTTGGGCGGATGGAGCAAGAAGACCAGAGGTTGAAGAAGCACTATGGCCGTTGGATGGACATCGTACAGTCACTGGAGCTAGAATCATTCATATTGACTAAGTTGACAAAGCCCTTCGTCCTCGTTAACTTAGTAGGCCCACAATCTAGCCAGCCACTATGGTGGGTCCCAGCTAGCAGGGGGTATTGATTTTTGTGTGCGTAATAAGGAGGCACTTCCTTGCGTGCAAAGATATAGCTGGTGCGTCCAACCTGTCAGCGGGGGAATGTTTTTTTCGCGAAATACAGAAGCCCTTCCCACGTACAGTGCGTAATAAGGAGGAACTTTCCTTGCGCGCGACCATGGACCTCATGTGTCCAAGTCGTCAGGCTCTTCATGTACAGTCCTCTTCCGATGACTCTCGCATGTTGACCACGCCGCGCCAAGCGCACCGAGGCGGTGGACGACGGCGAGGCCCCAGACGGGAATGACCCAGAGATGGGGAAGACGCGGCAGTGGAGTCACAGATGGAGAGGAGTGGGAAACTTGACTGGTTCGGGTGCGGGGTGGGCCTACACTCGGCAGAGAATAACAGGAGGTGCAGAGTGGAGGGATGGCCTGGCCGTCGGTGGGGTAGCGTTTCACTGAGGAGCGCAAAACAACGCCGCTGGACACTGGAGGCTGGAGCAGGCGGTCCCGGCAGCGCTGGGGGAAGAAGTCGAGAGATTGAAGAAGAATGCCGGTCATTGGATGTAAATCCAACGCCTTCTTAGGCTTCACCCTCTTGGCCCACATGTCGCCGATCCATTTGTTTTTAGTCCATTTGATGGGCTGGGTGAAAAATGAAGTAGCATCTATGCTGCCCGTTTATATATATGGTAGAATTTAAAGCCCATTTGCATTTTTCTAAAATCCATGGACTTCTTTGGGCTGGGTGAAAATATCATGTTGGGCTAGACGGAGAAATGTCATAAAAAACATAAACACATGATTGCACGTCTATTACTGCATTGGTCAGTAAAATCTTTGCAAGCTTATGTACACAATCACTAGGAGTTAATTCCAAGTTATATATAAATAATAATAATTATTATTTTGTAAGAACTTTCAAATTACGAAATAAAATATCATTTTAATTTGATGAGTTAATAGTACGTGGGGTATTATTATTTTTTAGGCTAGACGTGGGACAGTTGAGTTGGTTCTAGGGAAAAATCTTTGGGAGAAAACTCGGTTTACATCGAAAAAGAAAGTGGGAGAAAGTTCAGATATAGGATTAATGAAAACGAAAAAATAAAGTAAGTGGGAAGGTCTATAAATTGGTTGGACGACCGACAGGTTTAACCTAAACTTATGTTTTTTCTAATATATATATATATATATATATATATATATATATATATATATATATATGTAATAAAATAAGATATAAATATAGGTTGAGTTTTGCATCTTATAGAAAATAGGTTCAGTTTTGCATTCTTATAGAAAAATAGAACTGATATGTGCGTCGTCTTGAAAAAACTAACATAACTTGGGCTGCTGATGTTATATACAAGCTATGTTGGGAGGCCCAGAAACCGCTTGATACCTGCTGGATCCAAAAAATGTTGAAACATGTCGTGGGTTACCCATGTTAAACAACAAAACCTAGGCCATGGACCTGGTGGGCCCGAGACTGTCAGCCTCTCGACGAACAGTTGTCTCCCGATTCCTCTTGTTTTGCTGACCATGTTGGGAATGACAGACGGCGGCGCCGCGACTAGAGCACCAAAGCGGAGGACGACGTCGAGACCTTGGACCGAACTAACCGGAGCTGGGGAAGACGCAGGCGGAGGGGAGTATGAGGGTTGACTTGTTCGGGTGCAGGGTGGGCCGGTGGAGCTGCCACCACCGGACAATGTGTGGTAGTAGAGGGATGGCCTGGCCAACGCCATAGGCTATGATGGCCAGCCACTGTATAGGAAGAAGACGAAAGATTGAACAAAATAAAGAAATACAAATGGATAGGTGGTTGGTCCCATATGTGTGTGTACGAGACCTGCTGGGTCCACCTGAGGAGGGGAATTGTTGGGAGGAAGGAGACTCAAAGCACGGCAGCCGAGTGAACTAGTTTTTTTTAACAGACAAGTGAAATAGTTACATACATAAGCAAATAGCCACTAAAAAAGAAAAATGTTAATGGGTTCTTAAAAGAAATATTTCGGACAAAACAGATAATTACGACACATAGGCTAATGCATGAAACACTCAGATGATAAAGGTGCTTATAAACAGATAAAGTACAACATCTAGACCTTCCTGGCACGCTTGATCATGACGCTGCAGCTCTCCGTGTACTCGTCAGTTACGGGAAGCAGCCACGCCCTCATGTCCAAGATCTGCCTATACATGTTGTACCATGCGTATGCGTCCTTGTCCGTGTAGGTTATGTAGGCTAGATTCAGAGGTACCTCCCACGTGTTCAGGTCCTTGGTATCGTTGTCTTCTTTCATGTTGGCGTATCAGGGGTCGATGATGGTCTCGGCGAGTTCAACAACGGAGTCCTTCTCCTGCCCGTTGCTGATGATCTTGTATTGCTTCTCAATGTTGACAAGCTTGTTGCACTAGATGGCCGAATCATCACGTTCTTCCTTCTATCCATCATAGCGAAGGTGCAGTCGGCGCTGCCGATGAAACTGGCTAATGCTCCAGAACCTCTGATGGCCCTACATAAGTGGTAGATGAGAACCTCATCCCGCACACATACCTGGGCGACGGCGATCCGCTGGTCCCTGTCAGGAGACTAATGGATGGGCACAAGGTCTATTCCTGCAACCTTGTGCTTTCTCGTCCTGTAGGTACTGCTTGAACTCGGCGAGGCAGAGCTTCACCGAGTCCGGATCGTTGGTGTACATCACATTCTACTTGGTGCAGCCATAGGACTGAACGGCGAACTCAAAGGGGAACTCCTTGCTGAAGTCCATATCCAGCAGGCTCACCCCTCGGATCGCCATTGGAGTCTCTTCAAGTGGACGAGTGTGTAGGCGGCGACAGTTCATTTATCAGCTCTTGGGGAACTAGATTCAACAGTAAACTGAGTGTGTACAGGCGACAACAGTTACAACCCCTCCCTCGTCCGCTGCACGATCGGCAGAAGATGCACCCTCGGCGCATTCAAACGCCTCCATTAAGAAACCTACTCCGGCCACACGTCTGTTCACGAGCGGGTCTGTATTGGTACTGTAATAACATGAGTTAGTGGTCACTTTACTTAAATTTAATTAACATTAATATAAATTTATACTTAAAACAAGCAATGCATTGGCTCGTTCTATCAGTGCCACGGGATCAACATGCACAACAATTAGAATTATTATTCTCAGGACGCACATGATCAACACATTTGTCGCACTTTCACAAAGATAATACTACCAAGTTTGAACTGTTTGTTATGGTTGTTGTCCTCTGCATCATCATGCTGTGTTTCCCAGCTTGCAAGATTCAGAACCAACAAATAAGATCAAAATAATAAGTACAACAAAGATGCCTACACATCTCATTGATTCCCAACTTGCAAGATTCGGAACCAACAAATAAGATCCAAATAATAAGTACAACAAATATGCCTACACATCTCATTGATTCCCAGCTTGCAAGATTCAGAACCAACAAATAAGATTGAAATAATAAGTACAACAAAGATTCCTACACATCTCATTGATTCCCAGCTTGCAAGATTCAGAACCAACCCATTAAAGCCTTTTGATAAAGTGAATATCGGGATTAAATCCATCTTGGCTGGCCATGTCATACAATCGAAGAACTTGGCGAATGCACTTGACCCTCACAACATCTGTAGTTGAGTATTCCTTTTTGCACAACACAAACAAGAAGAGCATAATTTCACTTTAATAGTGGCCTCCTTGAACTCAACCTGCAACTCCACTCGGATGAGGCCTACTTGGAGTTCCATGATTCAACTCATGCGCCTTTTTCTGCAGTTCACCTGAAATGAAGCAAAGATTGCATCATTCAGCTAGCAAGAAGTACTTGCTCTCGTTAGCTGGTAGGTTCTTCTTTAGTAGTTGCACTAAAATTGAGGAACATTAAGGTTGGCTGTCCGGCTCATGTAAGGTGCAACTATAATTTTATTATCCTTTTGTGCAGTTCCACTAAAATAAAGTGCCATTGTGGTGACAGTGACGGCTCATCTTGCAAAGGTTAGTAAAATGTTGCACGAGATTACCAGCATAACTTGACGGAGATTTTGGAAACTCCAATCACCATTTTGTGCAGTTCCGCCAAAATTGAGAGATGTTGCCCACATGACATTTTAGTTGAACTGCATAAGACACTCATTCCAAAAAATAAGTGTTTTGTGCAGTTCACCAAAAGGTCACAATAGCAACAAGGTGAAATGGATATCCCTATCTGCACAAAAAGATAGAAAGTAAAAGTTGCTGGTCAATAAGAATATACGAAACATATACGAAATGAAAAGAAGCATCTTAATTATGTTCATGGCAATCACGCAAGGACAGTAGAAACTTTAAAACATAAGCAATGCTTCATGTTACCAGAAGCATTACGGTCAATAATGAGATTCCTCAAATATGGGATTACTTTAATGGTGGCATTACTTGTTTACCAGATACAGTAAATCAATAGTAGCTAAAGAGTTGGTTTAAGGGCATGGGACCATGGGGACACCAGGACACACAGTAGCGTAAAGGAGCAACTTACTTATCATACTGGGGAAAACTGCAGGAGTGCCATTTGTAACACTTTTTAATTGCATCTTATCACTAGAGGCATTAGATTAACAATAACACTGGTTAGACATGTCCCTAAGGTAACAGTGTGATCACTTCATTTTACATGCGCCCTTACATTAACAACAGCAAAAGGTTGGTATAAGGACATGCGATAGTGGACGCATCACCACAATGTACCAACAAGGAGGCATAAAGTGGTGATGCCGAGTTTGTTCATGCTATGTGAGGGCAGCAAATCTAATCCTGGGGACCTTTTACTATGTGAGGGAAGCAAACCTAATCCTGGAGACCTTGTACTATGTGAGGGCAGCAAATCTAATCCTGGAGACCTTTTACTATGTGAGGGCAGCAAATCTAATCCTGGAGAACTTTAACTATGTGAGGGCAGCAAATCTAATCCTAAGACCTTTTACTATGTGAGGGCAGCAATTCTAATCCTGGAGACCTTTTACTATGTGAGGGAAACAAATCTAATCCTGGACATACTCTGTTGACTTGTCCACAAGTCGCCACTTTCTATCCCTTTTTCAACCAATAATAGATCTATTCCTTATCCACTTTGTACCGTTTTCCCATTATTTCCATTTTCAACCAAGAGACCGGTTGGGTATCCGGTCTCTACTACTTACACCATATTATTTCCTCTTTGAATCAAATCCTAGATTCATGCTACAACTTCCCCCCTTTCTTTGTTGTTTGAACAAAGCCCTAGATTCGAATGCATGAAGTAGCTTTACCTCTAATAATACTAAAAATTTAGGTGGCTTTGGAAGAGCTAATAGGAGTAGAAAAAGATGCACATGCAGACACGAGGGGAGCTGGGGAAGTAGAGCAAGGCCGCTTTCGAAGAACTTATACCTGAGGGTCGTCGGGATGTCGGCGGTGGCAGGTCGGATCTGCGGACAATACGGCATGGAGGAAGAAGGGTCAGAGCACCGCCCGAGCCGGCACTGTGTCGGAGAGAACGGCACACGCAGAGGATCGAGCCTCTCCGGCAGCTGTGGGTTTCCTCCCTCGCCGGTGATGACCGCGTGAAAGATGCACTTAGTCCTCTACACACACCAGTCGAAGGAATCCGGCCGGATCTGTGACCAGCGGTGAGCAGAGAGAAAATGTCGCTACCACTATCTTGTTTATATCTGGAGAGGATGAGAGAATGAAGAGAGAAACCCTAGTAAAGCAAGCGCTCAGGCCCCTGCGTACATATATAGTGGAGTGATTATCTTTTTCTCTCCACAATAAGCGTTTCAATTTGTGTACGTGGCATTAAAGAAAAGAAACTCTCTATTTAAGGTGACTACCTGTACGACTCCTACTTACTACTACTAGTATTGTTCACTTGTGCTCCCCGGCCCTCCATTCATTGAACAACCCCACGGGTGAATAAACATACAGTACTTGTATTTATATAGAACAAGCAAGCTCGAACTATTTTCGCGTAGTTAAAAGTTGAGCGCGGGGCTTTTCCCAGGTCGTACGCGCGGAAGTTTTCGCGTAGGTTGTTTGACAGAGAGGGGAGGAGGGTGATGGAGTAGCGGATTCATCTTACTTACTACTGGAAAGGTCGGGATGTGCGATTTGACGGCGTGTTACTATTTGGATCCATGTGTTAGAGTTAGTTTGGGTTAGTTTGAACTCAACTAACCCAAAAATATCCAAACAGGAGGGTTAGTTTGGGTTACTGTTTGGATCCATGTGTTAGAATTAGTTTGGGTTAGTTTGAACTCAACTAACCCAAAAAATCTAACCCACCCAAGAGGTGCTTATTTGGGTTAGTTCTTCTCGGGACAATAAAAACACATTTTTCTCTCGCTCTCCCCGCAGCAGATCCCTCCCCACTTCCTCGAAGCTTCTCGTCCTCTCCCTCCCTCCCTCCCTCTCGCACCGCCCATGAAGCCACCTCGCCGTATCCGCGCTCCATCTAACCCTATCATCCAAACACCTCTTTCGCTAGAGTTACTTCAAGGTTAGTTCAGGATTAGAATCTAACTCTAACCTTTAACTGAGTTAGAGTATCCAAACAGGGCCAGGCGGTACGACCGGGGTGATGCCCACCTTCCGTTCCGCACTCTAGTCTGGTGCATGACCCGTATTATGTCGACTCGGATGCTGCTAGTTGTCCCACATGTCGGCGAAGTAGTACGTAGTAGTAAGAAGGAGCAAACAATCATGCGGTATAAGTCTTTCTAGAGATTCCAACAAGTGACTAGACTACACCGCGTGCAGTATCTCAAATCTCAAATCTCAAATCTCCCTTCCGGTTTATAGGGCTCAAATCTCATCAACCAAGGGATTTTGTGATTCGAGGAATGTATCTCGAACTTTACAAAACTACCCTAATTAAACTCATGCATTAATTACGTAGTTGTCTCATTTTCCTCTCCGCCTTGGTCGCGGTGCACAATATTGAGCACTCATATATGACTAGCCGCTCTATCTACATGCGGGACATCAAAGCATCCGGGCCCACGTGCCATCCAACAAATCACATCGAGGTGCTACAGTCGAAACTCACCGGTCACCCCGGTGTGGCCGTCATGACCCGTCATATCACAAAACCAACACGTTTACCAGCAGTGGTAAAGTGGCCTCGAAGTTGGACTGGACGAAGCAACCATCATTTCAACTGGCGCTTCGTTGAAGCCCTTTCTCCCTTTCTTGAAGAAAACCTCACCCGGGCTACTCACTTCTGCCATTTTTCTTCTACACCGATGAAGGAAAGGTGGGGGAATCAGTGATGCTGCTATATTTTCATTCCAAGAATCTTCTTTTTGCGAAGCACTGACCGATTCTCATGGCCTATTCTTTTCCCATTTTCATTGCGATTGTGGTTTCCTTTCGGTTGCTTTTTGTTTGTCAGTTCATTGATGGATCCTGGAGCACTAGGCAAAGGGTTGCCGGCGGACTACCCACTGGAGACAGCGATCTCCAGGAAGTGAGCACCGACCAACGAGTTGACCATGTTGGCGGGCCAACCCATGTAGATGAAGAACTCCAAGAAACAAGCACTAGCCAAAGAGTTGACAACGTTGGCGGACGAACCCCTCAAAGAAAGTTGGAAGAACAGCAAGGGCCCCATCGTGCCTACCCCAGAAACTCTGATGGCCACCTATGCGAGGCTCAAGGCCGAGTTTGAGGAGATAGTCGTTGTTGAGAAGCATTATTCCCCTGGCAAGGTGATGGCCCCCATCGAGGACGAGGAGATGGCCCCCGAAAGGATGGGATCCCCCGGTGAGCTGCACAAGGTTAAAAAATAATGGCTTATTACCGAAAGTTGTGGTTTTTGATTATTTGCAATGTGCTTTCTAATATGTTAGGTTTTTGCAGGTGCTGGTGGACGTCCCTGATGATTCTGATGTCACGGCCCGTCCTGTGGACAACGCCCCAGAGATCGTTTTCGATGTCGCGGTCCGTCCTGTTGGCATCGCCCCGGAGATCGATTCTGACGCCGCTGTCCATCCTATGGACATTGCCCAAGATATCGATTCCGATGTCGCGGTCAGTCCTGGTGACATCGCCCCAGAGATCGATTCACATGCCGCTGTCCGTGTTGTGGTCATTTCTCGAGATATCGATGACAAGAAATAGTTGGTCACGCTAATCCTTCAGGGTAGTTTGCATTGCCCTGTGTTTAATTACCAGAACGATGCGTGTTATCAAACCATCTCAGGGCTAGTGCACTGTCTTGTGTGGGCGGTACTTGCTACTTTTTTTTGATAGTGAATCATGCAAACCCTCTCCGAGTTATGGAAACAGATGTATCCTCACCAGCTTTTGATGTAATATATGGCATGCTTAGATGTAAGTTTGAACTTTTTATCATATCGGCAGGGCTTATTTGATGATTCTTGGTGTTAGTAGGCTAGCTACTGTGCGAGCTATAGTACTTGCAAAACACTCACCGAAAAGAAATGTTGGGGTTGATGAGCTCGTGGTACGCTTATATTGATCCATCATCGATCGGCCAATTGCCCAAGCTCCTAAAATTGTAGGCTTAGCGATCGATCAGACAATAGTCGACACGGATACATTCAGGCCTCATTTGGTTCATAGGGTAGGAAAATCATAGCAAAAGTACAGAGACGTACAACACAAAATCATAGCGATCTGAGAGGCGTCCTCCGTTCCAAAATAGATGAGTCAACTTTGTACTACTAACTTTGAAACAGAAGGAGTACAAATCCTAGGCGGGCTAGTTTGGCCTAGTGGGTTTTACTGATATGACGTGGTACAGTGCCATCCAGTCTTCGCGTGTGGTAGCAGTACTGCGGGTAGAGTAAGTTTTCATGAAGAAGCGGAATTCAACGAAGTCATGATGGTTCCTTCGTGCGACTAACTTTGTGCATGGCAGGTGGACCAGGATAATTTTGTGCATGGCAGGTGGACCAGGATGGTCGACGTCCCACATGTCGGCGAATGAAAGTATTCTTTCCGATATAGTGGACGAGCAACGAGTATTCATTGTTTATTTTTGATGAAACCTATTGTCTCCACTGTTACGACGGAGGAGTGTGAAACACGGCAGCCCAGTGAACTTGGCATGTGCACCACTCCCTCCTTCCTCATGTAATACTACCATAGTGTTGACTATAAGGTTAAAACTTTTTCTCACTTTCTCTCTATCTATTTCCTATCAAATGTTTTTTACCTTTCTTATTTTAGTCACAATTGTTTTTATGCCTCTTTTTTTAGAATTAGTTTTTTTATACCTAGGAGCACGTGTAGAGACGGGCTACTGCAGATCCCACTCCTTGACTTTGTCAATGCCTCTCTCTCCTCCACATAAGCGGGCTTGTCGGGAAGACAAGAGATGATCTCTTAGCACAATATGTTTCACCATGTTTTAGGAATAACTAATTATTGAAGATAAGGCTAAGAGATGATCCATTGTACACATATTTTTTTTCATCTCTAAATTACATGCAAGACTTATGATAAGACTATCTTATCAACCATTGTACATGCCCTTTATAGCCCAAAATTTTACCGGTCTGAGCTATAGTACTTGCTATGAATGCAGGCAGCTGGCCTCTGAGGGGGAGCGTCTTGAGGGAGGTGGTGGGGTGGGGAGGGGTTACAGTGGGCCAGAGACGGTAAGAAGCGGGCTTGGAAGCGGTGCGGACTCCCGCATAGCCCACCTCACATTATCACCACATATTTCTTGGAGTCCGTGCACGGCGGGCGGGCGATCTCTTCTCCCTCCCCCATCTCTCTCCTCTCAGCCGACGCCCGCCAAGCGATTAGATTTCGGCTATCGACGGTTTATTCAATTGCAGTCCCACATGTCAGTGAAGATGCAAGACAAGGTGTGTCCCCTCTGGTGAGCGGCGTGCGAGCCGGACTATCGGGGGTGCGACGTGAATGCGACGCGTACGAGTTGTAAGTGTGCCGCGTTTTCCTTTTGAACTTGCAAAGCGTATCATTTTCGTGCGATCGGTTGATAGAAATCCAGAAGAAAATGACGAGGGCGATGCTTTCCCGCGCGTTAGGCAGGCTAGTTTGAGTGATATGACGTGCTACAGTGTCGTCCACTTGCTCCATTTTTATGTAAGCAAGAGTCTACACTCTTATGTGGGAGGAGTGCGAAACACGGTGGATCTGATTTTGATCGAGGGATAACTGTTCCCTGCGAAATAATGGAGCACTGTTAGCGATTATAGCATGATAGTTAGGGCATCTCCAGCGCTGGCCCTCAAATTTACACCGGCATCTGTCCAAGGACACTGATGGATGCCATCCAATGCTGTCGGCATACCTTTTGACAACTATATGAACTAACCGGACGGAATTCATGCAAACAAAGCAAATTTCAAATTGACCAGATGAAATTCATTACATTTCGAGAACTTTTCCTATAAAGTGGATGAAATTCATTACAGATTTCACACAAACGATACTAAAACCTACTGTAAACCTAATCTAAACGATCGCCGGGCCCCGACCACCATGTCCGGCCATGAACCCAAGAAAGCCGGCCATTGCCTTTGCCTCCTCCTTATCCGCCTCGATAACCTCCTCCTCCGGAGCACAAGGTTATGAAGATTTCCGCCTCCACGTCGCCGTCAAGTGGCTAATCGGCCGCCGATTTTTATCCCACAAACTTGGCGTCGACTGAGTGGAGGACAGGTGGCCTTCCTCGGACCAGAGCGGTGGCGACCTACCGTGTACTACTCTTCCTCTATGCTACGGCTTTCGCACGTCTGCGCCGGCCGTGGTCGTGATGGCGGAGGCGGCGAAGTGCCGGCGATCTCCTTCGTCTGCTCCTGCGAGAGTACGTCCAAGAGAGCTTTGGAGCGCGCCCGGAGCGGAGCCACCGATGTACTTCGTCTGCTCCTGTGACAGTACGTCCAAGAGGGCTTTGGAGTGCCCGGAGGCCATGGTTGGAGTGGTGCCAAAAGAAGGAAGGGACCGGAGGAGAATGAGTGTGGGTCTTTGGCTATGGCGGGGAGCCGGGGCTCAAGTTAATATAGCGGGCGATTGGCAATGAGCCGCGGCAGACAGATGGACGGCTAGCACCGGAGTAGGTTCGTTGGTAGCTGTGGTGTCATTAACGCGGAGCAGTCTCTTTCACCGGGATGCTACGCGGGTGGCGCTCTCCCGGTCGTCGCGCTGCTGCAATGCCGGCGCCAGTGAGAGGTCGCGTCGGGCGTGAATGCGGACGCTGCTTCAGTGACTTAACCGCAGGTGCGTTGTGTCACTGACATGTGGGCCCAACAGGCATCAGGCCCGCATGTCAGTGACACACCAACTGCACCTGCAGTTAAGGCCGGTGAATGCGGCGTTGACGTTCTGGAGAGACGGTGATTGTTTCTGTCGGCATTCTGGGAACGGGGGTACCCAGACTTGCCTGCCTGCGGCCTGCGGCGTGGCTCAAGGGGCGGCCCCATCAAGGCCGATCTTCATCAGCACAAGCTCACGACCCTCGCGAGGGGCCAAGCCTCGCGGGGCAGACAACATGAAGCTTCCTCAGGCACGGCCTCATCAGGCTGGCTCGCGAGGAGGCGGAGAGATCAAGGCGGGGTACCTCACGAGGTGCCCATGACGCAAGCCATGACGACCAAGGGAGCCAGGCGGGCGCCAGCCCGCGTAGTGTCCAACTTTCCTCTTTGGTGCAAAGAGGGCAAGTGCAGGCGAGAGCATCAAGCAAAGGGATCCATTTCGGTGCAACGAGACCAAGACCAGCCCAACGGCAGGAAGCAAGTCATTGTGGACCCCGAGCCGGCGTCACCACCAAGGCTTTTGACAGGCGAGGACCAACTTTTGTCAGGATAAGTGTACCAGATGTTCCCCTTCAAAATGGCCAATTGTTGGCGCCCTTCCCGCTCAATATTTGGGAAGAGGCCCAGGGCCCTCGCCTATAAATAGGACTAGCCACCCACAGGGTAGAGGCATCTGGAATCAGCAGAGAGAGAGAGACTGAACTCCCCCGAGCAAATCATCACCTCGGCCAAGAACAGACCCTCGCGAGGCTGTTCTTCCTTGTATTGTTCATGACCATCAGCACAAGAGGCAATCCACCACACCACAAACTAGAGTAGGGTATTACACCACTATGGTGGCCCGAACTAGTATAAACCTTGTGTCTCTTGTGTTGTTCCTTTCGTAGTTTAGATCCAAGCGAGGCGACGGGGCAGGTAGGTAGAGGGCGAGATTTCCGCGCGAACCCCAGTGTTCGAACCTCAAGGGTCTGCCGGAACCCGAAATCCGACATTTGGCGCGCCAGGTAGGGGTGCGCCGGAGTTTCACTTCCGCCACCGCTGCGACCCGCCTCGCGATGAGCAGCGCGCCGCCCGCTCCGGCCGCCAGCGCCAAATAGCGAGGGCGAGGGATCCGAGCCACAGCCTCGGCCTTTACTGTGCAGGTGCGGTGGCCGGACAAGTTCAAGCCGACGACGACGCCGCGTTACAACAGCGCGACCGATCCGATGGCCTTCCTGCTAGCGTACGAGGAGGCCATCCTCGAAGCCGGAGGTGACGACGGGGTCATGGCCAACTGGCTTCCCATGGCCCTCACCGGCGCTTCGCGCACATCGCTGCTCCACCTTCCGGCAGCCTCCGTGGCCTCTTGGGAAGAGCTCCGCGGCCTCTTCCTCACCCACCACGCCTTGCCGGCGCCCGGGTCGTCAGCGGCCCTCCTAGGCGGCTCGCGGGCGCCGCCCTCAAGTCACCACGTCAAGCCGTCCGTCCGCCGGTTCGGCGCCGCCTCCACGCGGCAGGGGCCCCCCCAGGACCGATCGGCGCCCAAGGCCAGCCTGACCTTCAGCTCGGAGGACCACCCCTCCAACTTAGCATGCTCGGGTGCGCTCCCCATGCTGTGCACCCCCACCATCTGCTAGGTGGCCGTTACCAGGACTCTCATCGACGGCGGAGCGGGCCTCAACGTGCTCTCAGTTGAGGCCTTCAACCTCCTCTGCATACCCCGGGAGCGGCTGCAGCCCAGCCGGCCTTTCTCAGGCGTCGGGGGCGGGTCATCCAGCTCCTTGGGATAGATCCGGCTCCCGGTAACTTTTGGCACCTACGACAACTTCCGCACGGAGCTTGTCGATTTCGACATCGCCCCCATCGGCCTCCCCTACAACGCCATCCTCGGCTACCCAAAGACTGGCCCAGTTCATGGTCGCGACTCACCCGGGCGTACAACCTCATGAAGATGCCAGAGCAACGGTGTCCTCACCATGCCCGGGGACACCGGAGATGCGCTGCAGTGCTCAAGCTCGCCTTCAAGACGGCGGCGCCAAATAAGCAGCCCGCCACGCTGAGACCCCTCGAGCTCAAGGGGCTGCACCAACCAAGAAGAAACAGTTGTTCACCCAAGACAGGCAGAGACCAAGCAAATACACTGTCGGCGAGGACGGGTCCATCGACACCACTTTCACCATAGGCGCCAACCTCAAGCCCGAAAGGTGAGGAGGCCCCTGGTCAAGTTCATCTTGGCAAACAAGAAGGTATTCGCCTGGGAGCCTGATCAGTTGGCGGGGATCCCTAAGGGCGTGTCGAGCATCACCTCCACGTGTGCCCCAACATACGCCCGTAAAAGCGTAGCGAGGCGGCAGTCCTTTGAAAAAGCAAGCCTTCATCATCCAGAGACCCGCAAACTAGAAGCCGTTGGGGTCACTCGCGAGGTCCAAAGATCCGGATTAGTTGGCCAACCACTGTCGTTGTACCAAAGAAGGGAGGGAAGGAGCGCGTGTGTCGACTTCACCAACCTCAACAAGGCATGCCCGCAAGATCCGTTCCCGCTCCCTCGCATCGACCAGATCGTCGATTCCACCGCTGAGTGCGACCTGTTATGCTTCTTGGATGCCTTCTCCGGGTATCACTAGATCAAGATGGCGGTAGAAGATGTGGAAAAGACGGCTTTCCTGACCCCGTGTGGGGTGTACTGCTACACGTGCATGCCATTTGGGCTGCGCAACGCAGGGGCGACCTTCCAGCGGCTGATGCACATCACCTTGGGTCTGCAGCTCGGGAAGAATGTTGAGGCTTACGTCGATGACATTGTGGTGAAGTCTCGGAGGCCGTAACTCTGATACAAGACCTGGAGGAAACCTTCGCGAGCCTCAACGCAGTGAACCTACGGCTCAACCCGGAGAAGTGTGTGTTTGGAGTCCCCTCGGGCAAGCTCTTGGGCTTCCTCGTATCCCATCGAGGCATCGAGGCTAACCCGGAAAAGGTCAAGGCGGTCGAGGACATGAGCCCGCCAAAGACCCTCAGGGAAATGCAGAAGCTCATCGCGTGATCGCGCTTAGGGCGCTTCATCTCCAAGTTGGGGGAACGAGCGCTGCCTATCTTCCAGCTAATGAAGAAAAAGGGACCCTTTGAATGGACTGAAGAGGCCGACAAGGCGTTTGACGATCTCAAGAGGTACCTGACCAGCCCTCCGGTCATGGTGGCCCCACGTCCGCAGGAACCCCTGGTGCTCTACCTCGCCGCCACACCCTACTCCGCCAGCACAGCTCTGGTAGCGGTTAGGGAAGAGCGTCAAACCAAAACCATAGCAGCAACCCAGGTCAAGGCAAAGCGGGAACAAGGAAGACCCACAGAAATCACTACCGCGGCTGAGAAGGATCAACCACCGCAGGGGAGCGCACTGGGGACGGAAGAGGTCCCTCCCCCAGACTACCAGCCTCAGGAGGCTCCATCGCCTCAGGAGGCACCACGGTCCCCAGAGGGCGCCAACGGCACTGGCGCTCCAAACCTCGTTGAGCACCCAGTGTACTTTGTCAGCACGGTGTTGCAGGACGCAAGGGCCCGGTACCCCATGCCTCAGAAACTCCTCCTCGCGCTATTGGTGGCCTCGCGCAAGCTGCGGCACTATTTTTAGGGTCACCCCATCAAGGTCGTCTCAGCATACATCTTGGAAAGGGTGCTCAGGAGCCCTAACTCAGCCGGAAGGGTCGCCGAGTGGAACATTGAACTGCAAGCGTTTTAGCTCGAATTCAGCACAACCAGAGTCATCAAGGGGGCTGCATTAGCGGATTTCATGGCAGAGTGGACGGAGGCACCGGGCCTCAAGGCCGACGAGGATCGGTCCCTCTCCCCGGGAAGCGAAGTGCCAGAAGGCTGGGTCATGTACTTCGATGGGGCGTTCTCCAGGCATGGCGCTGGGGCTGGGGCGGTGCTCATATATCCCACTCAGGACAAGCTCTACTACGCTATGCAGCTCTGTTTCAAGCAAGGCGAAAAGGTCTCCAACAACATAGCGGAGTATGAAGGTCTAATAGCGGGCTTGAAGGCCGCAGCTGCCCTAGGGGTGAAGCGCCTTACCATTAAGGGCGATTCGCAGCTCCTTGTCAATTTCTCCAACAAGGTGTACGAGCCAAAAGATGAGCACATGGAAGCCTACCTTGCGGAGGTTCGCAGGATGGAGAAGCATTTCTGGGGGTTGGAGTTGCAGCATGTGCCCCACGGCACCAATGAGGAGGCCGACGACATCGCCAAACGCGCATCCAGGCTGTTACCTCAGGAGCCTGGCGTGTTCGAGGAGCGGCTGTTCAAGCCCTCGGCCATGCCAGCACTATCAAATATGGTGCAGCCGCGGGAGGAGCTTCCCCAGCCACCTGCCTCAGGAGCCCCGGTCTATGGCCCGCCCTCAGGAGCACGCCTGCTCCTGACGATGGAGCCTCAGGAGGGGTGCTGGATCACAGAGCTTCGGAGCTACTTAACGCAAGAGACCCTGCCGGAGAAGGAGGAGGAAGCGGAGCGTGTGGCGCGGCAAGCCACAGCGTACTGCATCAGGGATGGAGAACTTTATCGGAAGCGACCTAAAGATGTGTCACTACGCTGCATCTCCAGGGAGCAAGGGAAAGAACTGCTGGCGGATATACACGGTGGAGATCGTGGGCATCACTGCGTCTTCCACGAACCCTCGTGGGCAAGGCATTCCGGAGCGGTTTCTATTGGCCTCTGCACTCAACGACGCCCGTCGAACTAGTGAAGGCTTGCGAAGCTCGCCAATTCCATGCCAAGCAGATCCATCACCGGCGAAGTCTGCAAACTATACCCCTCTCGTGGCCATTCGCAGCCTGGGGGCTGGATATCCTGGGCCCGTTTCCTCGAGCGCCAGGGGGCTATCGCTACCGCTACGTCGCTGTAGACAAGTTCACCAAGTGGGCTAAAGTGGAAGCCGTCCACACCATCCCCGCAGGTTCTGCCGTCAAGTTCGTCAAGGGCATCGTGAGCCGGTTCCGGGTGCCGAACCGCATCATCACCGACAACGGTTCGCAGTTCACCAGTAACCTCTTCAAAACATACTGTGCTAACCTAGGAACACAGATATGTTACGCTTCGGTGGCGCACCCCCGAAGCAACGGCCAGGCCGAGCGGGCCAACGCAGAGGTCCTGAGGGGCCTCAAAACCAGAAAATTCAAGAAGAAACTGGAGGCCTGCGGCAGAGGTAGGTATGACGAGCTTCAGTCCATGTTGTGGTCCATCCGCACGACCACGACCAAGCCAACTGGAGAGACCCCGTTCTTCCTGGTCTATGGAGCCAAAGCGGTCCTCCCTCACGAGGTCAGACGTCGTTCAAGACGGGTCTGGCGTTCGCGAGGGCGCAGCAGGACGCCATGCGGGGGACGGACCTCGTACTGGGAGAGGAGCGTCGTCAAGAAGCTGTGTTGCGAGCGGCGAGGTACCAACAAGCACTGCGACGATACCACTGCCACAACATCCGCCCCAGAACTCTTGAGGTAGGGGACCTCGTGCTCAGGCGGGTTCTCTCCAGGGAGGGGCTGCATAAGCTCTCTCCCATGTGGGAGGGCCCATTCAAGGTTGTTCATGTTTCCAGTGCCCGGCCTGCGGCTTGGAGACTCAGGAGGGGGTGCCAGTCCAGAACGCGTGGAACATCCAGCACCTCCGGAGGTTTTACCCTGAAAAGGCCCAGAGCATGTGAAGAAGGCGAATGCCTGTGAAGCTATATTTTTGGAAAAGGCCCAGAGCCTGTGAAGAAGGCGAATGCCTGTGAAGCTATCTTTTTGGAAAAGGCCCAGAGCCTGTGAAGAAGGCGAATGCCTGTGAAGCTATCTTTTTGGAAAAGGCCCAGAGCCTGTGAAGAAGGTGAATGCCTGTGAAGCTATCTTTTTTGGAAAAGGACTAGAGCCTGTGAAGAAGGCGAATGCCTGTGAAGCTATCTTTTTGGAAAAGGCCCAGGCACATGAAGAAGGCGAGTGCACTGTGAAGTCGCTGCGTTTTGGAAAAGGCCCAGAGCCTGTGAAGAGGGCCAATGCCCGTGAAGCATGCTTCCCCAAGAAAGGCCCGAGCACGTGGAAGAAGGCCAACGCCTGTGAAGCTCACGCCCATGACACTCTCACGTAATAATGAGTTGGGGTTGTACACTTGAGTCTCAGGGAGCGCCGGCCTCGAGCCCCTGGGCTCCCTCCCACGCCCAGTGGCAGCACTTAGCTCCGCGCTGGTGAGAAGACATCGAAGGCTAGATTAGGTGCCGGACGCGGCTTTTTTCATTTGCTTTCTGCAGTTGGCTTGTTCATTCTCATTTGAAGCTTTATCGAAGCTGCTATCGTTTTGATTTGTGGCTCTTCGACCTTTCGCCCTCCTACCTCGATTTCTCTCGCGCAAGGTCTCGCGAGGGGGGAAGCTTGAGCGCCCCCGCGAGTGTTTTCTGCCCTTATCGTTCGAGGTTTCCCTACCCGGGTCCACTACAGGAGCACCCCTGCAGTCCACGCCCCACGGGCACCGCGACACGAACACAGGACCTGGGTCAGTCGCCTCCACAGCTGAGGCCAGGAGCTGCCTCTCCAGACTAACCTTCGCAGGACATGAAGCGTTCGACGAGGCATCGGCCTCGGGAAATGAGGGCTACGACGGGCGCCCCCAAGCTAAGTAATTTCTACGCGCAAGCGTGTAGCACAAAGACATAATACCGAGGTAGCAGAAACAGTATGATAATTAACAGCAATAGTCCAAGCACGCCCACGCGGGGCCCTACACTACTGTCTCTTTGCGCAGGAAAAGGAAAAAGAACAAACAGGCACGACTCGCCTGACGCCAACTCGCGGGGGAGACTCCAACTACCTCCGGAGCTCAGGCGGATTCCCTCTCGCGCTTCACCGGGGCGAGACGGCGGGCGGACTCGCTACCTCCCTCTTGGCGGGCGCGGCAACGCGGAGGCTGGTCGCGGCCACCGCTCGAGGAGCCGCTGCCCGAAGAAGAGTCGTCAAAGCTCGACGAGCCCCGGGCGTCGCCGACCACGCTGCTGGCTTGTCTTCATCGCCGCTGGGCTGGACCCATGACCCACGGTCGTCGTTCTCGTGGCAGCACCCAGCCCAGCGGCGACCATCTTCCCGAACACCCTCACGTAGAGGGTGGCATCGCCGTCGAACTTGAAGTGCAGGGTGCACCGGCTGCCTCGACAAGGCGGGCAAACGCTTGCTGCCGCTGGTCGTGGCTGCCCCCGGCCGCAGAGACCTCCAAAGAAAGCCCAGGAGGCCCGGCTGCAAAGAACCATCCGCTTGAAGCCAGAGGCCGCCCGGGGCACCAGCCGGAAGCTCACCTAGGAGGAAGCGAGGAAGCTAGAGACGGGTGCCGGCCGGCTCCGCTGACCACACAACGAACTCCGGCAGCACCTCTGCCAAGTGGAAGCGCGGCCTAGGGGGTCGCGCGGCCGTAACGCACCCTCCATCAGCGGCCTGCCGCCCGCCACCGCGCGGGAGATCACCTCCACGGCCGCGAGGAGCCACCATGGGAGCCACAGGGTGTTTGCGAGGACGGCCTCGACCGCGCTTGGGCGGTGGAGAGTCAGGCTCTACCTGGCGAGCCTTCCCCTTCTCCGCGGCCGAGAACCTCTTCGGCGGAGCCATGGAGAAGAAGAAGAAGCAAGAGGAGATGTACTAGAAGGGCAGGCGCCGTCCCGTACTTATAGTCGGGGAAGGCCAACCACTGACCACCACGATCGCAGGTAATCATGACCCGCTTTGCATGCAGGGACTTGTCAATTCATGCAGTCACCGAGGCGTCGTGGGGGAGCAGGGCCGCCCACGTCCAATCAACCGCCACGCAGCGCCCAAGGCTGCAGGCTGTGAGGGCCCGTGGCGCTTCGCACTTGCCCCTTCGCCTCTCTGCTCAGCCAAGTCTAGGCGCGCCTTGGGCCTGGGGGCTACTGTCAGTGTTCTGGGAACGGGGGTACCCAGACTTGCCTGCCTGCGGCGTGGCTCAAGGGGCGGCCCCATCTAGGCCCATCTTCATCAGCACAAGCTCAAGACCCTCGCGAGGGGCCAAGCCTCGCGGGGCAGACAACAGGAAGCTTCCTCAGGCACGACCTCATCAGGCTGGCTCGCGAGGAGGCGGAGAGATCAATGCGGGGTACCTCACGAGGTGCCCATGACGCAAGCCATGACGACCAAGGACGCCAAGGCGCCAGGCGCCACCGCAGAAGGTGTCCTCCTTTCCTCTTTGGTGCAAAGGAGGCAAGCGCAGGCGAGAGCATCAAGCAAAGGCATCCATTTCAGTGCAACGAGACCAAGACCAGCTCAACGGCAGGAAGAAGTCATTGTGGAGCCCGAGCCGGCGTCACCACCAGGGCTTTTGACAGGTGAGGACCAACTTTAGTCAGGATAAGTGTACCAGATGTTCCCCTTCAAAATGGCCAATTGTTGGCGCCCTTCCCGCTCAATATTTGGGAAGAGGCCCAGGGCCCTCGGCTATAAAAAGGACTAGCCACCCATAGGGTAGAGGCATCTGGAATCAGCAGGGAGAGAGAGAGACTGTGTTGGGTTCTACGGTAGGGTGCGTCGACTGCAAATTAAAAATTCCTACGCATAGAACATCCAGGAACATGCTACGGGAGATCGATCACAATTCGTTACCACTAGACGCGCGGTGCCGTGCAGCGGAAGAAGAGTTGGGGCAGCGCGTCCGCGTGGATCGTCTCATCCTCTTTTGATCTCCCTCGAACAGCCGGTCGTCCGATCCCACATACGAGTTCGTCGGAGCGGCGCAAGTGCACCGCCTCTAACGGTATCCGCGCGTGCAGGAGGAACACCGTGCGACGGACTGCTAGGTCCGATCACACAGTCGGCGGGGAGTGGAGGTGGCTATTCACACCACATGCAAACCCTAGTCGTAGCGCCGAAGCGATCAACCGCCTGAGTGTGCCGCACCTCCACTTTATATAGGCGTCCCTCGCGGGCTCAACACTTGGGCCTCGCACGGATCCTAAAGCCCAAACTCCACTCGGTCACGTTCCTAGTCCAGTTCGGATCACATCCGACCAGTGTCCTACGAACCGACCTCGTAGGTTCCTTCCCTTAAGTGCGCGATCCCTTAGGTTCAATTCGGCTTGGTCACAGTTCGGATCACCTCCGACCTGCACGGTTGGTAGCGGACTCTAGCATGGTGTGCCGACCAGCAAGCAGACTACGAAGCTGGTTAGGCGAACCTGTACAACGTGTCACACTTCTGTTCCCTTTGCCGCACGATATATGTTGTCGGGCTCAAGGCGAGACTGTCATCCTTGTGCTAGCCCGACCTCTTTCTCGTTTCAGTGATACCGACCACTATCCGGATTATCTCATAATCCTTGTCGCATGGCCATGCTGTTCGTGGTCGGATCACACAAGGGGCCCAGAATATATCTCTCCTGACCGGAGGGGCAAATCGCATCTTGCTCGACCATGTCTCGCAGCATGGGACTTGACAAACCCGAAACTTACCTTTGTAACTACCTAGTCACGGAGTAGCATTTGGTCGGCCCAAAGCAAGTCTGTCACCATCTCGAGTACATGCGTCAGCTCAAGTCTTAGGACATAGAACGTATGTTGTACTAGAGACTCACAGATGACATATCGCTGCGTCTCATAGTTGCCCCGTCCGACTCGGACCTTATCTCGACTCGGATCCGACTACGTCGAATCTGACAAGACCTTTCCAAGTCCATATTATCCGGTTAGCATCCAATGCTTCATGGCTAGTGAGACCGAGCCATCGACCGTGTCATATGCTAGTCTAGTCGGCTGCGCGTCCACACAGCCCTTTCGACTAGGGACCTTTTAGGACAGTCATCATACAATGCATAGTCCCACAAACAAGTCATGCACTTGCTGATACACATCATTGATAATGTCCAAGGACTATCTTTATTCATAAACACATAGGAAATATCATCATACATGATTGCCTCTAGGGCATATCTCCAACAGTCTCCCACTTGCACTAGAGTCAATCAAATAGACATCGAATGCCCATAGCTCTAACGTGCCCCTCATGCTTGGGTTTTGGATGCGGCTTAGTCAACGGATCTGCAACATTTGCATCTGTGTGAATCTTGCATAACTCTACATCACCATTCTTTACGATCTTTCGTATCAGGTGATATTTCCGATCTATGTGTCTGACCTTGTGGTGATTCCTCGGCTTGTGCGATGGCACCAGAATTGTCACAATAAAGGTCCAACGGTTTTACCAAGGCTGGGAAAATACCAAGATCATCCAGAAAGTTCCGGATCCAAACACCTTCCTTTGCAGCTTCACAAGCCGCAATGTATTCGCTTTCGTGGTAGAATCGGCCACCGTGATCCTGCTTGGAACTCATCCGATTAATCGCTTCCTCCATTCAGACGCGTACATGAATCCGACTGTGATCGACAATCATCTCTGTCGGTTTGGAAACTAGCATCGACGTAACCTCACGACGCAGCTCTTCCTCACCTCCATAAACTAGGAACATCTCTTGACTCCTTTTCAGGTACTTCAAAATAGTCTTTACCGCTGCCCAGTGACTCTCACCTGGGTTGGACTGGTATCTACTTGTTAGGCTTATTGCAAATGCAACATCAGGCCTTGTACATATCATGGCATACATGATGGATGCGATTGCCGAGGCATACGGAATCCTACTCATCCTGCTTCGCTCATCAGATGTCGAAGGACTCTGAGTCTCGCTTAGCCTTATACCATGTGAGAGTGGCAAGAACCCTTTCTTCGCCTCACTCATGTTGAACCGCTTCAACACTTTATCTATGGACGTGCTCTGGCTTAGGCCGAGCAGCCTCCTCGATCTATCTCTATAGATCTTAATGCCTAAAATATAGACTGCCTCACCAAGGTCCTTCATCGAAAACTTGCCATTCAATGACCCTTGACCGAGTTTAGCATCGAAACATCATTTCCAATCAGTAGTATGTCGTCCACATACAAGATCAAAAACACTATCGAGCTCCCACTTAACTTCTTGTATAAACAAGAGTCCTCTTCGCTTTTGATGAAACCGAGATCAGTGACGACCTCATCAAAACGAATGTTCCAACTCCGAGATGCTTGCTTCAACCCATAAATGGATCTCTTGAGCTTGCATACCTTAATAGTGCTAGTCGGATCGACAAAACCCTCGGGCTGTATCATATACACGTCCTCGGTTATATTTCCGTGAAGGAAAGCCGTTTTGACATCCATCTGCCATATCTCATAATCGATATATGCAGCTATAGCTAGTATGATCCTCACCGATATCAGCATCGTTACCGGCGAGTAAGTCTCGTCGTAGTCAATTCCTTGAACTTGTCCATAACCTTTAGCGACAAGCCGAGCTTTGTGGATCTGAACATTTCCATCCACATCGGTTTTCTTCTTAAAGACCCATTTGCAACCAATGGCGATTCGCTTAGGTGGTGGATCAACCAAGTCCTGCACTTGATTCTCATCCATGGACTTTAATCTGGATCTCATGGCCTCCAGCCATGCCTCGAATCTGGGCTCACCATTGCTTCCGCATACGTGGTTGGCCTGCCGCTTTCTAGCAACAATACATCACGCACTCTGCGCAATCTTTCCGACCTCCGTGGTTCCAAAGGTCCGCTTGCACTACGTGTTCCCTAACCGACTCAGATGATCTCATCACCAGCCGAGCCGTCCCCGAGTGGTCCTCGAATTTCTTCGAGTCGAACCGCCCTCCCACCGGCCTCCCGACCGAGAAACTCTTTCTCAAGGAAAACCCCGTTCCAAGCAACAAACACTTTGTTCTCCTCACGGTTGTAGAAGCTATATCCCAAGGTTTCCCTCGGATATCCCACGAATATGCATTTATCCGACTTGGGTGTAAGCTTGTCTGACATAAGTCTCTTGACAAATGCTTCACAACCCGAAGTCTTTAGAAAAGACAAACTGGGACTCTTCCCGGTCCACATCTCATGTGGTGTCTTGTCTACTGATTTTGATGGTACCCTATTAAGTGTGAAAGCTGCAGTTTCTATAGCGTATCCCCAAAATGACAAGCGTTAATCCGATTTGCTCATCATATACCAGACCATGTCCAACAAGGTCCTATTCCACCGTTCCGACACGCCGATTCTCTGTGGCGTACCCGGAGGTGTGAGCTGAGGTACTATACCTCGACTTTTCAGATGATCATCAAACTCCTGGCTCATGTACTCACCTCCACGATTAGATCGCAGAAGCTTTATAGTCTTGCCGAGCTGATTCTCAACCTCGTTCTGAAACTCTTTGAACTTTTCAAAAGACTCCGACTTGTGCCTCATTAAATATATATATCCATATCTACTCAAGTCGCTTCTGTAAAAGTCATGGCAATCGATAGCCACCTCTGGCAGTTGTGCTCATTGGACCACGTACACACATCACTATCTATAAGCTCCAATAGCTCGGACGCCTTCTCACAACTCTTTGCGAAAGGAGACTTAGTCATCTTGCCAAGCAAGCATGATTCACATGTCTCGAACAACCCGAAGTCGGACGAAGTTAGGAGCCCATCATCATGGAGCTTCTTCATGCGTTTCACACTAATGTGTCCAAGCCGGCAATGCCAGAAGTATGTCGGATTTATCTCATTAGGCTTATGCCTCTTGACATTCACGTTATAGACCAGATCCTGTTCCAGATTCAGTATAAATAGCCCATCAACAATGGGTGCATAGTCGCGGAACATACCATTCAAAAATATCGAACAACCATTGTCCTTTAAATTGAATTCATAACCTTGACTCATAAAACATGAGGCAGAAATAATGTTCGACTAAGTGCGAGAATGTAATAACAATTATTCAATTCCGTTATGAATCGAAGGAAGTCGGAGCTGCATCGTGCCGACCTCCAACGCAGCAACTCTTGCTTTGTTGCCGAATTCTCGATGTCAATCTCCCCTTGTGCCACACGCCTAGTTCTTACCAGCCTCGCATCAAGTTGCAAATATGAACAACCGATCCGTATCAAATACCCAAGAGCTACTAGGTATGTCAGCAAGGTAAATGTCTATAACATATGCAACAAGTGTACCTTTGCCTGAAGAAGCATTTCCGGCCTTCTTGCCATGCTCTACAAGCCACTTGCTACAGTTCCTCTTCCAGTGACCAGTTTCCTTGCAGTGATAGCAAACGGTCTTTGAGTCTGGTCCAGACTTTCAAGAAAGCGCCAGAGGTTACCATCTCCGCGTTCTTTGCCTTAGCCTTTTTCTTGGACCAACTTTTCTTGAACTTACCGATTTACGCACCATCAACACTTGATGCGTGCCTTTCTTAATATCCTCGCTTCTCGCCACCTTGAGCATCCCATGCAATTCAGTGAGCTTCTTATCCATGCCATGCATATGATAGTTCGAGATGAACATCCCATAGCTGGGCGGAAGAGAACCCGCATCAAAGATCGAGAGTCAGCTCGTCCAAGAGCGGGAAGCCCAAACGATCCAAAGCTTGCACATATCCGATCATCTTGATCACATGTGGGCTCAGTGGATCACCTTCCTTCAGCTTGCAATCCATCAAGGATTGCTAGACGTTGAACCTTTCGGTCCTAGCCTCAGGTTCCGAAACATGCTCTGAGACTCTCGATCATATCGTAAGCCTCAACATTTTCGAAATGCTGTTGCAAATCGGGATCCATACAAACCCGACATCCAGACGGTGATCTCCGTTGATTCATCAACGAGTTTCGTAGGCATTTTTAGCTGTGGCACTAGCATTATCGGCAGGTTCCTCTCGAATTGGATCCTCTAGAACATGTTCCTTTTATAGTGCTTGAGAACAATTCTCAGATTTCTATACCGTGGTAAAGTTTGTTCCATTCAGTTTATCCTTTTCCAGAATTGATTTCAATGCAAAGTTGGGTTGAGCAGGTGGTGCCATTGATCTACAACAGAAAATATGCAATCACTAAGCAATGTGTTTACGTAGAGTAATTGTAGCCTAAACAGAAATACTCCCACTGAAGTCAGCATCCCTCTGCAAACTCTGAGTGATTCAGTATCCGACTAGCGCATGCGACTAGTGAGCTTTAGCATCACTGCTAGCCAACATACCTATCCAGTAAGCAACTCCTTGCTAATCGTATCTCTATACGACTCCTGTCGATCGGGAAGGTATCTCATACCCCTACTCCCAACCTCCTTTGCCACAAGGCCCAAAACCGTTTTGATAGCCTTGTCAAGTTAACCTGATGCAGTGCATGTCCGTGTCCGACATGAACCCTTCAGTTCAAGGACACCCAGCAGCACCCCAATTTTATGAGCCCACTACTAGATCGTGACTTGACGTGCGAAGGTGCAACATCGGGATGGCAATTAAGCTTGATATTAATGAGGGATCTTTCTACCATTCTAACATGTATAGAAAACAAGAAGCATAACAATCACAAATATAACACATATTGTGAAATAGTATGGCTCCTTCATGGATGTTCTTCCAGGTCGGCTCTGACTCTGATGACCATCTACGAATTCCATCTTGTTTTCACGCCGGGCCGCAAAGCCGCCAACCTGATCTTTATTACCCAACTACTACAACTAGTAATGAATTTACATAGACTCACAAGTCGACACGCAGGTCGTTATACAATATAATGACAACACTTTATTCTCGCCGGTGACAAACATGACACGCAGGCCACGTATAAATTACACACATGCATCACATACATATGAGCCATACTATTCACATCAAACCTGCAAAACAAAGTTATGCATAGAATCGCATTCTACCGGTTTGTGTGTCAGGTACGAAATACACGGCGCTACGCACATGGAGATCATCGCGAATCCGATTCGGATTTATGTTTCACTGTTAACCCCGATGGCGGATAACCGACCGGTAGGGGTAGATCGTGTCACGACCTCATCGATCCCGATTGACAGAAAACATAGCCACATCGATCCCCATGTGCAGTTGATCTCATCAACTGTGCACACAGCCGATCTTATCAACGACAACATATCTCTTCTGCCGCCTCCGCATATCTAATATGCATATGATCTGAATCCAAATCCTATAGCAGAGGCTCTGATACCACTGTTGGGTTCTACGGTAGGGTGCGTCGACTGCATATTAAAAATTCCTACGCGCAGAACATCCAGGAACATGCTACGGGAGATGGATCACAGTTAGTTACCACTAGACGCGCGGTGTTGTGCAGCGGAAGAAGAGTTGGGGCAGCACGTCCGCGTGGATTGTCTCCTGCTCGTTCGATCTCCCTCGAACAGCCGGCCGTCCGATCCCACGTACGAGTTCGCCGGAGCGGCGCAAGTGCACTGCCTCTAACGGTATCCGCGCGTGCAGGAGGAACACCGTGCGGCAGACTGCTAGGTCCGATCACACAGTCGGCGGCGAGTGGCGGTGGCTATTTGCAACACATGCAAACCCTAGTCGCAGTGCCGAAGAGATCAACCGCCTGAGTGTGCCGCACCTCCACTTTGTATAGGCGTCCGTCCCAGGATCAACACTTGGGCCTCGCACGGACCCTAAATCCCAAAGTCCACTCGGTCACGTTCCTAGTCCAGTTCGGATCACATCCGACCAGTGTCCTACGAACCGACCTCGTAGGTTCCTTCCCTTAAAGCGCGCGACCCCTTAGGTTCAAGTCGGCTTGGTCACAGTTCGGATCACCTCCGACCTGCACGGTTGGTAGAGGCCTCTAGCAAGGCATGCCGACCAGCATGCAGACTACGAAGCTGGTTAGGCGAACCTATACAATGTGTCACACTTCTGTTCCCTTTGCCGCACGATATATGTTGTCGGGCTCAAGGCGAGACTGTCATCCTTGTGCTAGCCCGACCCTTTCTCGCTTCAAAGGATACCGACCACTATCCGGATTCTCTCATAATCCTTGTCGCATGGCCATGCTGTTCCTGGTCGGATCACACGAGGGGCCCAGAGTATATCTCTCCTGACCGGAGGGGCAAATCCCATCTTGCTCGACCATGTCTCGCAGCATGGGACTGGACAAACCCGAAACCTACCTTTGTAACTACCCAGTCACGGAGTAGCGTTTGGTCGGCCCAAAGCAAGTTTGTCACCATCTCTAGTACATGCGTCAGCTCAGGTCTTAGGACATAGAACGTATGTTGTACTAGAGACTCACAGATGACATATCGCTATGTCTCATAATTGGGTCCGTCCGACTCGGACCTTATCTCGACTCGGATCGACTACGCCGAATCCGACCAGACCTTTCCAAGTCCATATTATCCGGTTAGCATCCAATGCTTCATGGCTAGTGAGACCGAGCCATCGACCGTGTCATATGCTAGTCTAGTCGGTTATGCCAGTCCACACAGCCCTTTCGACTAGGGACCTTTTAGGACAGTCATCATACAATGCATAGTCCCACAAACAAGTCAATGTGACTTGCTAATACACATCATTGATAATGTCCAAGGACTATCTTTATTCATAAACACATAGGAAATATCATCATACATGATTGCCTCTAGGGCATATCTCCAATGCATCGAACTCCCCTAGCAGTTCATCGCTCGCCAAGAATGACCCTCGCGAGGCTGTTCTTCCTTGTATTGTTCATGACCATCAGCCCAAGAGGCAATCCACCACACCACAAACTAGAGTAGGGTATTACACCACAATGGTGGCCCGAACTAGTATAAACCTTGTGTCTCTTGTGTTGTTCCTTTTGTAGTTTAGATCCAAGCGAGGCGACGGGGTGCTGGTAGATAGAGGGCGAGATTTCTGCGCGCACCCCAGTGTTCGAACCTCAAGGGTCTGCCAGAAACCGAAATCCGACAGTTTCAGGCGGGAAGCACGTGCTAGCGATGGAAGGGGTTTCGGTAGGCCAGGGTGGTCAGACGCTGGCATGGTGGTAAAATGTGAACTCATGGATGACGAGCCTTTGAAGCGTATGCAACATGTATTGACAACCAGGCATCCATGCAACCGCTCTTGTCGCCAGCTAGCATTCGACGACCACCATTAGACACCACACAACCATACATAACTTACGAATAATGGACGAATCGATCAGACACACACTCGTATGCAGTGGCACTATGATCGGTTGCTCATGATAGTACATACTACGCACCATAGTATCCTCTCTAGGTAGGCTGCTTTATAGATTGTTGTTTGATAACCCACAAGTATAGGGGATCGCAACAGTTTTCGAGGGTAGAGTATTCAACCCAAATTTATTGATTCGACACAAGGGGAGCCAAAGAATATTCTCAAGTATTAGCAGTTGGGTTGTCAATTCAACCACACCTGGATAACTTAGTATCTGTAGCAAAGTGTTTAGTAGCAAAGTGATATGATAGTAGTGGTAACGTAACAAAAGTAATGGTAGCAAAATTAATATTTTTGGTGTTTTGTAGTGATTGTAACAGTAGCAACAGAAAATTAAATAAGCGAAGAACAATAAGTGAAAATCTCGTAGGCATTGGATCGGTGATGGAGAATTATGCCGGATGCGGTTCATCATGTAACAATCATAACATAGGGTGACACAGAACTAGCTCCAATTCATCAATGTAATGTAAGCATGTATTCCGAATATATTCATACATGCTTATGGAAAAGAACTTGCATGACATCTTTTGTCCTACCCTCCCGTGGCAGCAGGGTCCTAATGGAAACTAAGGGACATTAAGGCCTCCTTTTAATAGAGTACCGGAACAAAGCATTAGCACATAGTGAATACATGAACTCCTCAAACTATGGTCATCACCGAGAGTGGTCCCGATTATTGTCACTTCGTGGTTGCCGGATAATAACACATAGTAGGTGACTATAGACTTGCAAGATAGGATAAAGAACTCACATATATTCATGAAAACATAATAGGTTCAGATCTGAAATCATGGCACTCGGGCCCTAGTGACAAGCATTAAGCATAGCAAAGTCATAGCAACATCAATCTCAGAACATAGTTTATACTAGGGATCTCATCCAACCCATCACCGTCTAGCAAGCCTACGATGGAATTACTCACGCACGGCGGTGAACATCATGAAATTGGTGATGGAGGATGGTTGATGATGACGATGGCGATGAATCCCCCTCTCCGGAGCCCCGCATGGACTCCAGATCGGCCCTCCCGAGAGGTTTTAGGGTTTGGCATTGGCTCCGTATCGTAAAACGTGATGAATCCTTCTCTTTGATTTTTTCCTCCACGAAAGTGAATATATGGAGTTGGAGTTGAGGTCGATGGAGCTTCAGGGGGCCCACGAGGTAGGGGGCACGCCCCCACCCTCGTGGACGTGGTTTTTTTTCCAAATTTTTTCTTATTTTCCAAATAGATGTTCCGTGGAGTTTCAGGTCATTCCAAGAACTTTTGTTTCTGCACATAAATAACACCATGGAAAGTCTGCTGAAAACAGCGTCGATCCGGTTAGTTCCTTTCAAATCATGCAAGTTAGAGTCCAAAACAAGGGCAAAAGTGTTTGGAAAAGTAGATACGACGGAGACGTATCAACTCCCACAAGCTTAAACCTTTGCTTGTCCTCAAGCAATTCAGTTGACAAACTGAAAGTGATAAAGAAAAACTTGTACAAACTCTGTTTGCTCTTGTTGTTGTAAATATGTAAAGACATCATTCAAGTTTTCAGCAGAGATTATGACTAACCACATTCACAATAACTCTTAGGTCTCATGTTTACTCATATCAATAGCATAATCAACTAGCGAGCCATAATAATAAATCTCGAATGACAACACTTTCTCAAAACAATCATAATATGATATAACAAGATGGTACCTCGCTAGCCCTTTCTGAGACAACAAAACATAAATGCAGAGCACCTTTAAAGATCAAGGACTGACTAGACATTGTAATTCATGGTAAAAGAGATCTAATCATAGTCATACCCAATATAAATTAATAGTGATGGATGCAAATGACAGCTGCGCTCTCCAGCTAGTGCTTTTTAATAAGTGGGTGATGACTCAACATGAAAGTAAATAGATAGGCCCTTCACAGAGGGAAGCAGGGATTTGTAGAGGTGCCAGAGCTCGGTTTTGAATTAGAGATAAAAATATTTTGAGTGGCATACTTTCATTGTCAACATAACAACCGAGAGATGGCGATATCTTCCATGCTACACACATTATAGGCGGTTCCCAAACAGAATGGTAAAGTTTATACTCCCCCTCCACCAACAAGCATCAATCCATGGCTTGCTCGAAACAACGAGTGCCTCCAACTAGCAACAGTCCCAGGGGGAGTTTTGTTTGCAATTATTTTGATTTAGTTTGCATAAAGCATGGGACTGGGCATCCCGGTGACCAGCCACTTTCTCATGAGTGAGGAGCGGAGTCCACTCCTCTTGAGAATAACCTGCCTAGCATGGAAGATAAGGGCAGCCCTAGTTGATACATGAGCTATTCGAGCATACAAAATAGAATGTTTATTTGAAGGTTTAGAGTTTGGCACATACAAATTTACTTGGAACGGCAGGTAGATACCGCATATAGGAAGGTATAGTGGACTCATATGGAATAACTTTGGGGTTTAAGGATTGGATGCACAAGCAGTATTCCCGCTTAGTACATGTGAAGGATAGCAAAAGACCTGAAGCGATTAACTAGAGACCGACAACAGTCGTGAACATGCATTAAAATTAATAAACATTGAGTACTAGCATGAGTAGGATATAATCCACCATGAACATAAATATCGTGAAGGCTATGTTGATTTGTTTCAACTACATGCATGAACATGTGCCAAGTCAAGTCACTTAAATCATTCAAAGGATGATACCACCCCACTATACTGTCGGCGTTCTGGGAACAGCGTGGCTAAGCAGCAGGCCGTACGGCCCATCTTCATCAACAAGGAATCAAAGACCCTCGCGAGGGTCCAAGCCTCGCGAGGCGGACGACGCAAGACCTCCTCTGGAGTGGCCTAGCCAGGCGGGCTCACGAGGAGAGGAGATATCAAGGCGGGGCAAACCTCACGAGACTCTCGTGATGTGAGCCATGACGAACGGTGCCAGGCGGGTACTAGGCGGGCACCAGTGCATGCAGCGTCCCCATTTCCTCTTTGGTGCTAAGGAGGCAAGCGCAGGCGAAGAGTACCGAGGCATTTGGCAAAGGTTGCCATATTGGTGCAACAAGACCAAGACCAGGAGGACGGCAAGGTGGAGGTCATCGTGGAGCCCAAGACGGCGTCACCCCAGGGCTTTTTGCAGGCGAAAACCTCTTTTGTCAGGATAGCTTGTACTAGTTGTCCCCCTTCAAATTTGCCCGCCGTTGTTGGCTCCCTTCCCGCTCGATATTTGGGAAGAGGACCAGGGCCTCTATAAATAGGACTAGAAACCACAGTAGGAGGCAAGAGAGCTTGAACTGAAGCAGGCCTGGGTAGATCAAATCCACACACCACAAGTTCATACGAACAAGAACACCTCAACCTCAGGAGGCTATTCCTCTCTTGTACTGTTAATCATCAGCCCAAGAGGCAATCCACCACCACCACACTTGAGTAGGGTATTACACCACAACGGTGGCCCGAACCAGTATAAACCCCGTGTCTCTTTCTGTGTTGAGAGTTTGTCGAGTTCGTCCGCAAGATCCTAGCGAGCTAGAGCGTAGATCGGTAGGAGGGAAAGACTTCGTGCGCACCCCAGTGTTCGAACCTTAAGGGTTTGTCGGAACCCCACATCCTACATTTGGCGCCGCTTGTAGGTGCACCGCCTGCCTCTTCGACCAATCGGCTATTAGCAGCAAGGAGTCGGGTGGTCGTTTCGGGCCCCGCCCTCCGGGGTGCAAAGTACAACCAAGTTTAGGCCGTAGATGTTGCCGCTGCCATTTACGGCGCTGCAGATCCGGGCGCCGCCAGGCCTGGCATCCGAGTAGGACGTCCTTGAAGCCGGAGGCGACGGCAAAATCATGGCCAACTGGTTCCCCATGGCCCTCGCCGCCAGCTCGCCAAGGCCCGCTGCTCAACCTCCTGTGGTCCACGGTGGCGCCCTAGGAGGAACTCCGCAACCTCTTCATCACAAGGCCACGCTGGGCGCCGGCCTTGACCACGCTGGTCAAGCGCCATCAAGCGGCTCCCAAGCACCGCCTTCTCGACTGCCACGCTGTTTCTTCTGGCCAGATTGGGGCAGCCTCCAGCGCCTCGGCTCCGCCACTGGCTGCACCGGAGACCGACCTCACCTTCGGTCCAGAAGACCACCCCGGCTCCGTCACCGGCTCTGGCATGCTTCCAATGCTCTGCACGCCCACCATCTGCAACGTGGCCGTCACCAAGACCCTCATCGACGGCGGTGCCGGCCTCAACTTGCTCTCCGTAGAAGCCTTCAGCCTCCTCCACGTGCCACCTGAGAGGCTCAGCCTCAGCAAGCCTTTTTCGGGAGTGGGTGGGGGAGCTGCCCATTCCTTGGGGCAGATCCGCCTCACTGTCACCTTCGGCATGCGCGACAACTACCGCATAGAGATAGTGGACTTCGATATCACCCGCATCGGTCTCCCACACAATGCCATACTCGGGTACCCGGCTCTGGCTCAGTTCATGGCGGCGACTCACCCGGCCTACAACCTCATGAAGATGCTAGGGAGCAAGGGCGTCCTCACCATCTAGTGGGACACTAAGGAGGCGGTGACGGGGCTTAGGCTCACCTTCAAGGCCACGGCAGTAGCACGGCCAGCCGGCGCCAGTACGCCCGGGGCAAAGAAGATCGTGCCCGCCAAGAAGAATTAGTTGTTCACCCAAGACAAGGCCGAGACCAAGCAGGTGCTGGTTGACGAGGATGGGTCTTCTGGAGCCACCTTCACCATAGGAACCGGCCTTGACCCAGGACAAGAGGAAGCTTTGGTGAGTTTTTTGCGCACAAACAAGGAGATATTCGCGTGGGAGCCCAACCAGCTGGTAGTGGTCCCGAGAGAGGTGATCCAGCATCATCTAAGGGTGTGCCCCAACATGCGCCCCGTGAAGCAGCGGGCAAGACGGCAGTCCACTGAGAAGCAGGCTTTCATCGTCCAAGAGACACGCAAGCTGGAGGCGGCAGGCACCATCCGTGAGGTTCGATACCCCGAATGGCTGGCGAACCCCGTCGTGGTGCCGAAGTAAGGTGGGAAGGAGCGGATGTGCGTCGACTTCACCAACCTTAACAAAGCTTGCCCCCAAGATCCGTTCCCCCTTCCACGCATCGATCGAATCGTCGACTCCACCGCCGAGTGCGACTTGTTATGTTTCCTGGATGCATTCTCTGGATACCACCAAATCAAGATGGCGGTGGAGGATGTGGAGAAGACGGCTTTCCTGACACCGTGCGGGGTGTACTGCTACACTTGCATGCCCTTCGACCTGCGCAACACGGGTGCAACCTTTCAGCGGTTGATACACATCGCCTTGGGCCGGTAGCTCGGCAGGAACGCAGAGGCTTACGTTGATGACATAGTGGTAAAATCTCGCGAGGCGAAGACGTTGATTCAAGACTTGGAAGAGACCATTGAGAGCTTGCGTCGGGTGAACTTGAGACTTAACCCGGAGAAGTGCGTGTTTGGCGTCCCCTCCGTAAGCCATCGGGGTTCCTTGTATCCCACAGAGGGATCGAGGCGAACCCGGAGAAGATCAAGGCCATCGAAGACATGAGCCCACCGCAGACCCTCAAGGAGATGCAAAAGCTGGCAGGACGGGTGACCGCGTTGGGGCGTTTCATCTCCAAGCTTGGGGAGCGCGCCTTACCCTTCTTTAAGCTCATGAAGAAGAAGGGCCCCTTCGAATGGACCCCGGAGGCCGACCGGGCCTTCCAAGACCTCAATAAATACCTCACCAAATTTCCTTCTAAGGATGGTGGCACCACGGCCTCTCGGGCCTCTGGTACTTACCTTGCCGCCACCCGTACTCTGCCGGTAGCAACCGGTGGCAGTTCGAGGAGTTGCGTCAAAACAAGGCTGCGCCAAGTGCCAGTCGAGCCGATGCAAAGACAGAGAGGAAGGCGGCCGGACATTTGGCGGCGGAAGACCGAGCTTGGCAGGGCGACATCACAAAAGCTCCCGAGGAAGGCCAGATCTCAGGAGGCTTTCCACCTCAGGATGCGCCACAATCTCCGCAGGACCCGAGCCCAAACAGTGTACCTGCCGAAAGCATCCGTGTACTTCGGCCAAAGACCAGATGGACGCTGCTGGTGCGCTACCCAATGCCGCAAAAGCTCCTGCTCGCACTCTTTGTGGCCTCGCGCAAATTGCGACACTACTTCCAGGGCCATCCCATCAAGGTTGTCTCATCTTACTCTTTGGAAACGGTACTCAGGAGCCCGAACTCGGCCGGGAGGGTCGCTGAATGGAACATCAAACTGCAAGCATTCCAGCTGGAGTTCAGCACCACCAGGGTCATCAAGGGAGCCACGCTCACCGATTTTGTGGCGAAATGGAACGATGCCCCGGCTCTTGAGGAAGGAGAAGACTGGTCCACCTCCCCATGAAGCGAGGCACCAGACGGCTGGGTCATGCATTTTGATGGCGCCTTCGCGCATCAGGGCGCGGGGGCTGGAGTAGTGCTCATCTCTCCCACGCAAGACAAGCTCTACTATGCCGTGCAACTCTGCTTCCAGCACGGCGAGAAGGTCTCCAAAAATATCGCAGAATACGAAGGCCTCATAGCTGGCCTGAAAGCTGCGGCGGCTCTAGGAGTGAAGCGCCTCACTGTCAAGGGCGACTCGCAGCTCCTCGTCAACTTCTCCAACAAAGTATATGAGCCGAAGGACGAGCACATGGAGGCCTACCTTGCGGAGGTGCGCAAGATGGAAAAGCAGTTCTCGGGCCTAGAGCTGCAGCACATGCCCCGGGGCACCAACAAGGAAGCAGGCGACATCGCCAAGAGAGCATCCAAGCGGCAGCCGCAAGAGCCTGGCGTCTTCGAAGAGCAGCTCTTCAAGCCATTGGATGCGTCACCTCTGTCAAGCATGGCCCAGCCTCGGGAGGAGCTCCCACAGCCACCGGCCACGGGAGCTCTCACTGTTATGCTCCAACCTCGTGGAGCTCGGCTTCTTTGGCGCCGAGCCACAGGAGGAGTGTTGGACCAAGGAATTCAAGGGGTATCGGATGCACGGGACGCTGTCGGAGAAGTAAGAAGACGCGGAGCGCATGGCCCGACAGGCCACGGCATACTATATTCAAGATGGCGAGTTGTACAGGAAACAGCCGAACGATGATACGCTGCGCTGCATCTTCGGCGATCAAGGAAAGGAGTTGCTGGCTGACATACATGGCGGTGACTGCGGACACCACACATCGTCGCGGACCCACGTTGGTAAGGTGTTCCGCAGTGGGTTCTATTGGCCTACAGCACTCAACGATAGAGCCGAGCTGGTGAAGTCTTGTGAAGCCTTCCAATTCCATGCCAAGCGGATCCATCATCCTGCACAGGGCCTCCAAACCATTCCGCTGACGTGGCCGTTCGCGGTTTGGGGGCTGGACATCCTAGGCCTGTTCCCACGAGCGCGAGGGGGCTACCGCTATCTCTACGTCGCCATCGACAAGTTCACCAAGTGGGCAGAGGTGGAAGCCGTCTGCACCATTCCGGCCGGTTCTGCTGTCAAGTTCATCAAGGGCCTCCTGAGCCGCTTCGGGGTCCCCAACCACATCATCATAGATAACGGCTCGCAGTTTACTAGTAACCTCTTCAAAACCTACTCTGCTAACCTTGGAACGCATATCTGCTATGCTTCGTTGGCCCACCCCAGGAGCAATGGTCAGGCGGACCGCGCCAATGCTGAAGTCCCGAGGGGCCTCAAGACCAGGACCTTCAAGAAGAAGTCGAGGCTCATGCGGGCCGGCACGACGAACTCCAAAGACGCGTCGTGGTCCATTCGCACCACTACCACCAAGCCAACGGGCGAGACTCCGTTCTTCCTCGTCTGTGGAGCTGAGGCAGTCCTCCCCCACGAGGTCAAGCATCGCTCCGCGGGGGTCCTGGCGCTCGAAGAAGCGCCGCAGGACGCCACGCGGAGGATGGATCTCGTGCTGGGGGAGGAGCACCATCGCGAGGCTGCATTAAGAGCGGCAAGGTACCGACAAGCTCTGCGACGGTACCATTGCCGCAACATCCGCTCCAGGACACTCGAGGTAGGCGACCTCGTCCTAAGGCGGGTCCTCTTAAGGGAAGGTCTGCACAAGCTTTCGCCCATGTGGGAGGGCCTGCTCAGGTCGCTTCACATCTTCAGCCGGGCGCAGCTACGCTTCGAAACGCAGGATGGGACGCCCGATCCGTAATGCTCGAACATCCAACACCTCCTAAGTTCTATCCATGAAGCAAGGCCTGAGCTCGAGAAGAAAAGGTCCAGCACATGAAGAATCGCCGCCCGTGACACTCTCACGTAATAATGAGTTGGGGCCGTGTACACGCCCGGAGTCTCGTGAGCGCCTGCCTCGGCCCCGGGCCTCCCACGCCTAGTGGACATCACTTAGCTGCGCGCTGGTGAGAAGACTTGAAGACTAGATTAGGTGCCGGACGCAGCTTTTCATTTGCTTTCTGTAGTTGGCTCGTTTTTTCCTTAATCCAAGTTGCCCTTTCTCGGGGGTTGGGTGCGACATATGCCAAAGGATGGCTTATCATGGAGGGGGCGAGTAGAACGTCACCGGTGCCTGGAAACGGGATGAGGCGAAGACATGCACGGGCGTAATCTTACCCAAATTTCTGTGGCTCTCCGAGGAGATAACACCCCATCGCTGCTATGCGGGGTCTCCGCATGATCACTATGGCAAAGTGAGTACAAGGTGCTCCTTGAGCTGTTCGGGGTGAGGAAGGAGAAGGGCGCGGCTAGCTCTTCTCTCCCACTATGCGTGTGTCTAAAAACTACTAGCTTCCAACCCTTTGCATGGGTGCCCCGGGGTTTTATATAGGCCTACCCCGGGGTACAACGGTAATCCGCTGGGTGCGGGTCCAAGCCGTCAGATCTCTGGTCGCCGCCCTCTCCGGCCGGCTTACGGGGCCCGCCGACTAGTAGGCCCCATCGACGGCCTGTAATGGGGCCGACAAACCTTGCTCGCCAGCGGTGGGTCTTGCTGGCTGCAGACATTATAGTCGCGGTTTCTAATGACGCCGGCTTCGTCATAGGGTCATGGCAATGCCGCTTGCCCGGGCCATCACCGCTGCCATTCTCCGTCTTGTCTGGTTAATGGCGCGGGTGGCCCGCGGGAGGGGCCGACCGACTCCCGGAGGCTGACTCCAATGGGTCCGTCTTCGGGGTGCTCTCGCCGTCTTCGGGTCGCACAGACAGGCCATCGTGGGTACAGGAATCTGCCCACGAGGGTCGACGCGCCGTGGCGTATGAGCAATGCTGCCACGGACGGAGATCTCCGCTTGCACGGCGCTCCGTGGGCCATACTCTTCCCTTTATGGGCAGTGGCAGGGATGGGGCCGCGAGGCGGCTTTATCCCATCCCGTCAGAGTCGCCCAGCGAGAGGTGGTTAGGGGTCAGGGCCGACTACATCGTAGCCGGCCTCGCCCGAGGTCGCTGGCTTGAGTCGGCTCGGCCCCGAGGTCGCCGGCTTAGAGTTGGCTCGCCTCGAGGCCGCCCTGGGACTCGGCCTGTAGGGGATGTCGGCGACTGCTGTTGCCGACTTTCTCAAGGCGGCTTGCCTGGCGCCTTGAGGGGCGCAATGCCCCCGGATGTTTTGAAAGGTTCAGGGGCTCTCTGCCCGCCTACCCGTGGCCCATTACTCCGGACAGAGTCCCCGGCCGGTGAGGTGCCGAGGGCAGCTTGTCGAGGAGCCTGTCGCCTTCATCCCTTTGTGAGGAGAGTGCTGCCTCGCCCGCTGCCTCCATCTTGAGCCGGAGTCGGCTTTGTCAGGGGCCGCCCCTGCTCTTCAAAGGTTTCCAAGGTCGCAGCTGGGATCCGGCGGCGTGTTCGATAAGCTTCCCGCAGCCGCCCTGCGGCCCGCCACGCGGACGCCACGCCGGCGTAGGCTGGCCCTGCCAGCGCGCATGACAAGACAGGCCCATCAGCGGGGCCTGCCACATTGCAGGTTTCCGGCGCTGCAGATCCTCTCTCGCGGTCGGGCGGGCGGTTAGCTCTACGCCACATTACGCTAGCCATGTCGCGGGTTAAATCGTGGAGCGTGGGGACGTGGGCGCAGCTAATCCCACGCCCGGCTCGGCCCAGAGCCTAGGGCGCCTATAAGTAGGCGGGAGGAGGTGGGCGGTGACGCACGCCAGCACGCCTCCCTCCCCGCCTCCCGCCTTCTTTCCTTGCTCCACCGCCGCCAGCTCGCTTTCTTCCTTGCTCCACTGCCGAGCCTCGCCAAGGCCGCTGGAGATGAGCTCATCATCGCCAAGGCCCCACCCAGGTTCGCGTAGGGACGAGCTCCATCATCAACGACATTTACATCATTGAATTCCGTCACAACGCTACCGCATCCCCGGCAGCCACACGGTGCGGATCTGGCGCCACACGGAGGGCGAAATCACGCCAGCGCCGTGAGGAGGGCGAAGCGGGTCATTTTCCGCTCAGACCTCATGCGCTGGCTTGGGCTGCCATGAGCAGCTTCTTCCAGCGCATTCTTGGAGTTTTCGGCTTCACCAAGACCACCTCACCCCCAACACGGTGGTGTTAGCTGGTCAGCCAGATCCTTATGCGAAGGTTTTCTGAGTCCTCCCCACCATCGAGCTATGGGGGAATTCTTCCAGCGGCTTCGGACCCACGCCGCCACAAGTGCCGGGCTGTCAGGCGCACGTTCATCGCCAAGAGGAGGCCGGTGCCCGAGAACCCTTTCCCTGCCATCTCCCTCATCAAGTCGGTGAAGATGTGGCAGCGTTCATACTTCTACATCAAGAACGTCGCCCCCGAAGGCGACTGGGTCAACTTGCCGCCCTACATGGGCGGCGGAAATGGCCGACCCACCACCGTTCCTATAGGGCCGGACGCTGACTCTGCGAGTAACGCGCCGCCGTCGCCTGACTCACAGCGTAATGATACAATCGGAGGGCCTGACTTGGCAGACTTGTCGGCCGCCTTCGTGGTCGCCGAAGTTCTCCCTCTTCAAGGTCGACCTCATCCGATCTGCCAGCTTGAGCGCCGCCGACCCCACCATGTGCTCCAAGGATATGCCCCACGCGGAGGTGGTGAACACGGTGAATTTCTTGGCGAACTGCGGCCTCACGGAGGAATGGCAATTCGGCAAGGAGCCATACTCGCGCGCCAATCCCCCGCCGTTGTTAGTCATCTCTTGCTTCTCTGTTTCCTTCTTTAGCCGGATCCGGATCTGACTTTCCTTGGTCTTTTCTGACTCAGAATCCTCTCATGCCGCCCTCGGCCGGCGACGCGGGGCCGGCTCGTGAATTTGTCCGCGTCTGGGCGGAGAGCGATGCCGACGACCCTGACTTGGGTGTGGCGGCGATGGAGGCCGACGCCGAGGGAGGGGGAGGGGCCGAAGACCTCAGGCCTTCGGCCACCTTCGCCGACTGGCCTGATGATGACGGTGAGAAGGAGGTCGCCCCCCGCCGCCAGCAGAAAGCCGGTCATCCAGGCGCAAGCTCTTCCACCGCCTTGGGGGGTCGAGGCGGCGCGAAGAGGGGCCGGGCCGGGCCGGCTCAGCCGAGCGGGCAAGCCAAGAAATTAGGGAGCGGCCGCGCACACTCAATGAAGAACCGGTCGCTAAGGCTAACCGCTTAGCAAGGAGGTGAAGAAGAAGCCACCGCTGGTCTCCGTGATAAGTATATTTTTATTCTATCTTGTTTCTTCCGGGCCGCCTTGCCCGAGTCTTCTCATGTCCTTTTTTCTTATCGGGGCTCCCCTCACCTTGGAGAGGGTCACGCCGGCCTCCGTCATGGGGTCGGCGGAGACGTCCGCCAATAGTCGGCGGGCTGACCTCATGCAGCCCTCCGGAGGCGATGAGCCGAAATGCGCAGGAGAAGTGCGATGAGGAGGAGGCCGCCCGTCGGGAGAAGGCGGAAGCCGAGAAGGCGGTCGAAGACGCCGCTGCAGCAAAAAGGCGGGCCGAGGAGGTCACATGCCTTCGATCCGGCGCCGCTCGTCCACTCCACCGAGCTCAAGACCACCACCGGCCGGAGTTCACGGGCAGTCGGAGGGAGTCGGCGGTGAGGTCCCCTGCGGGGAGGGAAGGCGGCGAGGTCTCCACGGGCGCGTCAGCGCCACCTCCGCGCCGCCCGCAGTCCGAGATCGCCACGAGGGCAAACAGCCGGCTTCCCCCGCATGCCGCCGATCGACGACGCAGGCCGCGTGGCGCAGCTGTTTCTTCAAGTCGCCTCGCCCGGTAACGCGCCCGTCTTGAGAAGGCGACCTCGGCGCGCGCTTTGGAGACCGGCGCCATCGCGCAATAGGCTATCCTCGACGCCGAGGCTTATTAAGCGCCACGCCCGTTGGTGGAGTGCGAGGCGGCTTCGATTTCCGGCCGAGTGAACACGGCGCTCCTAGACGTCCAAGCGAAGCTACGGGCCGAAGGCGACGCCCTCCAGAACCTTTCCAAGGCGCACCTGGCATCGCGATCCGCCGTGTGGGTATGTTTCATTTCCGAATTTTCTCTTGATCTTATCGGGTGGGGCCAAGCGGCGCCACCGGGTGTAGTCCTCGAAGTTTCGAGCCGAATCGAAAGCGGCGTCTTAACTTTATTTGCTTACATCCAAGTTTTACCTATGTCCGGAATCCTTGTTACGTGAGTATCACAACCTCCACGCTACCGCCTTCAACCGCAACGCGTTGAAGAACCGAACAAGCGTCTTTGCAGACCTAGCGAGGAGCCGCGGTGAAGTTTTCTTCTTCGAAGGCGCGATGGCGCACTCAGCGGCTGTAGTCCCTCGAGATTTGGCCGATCTGCCGCGATCGGCCGGATCTTCTGGCGACCTTCTTAGCGGCGACTTCGTCCCTCTTCTTCTTCTTTTATTCTTCGTAGTCCAACGCCACTCTGGGCAGCTGGCACGGCCGAGACTGCCTTCTTGGCGCCAAAGAGGAGGAGTGCGGCAAGCTTCGCCGCAGTAGCGCGACCTGTCAAGTTACGCAGTCGGGCGGAGCGCAGGGAGCTGCTCAAGGCGGGCGCTGGCCGAGGCGGAGAAGAAAGAGGCCACCCTCTGGCCGAATTTGAGAGCGAAGGCCGCTGGATTGACAGAAGCGCATTGACCTCCGGCCTTCCATGAAATCGAAGATATCGTCGATGGTAAGTTTGCTTTTACTTTTTCTTTTGGGTTGCCGACCATGGGGTTAAGCCGCTCCTCGCTTTTCCTGACTTCCTTCTTCTTCTTCTTGGCGGACTTCTTCCCCGGTCACACGCAGCGGCCAATCGAACCATCGAGGCCGAGCCGAGGCGCGAGGGCGGTGGCGCCGAGATCGCAGCCAACGCCGACCCTTGACGAGCAGCTCCTAAGCATCGAGGCTCGCCTGCGGGTCGGCACATTGGATGCCGCGCCGTCTTTCGCTGCCGGTGCCCAGCGGTCGCTGCCCTGTGGCCGGACATGCCGATTCACAGACTCCACGTCGGACCGCCGACCGGCCGGAGGTCATGGCTGGCCGTCTTGAGGCTTGAAGGGCTCCATGGCTCGGGCCGGAGCTCGCCGAGCCCCGGAGTTCGTCAAGCGTGGTATCGAGGGCTCGACACTGGACCGGCTACGCTGTTCGGTCGAAGCTCAGCAGAGCTGCTGGCCGCAGAGGACGCCCTTGTCGAGCGTGCGGCGGCGATCGCCGACTACACGGACACCAGCGTCTTCGTCCCCGAGCATGCTGAAGACGGTGGGGAAGTGCCGCCGGAGTGGTTCGGGATGAACCCGGACTACGGCGAGGACTCGGCGGAGGTGATCGACTCCAGCGCCGAAGATGAAGACGAGGCGGAGGACGGAGACGGCATGGAGGCGCCAGAAGACGGAGCGGGCGACCAGCCTCATCTTGACCAGCGCCTCCCGAACGCAGCCGCACCATCCGAGCCTACCGCTGCCGAGAGCGATTAAACCGAGACTGCCCAGCCAGCCGCCCGGCGCTTCCAGCGCCGCCTCCCGCCTTCCAACTCCATCCGCTGCTTCTTAGGCCGCTGCCTTGCTTTTATTTTATCTGTTTGCTAGTCTTTTGAAAGAACTTTGTTAATTTGCGCAATGCCACCCGCGGGGTGTATTCTGAACCTTTGTTCGAAGATCCGGCCAAGGGCCTAAGTGTGTGTAAATATTATTTTAATTTTATGTTTCCTTTCTTATTGCTCTTGTGGCTTTTTCCTTTGCCGCCTTCCCTTAGATGCTGCCTTGCCTGTCAGGCAACCGCTCTGCGGATTGCCATATAGGTCAAGTGCTTGGCTACTTTGAGAAGGCAAGTACTTGGCCCTGTTTTGAGAGTCGTTTAAGCAAGTTGGGTAGAAAACGGCAAGCCGGCTTCTCAAGAGTCGGTTTCGTGAAAGCAGTCGGAAGCGATTCAAACTATGTTTATACTTTGGGTCCTTAGCCATTTTTTCGTGTGGGCGCCGCTCTACCTTTACTCCTGCCCACCAAACAAGTCGCTTCAAGCTGCGGCTTCGGGCAGAGACGGCTTAGGCAACCGTGACTCTACTTGTCTGACTTCAGGAAGCACTTCATAGCTCAAAGGCGGCGAGTCCCCGAGCCGACTAGTCGAGCCCGGCGCCGAACAACATAATCAAAGGGTAACATACTCAAAGGCATAATTCTTACCATACAGATAACAAAAGAGGGCAGTCCCCGAGCTCGTCTCAGGGGGCCCGGAGTCTTGGTATTTCAAACACAAAGGGGTAGCGTGGTACATCAAGGTCAACTGTAAAATCTTCGGAGGAGATTCACATTCCATGGCCGCTCCGCCTCCTTGCCGGAGTCGTCCCTCTGGCGTGCTCGGGGCTTCTGAGCGTCGATCAGGTAGTAGGAGTCGTTGCCCAGCACTTTACTGATGATGAACGGTCCTTCCCAAGGCGCCCGACACTTGTGCTGGCCGCTGATTCGCTGGATCAGCCGGAGCACAAGGTCGCCCTCTAGGAATGCTCTTGGCTTGACCTTCTTGTTGTAGTAGCGGCGCAGGCTCTGCTGGTAGATGATGGACCAGCTGAGTGCCAACAGCCAGCCCTCTTCCAGCAGATCGACGCCGTCTTGACGTGCTTCTTCTGCTTCCTCCTCGGTGTACATGGTGACTCGCGGGGAGTCGAACTCTATATTCGTTGGGATGACGGCTTCGGCACCGTGGACGAGGAAGAAGGGTGTGAAGCCAGTTGACTTGTTTGGAGTCATACGCAGACTCCAGAGGACGGCTGGCAACTCCTCAAGCCAGCAGCCGGCCGAACGCTCCAGTGGTTCGACCAGCCGAGGCTTGATGCGAGACAGGATGAGGCCGTTCGCTCGCTCCACCTGGCCATTTGATTGCGGATGGGCAACGGACGCTAAGTCCAGTCGGATGCCCTGCGTCGCGCAGAAATGGGCCAGGGCGCCCTTGGCGAAATTTGTGCCGTTGTCGGTGATGATGTTGTGTGGTACGCCGTACCGATTCGTGATGTTGGTGATGAAAGTCACTGCCATAGGACCATTCAACTTCTTGATGGGTTTTGCTTCTATCCATTTGGCGAACTTGTCCACCGCGACAAGTAAGTGAGTTAGGCCACCTCGTGCCGTCTTGAATGGTCCCACCATGTCCAGTTCCCCAAACAGCAATGGGCCAAAGCGATGGGGATAGTCTTTGAGCTACCGGGCGAAGCTTGGAGCGGAACACCGCACCCCTTGCATTTTTGAACTAATTCCTTGGCCTCTTCTAGGGCAGTTGGCCGTAAGAAACCGTGGTCGGAAGGCTTTGGCGACGAGTGATCTTGAGGCTGCGTGATGGCCGCACTGCCTCGATGGATGTCTTCAAGGATTGCTCTGGCCTTGCTCGTTCCTACGCTTGCGTTGGTAGACACCGTGACGCCTCGCTGACCAGCTCTCTATTGACTATAGTGTAGGCTGCCGCCGGGCGTTGTAATTTGTCGAGCCAAGGTTTCATCAGTTGGTAGCTCTCCGTTTACTAAGAACTTCAGGATGGGCTGGGCCCATGAGGGTGCTGCTATTTCTTCGACTGCCAGTACTGCTACTTGGACGAGGGCGGCTGGGCTGGGAGGCGGCGGGTTGGAGTTTGCAGCAGCTTGCTGGGTTGAAGAAGTCCCGGGCCAACTGGCGCAGTCCCCGGGCCGAGTACTGGGTCTTCGCGATGGTCGCCGCAGTCCTCGGGCCGGGTTCTGAAGTCCCCGGGCCGGCTTCAACTGCCGTGTTCTTGGGGGCGTCCGCAAGGATTCTTGTGCCGTCTGCTGAGGCTTTGGAGTCGGATCCGACTTCTTCTGGGAGCCGCACAAAAATGGAGTCCGACTCTAGTGACGGCAGACAGATGGCTGGAGAAGGCGCCAAGGGCGACAGCGGATGGTATTACTGACGGGTGGAGCCGATTCTTGCTGTGGACATCTGCTTGGTCGTTGTCGCTTTCTTGGCACGTGGAGGAATTCGCATCCCTCAAAATATCCACTCCAGCTGCTTTGTGCGAGCGGTAGCTCGCCATATTTGAATCTTTGGCGTCCCGGTCGCCCGGATGATCGTTGGACCACCAAGTCGGAGTCGCCATAGCACAGATCCGGCGAATGCTGAGCTCTTTTTTGGCAAGCCGGAGTTCGTGGATGAGCGCCTCGTGCTTTCGGTGGACGTTATTGGAGGCGGCGAAATGGACCTCAAGAAGGCGCATTTGAGCTTGTCGCCTTAGGGGAAGTGAGGACCACGCCGCTCCCAAGCCGTGCGCATCTTCGAGCCATCGAAGTTCATCCGCCAATGGGTGGAGTCGGGCGTCATTTGGCAGACATCGTATCTCGCCCAATCGACGAGGAAGTCGGCGATGCTTGTGACTTGATGGCGGTGCGGGGCTGGTAAAAGATGGTGTAGGGGGCCAACTCTATGCCCCATTTGGCCACTCGGCCTGAAGCATCTCGGCTTCCGATGATCTCTGCTAGTGGGGCCGTGCAAACCACGGTGATTGGATAAAAATGCTCTTGAAAGTAAGGCTTCAACTTCTTGGCGGCAAAGTGCACGCCATAACACATCTTTTGGTAGTGGGGGTAGTTCTTCTTGGAGGTCGACAGTACCTCGCTCAGGTAATACACTGGTCTTGGGACAGGTAGCGCCTTGCCTTCCTCCTTGCGTTCAACTACAATAACTGTGCTGACTACCCTGCTGGTGGCAGCAATATACAGGAGCATGGCCTCCTTTGGAGTCGGAGCCACCAGCACTGGGGGAGTAGTCAGCATTCTCTTCAACTGGAGAAAAGCTTCGTCCGCCTTGGAGTTCCATTCGAAGATGGTGGTCTTCTTCATAAGCTGGTACAAAGGGAGAGCTTTCTTGCCCAGCCGACTGATGAATCGGCTGATAGACGCCAAGCAGCCGGTGAACTTCTGCACATCTAGCAGTCGGCGGGGTACTTCCATCCTCTCGATTGCCTTGATCTTCACGGGTTGCACTCTATGCGGCGCCAGATACCAGGAAGCCAAGGAGCTGGCCGGCCGGTAATTCAAGACGCATTTCTCTGGGTTGAGCTTGATCTGGAATCGGGCGCAGGTTTTCAAAGGTCTCTTTGAGGTCTTCCAAAAGCGTTCCCCGCTTCTCCGTCTTCACCACCACGTCGTCCACGTGGCGTATGCGTTTCTAAGCTGCTTGAGGAGGCACTTCGCATGCATTGAAAGGTGGCGCCGGCGTTCCTCAAGCCGACCGTCATGGTCATGTAGCAGAAGGCTCCAAATGGCGTGACGAAGGCGGTCTTCAATCTGTCGGCCGGGTTCAGCTTGATCTGGTGATATCCTGAATATGCATCTAAGAAGCTCAACAGCTCGCATCCGGCTGTGGAGTCTATCACCTGATCAATTCTTGGCAGAGCGAACGGGTCCTTGGGGCAGGCTTTGTTGAGGCTTGTGTAGTCGATACACATCCGCCACTGCTTGTTCTTCTTCAGTACCAAGACCGGGTTTGCCAACCATTCTGGAAAGAAAACTTCCATGATGAAACCGGCAGCAAGGAGGCGGGCTATCTCTTCTCCAACAACTCTTCTTTTTCTTCCGACAAAGCGGCGCAAGGGCTGCCTCGACAAAGCTTCACATTAGATCGGACATGTAACTTGTGCTCGCGAAATCCGCTTGTACACACTGGCGGCATGTCTTTGGGGGACCATGCGAAGATGTCCCGATTCTCACTGAGGAAATCGACGAGCTCGCCTTCCTATTTGCTGTCGATGTTTGCTCCTATGACAGCGGATTTCTCCGGGTGCTCCGGGTCCAAGGGTATCTTCTTGGTCTCTTTGGCCGGCTTGAACGATCCCTCAGCTTCTGACTCCTTGAGGTCGGGCGATATCTCTGGCTGCTTGCCGCCCACCGCCTAATCCGATCCAGAGCTTCTCGTCACCGCGATCACTGTGGACTCGGCCAGCCGGCTGCTTTGTTTACCTGGTGACGACTTTACTGTAGTCGTCGGCTACGGTCGAAATCCCCTTGGAACTCGGCATCTTCATCTTGAGGTAGGCGTAGTGGGGATCGCCATAAACTTGGCCAAAGCAGGTCGGCCAAGCGGGGGCATGGTAGGGGCTTTCGAGGTCCACCACTTGAACCAGACCGCTCTCGGCGAAAGTGATCCTTGTCCCCAAAGAGGACGTCTATCAGAATCTTGCCAATCGGTGAGCAGGAAAGGCGAGGCACAATTCCGTGGAACACAGTCCGGCTATGCTGAAGCTGTCTTTGCTTGATTCCTAGCTTCTCCATTGTATCCTTGTACAAGCGAGTGGCTCCCAAGACCAGGGCCTAGGAGCCCGGACTCGGCATCACCTCTGGGTGATCAGCACGGCTCCAGCTAATGGGTTTCTCGGACCAGTGCATGAATTCTGGGGTATCTGATGCTACTGCATTCACTTCTTGCTGCCGCTGCCGCCGTCAAGGGGCGATCATCAGCCACGCTGGTAAACACGGCGATAGGCGCCTGCGGTTTTCTCGGGTAATCGTCTTGCACTGCGCCGACTGGCCTGATAGCTGGCTGCCGGGGCGGCGGTGGAGGCGGCGGCCCGGCGGGCGGAGGAGGGGCCAGGCCGTCTCCCTTGGCGATCCTGGCGAGCCAATGGCACTTCCGGGTAGTGTGGTTCGACGGCTTCGCGCCGCGGTGGAACTTGCAGGGTCCGGCCCGTAGTTCTTTCGTAAGAGAAGGCCGGCAACCAATTGGACTTGCCGCCTTCGCCGCTAAGGTGAGGCTGCCCCTCCGCCGCTGGTCTCGATGCCGCCACCGGGCCAGCTGTTGGAAGCCGGCTGCGGGGCCTTGCACTTATGATCATTCTGCTGCTGTCGCCGACTGGCGTAGCCAGCCGGAGTTCTAGGACCATGAGGAGCTACTTTGCCAGTCGCACTGACTTCGATCTCCGACTTCATGGAGGAGTCGGCAGTAGCGTACTTGTCTGCTATGACCAACAGCTCGTCGAGGGTCTCCGGCTCGTCGCAAAGGAGCTTGTGCTTGAGGAGGGTGCCTTCTCTGCACCCGGCGGTGAAGTACTCGATTGCCTGCACCTCGTGCACTCCTTCGCAGGAGTTCCGGAGCTCGCCCCAGTGCGTGAGGTAGTCGCGAGTAGACTCGTTGGGGCCTTGCACGCACAAGGACAGCTGACGCGGCTTGGGAGGTTGCTTGTATGTGCTCGTGAAGTTGCGGACGAAGGCCTCAGTGAAGTCGACCCAACTGTTGATGCTGCGAGGCCTCAAGCTGTTCAACCATGTCCGGGCCGTGCCCTGGAGCATGAGGGGAACATACTTTACGGCAACGCGCTTGTTGTCGTTCGCTATGCTGACGCCGTGGAGTAGTCCACCAGCCAGTCCTCCGGCTTCATGGAGCCGGTGTATTTGGGTGTGTCTCGGGGGAGTGTGAATCCTCGGGGGAAGGGTTCGTCTCGGATGCGAGGTCCGAAACAGGGCGGGCCCAACTCGTCCTCTTCTTCTAGCGCCAGGGATCGGTGGAGTCGCTCGATCCGGTGGCGGGCGTCGTTTTCTCCGACTCCCTCTCGGCGGCCAAGGCGGCCGCCGAGAGTCGGATGCTCGACGGGTGGTGGGGACACTCGCCTTTCTCTGCAGGGAGGAGGAGGATGATAGTCGTCCCGCCGCTCCACTGCTCTCGGGGGGCCGTCTTCGTCGCGCTCGATGGAGATGTGAGTCCGGCTATGGCTGACAGCCGGATCCTTGTTCTTTCTTCCGTGGACGCCACCAGTCGGTGTCCGAGATGTCGCGCCCTGATCTCGGCGAGGAGGCAAGTCACCGTGTTGTCGTCGTGGCGCCTCCGTGTGGCAGCCCGGCTTCGTCTTGGGCGGCGGCCGCGTCGAGGAGCTGCTGGACTCGCTCCGTCATCAGGCGGCGCTCCTCGCCCTCGAAGTTATCCAGCTCGTCCGCCGCCGCCTGGGCAGCGCGAATGTTCTCCGCGGGCGTGGCGTACACGGGGCGACTGGCCCCAAACAGACTGGCGATGGCCGCGCCGCGCTGCCGGACCGCTCCTAGGTGGCTAGGCCCAGTCGGAGCCGGTGAGCCGCCCACAGCGCGATCCATATGGCGCTGATAGGCTTCCAACAAGCGTCTCATGCTTGCCAGCTTCTATGCGCCCACGAGGAGCTGGAGGCGGCGTGCTTCCAGCGTTCCAGCGTCGGTGTCCTCCGGAATGGAGGGGTCAGGTCTTGCAGAACAACATCGAGAGGGTCACGAGCCCCCTCGCCGGAAGGCTCGCCGTGACCGATGACGAGTACCTCTGTGACGGTGCTCCCGCCGCTCTCCGCGTGAGGGAGAGGCTCGTCGTGGACCACCACGTTGGTGGGGAATGCGTCGAGCGACGCGGTGTCGGAGTCGACCTGCATCGGGTCGGTGGAGCCTACGGACCCCAGGTCGGCGGCAGGCTCGCCGGCGACATGGAGCTGCTCGAGGAGGCCCGCGAGGAGGCTTTCGGGGCCGTCCGTGCCTGCGTCGGATGCAGGCTCGTCAGAGAGGCGAACCTCGCCGACAAGTTCGGCGAGGCAGCTCACCATGCAGGCGACCTCGGCTCCATGCAGCGCGTCGGCGCAGACTCCGTCTGGCATGCCGGGCTGGCTGCGCTCGCCAGGGAGGAAGAGGGTTCCCGTCCAGAGCAGGTCTCCGAACGACGGTGCACCAGGCCCCACGGTGGGCGCCAAATGTTGGGGGTTGGGTGCGACATATGCCAATGGATGGCTTATCATGGAGGGGGCGAGTAGAACGTCGCCGGTGCCTGGAAACGAGATGAGGCAAAGACATGCACGCCGGCGAATCTTACCCAGCTTCAGGGCTCTCCGAGGAGATAACACCTTTATCGCTGCTCAAGGGGTCTCCGCATGATCACTATGGCAAAATGAGTACAAGGTGCTCCTTGAGCTGTTCGGGGTGAGGAAGGAGAAGGGCGCGGCTAGCTCTGCTCTCCCTCTAAGCGTGTGTCTAAAAACTACTAGCTTCCAACCCTTTGCATGGGTGCCCCGGGGGGTTATATAGTCCTACCCCCCGGGGGTACAACGGTAATCCGGCTGGGTGCGGGTCCAAGCCGTCAGTCTCTGAGTCGCCGTCCTCTCCGCCGGCTTCTGGGGCCGCCGACTAGTGGGCCCAATCGACGGCCCAGCATGGGGCCGAAAGCCGCTTCATTGCTGGCGGCGGTCTTGCCGACTGCAGACATCAGAGCTGCCTCTAATGACGCGAAGCTCGGTCATGGGGTCATGGCAATAAGCAGCCGCTACCGGCGGGCGATAACTGTTGCCATTCTCCGTCTTGTCTGGTTAATGGCGCCGGGGGCCCGCGGGAGGGGCTGGCCTCGCCTGAGGTCGCCGGCTTGGAGTCGGCTCGTCCTGAGGTCGCCGACTTAGAGTCGGCTCATCCTGAGGCCGCCTCTGGGACTCGGCCCAGAGGGGCTGTCGGCGACTCTGTTGCCGACTTTCTGAAGGCGGCTTTTCATCTTGGCGTCTTGAGGGGCGCAGTCTGCCCCGATGTTTTGAAAGGTTCAGGGGCTCGGGTCTGCCTGCCCGTGGCCCATTACTCCGACACCCTTGGCGTTTGTTGCTGTTTCGGTTCCCCAACCTTTTCGCCGCTTTTCTTTGGCTCCAGATTGCTCTTGTTCTCTCTCTCACATGCCTCGCGAGGGGGCTAGGCAGGTGCCCTCGCGAGCTTTTCTCTTCTCTTTGCCTTTTCGAGAGCCCTCGTGAGCATTTCCCCTTGCCTTTTCGCGAGCCACCCTCGTTTGAACCTGGAAGTTTGCACATCCCTCCTCAATCTGTGCCCCTCGGGTACTGCGATACAAGGCGCCAAGTCAAGGCTTTGGTGGATGGCAAATCTTTTGGTACACCCCCTAACAAATTTTTGCAGCTTCCGAGCAACACGAGCACCGCGCGAGGGAAAGGATTCCCAGAACACGTTAGGTTAAGTTATCTTCGCACAAAATAACAGCACAACATGGGAACGACTTGCAAATTGCATTAACCAAAGAACCACGGTTCGATACACGCCCCTCTGGGCCCATACTGGTTTCATTTTTTGATGCAGGAAAGGAAGGAAAAGCTAAGCAAAGCGGCGTTGCAGCAATCCGCGGAGGCAGACCCTTGGCGACGCCCCAAGCCTAGCCAGACTCCTCCTCGCGCTTCACGGGGGCACGGCGACGGGATGTCCCACTGTCTCCTTCAAAGCGGGCACGGCGACGCGGCGGCTGGTCATAGCCACCGCTGCTGGAGCCATCACCGAAGGAAGAACCACCGTAGCTGAAGGAGACGCGGTGGCCGCCAAGGACAGGCTCGCCCTCGTCCTCATCGCGACCGTCACCAAGGCCAAGCACCTCCTCGCCGTCGTTCGCCTCGGGGCAGCACCCGTCACGGCGACCATCCTCTCCGAACACTCTCACGTAGAGGGTCGACTCACCATCATACCTGAAGTGGAGAGTGCAACGCCTGCCCAGGCCGCGTGCGCGGGTGAACATTTGCCAGCCGCGGGCTAGGGCTACGTTGCCCGCGGCGGAGGTCTCGACTGTGACCCAAGAGGCCCTGCTGCAGCAGCCATCCGCCTGCAGCCAGAGCACGCCCGGACCAGGGGCCGGCAGTTCACCGGCGAAGAAGCGTGGAAGTTGGAGCCAGTTCCCGGACGGGCTCTCCGACCAGACAACGAACTCCGACGACACCTCAGACGAATGGAAGCGCGGGCGGGGAGGCCGCGCCACTCGCGCCCCTCCCCTGTCGGCTGGACCGCCATGGATGGGACAATCCCCTCCGCGCGCCGTGGCGCCTCCTCAACGGTGGGCCACGGTGGGGGTCGCGGCGTGCTTGCACGGCCGGCCACGGCTGCGCTTGGGCGCCGGGAAACCGGGGCCCTCGCGAGGGGCCTTTCCTTTCTCAGCAGCAGAGAACTTCTTCCGTGGCGCCATCGGTGGCACTGCAAGCAATGGACCAGAGAAACAAGCGAGCGAGGAACAGATGGACAATGGGGGCTCCGCCCCCCTCCCATTGATAGCCAGAGAAGGCCAACCGGCATCTCCCACGATCGCAGGTAATGATGGTTTTCCTTGCATGTCACAGGGACTTGTCAAATCATGCAGCTGCCGAGGCAGCATGGAGAAGCGGAGACGCCCATGTCCAATCAACCACCACGCGTCGATCGAGGCCGCGGGCTTTTGGGGCCCGCGGCGCCCCGGACTTGACCCTTGGCTTCGCTGCGAAGCCAAGTCCGATAACACCTTAGGCCCGGGGGCTACTGTCGGCGTTCTAGGAATGGGGGTCCCCAGACTTGCCTGCCTACGGCCCACGGCGTGGCTAAGCAGCAGGCCGTACGGCCCATCTTCATCAACAAGGCATCCAAGACCCTCGCGAGGGTCCAAGCCTCGCGAGGCGGACGATGCAAGACCTCCTCTGGAGTGGCCTAGCCAGGCGGGCTCACGAGGAGCGGAAATATCAAGGTGGGGCATACCTCACGAGACTCTCGTGACGTGAGCCATGACGAATGGTGCCAGGCGGGTACCAGGCGGGCGCTAGTGCGTGCAGCGTCCCCATTTCCTCTTTGGTGATAAGGAGGCAAGCGTGGGCGAAGAGTACTGAGGCATCAGGCAAAGGTTGCCATATTGGTGCAACAAGACCAAGACCAGGAGGACAACAAGGCGGAGGTCATCGTGGAGCCCAAGACGGCGTCACCCCATGGCTTTTCGCAGGCGAAGACCGCTTTTGTCAGGATAGCTTGTACTAGTTGTTCCCCTTAGAATTTTCCCGCCGTTGTTGGCTCCCTTCCCGCTCGATATTTGGGAAGAGGACCAGGGCCTCTATAAATAGGATAAGCCACCACAGTAGGAGGCAAGAGAGCTTGAACTGAAGCAGGCCTGCGTAGATCAAATCCACACACCACAAGTTCATACGCACAAGAATACCTCAACCTCAGGAGGCTATTCCTCTCTTGTACTGTTCATCATCAGCCCAAGAGGCAATCCACCACCACCACACTGGAGTAGGGTATTACACCACAACGGTGGCCCGAACCAGTATAAACCCCGTGTCTCTTTTTGTGTTGAGATTTCGTCGAGTTCGTCCGCAAGATCCTAGCGAGCTAGAGCGTAGGTCGGTAGGAGGGAAAGACTTCGCGTGCACCCCAGTATTCGAACCTTAAGGGTTTGCCGGAACCCCACATCCGACATATACCACATCACAACAATTTTAATAGCATGTTGGCACGCAAGATAAACCATTATAACTCATAGCTAATCAAGCATGGCACGAGCAACTATGATCTCTAATTGTCATTGCAAACATATTTGTTCATAATAGGCTGAATCAGGAATGATGAACTCATCATATTTACAAAAACAAGAGAGGTCGTGTTCATACCAGCTTTTCTCATCTCAGTCAGTCCATCATATATCGTCATAATTGCCTTTCACTTGCAGAACCGAACGATGTGAAAAAATAATAAGAGTGCATGTGCATTGGACTAAGCTGGAATCTGCGAGCATTCAATAAAAAGGAGAATACAAGGCAATATGGGCTCTTGGTTAAATCAACAATAATGTATATAAGAGCCACTTCAACAATTTAATCATGGTCTTCTCCTATTGACCCCGAAAGAAAAGAAAATAAATAAAACTATTTACACGGGAAAGCTCCCAACAAGCAAAAGAAGAACGGGAAATCTTTTTGGGTTTTCTTTTTAATCATTACTACTACAGCACGAATAGTAAACTAAATATAAGTTACTACTAATTTTTTTGGTTTTTCTTAAAGTTTATCAAACACACAAGAAGAAAGCAAGAAAAAGAAACATACTAGCATGGATATTACAGTGAAAGAGTATGAGCACCGACATCTAGCAAAGAGTGTGTGTAAACATAAATGTAATGTCAGTGGGAAATACGTACTCCCCCAAGCTTAGGCTTTTGGCCTAAGTTGGTTCATTGCCAAGCATGGCCTGGCGGATATCCGTAGTTGTATCTGGGTTCGTACTGAGATGCAGTGGCTATCGCCTCCTGAGCTGCAGCGTGGCGGCGAGCTGCCTCCGCCCTCCTCTCGTACTCATCTTCCTCCTCTCTGTAATAACATATATTCCTTTTGCCTGATAATCAAAGAAGGCAGGAGTAGGGAGAGTAATACGGATAGCACGACGTCTGTCAAAGATTAAGCGATACCGGAGAGGTGATTCATTCCTATCGACAAAGTGGTGGTGGACCATAGCATTATAGTCTAAATAACTAGGAGGCAACTCAATATCATCCTCACGAACGTCCACACCAAGAAAATCACCTAAGCGGGTTGCATAAATTCCTCCAAAGAAATCTCCATTAAATCTATTATGATGCAACCTACGTGCAACAATGGCTCCCAAATTATAAGATTTGTCTCCTAACACAGCACTCCTAAGAATTCTAAGGTCAGGGACACACATATGGCATGCTTCATCTTTACCATTTATGCACCTACCTATGAAGAGAGCAAAATAATGTATAGCAGGAAAATGAATGCTCCCTATGGTAGCTTGTGATATATCTCTAGATTCCCCCACGGTTATACTAGCAAGAAAATTTCTAAATTAAGATTTGCGAGGTTCACTAGCACCACCCCATTGTGGAAGTTTGCAAGCGGTAAAATCCTCTAAGTCTATAGTATAAGATTTTTCATAAAGATCAAACAGGACAGTTGGGGAATTACGTGAATATGAAAATTTAAACCTCCTCACAAATAAACTAGTGAGATAGTGGTATTGGCTGCACTTCACTGCCTCGAAGCTCACAAGATAAGCGTTCCGCAAATATGCGTTAAATTCTTCCTTGATTCCTGCTCGATCGATAAATTTCCCTGAAGGCCATTCACAAGGCCGCACTGGAGCGTCCCTTGGTGGCTCATCGTCAGCATCACGCACTACAATCCTAGGTCCTTGTTTCCTTGAAGAACAACCTTGGAACATTTCCGTAAGCATATTTCTTCCTCTGAATTTTTTTTGAAATTTTAGTAACTTCAAATAAAAGTAAACCAAACTCAACAAAATTGATAGCAACTACTCCTACAACTGCCTAGAGACTATATCATGCATTAGAACTACTTGGAACCATATAAATTTTACATGCAAGCTCAAGAACGTGGTCACCTAGGCAGCACAAATTTGCAATGAATAGAGCACAAGAAAAAAACTAATAGGACCAATGGAGGAGTCACATACCAAGGAACAATCCCCCCAAGCAGTTTTGTGAGAGATGCTTTGAGCAAGGAGATCGAAAATTGCAGCAAAATGAGCTAGAAATCGTGCTTGAGCTGGATATTGGTGTTTGTGCGAGGAAGAAGGAGTGTGTGGGTCCAGGAATAAGTGGAGGGGTCCACCATGGGCCCACGAGGCAGGGGGCACGCCCAGGGGGTAGGGCGTGCCCTACACCCTCGTGGCCAGGTGCTTGCCCCTCCTGCTGAGTTCTCAGTGCTAGATATTCTAAACTATTCCAGAAAAAATCATATTCCATTTTCAGGGCATTTGGAGAAATTTTATTTTTGGGGTATTTTATATTGCACGGATAAATCAGAAAACAGACAGAAAAATACTATTTTTACTTTATCTATACCAATATAAAAAGACCCAAAGGGGCAGATCCAATTAATCTCGTCCATTAAATCATGTCAATCCAATGACCTAGACTGCTTCAATGTCGAGCGCTCAACACGTTTAGCGTGCAGTTAATTTCATGTCAAAAATAGTGTTAATCACATAGTAATACGCAAATAATATCATACTTAATATCCGCATGCACTTAATATACTTCTAAATTAACGTGCATTGCACGTACATATTGACTAGTTTCAACTAAATAACAGAAAGTAGAAAGAGGGTACAGAAGGTTCTGCCTTCTAGTTTCATCCATCTCATGCTCATCAGAAAGAATCCACTAACAAGGTTGATCAAGTCTTGTTAACAAACTCATTCCGATAACATGGAACCGGAGAAATTTCGAATAACACTATATTTACCTCAACGAGGATATGCACATCCCCTATAATAAGAATATCATATTTCTTCTTGACAAGAGGGAAGAGGAAATTCAAAACCTCCAAAAATAATCAATGGAATTTTTCCAATAGAATTGATACTGTGGACTTGAGGTTGTTTCCTCGGAAAGTGTATCGTATGCTCATTACCATTAACATGAAAACTGACACTGCCTTTGTTACAATCAATAACAGCCCCAGCAGTATTCAAAAAAGGTCTTCTAAGAATAATAGATATACTATCGTCCTCGGGAATATCAAGAATAACAAAGTCCGTTAAAATAGTAACGTTTGCAACCACAACAGGCACATCCTCACAAATACCGACAGGTATAGCAGTTGATTTATCAGCCATTTGCAAAGATTTCAATAGGTGTCAACTTATTCAAATCAAGTCTACGATATAAAGAGAGAGGCATAACACTAACACCGGCTCCAAGATCACATAAAGCAGTTTTAACATAGTTTCTTTTAATGGAGCATGGTATAGTAGGTACTCCTGGGTCTCCTAGTGTCTTAGGTATTCCACCCTTAAAAGTATAATTAGCAAGCATGGTGGAAATTTCAGCTTCCGGTATCTTTCTTTTATTTGTAACAATTTCTTTCATATACTTAGCATAAGGATTCATTTTGAGCATGTCAGTTAATCACATACGCAAAAAGATAGGTCTAATCATTTCAGCAAAGTGCTCAAAATCCTCATCATCCTTTTTCTTGGATGGTTTGGGAGGAAAAGGCATTGGTTTCTGAACCCATGGCTCTCTTTCTTTACCATGTTTCCTAGCAACAAAGTCTCTCTTATCATAAAGTTGATTCTTTGATTGTGGGTTATCAAGATCAACAGCAGGTTCAATTTCTACATCATTGTCATTGCTAGGTTGAGCATCATCATGAACATCATCATTAACATTTTCATTAGGTTCAAGTTCATTACCAGATTGTGTTTCAGCATCAGAAATAGAAATAGCATTTGGATTCTCAGGTGGTTCAGCAATAGGTTCACTAGAAGCATACAAAGTCCTATCATTTTTCTTTTTCTTCTTTTTAGAAGGACTAGGTGCATCAATATTATTTCTCTAAGAATCTTGTTCAATTCTCTTAGGGTGGCCTTCAGGATACAAAGGTTCCTGGGTCATCTTACCAGTTCTAGTAGCCACTCTAACAGCATAATCATTTTTCTTACTATTCATTTCATTGAGAAAATCATTTTGAGCTTTAAGTACTTGTTCTACTTGAGTGGTAACCATAGAAGCATGTTTACTAATGAGTTTAAGTTCACCTTTAACATTAGCCATATAATCACCCAAGTGCTCAAGCATATCAGAATTATATTTCAATTATCTACCAAAATAAGCATTGAAGTTTTCTTGTTTGACAATAAAATTATCAAACTCTTCTAAGCATTGTCTAGCAGATTTATAGTGAGGAATATCACCTTCATCAAATTTATAGAGAGAATTTACCTTTACTACCGTGGTCGGGTTATCAAGACCATGAGTTTCTTCAATAGGTAATGGATTAAGATCATATGTTTCTTCAACAAAGTGTAGAATAAGACCATGTATTTCTTCAATAGGAGGTAAATTCTTAACATCTTCAGCTTTAATACCCTTTTCTTTCATATATTTCTTTGCCTCTTGCATATCTTGAGGACTGAGAAATAGAACACCCCTCTTCTTCGGAGTTGGTTTAGGAATCCAATTATTTTCATTTGTCAACATATTATTCAATAGAATTTCAGCTTCATCCGGTGTTCTTTCCTTGAAAACAGAACCAGCACAACTATCCAGGTAATCTCTGGAAGCATCGGTTAGTCCATTATAAAAGATATCAAGTATTTCATTTTTCTTGAGAGGATGATCAGGCAAAGCATTAAGTAACTTGATAAGCCTCCCCCAAGCTTGTGGGAGACTCTCTTCTTCAATTTGCACTAAGTTGTATATATCCCTTAAAGCAGCTTGTTTCTTATGAGCAGGGAAATATTTAGCAGAGAAGTAATAAATCATATACCGGGGACTACGCACACAACCAGGATCAAGAAAATTAAACCATATCTTAGCATCACCCTTTAATGATAACGGAAATATTTTAAGGATATAAAGGTAGCGAGATCTCTCATCATTAGTGAATAGGGTGGCTATATCATTTAATTTAGTAAGATGTGCCACAACAGTTTCAGATTCATAGCCATGAAAAGGACCAGATTCAACCAAAGTAATTATATCAGGATCAACAGAGAATTCATAATCCTTATCAGTAACACAGATAGGTGAAGTAGCAAAAGCAGGGTCAGGTTTCATTCTAGCATTAAGAGATTGCTGCCTCCATTTAGCTAATAACCTCTTGATCTCATATCTATCTTTGCAAGCTAAAATAGCTAAAGCAGCTTCTTTTTTGAAAACATAACCCTCGGGAATAACAGGCGAGTCTTCATCATCACTTTCAATAATTTCTTTCTCTCTAACCCTAGCAATTTGTTCATCAAGAAATTCACTAAGTGGCATAGTAGTATCAAGCATGGAAGTAGTTTCATCCTAAGTATCATGCATAGCAGAAGTGGCATCATCAATAACATGCGACATATCAGAACGAATAGCAGAAGAAGGTTTACGTGTCGCAAGCTTACTCAAAACAGAAGGTGAATCAAGTGCAAAGCTAGATGGCAGTTCCTTACCTCCCCTTGTAGTTGAGGGATAAATTGTTGTCTTAGCGTCTTTCAAGTTCTGCATAGTGACCAGCAGATATAAATCCCAAGTGACTCAAAGAATAGAGCTATGCTCCTCGGCAACGGCGCCAGAAAATAGTCTTGATAACCCACAAGTATAGGGGATCGCAACAGTTTTCGAGGGTAGAGTATTCAACCCAAATTTATTGATTCGACACAAGGGGAGCCAAAGAATATTCTCAAGTAGTAGCAGTTGAGTTGTCAATTCAACCACACCTGGATAACTTAGTATCTGCAGCAAAGTGTTTAGTAGCAAAGTAATATGATAGTAGTTGTAGCGGTAACATAAGTAACGGTAGCAAGAGTAATATTTTTGGTGTTTTGTAGTGATTGTAACAGTAGCAACAGAAAAGTAAATAAGCGAAGAACAATATGTGACAAGCTCGTAGGATTTGGATCGGTGATGAAGAATTATGCCGGATGCAGTTCATCATGTAACGATCATAACATAGGGTGACACAGAACTAGCTCCAATTCATCAATGTAATGTAGGCATGTATTCCGAATATAGTCATACGTCTTTGATGGAAAAGAACTTACATGACATCTTTTGTCCTACCCTCCCGTGGCAGCGGGGTCCTAATGGAAACTAAGGGATATTAAGGCCTACTTTTAATAGAGTACCGGAACAAAGCATTAGCACATAGTGAATACATGAACTCCTGAAACTATGGTCATCACCGGGAGTGGTCCCGATTATTGTCACTTCGGGGTTGCCGGATCATAACACATAGTAGGTGTGAGGGAGTCCTGGACTAGGGGGTGTCCGGATAGCCGAACTATCATCACGGCCGGACTCCAAGACTATGAAGATACAAGATCGAAGACTTCGTCCCGTGTCCGGATGGGACTTTCCTTGGCGTGGAAGGCAAGCTTGGCGATACGGATATGTAGATCTCCTACCGTTGTAACCGACTCTGTGTAACCCTAACATATCTGGTGTCTATATAAACCGGAGGGTTTTAGTCTGTAGGACGAACAACAATCATACCATAGGCTAGCTTCTAGGGTTTAGCCTCCTTGATCTCGTGGTAGATCTACTCTTGTACTACCCATATCATCAATATTAATCAAGCAGAGTAGGGTATTACCTCCATCGAGAGGGCCCGAACCTGGGTAAAAACATCATGTCCCTTGTCTCCTGTTACCATCCGCCTAGACGCACAGTTCGGGACCCCCTACCCGAGATCCGCCGGTTTTGACACCGACATTGGTGCTTTCATTGAGAGTTCCTCTGTGTCGTCACCGATAGGCCCGATGGCTCCTTCGATCATCAACAACGACGCGGTCCAGGGTGAGACTTTTCTCCCCGGACAGATCTTCGTATTCGGCGGCTTTGCACTGCGGGCCAATTCGCTTGGCCATCTAGAGCAGATCGAAAGCTACGCCCCTGGCAATCAGGTCAGATTTGGAAGTTTAAACTATAAGGCCGATATCCGTGGAGACTTGATCTTCGACGGATTCGAGCCGCGGCCAAGCGTGCCGCACTGTCTCGATGGGCATGATCTAGCTCTGCAGCTGAACAGTGCCTTGGAGGCCGCACCCGCATCCGCTCCGACCCTTAATCCGGAGCCGGATTCCCCGATCGAGGATGGGTGGTTGGACACCGCCTCGGGGGCTATGATCCCTACGGCGATCGAGCCGAACTCCATCCCTGTCCTTTGCGAAGACCTTGACTCCAGGGTGCCGGACTCCTCTCCGGACTCCGAACCCTCCACGCCCCTGCCAATCGAATTCGATTGGGCGCCGGTTATGGAGTTCACTGCCACGGACATCTTTCAGCACTCGCTCTTTGGCGACATCCTGAATTCACTAAAGTCTCTATCTTTATACGGAGAGCCATGGCCGGACTACGGTCAGGAAGGTTGGGATGCAGACGACGAAGAAATTCAACGCCCACCCACCACCCACTTTCAGAGCCACTGCCGAAAAGCTTACACGGCGTGCTCGATTTCGACTCCGAAGACATCGACGGTATGGACGACGATGTAGGAGAAAACCATGAACCAGCACCTATAGGATGCTGGACAACCACCTCATCCCATGATGTATACATGGTGGATACACCTAAAGGAAATGAAGACGAGGAACAACGGACGCTACGAAGGATACAACAGTCAAAACGGCAACGTAAACACCGAACAAAGTCCCGCCTCAACAGAGAACCAGCCTAGAGCAGGACGAACCGGTTGACGACGAACACGCTATCGAGCAATCGTCCGAACAAGACAACTTGGATAAACAACCCGTCCCCTGCGAAGACAACAGTCCGGACGATCTCACGCTGGACAAATTGTTGGAGGAAAATAATCTCCAGAAAAGGCTCGTTGCCACTGCGCGTAGCCTGAAAAAGCAGAAGCGGAGGCTCAAAACAGCGGAAGATGCATTCAGGATCAGATGGAGCAAAGTGTTCAACACCGCAGACAAATACGGGATAGTCGCCGAACAAAGAGCTATCCAAAGAGAAAACTACTGCCCGAATTTGACGAAGAGGCCATAGAGCCCCCACAATCAAAAAATAAGAAGGCCACCCGGTCGGATGGACGACCCCACGGCAAAAAGAGAGCGGCAAATAGCGCCGCACACAAGTCGGCACGCGATCCTCATGAGGATTCACATCAAAAGGATGGCCCAGTTAGGTCCATCTATGGGCCGAGAAAGCAAGCTCTTCAAAGCAATGCAACACGCCAAATATCCGAACATCACGGCACACCCAAATACAGGGGCGCCAGACACCCCTATGTTTCACCGATGAGGTGCTGGATCATGAATTTCCAGCGGGATTCAAGCCCATAAACATAGAGGCATACGACGGAACAACAGACCCTAGAGTCTGTATTGAGGATTACTTCCTCCACATACACATGGCTAGAGGAGACGATCTCCACGCCATAAAATACTTACCCGTCAAACTCAAAGGGCCAGCTCGGCATTGGCTTAAAAGCCTCCCCGAAAATACCATTGGAAGCTGGGAAGAGCTCGAGGATGCATTTCGGTCAAATTTTCAGGGGACCTATGTCCGCCCTCCGGATGCGCATTTATCTAAGTCACATAACTCAACAGCCCGGAGAGTCAGCCCGTAATTTCGGAACAGGTTCCTTACTAAAAAGAACCAAATAGTCGACTGTCCGGACGCCGAAGCCTTAGCAGTCTTCAAACACAACGTCCGAGAGGAATGGCTCGCCACACACCTCGGCCATGAAAAGCCAAGAACAATGGCCGCATTAACAAGCCTCATGACCCGCTTTTGCGCGGGAGAGAATAGCTGGCTAGCAAGATGCAGCACCAGCGACCCAAGTACATCCGAAATCAGGGATGGAAATGGGAAACCACGGCGCAACAAGGACCAGCGCCGGATTAAGAGGAACGGTCCAAAGAGCGCGGCAGTCAACGCCGGATTCAAAAGCTCACGGCAGAACAATAAAAAACTGCCCCTCAAGGACAATAGCGATGAGCTATCCAATTTAAACAAAATCTTGGACAAGATATGTCAAATCCACAGTACTCCCGGGAGGCCTGCAAACCATACCCACAGAGATTGTTGGGTCTTCAAAAAGTCCGGCAGACTCAATGCCGAACACAAGGGGCTCAGCACCAAGTGAAGATGACGACGAGCACCACAAGCAGAGCCCCGGAAAACAAAAGAATTTCCCACAAGAGGTTAAAACAGTAAACTCACTTCACGTGATCAAAGGGAGAAACAGAGCGGCGCCCACTAAAATGCGCACCGCACATTGGTTGTCAAAACCAATCACCTTTGACCATCAGGACTATTCCGAAAGTATTCGGAACGCAGGATGGACTGCCTTGATATTAGATCCTATAATCGACGGATTCCAATTTACACAAGTCCTCATGGATGGCGGCAGTGACATAAACCTGATATATCAGGACACAATCCACAGAATGGGGATAGACCCAACCAAAATTCGCCGTAGCAACACCTCCTTTAAAGGAGTAATGCCAGGCCCATATGCCCATTGTACGGGCTCCATACTGCTAGAAGTTGTGTTTGGTTCATCCGACAACTTCCGTCGTGAAAGGTTAATCTTCCATGTCGCCCTGTTCAAAATTATCCATCAAGCACTATTGGGACGCGAAGCTTTCGCCCGCTTTAACGCAATACCGCATTATGCATCTCTAACACTTAAAATGCCCGGTCCACGCGGCATCATCTCATTAAAAGGAAGTACTAAGTGTTACTTGAGCACGGAGGAACGTGAGACTGCCTTGACAGCCCCACACCTATCCGGCTCCGCTAGTTAAAAAGCCTGAATTGGTCATTCAAACCCCGGACACGGCTAGACGAGTCCGGTGCCTACTAGTGGCATACCCCCACAAGGGGCTGCAAGCATGTATCACAAGAGACAATAAAGCTCAATTTTATTCACTTCTTCGAATCGTACTCTGTTTATTTAATATAAAGTACATCTTTCACACGATCTTTTTTCATTTAAACTAAGTTCCTCTCTTTTACAGATGAACAACGTGCTACACCCGTCCAGGATACGGCACAACGAAGACACAGGCGCAGACGTGTAGTAGAGACCTGTTGCAAGGATTCTTTTCAGATTAAGACCCTGCGTAAACCTTTTTTACTGTCTCTTGTTGATATACATCCCCCGGTTTCTTACTATAACCGAGGAGGAGGCTGGCGTTTTGGCATTGGCCGCACTAGAATTTTTGCGCGTACCTGGACACCAGGGGCTTAGGGCATTATTCTGCCCGTTTTTATAAAGACCGAATACCTTAGGGAGTATTCGGCGTCTCGAGTTAGGCCTTATATGCATCAGCTCCGAATCAGGTCTTTGGTCAAATGTTGGGTTTGCCCGGCTCCTGTGTTTTGCTGCCTTACATTCCGTTTTATCGGCTAACGCGGCACCAGGAGAACTACTGCGATTGTGCCCCGGTTCGGCCGGGCGAGCACCTCGGTAGAGAAAAGCCGAAAACTGACTGTCATGATATAGCGAGAGACTGGTCAACCACTCGATGACTAATCGGAATGTTTATAATTCCTCCGCATTAATGAAGGACCGGTTTTCGTCAGCACATACGCACTTTGAATTCGAGAGAGTGCGGTGCCCCCAGGGTCTATATAGTAGCCCCACCCTCGAACTCCTATGGCTAAGTGAAAGTGATAAAGTATTATAGCCCGGTTGCCTAGTTTGCTACGCTACCACCTCCTTAACAGGACCAAGACGTTGGATTAAGTGTGCAAGAGCGCCTTCTTTGCAAACACCCCCGCACTATGTGCGTGGGGGTTGAAGCCAAGGACTGCCATCTTTCAGGTTATATATACATATACTTATACGGCCGCACAGGGAGTAGTCTACTACTTGAAAGCACAAGTATAAAAAGCTCTTATATTATATTGAAACATTGTTTTCACAAATCATACATGTCATTTAAACATAATATCCTTCGAGCACTGTGTCTCTATTAAACGAGCGCCCGGCATGACTTCCTCAAAGTAGTGCTCGGCAGGTACTCGGCTTTTGTCCAAATCTTGAGATGCAACGTCGGTGGCCTCCATATCTGCCCAGTATGTCTTGACACGGGCCAGAGCCATCTGCGCTCCCTCAATACACGCCGACCGCCTCATTGCATCGATACGCGGTACCGCACCAAGAAACTGCTGCACTAAACCAAAATAACTCTTCAGCTGGGTTTCGCCCGGACACAAATGAGTCATGACATGCTGCATGGCAAGTCCGGACAGTTGATTCAGCTCGGCCCATTCGGCCAACCGATCGGTCAACGGAAGAAGACGCTCCGGACTATGGAATTGCGACCAATATAGCTCTTCCCTTTTGTGCCCCTTCCGCCTCGGAAGTGCTCAATCGCGTCGCGGCCTTCGCCGCTAAGTCCAGATAAGCATCCTCCAAACTCCACAACTTGTCCAATTGAGCATACTTTGGATCCGTATATTTCCTCCGCAGCAGAAACAGTTTTCCAGCCGCAATTGCCCCGGCCTGACTCAGCTCCTCCTTGGCAGCTCTCAAAGCCGAATGGGCATTCTTGGATTCGGCGGTGGCCTTCTTCAGGACCTCTTGCTCCACTTGACGTTATTTTTCGAGAACCTCGCAGCGATCGGCAGCATTCTTCAACTTTCTGGCCATATCGGCCATTTCCTCTTTGCTTCGCAAAGTGAGCAGCCGTTAAACTTCTAGCTCTTCGGTCGCCCTTAAAGCGGCCGCATTACAATTTCTGGCTTGCTCTTTCGCTCGGGCGAGTTCCGCCCGAAGCTCCCCCACAGCAGCGGCACCATCTGCATTAAGCATACAAATAGTAAGACATGGGCGTCAATCTCCCTTACCAGGTGTCCACGCAGGAGTCGCATACCTTGCGATCGTCAAACCGTTTATTGACCAGCGCGATGTCCGCATCCGCCTCGTCAAGTTGCCGCTTTAGTTCGGCATATTCATCAGTCCGGCTGGCCACCGGACGCCCCGCCACCTGTTTAGGAGCGGAGATATGTTATAACTGGGATTTTGATCCTCGGTCCGCTGTCAATTTTGACAACATACCGAGTCTCAGAGCTACTATCTATACAGGGCGCACTCTATATGCATAACTGTCAGAAGGTACATCATTTTTGCGTACCTCAAACCCCGTCAGTAAGCTTCTGACGGCTTCATGCAATCCACTCTCCGCAGATGCAATCCTTTCAATCACCGTACCCATTAGAGCATGGTGATCTTCTGAGATAGCCGCTCGCCCGAAAGGCAGATCCTTCACCTCCTCGACCAAGCACACCACTTGGCGCCGGACCTTCCGGCCTCGCCGGACTTGGGGAACCCTCCATGACGACACCTTAGGATCGTTAAGCCTCGCATGAGGGTGCGATCGGTGGAGGCGTTCGCTCTCCATCATCTCTGGAAGAAGATCCCCAAGACGAGCTCACGAGAAGGGCTGAGATCCGAACTACAAGGTACAATTTCGGTTATCTTCATAAATAAATAGAGGGATGTTCCTGATTCACAAGACCCATTATATTCACTTACGGCTCGCTGGAGGGCTGATCCCCTTGGGGAAATAGTGCGGCTGGGTTACTTCCTAGCGCCGGACTCTCTGATGAAGATTCCTTTCCCTTCTTTGAGCCATTGACCTCCGGATCTTCCGAAGCAGTCCTCTTCTCTCCTCGGAAGACGGGACTTTTAAACCCTCCTTCCTTGATAGACTCCTTCATAGAGGCAGTTTCTTCCACGCTCTCCCCTTCGCCTTCTTCAGAGGGCGCGGCCTTCAACATCTTGGCCAGCATGGGATCCGGCGTGGTCTCTGGGAGGGGAGCCGGACACCTTATTAACTTTGCCTTGGCTATCCACTCCTGTTCAAGAAACAGCTCCTTTAAAGGGCATATATATATATAGTAAATGAATGAACAGCCTGTCCGGTTACCGGACTCCTTACCTGAGTATATGGGCGATTGCAGCTTAGCCCTGCGTCCTCAGTCAGGTCCGGACACTTCTCTTGTGATCCGAAGAACAGTTTATACATCTCCATGGGCGTCGTGCCCATAAAATTTTGGTGAGCTCGCGGTCCCTCCGGATTAAATTCCCACAGTGAGGGGCGACGTCACAGGCGTATAGGCGCCGAATCAACATGACTTGCGCCACTGCAACCAGATTGATCTCTCTTTCTTGGAGGTCACGAATACGGCCCTGCAGCAAGGGAACGTCCTTGGACGGCCCCCAGTCGTGCCCCTTGTTGGCCCATGACGCCAGCCGCTGTGGTGGACCTGAGCGGAAGGCAGGGAGTGCCGCCCATTTGGTGCCCCGGGGAGCGGTGATATAAAACCACTCCCGTTGCCACAAACCGAGCTCCTCTTTAAAAGAGCCCTCGGGCCATGGAGCATCAGCACATTTGCTTATGACCGCCCTCCAAGACTCTGCTTGTTTCCCCCGATCATCTTTGGCTCCACCTTGAAGGTCTTGAGCCACAATCCAAAGTGGGGGTAATATGGAGGAAGGCCTCACATATGACAATGAATGACGAGATATGGAGGATGGACTCGGATTCAAGTCATGGAAATCCAGCCCATAATAAAACATGAGCCCCGCACAAAGGGATCCGTCGGGAAGCCTAAACCCGAAGGAAGTGAGACACGAACACCACGTTCTCCCGGGCTCGAGTGGGAATGACCTGCCCTGAGCAGGCAACCTATGCGAGATCTCGCCGGTTAGATACCGGGCGTCTCGCAGCTTTAGCACATCTTCTTCCGTTCACGGAGGAAGACATCCATCGGCCGTCTTTGGTCGGAGCCGGACATCTTCAAGGTCCAAGCGCTGAATCAAGCTTTGGGCGTTAGAACTCGGAGCGTGAGGCGAACTCGATGGAGGGTGTAAAAAGAAGAGGGCCTTGGTCTCATTATAAAGAGGTTGAATACCAAGAGCCCACCCCGTGGTCGACTAGGACTCGCCTTTGATAGAGGAGGCGTGCAGACGGGCACGGTTGGGTTACCCACGTCCGTATTGATGAGAATCCCGGAATAAGGGGGCACGATCTATGCTTTGATAAGACATGCCAAGGAAACCGCCTCGCTAAACGCGCTAAGGCGGAACGGTAAAAAATAATTCATAAAAAGGCCTGGCCGTGGTGTGATGTCACGCCGCGGAATACGTCAGCAGATCTGTGCAAAAGTTATTCTCTACGGTGGTATGTGGAACTTGTTTTGCAGAGCCGGACACTATCCTCATGTTCAAAACCTTCCATGAAGTATTCGGAGGAGGAACCCGCCTTGCAATGCCGAAGACAATATGCGCGCCGGACTCGTCGTCATTGAAGCCTGGTTCGTGGGCTACCGAGGGAGTCCTGGACTAGGGGTGTCCGGATAGTCAACTATCATCACGGCCGGACTCCAAGACTATGAAGATACAAGATTGAATACTTCGTCCCGTGTCCGGATGGGACTTTCCTTGGCGTGGAAGGCAAGCTTGGCGACACGGATATGTAGATCTCCTACCGTTGTAACCGACTACAGGTAACCCTAACCTATCATGTGTCTATATAAACTGGAGGGTTTTAGTCCGTAGGATCTAACAACAATCATACCATAGGCTAGCTTCTAGGGTTTAGCCTCCTTGATCTCGTGGTAGATCTACTCTTGTACTACCCATATCATCAATATTAATCAAGCAGAGTAGGGTATTACCTCCATCGAGAGGGCCCGAACCTGGGTAAAAACATCGTGTCCCTTGTCTCCTGTTACCATCCTCCTAGACGCACAGTTCGGGACCCCCTACCCGAGATCCGCCGGTTTTGACACCGACAAGGTGACTATAGAGTTGCAAGATAGGATCAAGAACTTACATATATTCATGAAAACATAATAGGTTCAGATCTGAAATCATGGCACTCGGGCCCTAGTGACAAGCATTAAGCATAGCAAAGTCATAGCAACATCAATCTCAGAACATAGTGGATACTAGGGATCAAACCGTAACAAAACTAACTCGATTACATGATAGATCTCATCCAACCCATCACCGTCCAGCAAGCCTACGATGGAATTACTCACGCACGGCGGTGAGTGATACGTCTCCAACGTATCTATAATTTTTGATTGCTCCATGGTATATTATCTACTCTTTAGGACCATATTGGGCTTTATTTTCCACTTTTATATTACTTTTGGGACTAACCTATTAACCGGAGGCCCAGCCCAGATTTGCTGTTTTTTTTGCCTATTTCAGTGTTTCGAAGAAACGGAATATCATTTAATAGAGCATTGTCCCCCCAAAAAAAGAGAAGGCCAAAAGAAAAAAAAAGGCCCAAAATAAGGGGAAATAAAAAGGGGCAATGTTACTATCTCCTTTTCCACACTTGTGCTTCAAAGTAGCACCATGTTCTTCATATAGCGAGTCTCATATATTGTGCTTCAAAGTAGCACCATGTTTTTCATATAGAGAGTTTCATATGTTGTCACTTTCATATACTAGTGGGAATTTTTCATTATAGAACTTGGCTTGTATATTCCAACGATGGGCTTCCTCAAATGCCCTAGGTCTTCGTGAGCAAGCAAGTTGGATGCACACCCACTTAGTTTCTTTTGTTGAGCTTTCATACATTTATAGCTCTAGTGCATCCGTTGCATGGCAATCCCTACTCCTTGAATTAACATCAATTGATGGGCATCTCCATAGCCCGTTGATTAGCCTCGTTGATGTAAGACCTTCTTCTTTTTTTGTCTTCTCCACATAACCCCCATCCTCATATTCTATTCCACCCATAGTGCTATGTCCATGGCTCCCGCTCATATATTGCGTGAAAGCTTATAGGTTTGAGATTACTAAAGTATGAAACAATTGCTTGGCTTGTCATCGGGGTTGTGCATGATGAGAGCATTCTTGTGTGACGAAAATGGAGCATGACTAAACTATATGATTTTGTAGGGATGAACTCTCTTTGGCCATGTTATTTTGAGAAGACATAATTGCTTAGTTAGTATGCTTGAAGTATTATTATTTTTATTTCAATATGAACTTTTGTCTTGAATCTTTCGGATCTGAATATTCATACCACAATTAAGAAGAGTTACATTGAAATTATGCCTAGTAGCACTCCGCATCAAAAATTCTCTTTCTATCATTTACCTACTCGAGGACGAGCAGGAATTAAGCTTGGGGATGCCTGATACGTCTCCAACGTATCTATAATTTTTTATTGCTCCATGCTATATTATCTACTGTTTTGGACCATATTGGCCATTATTTTCCACTTTTATATTACTTTTGGGACTAACCTATTAACCAGAGGCCCAACCCAGATTTGCTGTTTTTGCCTATTTCAGTGTTTCGAAGAAACAAAATATCAAACGGAGTCCAAACGGAATGAAATCTTCGGGAACGTGATTTTCTCATCAGATAAGATCCAGGAGACTCTGACCTCGATCAAGAAAGGAGGGAGGCGGCCACGAGGGTGGAGGGCGCTCCCCCTGCCTCGTGGGCCCCCCGAAGCTCCACCGACGTACGCCTTCCTCCTATATATACCTACGTACCCCCAACAGAACAGATACGGAGCCAAAAACCTAATTCCACTGCCGCAACTTTCCATATCCATGAGATCCCATCTTGGGGCCTGTTCTGGAGCTCCGCCGGAAGGGGAATCCACCACGAAGGGCTTCTACATCATCATCATAGCCTCTCCGATGAAGTGTGAGTAGTTTACTTCAGACCTTCGGTTCCATAGTTAGTAGCTAGATGGCTTCTTCTCTCTTTTTGGATCTCAATACAATGTTCTCCCCCTCTCTCGTGGAGATCTATTTGATGTAATCTTCTTTTTGCAGTGTGTTTGTTGAGACCGTAGAATTGTGGGTTTATGATCAAGATTATCTATGAGCAATATTTGAATCTTCTCTGAATTCTTTTATGTATGATTGGTTATCTTTGCAAGTCTCTTCGAATTATCCGTTTGGTTTGGCCAACTAGATTGGTAGTTCTTGCAATGGGAGAAGTGCTTAGCTTTGGGTTCAATCTTGCGGTGTCCTTTCCCAAAGGATGTGAGGGGCAGCAAGGCACGTATTGTATTATTGCCATCGAGGATAACAAGATGGGGTTTTTATCATATTGCATGAATTTATCCCTCTACATCATGTCATCTTGCTTAAAGGCGTTACTCTGTTTTCATTAACTTAATACTCTAGATGCATGCTGGATAGCGGTCGATGAGTGGAGTAATAGTAGTAGATGCAGCAGGAGTCGGTCTACTTGTCTCGGACGTGATGCCTATATACATGATCATACCTAGATACTCTCATAACTATGCTCAATTACATCAATTGCTAAACAAGAATTGCTCACCCACCGTATGATACTTATGCTCTTGAGAGAAGCCACTAGTGAAATCTATGGCCCCGGTCTATTCTCATCATATTAATCTTCCTACGCTTTATTATTGCTTTGCTTTTTTACTTTGCCTTTTATTTTACTTTGCATCTTTATACCAAAAATACCTAAAATATTATCTATCATCTCTATCAGACCTCACTCTCGTAAGTGACCGTGAAGGGATTGACAACCCCTATTCGCGTTGGTTGCGAGGAGTTATTTGCTTTGTGTAGGTACAAGGGACTTGCGCGTGGCCTCCTACTGGATTGATACCTTGGTTCTCAAAAACTGAGGGAAATACTTACGCTACTCTGCTACATCATCCTCTCCTCTTCGTGGAAAACCAACGCAATCTCAAGACGTACTAGTGAGCATCATGAAATTGGTGATGGAGGATAGTTGATGATGACGGTGGCGACGAATCCCCCGCTCCGGAGACCCAAACGGACTCCAGATCAGCCCTCCCGAGAGGTTTTAGGGCTTGGCGGCGGCTCCATATCGTAAAACTCGATGAATCCTTCTCTCTGATTTTTTGCTTCCCGAAAGTGAATATATGGAGTTGGAGTTGAGGTCGGTGGATCGTCAGGGGCCCCACGAGGTAGGGGTGCGCCCTAGGGGGGCAGGCGCGCCCCCCACCCTCGTGGGCAGGGTGTGGGCCCCCTGACGTGGTTTTTTCTTCCAGTATTTTTCTTATTTTCCAAATAGATGTTCCGTGGAGTTTCAGGTCATTCCGAGAACTTTTGTTTCTGCACATAAATAACACCATGGAAAGTCTGCTGAAAACAACGTCAGTCCGGGTTAGTTCCATTCAAATCATGCAAGTTAGAGTCCAAAACAAGGGCATAAGTGTTTGGAAAAGTAGATACGACAGAGACGTATCTTCATTGTGATGAACGATATACATGAGCAAGGCGCCGAGTCACGAGTATGACCGTTTGTGTTGAGCCAGGTGAATACATGCTCGGTGTTCGCGGAGGCCTCCAGCAAACGTTTAAACAGTAATGTCACATACGCATAATTTTGGTTTTATTTCTTTCTCCACCGATGTAGGCCCGCATAGATAGATATATAAAGAACACGAGCTGATGAGGCGCATGTGGACTGTTTGACTAGTCAACCAGACAAATACGGAGCTATACGCTGAGCTAGTGACCGTATAATCACCATACTCGGTAATAAATGACCGGGATTGAAGGGGAATCCAAATTTCCTATCAAGACAAGTTCAATGACCGCCAATGCATTCTTCTCAGTAATAAATGACCAAGATTGAATGGGAATGCAAATTTCCTTTGTCTTCTGTCCTTGAGCTCTTGACAAACCAATGTACTTTACGGTTGTCCGGCCACTCCACCCCAGAGCTGTCACCAAGCATCGTTCATGCCACCGCACCGCACACTAACCGGTAAGGAAGCGATGGCATCCCCACCGTGCCGAGTTCCTCGCCGCCCACGACCGCACACAGAATGGTAGGCAAGCGGTGGCATCTTGCCGTGCCGAGTTCATCACCGCTCGCGACCTCACACCTATGTGGGCGGAATTTGAAGCTGCGAAGGCCGAATGGGCGGTAGCGCAAGAGGCGGCCAAAGCCGCACAGAGGGAGTGGAAAAGTCAGAAAGCACTCAAGAAAAGAGAGGCCCGCCGCCGCAAGAAAGAAGAGGACGCACGCACTGCTGCGGAGAGGTCGACGGAGATCCAAGCACAGTGGGGTGTCGCCGATAAAGCCGGGAAGGAGAACGACGGTGTCTGGCCAGCACGTGAGAAGTAGTAGTACTAGTAGTTAGTGTGTGTGCGTGTCGTCAGACGCTTGTTTAATTAATTACGAGCATGTAACAAGATTACTAGTTACTACTGTAGTTTTAGAGCAAATTACCAGTACATTAGCCTAGACTCAATGGAAACATTCCTATCCTATGCATCAAATGGCATATCTTTCTCTATAGGAATTGAGATGCATGTCATCTCACTTCCTATGATTTTCATATTCCTATAAAATTCATGTCCTATGAACCAAAGGAGGCCTCTGCTGGAGTAACTCATGTAGCTAGCAGTACTACTGGTACAGTAGTTTTCTTCAAGAAGCGGAATTCAACGAAGTTATGATGGTTCCTTCGTCCGAGCAACTTCATAGTGGGTAAAAGTTTGGGCCTGTGATTTGACAGCTCATTAGTAATTACTGCGGCGCGACGACCGGGGTGACTCTCCCTTGGAGTTCTGCGGGCATGGCAAGTGGACCAGGATGGTCAACGTCCCACATGTCGGCAAGCGGAAGTATTCTTTCCGATATCGAGGAGGAAGGAAACCGCGTGGTATACTATCACTGGTGATTTATATTTATTTTTTATTTCAAATGAATGCTATCGTTTCAACTCTTACGTCGAAGGAGTGCCAAACACACGGCACGTGCTGGATGTCGCACACGTCAGCGAAAGGAGTGGGACATGAACAGTGTGGTAGAGCGTCTCCACTTCTGGGTCAGAGACCACATGTAGTAGTACTACTATACTAGTGGTATGAACGATACAAAGTGCGACCCGGAGAGAAAGACACGTCTAGTTGTAAGGTCTCGGGGCATACACGTAAACAAATATAAAACCTAATATGTGCCTCCAATTAATATAGTAGTAGTAGAGTACTTAGTCACGTACTCCATAACATCACCGGGCATTGCACATACAACATTTAGTGTTAGTAAGAGACAAATGCCTATATGACATGCATGTTCATACTATTTGTGCCTTTCTACTTTCGCACATCCACTCCTGGGTACATGTCCGTCTCGTAGTTCCAGTCCCACATGTTCTTCATATAGATGGAACGATCCTTGCATGACACCTGCACCTTGATGCTAGATGTGTCGCGTGTTGTTAAAAGGATGAACAAAGCTCACATAAAAAAAATAGAGTGGAAGAACATAGAATCCTGACAACCGAGAAGGAGCAAGGAACCTCGGGGTGGAGCGTCTGCACTCATAATATTTTATATTATTCGGCGATATAAAATCAACCAATCATCTCCATAGTGGACTGGAAGAGTATGAAACACGGCAGCCCAGTGTAGTTACATCATACTAGTACATGGCTAACCCACGCTATCACCATATTTCTTGGCTTCCATGCGACACCTATCTCTAGTAATCCAGCAGCTCGTATCGCTTGTCCCTCCTCGTCTCTCTCAAAGTGCGGTGGGCTGGCGTTTTTTCCGTCTATTGAGGTCGGTTAACTCATCACATGTTAGCGACATGCCAAGAGCATTCTAAAATAAATTCCTTTCACGTTCCGATTTCAAAAAAAAAATCCATTCACGTACAAATTTGACTGTATGCTTTGAGCAACTTGCATGTCCTATACTGCTCCTGTTTGGATACTCTAACTTAGCTAGAGGTTAGACTACTAATGACTAACCCTGAACTAACTGTAGCCAAAGAGGTGTTTGGGTGACAGGGTTAGATTGACAATAAATGCACTTGATGGAGAGAGAGAAGTGATTTTTCAGTGGTCCCAATGAGAACTATCTCCAGTTAGCACCTCTTGGGTGGGATAGTTTTTTTTGGTGGGTTCGGTGCAACTTACTCCAATTTAAACCCTCATGCTTGGATACTTTAGGGCTATTTGAGCCCCAACTAGCTCAAACTAACTCTAACCCATGGATCCAAACAGGGCCTATGGCCAGCCTCGACGCGGAGCAGTCGGTGCACCGGGAAGCGGCGCTTTCTCGGCCGTCGCGCCGCTTCAAAGCCGATGCCAGTGAGAGGTCGCCTCCGCTCTGGCCGGGTGTCGGTGTCAAAACCGGCGGATCTCGGGTAGGGGGTCCCGAACTGTGCGTCTAGGCGGATGGTAACAGGAGACAAGGGACACGATGTTTTTACCCAGGTTCGGGCCCTCTAGATGGAGGTAATACCGTACTCCTGCTTGATTAATATTGATGATATGGGTAGTACAAGAGTAGATCTACCACGAGATCAAGGAGGCTAAACCCTAGAAGCTAGCCTATGGTATGATTGTTGTTCGTCCTACAGACTAAAACCCTCCGCTTTATATAGACACCGGGTAGGTTAGGGTTATACAGAGTCAGTTACAATGGTAGGATATCTACATATCTGTATCACCAAGCTTGCCTTCCACGCCAAGGAAAGTCCCATCCGGACACGGGACGAAGTCTTCAATCTTGTATCTTCATAGTCTTGGAGTCCGGCCGCGATGATAGTTCGGCTATCCGGACACCCCTAGTCCAGACTCCCTCGGTAGCCCTGAACCAAGCTTCAATGACGATTTAGTTCAAGGCGCATATTGCCTTGACATTGCAAGGCGGGTTCCTCCTCCGAATACTTCATAGAAGGTTTTGAACACAAGGACGGTGTCCGCTCGCAAAACAAGTTCCACATACCACCGTAGAGAGAATAACTTTTGCACAGATCTGCTGACGTATTCCGCGGCGCGACATCACACCACGGCCAGGCCTTTATATGAATCGTTTTTTACCGTTCCACCTTAGCGCGTTTAGCGAGGTGGTTTCCTTGGCACATCTTATCAAAGCATAGATTGTTCCCCCTTATTCCGGGATTCTCATCAATACGGACGTGGGTAACCCAACCGTGCCCGTTGGCATGCCTCCTCTATCAAAGGCGAGTCCTAATCGACCACGGGGAGAGCTCTTGGTATTCAACCTCTTTATAATGAGACCAAGGCCCTCTTCTTTTTACACCCTCCATCGAGTTCGCCTCGCGCTTCGAGTTCCAACACCCAAAGCTTCAGATTTAGGCGCTTCGGACCTTCGACGATGTCCGGCTCCGACCAGCACGGCCGATGGATGTCTTCTTCCGTCATAGAAGAAGATGTGCTAAAGCTGCGAGACGCCAGGTATCTAACCGACGAGATTTCACATAGGCTGCCTGCTCCAGGGCAGGTCATTCCCACTCCCGAGCCCGGCGAGAGCGTGGTGTTCGTGTCTCACTTCCTTCGGGGTTTAGGCTTCCCGACGGATCCCTTTGTGCAGGGGCTCATGTTTTATTATGGGCTGGATTTCCACGACTTGAATCCGGAGTCCATCCTCCATATCTCGTCATTCATTGTCGTATGTGAGGCCTTCCTCCATATTACCCCTCACTTTGGATTGTGGCTCAAGACCTTCAAGGTGGAACCAAAGATGATCGAGGGGCAACAAGCAGAGTGCGGAGGGGCGGTCATAAGCAAGTGTGTTGATGCTCCGTGGACCGAGGACTCTTTTCAAGAGGAGCTTGGTTTGTGGCAACGGGAGTGGTTTTATATCACCGCTCCCAGGGGCACCAAATGGGTGGCGCTCCCCGCCTTTCCGCCAGTCCACCACAGTAGTGGCGTCATGGGTCAACAAGGGCTCGACTGGGGCCGTCCAAGGACGTTCCTTTGTTGCAGGGCCGTATTCGAGACCTCCAAGAAAGAGAGATCAATCTGGTTGCAGTGGCGCAGGTTATGTTGATTCGGCGCCTTCTGCCCTGCAAACGTTGCCCCTTCCGCCTGTGGGAGTTTAATCCGGAGGGACCACGAGCTATCCAAAATTTTATGGGTACGACGCCCGTGGAGATGTATAAAATGTTCTTCGGATCACAAGAGAAGTGTCCGGACCTGACTGAGGACGCAGGACTGAGCTGCAATCGCCCTGATACTCAAGTAAGTAGTCCTGTACCCGAACAGGCTGTCCGTTCATTTATCGTAAATTTGCCCTTAAAGGAGCTGTTTCTTGAACAGGAGTGGATACCCAAGGCAAAATTAATAAGGTGTCCGGCTCCCCTCCTAGAGACCACGCCGGATTCCATGCTGACCAAGATGTTGAAGGCCGCGCCTTTTAAAGAAGGTGAAGGGGGGAGCGGGGAAGAAACTGCGTCCACGAAGGAGACCTTCGAGGAAGGAGGGATCAAAGGTCCCACCCTCCAAGGAGAGAAGAGGACCGCTTCGGAAGATCCGGAGATCAAGGCCTCAAATAGGGGAAAGAAATCTTCGTCAGAGAGTCCGGCATTGGGAAGTAACCCAGCCGCACTGTTTCCCCAAGGGGATAAGCTCTCCAGCGAGCCGTAAGTAGAAAAGAAGGGGTTTTGTAAGTAAGGAACATCCCTGTATTTATTTCTGAAGATAACCGAAATTGTACCTTGTAGTTCAGATCTCAGCCCTTCTCAGCACAGCTCGTCTTCGGGGGATCTTCTTCCGGAGATGATGGAGAGCGAAACGCATCCACCTGTCGCACCCTCATGCGAGGCGGACGACCCAGAGGTGTCGTCGCGGAGGGTTCCCCCAAGTCCGGCGGGGCCGGAAGGTCCGGCGCCAAGTGGTGTGCGGTCAGAGGAGCTGAAGGATCTGCTCGGGCGAGCGACTATCTTAGAGGATCACCGTGCTCTAATGGGTACGGTGATTGAAAGAATTGCATCTGCTGAGAGCGGATTGCATGAAGCCGCCAGAAGTTTTCTGACGGGGTTTGAGGTACGCAAAAATGATGTACCTTCAGACAGTTATGCATATAGAATGCGCCCTATATAGATAGTAGCCGCTGAGACTCAGTATGTTGTCAAAATAGACAGCGCGCCGAGGATCAAAATCTCAGTTATAACGTATCGCCGCTCCTGAATAGGTGGCGGGGCGTCCGGTGGCCGGCCGGACTGATGAATATGCCGAACTAAAGCGGCAACTTGACGAGGCGGATGCAGACATCACGCTGGTCAATAAAAGTTTTGACGAGTCACAAGGTACTTCTACGCGGACACCTAGTAAGGGAGCTTGACGCCCATGCCTTACTACTTGTATGCTTAATGCAGATGGTGCCGCTGCTGTGGAGGAGCTGCGGGCGGAACTCGCCCGAGCGAAAGAGCTAGCCAGAAATAGTAATGCGGCCGCTTTAAGGGCGGCCGAAGAGCTAGAAGCCGAGCGGGCTGCTCACTGCCGAAGCAAAGAGGAAATGGCCGATATGGCCAGAAAATTGAAGAATACTACCGACCGCTGCGAGGTTCTTGAAAAAGAACGTCAAGCGGAGCAAGAGGGCCTGAAAAAGGCCACCGCCGAATCCAAGGATGCCCGTTCCGCTTTGAGAGCGGCCAAGGAGGAGCTGAGTCAGGCCGGGGCTATTGCGGCTGGAAAACCGTTTCTGCTGCGGAGGAAATATACGGATCCGAAGTATGCTCAGTTGTACAAGTTGTGGAGTTCGGAAGATGCTTATCTGGACTTAGCGGCGAGCTCTGCGGACGCGATTGAGCACTTCCAAGGCCAGAAGGGGCACAGAAGGGAAGAGCTATATTGGTCGCAATTCCATAGTCCGGAGCGTCATCTTCCGTTGACCGATCAGTTGGCCGAATGGGCCGAGCTGAATCGATTATCCGGACTTGCCATGAAGCATGTCATGACTCATTTGCGGACAAAGCGGACCTCACCGAAGAGTTATTTTGGCTTAGTGCAGCGATTCGTTGGTGCGGTATCGCGTATCGACGCAATGAAGCGGTCGGCGTGTATTGAGGGAGCGCGGATGGCTCGCCCGTGTCAAGACATACCGGGCGGAGATGAAGGCCACCGATGTTGCGTCCCAAGATTCGGATGAAGCGAGTACCGCCGAGCACTATTTTGAGGAAGTCCTGCAGGGTGCTCGTTTAATAGAGACGCAGTGCTCGAAGGATATTATGTTTAAATGACATGTATGATTTGTGAAAACAATGTTTCAATATAATATAAGAGCTTTTTATACTTGTGTGTTCAAGTAGTAAACTACTCCCTGTGCGGCCGTTGATGTATATGTATATATAACCTGAAAGATGGCAGTCCTTGGCTTCAGCCCTCATGCACATAGTGCGGGGGTGTTTGCAAAGAAGGAGCTTTTTCACACTTAATCCAACGTCTTGGTCCTGTTAAGGAGGTGGTAGCATAGGAAACTAGGCAACCGGACTATAATGCTTTATCACTTTCACTTAGCCATAGGAGTTCGAGGGTGGGGCTACTATATAGCCCCTGGGGGCACCGCACTCTCCCGAATTCGGGGTGCGTATGTGCCTGACCAAAAAACGGTCCTTCGTTAATGCGGAGGAATTCTAAACATTCCGGTGAATCATCGAGTGGTTGAACTGTCTCTCGCTATATCATGATAGTCAATTTTCGGCTTTCTCTACTGAGGTGCTCGCCCGGCCGAACCGGGGCACAATCGCAGTAGTTCTCCTGGTGCCGTGTTAGCCGATAGAACGGAACGAAGCAGCAAAACACGAGAGCCGGGCAAACCCAACATTTGACCAAAGACATGATTCGGAGCTGATGCATATAAGGCCTAACTTGAGACGCCGAACACTCCCTAAGGTATTCGGTCTTTATAAAAAATGGGTAGAATAATGCCCTAAGCCCCTGGTGTCCAGGTACGCGCAAAAATTCTAGTGCGGCCAATGCCAAAATGCCAGCCTCCTCCTCGGTTATAGTAAGAAACCGAGGGATGTATATCAACAAGAGACAGTAAAAAAGGTTTACGAAGGGTCTTAATCTGAAAAGAATCCTTGCAACAGGTCCCTACTGCACGTCTGCGCCTGTGTCTCCGTTGTGCCGTATCCTGGATGGGTGTAGCACGTTGTTCATCTGTAAAAGACAGGAACTTAGTTTGAAAGAAAAAAATATCGTGCGAAAGATGTACTTTATATTAAATAAAGAGAGTACGATTCGAAGGAGTGAATAAAATTGAGCTGTATTGTCTCTTGTTGTACATGCATGCAGCCCCTTGTATGGGGGCATGCCGCTAGTAGGCCCCGGACACGTCTAGCCGTGTCCAGTGTTTGAATGACCTATTCGAGTTCTTTGACTAGCGTAGCCGGATAGGTGTGGGGTTGTCAAGGAAGTCTCACGTTCCTCCGTGCTCGAGTAACATTTAATACTCCCTTTTAATGAGATGATGCCGCGTGGACCGGGCATTTTAAGTGTAAGAGATGCATAATGCGGTATTGCGTTAAAGCGGGCGAAAGCTTCGCGTCCCAATAGTGCTTGATGGCTACTTTTAAACGGGGCGACATGGAAGATTAACTTTTCGCGACGGAAGTTGTCGGATGAACCGAACACAACTTCTAGCAGTATGGAGCCCGTACAATGGGCATATGGGCGCGCATTACTCCTTTAAAGGAGGTGTTGCTACGGCGAATTTTGGTTGGGTCTATCCCCATCCTGCGGATTGTGTCCTGATATATCAGGTTTATGTCACTTCCACCATCCATGAGGACTTGTGTAAATTGGAATCCGTTGATTATAGGATCCAATATCAAGGCAGTCCATCCTGCGTTCCGGATACTTTCAAAATAGTCCTGATGGTTGAAGGTGATTGGTTTTGACAACCAGTGTTGGTACTCCGCTAGGGTAGTTTGTGCGGCGCGCATTTTAGTGGGCGCCGCTTTGTTTTTCCCTTTGATCACGTGAAGTGAATTTACTATTTTAACCTCTTGTGGGAAATTCTTTTGTTTTCCGGGGCTCTGCTTGTGGTGCTCGTCATCATCTTCACTTGGTGTGTCGAGCCCCTTGTGTTCGGCGTTGAGTCTGCCGGACTGTTTGAAGACCCAACAATCTTTGTGGGTATGGTTTGCAGGCCTCCTGGGAGTACTATGGATTTGACATATCTTGTCCAAGATTTTGTTTAAGTTGGATCGCTCATCGCTATTGTCCTTAAGGGGCAGTTTTTTATTGTTCCGCCGTGAGCTTTTGAATCCGGTATTGACTGCCGTGCTCTTTGGACCGTTCCCCTTATACGGCGCTGGTCGTTGTTGCGCCGTGGTTTCGCATTTCCATCCCTGACTTCGGATGTACTTGGGTCGCTGGTGCTGCATCTTGCTAGCCAGCTATCCTCTCCCGCGCAAAAGCGGGTCATGAGGGTTGTTAATGCGGCCATTGTCCTTGGCTTTTCTTGGCCGAGGTGTCTGCGAAGCCATTCGTCTCGGACGTTGTGTTTGAACGCTGCTAAGGCTTCGCGTCCGGACAATCGACTATTTGGTTCTTTTAGTAAGGAACCTATTCAAGAATTTCCGGCTGACTCTCCGGCTGTTGAGTTATGTGACTTAGATCGTCTCATCCGGAGGGCGTACATAGGTCCCTCAAAAATTTTCCCGAAACGCATCCTCGAGCTCTTCCCAGCTTCCAATGGTATTTTCGGGGAGGCTTTTAAGCCAATGCCGAGCTGGCCCTTTGAGTTTGAGGGGTAAGTATTTTACGACGTGGAGATCATCTCCTCTAGCCATATGTATGTGGAGGATGTAATCCTCAATCCAGACTCCAGGGTCTGTTGTCCCGTCGTATGCCTCTATGTTTACGAGTTTGAATCCCGCTGGAAATTCATGATCCAACACCTCATCGGTGAAACATAGGGGGTGTGCGGCGCCCCTGTATTTTGGTGTGCCATGATGTTTGGATATTTGGCGCGTTGCATTGCTTTGAAGACCTTGCTTTCTCGCCCCATAGATGGACCTAACTGGGCCATCCTTTTGATGTGAATCCTTATGCGGATCGCGTACCGGCTTGTGTGCGGCGCCATTTGCCGCTCTCTTTTTGCTGTGGGGTCATCCATCCGACCGGGTGGCCTTCTTACTTTTTGATTGTGGGGGCTCTATGGCCTCCTCATCAAATTCGGGCAGTAGTTTTCTCTTTGGGTAGCTCTTTGTTCGGCGATCGTCAGCCAGATTTGTCTCATGATGTTGAATACTCTGCTCCATCTGATTCTGAGTGCATCTTCCGCTGTTTTGAGCTTCCGCTTCTGCTTTTTCAGGCTACGCGCAGTGGCGACGAGCCTTTTGTGGAGGTTATTCTGCTCCAACAATTTGTCCGGCGTGAGATCGTCCCGACTGTTGTCTTCGCCGGGGACGGATTGTTTATCCAAGTTGTCTTGTTCGGACGATTGCTTGATAGCATGTTCTTCATCCACCGGTTCGCCCTGCTCTATGGATGGGTCTTTGTTGAGGCGGGACTTGGTTCGGCGTTTATGTTGCCATTTTGACTGCTTTTCGAGGGATTTATCCTTCGTAGCGTCCCGTTGTTCCTCATCTTCATTTCCTTTAGGTGTATCCACCATGTATACATCATGGGATGAGGTGGTTGTCCAGCATCCTATAGGCGCTGGTTCATTGTTGTCTCCTACATTGTCGTCCATACCGTCGATGTCTTCGGAGTTGAAATCGAGCACGTCGTGTAAGCTTTCGACAGTGGCTACGAAGTGGGTGGTGGGTGGTCGTTGAATTTCTTCGTCGTCCGCATCCCAACCTTCCTGACCGTAATCTGGCCATGGCTCTCCGAATAAAGAGAGAGACTTTAGTGAATTCAGGATGTCGCCAAAGGGCGAGTGCTGAAAGATATCCGTGGCAGTGAACTCCATGACCGGCGCCCGATCGGATTCGATTGGTAGGGGCGCGGAGGGTTCGGAGTCTGGGGAGGAGTCCGGCACCCTATAGTCAAGGTCTTCGCAAAGGACAGGGATGGAGTTCGGCTCAATCACCATAGAGATCGTAGCCCCCGAGGCGGCGTCCAACCACTTGTCCTCGATCGGGGAATCCGGCTCCGGATTAAGGGTCGGAGCGGACGCTGGTGCGGCCTCCAGGGCACTGTTCGACGGCAGAGCTAGATCATACCCATCGAGACAGTGCGGCACTCTCGGTTGTGGCTCGAATCCGTCGAAGATCAAGTCTCTGCGGACATCGGCCGTATAGTTCAAACTTCCAAATCTGACCTGATGGCCAGGGGCGTAGCTTTCGATCTGCTTCCGGATGGCTGCTTAATTGGCCCGCAGGTAAAGCCGCCGAATCACGAAGATCTGTCCGGGAGGAAAGTCTCACCCTGGACCGTCGTTGTTGATGATTAAAGGAGCCATCGGGCTTATCGGTGACGACACGTAGGAACTCCCAATGAAAGCACCAATGTCGGTGTCAAAACCGGCGGATCTCGGTAGGGGTCCCGAACTGTGCGTCTAGGCGGATGGTAACAGGAGACAAGGGACACGATGTTTTTACCCAGGTTCGGACCCTCTCGATGGAGGTAATACCCTACTCCGGCTTGATTAATATTGATGATATGGGTAATACAAGATTAGATCTACCACGAGATCAAGGAGGCTAAACCCTAGAAGCTAGCCTATGGTATGATTGTTGTTCGTCCTACGGACTAAAACCCTCCGGTTTATATAGACACCGGGTAGGTTAGGGTTACGTAGTCGGTTACAATGGTAGGAGATCTACATATCCGTATCGCCAAGCTTGCCTTCCACGCCAATGAAAGTCCCATCCGGAGACGGGACGAAGTCTTCAATCTTGTATCTTCATAGTCTTGGAGTCCGGCCGCGATGATAGTTCGGCTATCCGAACACCCCCTAGTCCAGGACTCCCTCACCGGGCATTAATGCGGCACTGATGCTCCAGGGCGACACTGACCGTTTCACGCAGGAGGCGCACGCTGGCAAGGGAGTATAGGTTTTGAACCGTTTCAGGTGTAGTACTGGTAGTTTGCAAAACTACTCAATTATTGCACTCAGTTTCCTAAGAAATTGTGGTAAAAAATGTTACTCCACAGCCCGCTTCCCTTCTCCTTCCTCTTCCATCGCCCGCGCACGTCCGCGGGAAGCGATCGGTCAACCCTTATATAGGAGTGCTAGCACAAAAAGATGCATGCATGGCCACTAAAATTTCCAGATTAAAGAGCCGCTCTGGCGGGAGTACGGCGTATGTAGTTACCTTCGACCGGACCATGGCTACCGGGCGGGACATGGATCCTCTGACGTGGCTATCACTGCCTTACCCTACCTTTCCTTCACTAACTGGTGGGACCCATGCTTGGGGGTCCCACATGTCAGTGATAGAATGGTAGGATTGTTCACGTCAGGGAATCCTCATCCTACCGGGCGACGGCGACCAGAGAAGAGGCGGCGGGAGGGGAATGAATGCAGCTACTTTTTGGGTTCGTCGTCCGGCTTAACTAAATGCGCAGCATCACGTGTACCCGCGGGTGTACAAATTGCAACATACGTGTCTGCTTAAGTGGGCGTCACGTAACTTGTGTGTGTGTGTGTGTGTGTGTGTGATTCTGAGAGACAGAGTGCGTGTGTGCGACTCTACTCTTCTGACATGTACTCAACCTTTTGCATCGGGATATAAGTATAATGGTATTTACTTTAGCTAGTGATTTACGTGGCCATGTTAACGTGGTTGTGTAAAAAAACTGTCACTTCCTGCTCGTGATTTACGTTATATAATTACAAGAAAGATGCTCGTGCATTGCATGGAACATCAATATGCATTTTTTTACAAAACACCTGTTGTGATTTACCCATGCAGGAGTAATCTCATGTGTAAAAACTAATGATATTTCAAGAATTTTATCGGAAAACTGGTATCTCGAGGATGTCATCGAAAAAATGAAAGATGAGAGATAAGGTGAGGAGGAGTGGAGCGTGGTTGTGACTGGTGGTCGGAATGGGCGGAGGCATGGGGATGGGATTTGGCGCCTTGGCAGCCACCATGCTAGATTGTTCCAGAGACTTTCTTTTTTAATTGCTCAGCGATGATGTTGTGGGAGATAAGGATGTGGAGAGAGGTGTGGCTATCTTTTGTAAAATTATCATAGTTTGCTTTCTATCCGTCAGATATAGATCAGACGGTCTATATTACAAGATGGCAGGCACACCATCATCGCCAACTCGATTTTTTATAAGGGTACAGATGATAAGTTTGCTAACTACTAAAGTAAAGTGGAATTTGTCCATGTTATACAAGTAAATTAAGGTGATTGTTTATCATACGGGTAAGGGTGGACGAAGGGTGGTAGGAACAAATGCTCCGCCTAGAGCATGTGTGTGTGAGATGGAGTCTCAGGGGGTGTTTGGTTTCAGGGACTTTTTTGTGTTGAGACTAAAAAAAGTCCCTAGCAAACCAAACAGGGAGGGATTTTTTTGGGACTTTTGCTAAAAGTCCTTAGAAGCACCTCCTTGCGAGTCTTTTTCAAAAAGTCCTAGACTAGAGAACCAAACACCACCTCAGTGTGTGTGTGGGTGTGTGTGTGTGTGTGAGAGAGAGAGAGAGAGAGAGAGAGAGAGAGAGATGGAGTCTTAGTGTGTGCGTGTGCGTGTGTGTGTGATGGAGTCTTAGTGTGTGTGTGTGTGTGTGTGTGTGTGTGTGTTTGTGTGTGTGTGTGGGTGGGTGGGTGGGTGCGTGCGTGTGTGTGTGTGTGTGTGTGTGTGTGTGTGTGTGTGTGTGTCGCGGGGTCCTCGGTGGCGGATGTAATTTAAGTGTGCATGGCTTCATCATAGAGAGGTGATGTGTATGGCAGAGGCCACCAACGATGGGGTGCAAGAGAGAAAATGCCCGTAGAGAGGGAAGAGAAGGTGTGTGCGCGCGAGAGTAGTCGACATCGAGAGAACGTGTGTGTTCGATAGGCACCAAGGAAGACTACTATATATCGATGGTGCATGTAGGCGGGAATTAAACGAAGGGATGGTCTTATTGGTTTCGGGGATATAGGGGAAGAGTGAGAGGGGGTAGCTAGAAGGAGATTGTTAAGTGTGAGTGTGTGTTTTACCCATCCAGGCGGAAGTTATGTGCATACAAGAAGAGAACGATTCGACGTGGCGTTAGGGTTGAGGGTAATTAACTACGTATGGAGACATAGAGATCCCCAACGTGCACGTGTGAGAGGTATGCATTTATACGTGGGATGTGTGTGTGTGCGCGCGCATGATCGAGATAAAAGAAAGAAGACATAAGTCATAAGCTAAGATCAACCACATGGGAGAGACGGATCGGTATGACAATGTGCATGCATGCGAGAATGCAGGAAAGAAGGCCCGACAATTGAGCATGTGTTTTTGTCTTTGAGAGATAGTGGCGTGGGTTGGAGCATGCATCAATGGCGAGTAGAGGGAGTGAGGCACAACGATTGTGCAAAAGAGATCAACCTATAAATGAAAGAAGGTTGATGGATAAACAGATAAATAGAAAGATAAAGATGCTAGCTAGTGTGAGTTAGAGATAGGAGTCAAGTGGATCAGAAGGCTGAGTTATGGGTGTGGGTGTGAGAGTGATGAAGAAAGGGTGCATGTGACTCACATATAAACAAATATCAAAGAGAAATGAGATCCCGAGAGACGGAGTTTTGTGTCTCTAAGAGAGAGAGATATTTCAAAACGAGAGTGATAGCTAGAGAAACATATGAGGGAATGCAAGATATCTCTAGGGAGAGAGAGTGTGTGTGAGCGACATACAAGAGAACAGTGGAGAAATATGAGACCATAGGAGACAGAGTTTGTGTTTGTGTGTGAGAAAGAGATATTTAAGAGGAAGAGTCGTAGGTTCTCATACCTAAGGAGCGAAAGAAATCTCTGTATGAGGGGTGTGCGTGGCACACAGGGGAATAGTAGAGAGAAATGAGACCCCGGGAGACAAAGTTTTTTGTTTCTGTGAGAGAAAGAGATTCCACATGGAGACTCATAGTTAGAGACACATAGCAGGGAGCGAGATATACTTAGAGAGAGAGAGAGTGATGAAGGTCGAGGGAGAGAGTACCGTCAGTGTGTTACGAAGATAAAAGATCATTGTCGACATACAGGTAGCACGAGAGATACCCGAGAGACGATGAACGCAGATAGGTCTAGAGAGATAGTCCTATATAAGCATGAGTGATAGTTATATGAGACAAATATCTGGATTAAATGGGATTCAGATATTTAAACTGGAGATCACGACATCGATAATATCATAACGCAAATTGATGTATCAAACATGCATATTCATTTGAATTTTGGGACACGTGTAATGTTATATAGTTTATCAATATTGGTGATCCATAGATTCTTTAATTAGAAAAAATGCATGGTTTATATGCAATTAATGTCTAAACGGGATTACACTATATGTTGCGTGTGTGAAACACATTATACATGTTTGAGAAGTAAAAAAATCGCATGAAACACACATTAATTGAAGACAGTTAGCGAGGAATGCATACATTGGATTTCAACATAAAGTGGTTTCAAATATTTGAAAATCCAAATTGATGGATACAACCTTATGAATCTGAGATCATGCCATCTGTAAACCATATTTATGTATAAAGGGTGTTGTGCTTTTTAAAGTATATATAAAAATGATGTATATAGAATTTTATTCCAATCGAAAATGGATCCCGCCTGGAAAAAAATAATACAAACGGGATTCGAATTGAGTTGGCACGGTAAACGTGCACTCTGCAAAATTTGCACGAAGCGGGGAAAGTCGGAGTAACCGCCCGAAACAAAAATCAGCGAGATGGAAATTACTACTGCCTATCCCTGCCACGCAAAGCCTATCTGCTCGATTTCTATAGGTTTCGTTAGGGGTAGGTTTGTAATTTCACTCAAACGTGACATAACCGCCTCTCACCCAGATTCATACACGGTGGGCGCCAAAACACAGTGTGTCCTTGGCCGAAATCGACTCCCTCCTCGATTCATAAACGGTGGGCGCCAAAAAAAAACTCTCGTCAGCAAATATTCGGTGTATGCGAGATTACCGTCCTATCCCCAACCGGCTAATATTGTTGTGATGTAGGAAATTTGAAACGGGGGCTAAGTTTGTCAATTTCCTTGCATTTGAGACAAGCGCGCCCTGAAGACATGGTTCCCCCTTCCTCTCCACCTCCATTTCCCCATTCGTACTCCGTGGGCGCCAGAACACCCTCTCCACCCCGGCCTCCTCCGTCCGCCACCCCATCCACCGCCGTCCTCCTCCACCATGTCGGAGCTGATAACCCGACGCCGCCGTCCATTACAAGAGATCGACCTCTCTCATTTCATCCCCGCCATCGTCCACCTTGCCGGCGCCGCTCCTACGACCGTCTCGTCCACCGCGCCCTACCGCCACCATCTACCCTCTTAGATCTGCTTCCACGCTGCCGACAGCCATCGCTACCGCAGCCCCGTCAAATTCTCAGCAGATGCATACACAGCGCCGCACCAGAGGCGGTACTCTTTCGTATCTCCTCAACTTATTTATCGCAGCAAGAAAATAGATCGCCCTTTGCTTTACTATGATTTCTTGTCCATCACTTACTTGCTAGTTGAAAGCAAACATTGGTTGCGAAGTTGCCTTTGTCCGGTTTGCACCTTCAAATCCGCCATGGCACGCTCAACACTATACTCCCAATGCTTATGGTTTTTGCCTTTTATATTCCACACTAGTTAAATCACAATAGACTAAATCTCAAAATTGGGTCAGTCGATTTTTCAGAGCTTGCCGGAGTTCGCTGGTGCGAACGAAGGGGCTCGGGTGGGCACTTTGGTTGTGGGGGGCGGTGGTGAGGCCTCGCCGAACGAAGAAAACTCGACGCGGGTGGGGGCGGGGGTGCGGTGGGGGTCGCGGAGGAACACAGGCGGTGGGGGTCGGTGGTCCGGCCGGCGGCCCGTGCGGTGTTCTGTATGGGAAGAATCAGAGACGAGGAAGAAGAAGGGTTAGGAGACGTAGGATCTTCATCCAACCGCCTGAAATGGTCGACTGACCCAAATGATAAAAGCCACGTGACTTGCATGCAGACATGCCTTTATATTCAGTACCATCATCGTACACCTTGCATCGCTCCTGAATCCATCAAGCTAAACAACGTGCCACTCATAATTCCAAACTTGTTTCTCAAGTACGAATCTGATATGATGTTGATATTACTAAAATAGATAAAATTTAGTTGGTAAATTAATGTTCCTACTTTACTTTTGAAAAAGCACGTGCACCACATATAGAGAGACAGCAGGGAGTTGCTTTCTTAATGCGCTCTGGTTCATCATGTGTGGGCACTGGGCAACGAACATTTTATTATCCAAAATCTGCTTGCTCTTCTTTAGCATGTTCCTCTTCCGTTCTTCTTCAATAAGTACTCTCTCCATTCCTATATACAAGTCTTTGTATAGATTCCACCATGGACTACATATGGAGAAAAATGAGTGAATCTACACTCTAAAATGTATCTGCATACATCTGTATGTGATCCATAGTGGAAATCTCTACCAAGAATTATATTTTGGAACAGAGGGAGTATGATAGTAGTACAGTATGTTTCTTGTAGTGAAGATGAGCAGGGACATTTGAAGCGTAGAGGTCTATACGGTCGGTTGGTATGTACACTTTGAACTCTTCGGGCCTCTTTGATTCATAGGATTTTGTAAACATGGGAATAGGATTTGTAGTGGCCTGCCCACTTGAATCCTATAAGAATAGCAAGGTAATGCGGGGAGTTGTGTCGTCTTTGAGAGTTACACTGATATTAACAGTGCCGCACCTTCAGTTAAAGAGAGCTGGTATCCAAAGCCTTTCTAGCCGTACCGCCAATACTACCACATATATTCCAGCAAGTTCCACTTTGCTGATTTTACTCGGATGCTTACGGTTTTCCCGTTATATCTACACTATGATCTGTGTAGCTTCTTTGTGTCGCACTAGCAGCAGTCCACTCTTGAAGCTAAACAGCGCAATGACTTACAAAATTGGCACCAAGGCATTGAGTGCCATTCTGGATGCAATGTAACTCATACGCTCCCCACCTGTTGATTCTTGTTCAGAATATGATCCTAATGACTATTCTAACCTCGAGGAGTCAAGGGCAGATGGCCTATCATGTTCACCTATCAAGGTGCCTGTTCTAATTTGGCAAGGTTTTATTGATTGCGCGTATCTTGCATATGTTGTCTTGCATTTCTTCTACTTTTTTGCACCGCCATCTGCTTAATTTACTCATCATATATGTCGAGATGCCATGCCCATCCATTATCAATACATATTCCATCTGTCATCATACCATGTTTTTCCACTCAAATGTTGTTCTTGTGCATCAGACATCAAAACGGAAGAGGGTGATTGCCGAACCTGAAGGAGCACCAACAAAGTCCTTGAAAAACATGGTTGTGCCGGAGAAATCAGACAACATCCCACTTATATTGGTTGTATAACTAGTGACACCAAATGTAGGACCGACTCCAGCAGACTGTACCCATACTTCACTGGCCACACCATTACCGGCACCACACAAGACCTGCACTCCAGCAAAAGGTATGCCGATTTCAGATGCCATAGCACCAGCCGTACCATAGAAAAATCCCACTCCAGCAAAAAGTACAGCAAGTCCACCGGCTGAAGACCTATCCCAACTATAGAGACGGCCAATTCCTGCAGATTGGAACCCCATTCCAGTTATTCCCAATTTAAAAGACAATACTTTCAATGTTGTTAGGGACTACGTGCATATATTCCCATCACGGGAAGATTATAGTGAAGACAAACACCATTTTCACATCTTCCAGTCCCACTTATGTGTAAGTGCTATTATTCATGGTGATTATTTTCCTGTTTTTCACGATTGAACACATCAATGATTTACATTACATTGTTGTAAGTAGGCGAGGGTCAATCTGGATAGTCATGACAAGCAAAGCTTGCTTGCGCTTTTCAAGGAAGCATTGCAGCAGTATTGGTGTTACCTGAGGAAATCACACTTTGATGGCAAGTCTATAAATTAAATTTCTGGTGAAGTCTCCTGTGCTAAATTTAGAAGACATTGAATGGAAAAACCTTGTTATGCACTAGTCTCGTTCCAAGGAAGAGGTACTGTCTATGATATCGCATGACAATTTGAACTTCTACTTTTCCGCATGTGCCTTACGGATCTTTTTTGCAGGAAATCTGCTCCAAAAAGAATTCCGGTTTGAAAAGAACAACAGGATATCGCAAATATGATGCCCGCTGCTTTGCTCTTGTTAGTACCTCTTGTCCTGTATCGCTGTACTTGCATACATACCTGGTTCATTATGTGACAGCAGTATGCATGATAGCTTGCTTATCAATTGTTCGCTCCAAATTATCTAATCTGTATGAATGGTTACATTAGTCTAGAATATATTCAATGCCAATGAAACTTTTTAGCTCTGCATTGTTCTTGTAAGTACATGCTGTCCTTTATCAGTGTACTTATGTTGACAGGTAGTTGTTCATGTACCATCACTCTGCAGCTTATTTTCCTTTGCCCTCCATTTTCTACACATAAGATCTATATTTACTCTTACCATAAAGTTGGATAACACTGACGGTACTGAAGAAGTTTAGCTCTGCATTGCTCTTGGTTGTACCTTTTGCCTATGTCATTGTACTTACATTTATAGCTACTTGGTTATGTAGCATCACTCTTCATCTTATCTTAAATATTCTCCATTTTTTCTTATATTGTCACATCTATATTTACTCTTAACAAAATGTAGAATAAAGGCAATGCTTATGAAGAAGATTCCGTGGTAAACTTCTTGAATTGCCCCCCCCCATTAGCATGGGCAAGGGCTTTATAGAGCCTGCCCTCACCAGTAATGTAAGTTTGTCCTTCTCAAGCCTTCAAACTTTGTTGTGTATATTTGGTTAGGCATGACTGCAACAGCTGTTTATTTTTGGTGTTTGCATCAAATTGCATGTTTAAAGTTTATTATGTACTAGTTCATAAACAAAAGTTTGTCCTTCTCAATTTAAGTTTTCGGTTGTACAACCAAGTTCCTTCTTCATACCATGTAAATTAAACTATACAGAGCAAGTGATCTTATTTTGCCAATTTGAAATGGGATTAATTGACAGCACACTAACCATTGATACTTATGAGTTCTTGATCTGTAATCCAGTGGTGTCGTGAAGCTGCCAACTCCTTCACAATGTCATCTCATGCCATGTCTTGACCTGAACAATACGATATTGTGTTAATGCTATTTTAATCTGTGTCAGTTTATTCGTCAATAAGAAATGTGATGAATTGTCAACACTGATACTTAAATGTCCAAAAATTGTCATCTATCTGCTTGTTTATCTTTCAGAGTGAGGACGATATAAGTGTCGAACAAGTGCAGTCTCACCAGTTTGCTCAGCTGCTTGCGCTGCAGCTCTCAAGCAGGGCTAACCTTTCTTGAACTCTATTGAAGTGTTGTCGGTTTTGTACATTATTTTGTCGGTGTGTTTAATTGCACTGGTGGCGATCTTTGATGCCCAGTGTATGTAATCTGCTGTCTGCTTGTGCTTTATTATCATAGTGGCGAACTTTGATGCCCAGTGGATGTAATATGCCGTAATTTCTTTACTGTATAGTCTAGGTTTTTTTCTTATTCACGATGATGTAGTTATTTTACTGTATATATATCCTATCTTTGCAGTAAACCGGCCAAACTATAAAATTACGGTACATAACCGGGCCGTCATATAAATCACCATGTATGATCCGCATCATGGGCCCCGTCATCTTGGTCCGTTAACAGGCCTAAATGTAAACTGGCCCACTAGTAGATCCGGGCCTTTAATAGGCCGAGTAAACCGCCGGCCCTATTTTCCCACGAAAACTCAATGGGCTTTTAGGAGGTTGAAAAGTAGGTTGGGCTTGAAACGTGCCGAACAGCTCACGGGCCGGCAGCAGGCCGAAATAGACCGCGGCCCATGATTGTGCCAATCAAATCAAGGGCTTATAACAGGCCAAAATTGTCTCGGTCCTTGTTTGGCCCAATCAGATTATCGTCTGTGAGCAGGCCAGATGCAAATAGGGCCGTAGTTAGGCGCAACTATATGACAGGCTTTTAACAGGCCGAAATATATATATAGGGCCGAAATGTTAAACGGGCCTTTAACAGGCCGAAACTAATATCAGGCCAAATTACTAAATGGGCCTTTATCAAGTGGGCCCAAAATGATAGCGTCCAGTTGACGGGCCGAATCTGATATGGGCCATAATGAAAGGGATCGAGAAGAGGTGTCTAGAGGGGGGGGGGTGATTAGACACTAAGTACCAAAGTTGCAGTTTTTTGACTTCTTTAGGTTGGAATGGAGTTTAGGCACAATTTTAACAGTCACAATACATAACAAGAAAGCATGCAAAGAGTATATGATCAGCGGAAAGTAAAGCATGCAACTTGCAAGAATGTAAAGGGAAGGGTTTGGAGGATTCAAACTCAATTGGAGACACGGATGTTTATGTCGTGGTTCCGATAGGTGGTGCTATTGTACATCCATGTTGATGGAGACTTCATCCCATGAAGGGTAACGGTTGCGCGAGTCCATGGAGGGCTCCACCCACGAAGGGTCCACGAAGAAGCAACCTTGTCTATCCCACCATGGCCGTCGCCCACGAAGGACTTGCCTCACTAGCGGTAGATCTTCACGAAGTAGGCGATCTCCTTGCCCTTACAAACTCCTTGGTTTAACTCCACAATCTTGTTGGAGGCTCCCAAGTGACACCTAGCCAATCTAGGAGACACCACTCTCCATGAAGTAACAAATGGTGTGTTGATGATGAACTCCTTGCTCTTGTGCTTCAAATGATAGTCTCCCCAACTCTCTCTCACAGGATTTGGATTTGGTGGAAAGAAGATTTGAGTGGAAAGCAACTTGGGCAGGCTAGAGATCAAGATTCATATGGTAGGAATGGAATATTTTGGCCTCAACACATGAGTAGGTAGTTCTCTCTCAGAAATAGGATGCTAGAAGTGTAGGCTTGTTCTGATGGCTCTCTCCACGAATGAAGAGGAGGTGGAGGGGTATATATAGCCTCCACACAAAATCTAACCGTTACACAAAATTTACCAAACTCGGTGGGACCGAATCAACAAACTCGGTCTGACCGATTTAGCAAATCTAGTGACCGTTAGGATTTTCGGTGGGACCGACATGCAACTCGGTAGGACCGATATGGTTAGGGTTAGGGCATAACGTAATCTCGGTGAGACCGATTACACAACCTCGGTGAGACCGATTTTGGTAATAAGCTAACCAGAGAGTTGGTCAGGCAAACTCGGTGAGACCGGTTACAAAAACTCGGTGGGACCGATTTTGGTAATAAGCTAACTAGAAAGTTTGCATTGTAATCTCTGTAGTACCGATTGCTCAAACTCGGTGAGACCGATTTTGGTAATGGACATAAACAGAGAGATTACAATCCCATCTCGGTGAGAGCGAGATCCCTATCGGTGAGACCGATTTGCCTAGGGTTTGTGGCAGTGGCTAAGACATTTGAACTTGGTGGCGCCAGATAGAAAGAACTGGTGGGGCCAAGTTTGACTTTGGGTTTAGGACGTATGTGGATGTGGGTAAGTAGTTGAGGGTTTTTTGAAGCATATCACTAAGCATCATGGAGCAAGAAACTCTTTAAGCAACACCTCATCCCCTCTTGATAGTATTGGCCTTTCCTATAGACTCAATGTGATCATGGATCACTAAAATGGAAAAACATGTAGAGTCTTGAGCTTTGAGATTGAGCCAATCCTTTGTCCTTAGCATCTTGAAGGGGTTCCACATCCTCTAGTCCATGCCACTCCTTTGTTGAACTTGTCTGAAACATACTAGATAAAAGTGTTAGTCCAACAAGAGATATGTTGACATTAATTACCAAAACCACCCAGGGAGCACTTGTGCTGTCAATCTCCCCCTTTTTGGTAATTGATGGCAACATACATCAAAGCTTTAGAAAAGGATACAGAGAATAGCAAGTAAAGCTTTGGAAAGACATGTAACATGCATAGGCTCCCCCTACATGTATGCAATCATGAATATGGAATATAGAAGCATGTGAATGCATGAACATGGCAGAGTAAGCAATGTGTTACATGTATCTTGGCTATATGCATCAGAGCAAAAGATAGTAATAGATGTGTATGTGGGAAATGTACCTTCATGCTCATGAGTCCTCCTTGCAAACAATATGTACATCAGCAAGAATTTCTCATACACATGACTGTGATGCATATACTTACCTTGTGGTCTTGAGTTGGCTTAGGATGGAATGAACCTGCGTAAACAAGGTTAGATAACACAGATACACTTACTAGCTAGAGCAAACAGAAGAAACCACAAGAATACCAAGACTGGGATGACATGTAAAGAGTGAGTACTAAGTACCACATTTAATATTGACATGTCCCCAAAGGTAAAGATGTGCAAAGAATTTAAATCACTTCTTTCCCTTAGATGTCTTGTTCCCCTTGAATCTAGCATGGGATATTGGGAGAAGATAGGGAACAGAAAATCAGAGCAAAAAGCAAAGTTAGAGCTCAGAGAGACAAATAAACAGAGCTAATGCAAATAAGCAAATATGAACATGTCTTTCTTTCCCCTTAAGAAGACATGTGGCATCTCTCCTCTTGAACATCAAGAATCCGGGATCCTTGAGAATAACTCTCTGTTTGAGTATTCTCTCCCCCTGGAGATCTCTCTCCCCCTATGGAGGTGATACTCTCTCTCCCTTTGGAAGTGATAAGTTTTGATGGGATCTCCCTAAGTGATAAGCTTTGATGTGATCTCTCTCTCCCCCTTTGACATCAATTTCCAAGAAGGGCCTTCTGGAATTTTTGTGAATGGATTTGGTCCTTGAGTCACAACACAAAGCACTAGATAAAAATGTGATGCTTGTAGAGGAGAAGATTCATTGAGTGGAGCTGGATCAAAAGGAAAACAGAAACAGGTGGCAGAATGTTTTTCCTGTAGTGAAATCGGTGGCACCGAGTGATTTGCTTCGGTTGCACCAAAAGGATTCGGTTGGACCGAAAACAGAAAACCGGTGAGACCGAGTGCATTGCAGAGAAAAACTTTGTCACCTCAGCTCACTAGATAAGTAAGATCTCACAAGGATTTGCAAGGAATTAACTGAAAGGTTTGCAATGAATTGGATGCAGGGAATGCAGAACAGATAGAAAAAAAGGAAAAGGAAAGGAAATCTAGATGAAGTTTTTTTTGAAAGGGGAAACAAATATGCATGAGACAAATGCAAAAGAAAACACAAGAGAACTTCATATAGAATTGGGCGGTGACAAAGTCACCTATGTTGGAGTATATTGACTTAGGAGTCAAGTGAGGTCACTTGATCATAGGCCATACTCATCGTTTAAGCTCAAAATGGGGTTACCATTCTTTGTTTAAGCATCTTGATGTATTCACATCTTGTCGAGTTGCTTTGACTCATGTCTTGGAGTAAAGCTTCTCTAAGATCGAATAACATACCTTGGGTGGTGGTGTTGATCGTGATCATGTAGTTGAACTTGTGTGGGTTGCTCAAGGTTGATGTAGCTCATCAAGAGTTGGGAGCACCACTTGGAATTTGAGTTCATCTATCTACATGGGTTAGTTCTTGCAAGGAAGAGCACTTGTGTATCCAAAATGAAAATCATGAAACTCAACATAGAATTTGTCAAGGATATGTTCGAATGGTTTCGTGCTTCATTGTCTTCATCCACCATTGTGTAGAGACTTGGTGATGTAGAGATTGCTCAAGATGTGAGTGAGTTGCAATCTCATAGACTTAGATTCATCCAAGTACCTACAAGGGTTAGATAACATGCAAGATGCAAATATATCCAAGACATAAGTTTATCATCATAAGAGAAATGTCAAGGGTTAGTCATAAGCTCAAGTCTTGCATGTATCCAATGGAGTTCCTACTCCAAGTTTGAAGCATCAATGATGTTAAATTCACCTCTTAACCTGCAAAACACTTTCTCATCAAGTGGTTTAGTGAATATATCCGCTAATTTCTTTTCGATGCGAACATGCTTAAGATTAATGTCACCCTTAGCAACATCAATATGCTTAGTTCGAGAGTGTTGCCCGGGATTGTGAGCAATCTTGATAGCTCTTTGATTGTCACAAAGTAATGGAACATGTTTCACATATATCCCATAATCTTTAAGATTTTGGGTCATCCAAAGTAATTGAGCACAACATGAACTAGCGACAATGTATTCCGCTTCGGCGGTGGATAAGGATACCGAGTTTTGTTTCTTGGAAGACCAAGACACAAGATATCTACCAAGAAATTGACAAGTACCCGAAGTGGACTTTCTATCAACCTTGTCTCCGGCATAGTCCGAGTCGGAGTAGCCAACAGGATCGTAAGAGGCCCTCTTAGGATACCAAATGCCAAAATTTGGTGTATGAATTAAGTATCTCACTATCCTTTTCAAGGCCTTAAGTTGATATTCTTTAGGAGCAGCTTGATATCGTGCACACATGCACACACTTAGCATGATATCAGGACGTGAAGCACATAGATATAACAATGAACCAATCATAGAGCGATAAACCTTTTGATCGGCCGGTTCACCATCTTTGGCCAAATCAAGATGTCCACTAGTAGGCATGGGTGTAGTCATACCTTCGCATTCTTGCATATTGAACTTCTTGAATAAGTCCTTGGTGTACTTCGTTTGAGAGACAAAGGTTCCCTCCTTAGTTTGCTTGATTTGCAAACCAATAAAGAATTTGAGTTCACTCATCATAGACATCTAAAACTTCTCCGGCATTAGCTTTCCAAACTTTTCACTAAAATGAGGGTTAGTGAACCAAATATAATATCATCAACATAGATTTGGCACACAAATAGTTCTCCGTTGACCCTTATAGTAAAAAGAGTAGAATCAATTTTTCCGATTTCAAAGCCTTTTCGGTCAGGAACTTGGTCAAGCATTTATACCACGCTCTAGGAGCTTGTTTAAGACCATAAAGGGCTTTGTGAAGTTTGTAAACATGATTTGGTTTCTTAGAATTGACAAAGCCGGGAGGTTGTTTGACATAAACTTCCTCCTCTATTTCACCATTTAGAAAAGCACTTTTAATGTCCATTTGGTACAAGGTGATATCATGGTGATTAGCATAGGCAAGTAAGATGCGAATGGACTCAAGTCTTGCAACGGGAGCATAAGTCTCACCATAGTCCATACCTTTGACTTGTGTGTTGCCTTGGGCGACGAGACGTGCTTTGTTGTGAACTACTTGTCCATCTTCATCTTGCTTGTTGCGAAACACCCATTTGGTACCGATGATGTTGTGGTTGTTGTCGGGCTTCTCAACCAATGTCCACACTTGATTTCTCTCAAAGTTGTGTAGCTCTTCGTGCATGGCGTTTATCCAATACGGATCTTCCAATGCTTCTTCAACCTTCATAGGTTCAATGCTAGAGATGAATAAATAGTGTTCACATAAGTTAGCTAAACGAGTTTTAGAGCGAGTGATTCTCCAGGTTTGGATGTCATTGTAGATTTGCTCAACGGGATGGTCTTTAGCAATTCTTGCTCGAACTCGTGTCAGCTTTTGCTTGGGTCTTGGTTGAACATCTTCTTCATCATCTTGGCCTTCTTCATTGTTGGCGTTGTCGTTCTCTTATCGTGGTGGAGAAGGAGGTTGTTGACGTTCATCTTGGTGCACTTCCTCGTTTTGTTCATCTGGGTGTGTCCCACTTGTGGATGCTTCTATATCAACTCTTGGTTCACCTTGTCGTGAGGTAGAAGCTTCCACTTGGACGGACGAGGTACTCTCCTTCACCTCCGTTGGGCGAATCTTGCCAATAGACAAATCTTGGATTGCTTCCGAGGGATCTTTGTCTCCTACATCAATTGGCAATTTCTCTACTTGCGAGCCGTTAGATTCATCAAACTTCACATCTACCTTTTCTTCAACCTTTTGGGTGAAATTGTTGTAGACACGGTATGTGTGAGAGTTTGGGCCATAACCAAGTAGGAAACCTTCATGAGACTTAGGAGCAAATTTAGAACGACGATGCTTATCAAGAATGTAGCACTTTGAGCCGAATATTCGAAAGTATCCAACTTGGGGTTTGTTACCGGTGAGAAGCTCGTATGCCGTCTTGCCGAGTAGCTTGTGAAGATACAAGCGATTTGTTGCATGACAAGCTGTCTCAACCGCTTCCGCCCAAAAGTGCTTCGGCGTTTTGTACTCATCAAGCATCGTTCTCGCCAATTCGATGAGCGACCGGTTCTTCCTCTCAACAACTCCATTTTGTTGAGGTGTGTACGTAGCCGAGAACTCGTGTGAAATCCCTTCTTCGTCAAGAAAGGTATCCACATTTGCGTTCTTAAACTCCGTTCCGTTGTCGCTGCGAACCTTCTTGATCTTCACTTCAAATTGATTTTGGGCCTTCATAGCAAAGTTTTTGAAGATCTTTTGGAGCTGCGATTTCTCATCGAGAAAGAACACCCACGTAAATCTTGAAAAATCATCAACTATAACTAGACCAAAAGAATTTCCACCGAGACTTTTGTAAGCGTTGGGACCAAAGAGATCCATATGAAGAAGCTCGAGTGGCCTCCTTGTGGTCATGATGTTCTTCACGGGATGCCTTCCTCCAACCTGTTTACCTTCCTGACAAGCGCTGCAAAGTCTACCCTTATCAAATATGACATCATTAACTCCAAGGATATGATTTCCTTTAATAAGCTTGTCAAGGTTTCGCATACCAACATGACCTAATCATCTATGCCATAACCAACCTTTAGAGGATTTAGCAATAAAGTAAGTTCTAGGTTGAGCCTTTTTAGAGAAATCAACAATGTATAGATCACCTTTACACACACCGGTAAAGACCATTTTATGATTATCTCTACGAAACACTTGGCAATCTACTTCAGTAAATAGGACATTGAAACCGAAATCAGCAAGTCTAGATACTGAAAGTAAGTTGTATCTGAGAGATTCAACGAGCATGACATTTTGTATGGAGCTATCATGTGATATGGCCAGCTTACCGAGGCCAACCACCTTACCCTTTGAGTTGTCACCGAAAGTGACATACTTTCGAGGACCATCGTTTTCAAAGAAGCTCATGAAACATGTCTTTATCTCCGGTCATGTGATCGGTACATCCACTATCAAGAACCCATTCCTTTCCACTTGCCATATATCCTCAAGATTTGCCATAAGACCAAAATGTCTCATTGCATCATCAAGATCGAAGTCACTATCATCATCCTCATCATAGTATCCATGTTCAATATCGTCATGTGGTGGATCAAGTCCTAGAGAGGGTGATTCGTTAGAGTGAGTTTGACAATGATCTTGCTTATGAATTTTATAGCTTCAGAAATAATATCACTAATAATTCCAACATCTCCTTTTGCACGCATAAGGTTTGTAAGCTCAAACAAACAATCACCATACATAGGATCACTAGAGTTCATCTTACTCAAAGCAATAGATTTATGGAGAATTTCATCTAGATTTTTCAAGGAATAATCTGGAAATCGTTCCTCAAGAAATTTCCATATAGTATAGGCACAATCAAGAGTAGGCAAACTAGCAATCAAGTTTTTGGGCATTCCTCTTATGATAAGATTGGTGGTTCTAAGATTGTGAATCATGTCAAGATCCTCTTTGGGTGTGGGATGCAAGGGATCAATATGAGGTGCATAAGGGCTAGCAATGTACTTGTTCAAATGATATTGATTGAAAATTACAAGCATATCATTTTTCCACTCATGAAAATATTCTCCATCAAGAATAGGCACTCTATGTCTAAGACTCCCAATAGTAGACTCATCCATCTTCCTCCAATGGTGTTTAAACTAAAGCAATGGAGACTAATGCTCTGATACCAATTGAAAGGGGTCGAGAAGAGGTGTCTAGAGGGGGTGATTAGACACTAAGTACCAAAGTTGCAGTTTTTTGACTTCTTTAGGTTGGAGTGGAGTTTAGGCACAATTTTAACAGTCACAATACATAACAAGCAAGCAGGAAAAGAGTATATGAGCAGCGGAAAGTAAAGCATGCAACTTGCAAGAATGTAAAGGGAAGGGTTTGGAGGATTCAAACGCAATTGGAGACACGGATGTTTTTGTCGTGGTTCCGATAGGTGGTGCTATCGTACATCCAGGTTGATGGAGACTTCAACCCACGAAGGGTAACGGTTGCGCGATTCCACGGAGGGCTCCACCCATGAAGGGTCCACGAAGAAGCAACCTTGTCTATCGCACCATGGCCGTCGCCCACGAAGGACTTGCCTCACTAGCGGTAGATCTTCACGAAGTAGGCGATCTCCTTGCCCTTACAAACTCCTTGGTTCAACTCCACAATCTTGTTGGAGGCTCCCAAGTGACACCTAGCCAATCTAGGAGACACCACTCTCCAAGAAGTAACAAATGGTGTGTTGATGATGAACTCCTTGCTCTTGTGCTTCGAATGATAGTCTCCCCAACACTCAACTCTCTCTCAAAGGGTTTGGATTTGGTGGAAATAAGATTTTAGTGGATAGCAACTTGGGAAGGCTAGAGATCAAGATTCATATGGTAGGAATGGAATACCTTGGCCTCAACACATGAGTAGGTAGTTCTCTCTCAGAAATAGGATGCTGGAAGTGTAGGCTTGTTCTGATGGCTCTCTCCATGACTAAAGAGGAGGTGGAGGGGTATATATAGCCTCCATACAAAATCTAACCGTTACAAACAATTTACCAAACTCGGTGTTACCGAATCAACAAACTCGGTCTGACCGATTTAGCAAATCTAGTGACCGTTAGGATTTTCGGTGGGACCGACATGCAACTCGGTAGGACCGATATGGTTAGGGTTAGGGCATAACGTAATCTTGGTGAGACCGATTACACAACCTCGGTGAGACCGATTTTGGTAATAAGCTAACCAGAGAGTTGGTCAGGCAAACTCGGTGGGACCGATTTTGGTAATAAGCTAACTAGAAAGTTTGCATTGTAATCTCTGTAGTACCGATTGCTCAAACTCGGTGAGACCGATTTTGGTAATGGACATACACAGAGAGATTACAATCCCATCTCGGTGAGACCGAGATCCCTATCGGTGAGATCGATTTGCCTAGGGTTTGTGGCAGTGGCTAAGACATATGAACTCGGTGTCGCTGGATAGAAAGAATCGGTGGGGCCGAGTTTGACTTTGGGTTTAGGACATATGTGGATGTGGGAAAGTAGTTGAGGGTTTTTTTGGAGCATATCACTAAGCATCATGGAGCAATAAACTCATTAAGAAACACCTCATACCCTCTTGATAGTATTGGCTTTTCCTATAGACTCAATGTGATCTTGGATCACTAAAATCGAAAAACATGTAGAGTCTTGAGCTTTTGAGCTTGAGCCAATCCTTTGTCCTTGAAGGGGTTCCACATCCTCTAGTCCATGCAAGTCCTTTGTTGAACTTTTTTGGAACATACTAGATAAAAGTGTTAGTCCAACAAGAGATATGTTGACATTAATTACCAAAACCACCCAGGGAGCACTTGTGCTTTCACATAATTTAGCCCAAAGCCTCTCAAAGGGCCGGACCTGATCTGAGCCGTAATTTGGCCCACAACATGGTAGGCATTTAACGGGCCGGATCACATATGGGCCTTTATTAGGCCCGGAACGTGGTAGCGTGCTAATGGACCGGATCAAATATGGGCCGGCTTTTGGCCCAAAACATGGCAGCCTGTTAATGGGCCGGCCTACTAGTGTCATCAAAATCTTTTGGGCCTTCTACTGGGCTGGCCCATTATGGTCAGTGAAATCTCGTGGGCCTTTAGCTGGGCCGGCCCATTATGGTCCGCAAAATCTTGTGGGCCTTTAGCTGGGCCGGCCCATTATGGTCCGCAAAATCTCACGGGCCTTTAGCTGGGCTGGCCCATTATGGCCCGCAAAATCTTGTGGGCCTTTAGCTGGGCCGTCTCGTGGACCTTTTGCTAGCACGGCCCATTATGGACCACAAAATCTTGTGGGCCTTTAGTTGGGCCGGCCCATTTAAATTCTATGGGCCACTTTTGGGTCGGTCCACGTGTCAACATATCATAGGCGCATCTCGCCACTTGCCCTGTGCCTACGCGGAGCTGACACGTGTTTCCGTCTGCCAATCAGAATTTTACACGTGGAAAATCCCCATTGGTCCGGGCTGTTAACAGGTTATCGGATCCAAAACTGGACCCGATAGCTTAACGGCGTTCCGTTACGGTGGATGCCACGTGTCGGTCACCCTTGACAAAAGCACTTCTGTGACACGTGATTTATCGTCATGGAAGTGGACACTTCTGTGATGATAATTTTGGTAATGTCATGGAACACTTCTACGACAAAGACAGTATGACTATCTTGATTCTATCATAAAATTGTCATGGATGTACATGCATGACAGAAAACTTGACCTACTGTGACAAACACGTATCATCACGGAAGTGTATTTTTTTAGTGCAAGTGGGAGTTAATCTTCCATATAAGATAATGATTGACAGAGTTCTCTAGTGACTATCACCAAGTTACAGAAACTTCGTGATGAACTATAACATGCAAGGGATGACGAAAAAGATTCCGCGAGCTCTTCGTGATGCTGAAATTGGCAAAGGTAGAAATCAAGAAAAGCATCAAGTGTTGATGGTTGACAAGACCACTAGTTTCAAGTAAAAGGGCAAGGGAAATAAAGGGAACTTCAAGAAGAATGGCAAGCAAGTTGCCACTCCCATGAAGAAGCCCAAAGCTAGACCCAAGCCTGAAACTGAGTGCTTCTACTGCAAAGGAAATGGTCACTAGAAGCGGAACTGCCCCAAATACTTGGCGGATAAGAAGGGTGGCAAAGTGAACAAAAGTATATATGATATACATGTTATTGATGTGTACTTTACTAGTGTTCATAGTAGCCCCTGGGTATTTGATACTGGTTCAGTTGTTATGATTAGTAACTTGAAACAGGAGTTCCAAATGAAAAAGGCTAGTTGAGGGCGAGGTGACAATGTGTGTTGGAAGTGATTCCAAGGTTGATAAGATCACCATCGCACACTTACATTACCTTCGGGATTAGTGTTGAACCTAAAATAAACGTTATTTGGTGTTTGCGTTGAGCATAATATGATTGGATCATGTTTATTACAATACGGTTATTCATTTAAGTCAAAGAATAATTGTTATTCTGTTTACATGAATAAAACCTTCTGTGGTCATACACCCAAGGTGAATGATTTATTGAATCTCGATCGTAGTGATACATATATTCATGATATTGATGCCAAAAGATGCAAAGTTGATAATGATAGTGCAACATACTAGTGGCACTGCCGTTTAGGTCATATTGGTGTAAAGCGCATGAAGAAACTCCATGCGGATGGACTTTTGGAATCACTTGATTATGAATCATTTGATGCTTATGCATTCATGCCTCATGGGCAAGATGACTAAGACTCCATTCTCCGGAACAATGGAGCGAGCCACTGACTTATTGGAAATAATACACACCGATGTATGCGGTCCGATGAGTGTTGAGGCTCGCGGCGGGTATCATTATTTTTTGACCTTCACAGATGATTTGAGCAGATATGGATATATCTACTTAATGAAACATAAGTCTGAAACATTTTAAAAGTTCAAAGAATTTCAGAGTGAAGTGGAAAATCATCGTAACAAGAAAATAAAGTTTCTACGATCTGATCGAGGAGGTAAATATTTGAGTTACGAGTTTAGCCTTCATATAAAACATTGTGAAATAGTTTCACAACTCACGCCACCTGGAACACCATAGCGTAATGGTGTGTCTGAACATCGTAACCGTACTTTATTGGATATGGTGCGATCTATGATGTCTCTTACCGATTTACCACTATAGTTTTGGGTTATGCATTAGAGACAGTTGCATTCACGTTAAATAGGGCACCATCTAAATCCGTTGAGACGACACCATATGAACTGTTGTTTAGCAAGAAACCTAAGTTGTCGTTTCTTAAAGTTTGGGGCTATGATGCTTATGTGAAAAAGCTTCAACCTGATAAGCTCAAACCCAAATCGGAGAAATGTGTCCTCATAGGATACCCAAAGTAAACTGTTGGGTACACCTTCTATCATAGATTTGAAGGCAAGATATTCGTTGCTAAGAATGGATCCTTTCTAGAGAATAAGTTTCTCTCGTAATAAGTGAGTGGGAGGAATGTAGAACTTGATGAGGTAATTGTACCTTCTCCCGAATTGGAAAGTAGTTCATCACAGAAATAAGTTCTAGTGATTCCTACACCAATTAATGAGGAAACTAATGATGATGATCATGAAACTTCATATCAAGTTATTACCGAACCTCGTAGGTCAACCAGAGTACGGTCCGCACTAGACTGGTACAGTAATCCTGTTCTAGAATTTATGTTACTAGACCATGACGAACCTACGAATGATACGTCTCCAACATATCTATAATTTTTCATTGTTCCATGTTGTTTTATTATCAATCTTGGATTATAATAATTTTATAGTCATTTTATATCATTTTTTGGTACTAACCTATTGACATAGTGCCAAGTGCCATTTGCTGTCTTTTCCATGTTTTTTACATCACAGAAAATCCTTATCAAACGGAGTCCAAATGCCACGAAACTTTACGAAGATTTTTTATGGACCAGAAGGAAGAAGTTGGACCCTGGTAACACCTGGGGGGAGTCCCGAGGAGGGGACAATCCACCAGGGCACGCCAGGAGGCCCAAGGGCACCCTGGTGGGTTGTACCCACCTCGGGTGCCCCCCGGACCGCCTCTTTGCTCTATAAATACCCCAATATTCCAGAAATCCTAGGGGAGTCGACGAAATATTCATCCAGCCGCCGCAGAGGCCAGAACCACCAGATCCAATCTAGACACCATCTCGGATGGGGTTCACCACCTCCATTGGTGCTTCTCCGATGATGCGTGAGTAGTTCTTTGTAGACCTTCGTGTCCGTAGTTAGTAGCTAGATGGCTTTCTCTCTCTCGCTGAATTCTCAATACAATGGTCTCTTGGAGATCCATATGATGTAACTCTTTTTGCGGTGTGCTTGTTGGGATATGATGAACTTTGAGTTTATGATGAGTCATATCTTTTTATATCCATGAAAGTTATTTGAGTTTCTTTGATCTCTTATAGCCTCGTATTTCTTCTCCGGTATTTGGGTTTTGTTTGGCAACCTTGATCTACTTATCTTGCAATGGGAAGATGTGCCCGGTAGTGGATCGGATCTTACGGTGCTCGATCCGAGTGACAGAAAGGGAACCGACACGTATGTATCGTTGCTACTAAGGATAAAAAGACGAGAACTATATCTACCGCCATATAGATAAACGGATCTTGTCTACATCATGTCATCGTTCTTATTGCATTACTCCATTTTTCCATGAACTTAATACACTAGATGCATGCTGGATAGCGGTCGATGTGTGGAGTAATAGTAGTAGATGCAGGCAGGAGTCGGTCTACGAATCTTGGACGTGATGCCTATTTATTGATCATTGCCTGGATAGAGTCATAATTATTTGAGGTTCTATCAATTGCCCAACAATAATTTTTTTACCCACCGTTTGCTATCTTTCTCGAGAGAAGCCACTAGTGAAACCTACGGCCCCGGGTCTTCTTTCTCATATATTTGCTTGCGATCTACTTTTTCCTTGCTTTTATTTTCATATCTATTAAACGAAAATACAAAAATATCTTGCTGCACTTTTATTTATTTGAGATCTATTTATTTAATCTATTAAAATTTTCTCCCGTCCACGCACCGTTTCTGGCGCCGTACCCCGAAAGGGATTGACAACCCCTTTAACATGTCAGGTTGCAAGTGGTTGTTATTTGTGTGCAGGGGCTGTTTACGTTGTGTTGCTTGGTTCTCCTACTGGTTCGATAACCTTGGTTTCATATCTAAAGGAAATACCTACAGCCACTGTGATGCATCATCCCTTCCTCTTTGGGGAAGTACCGACGGAGCTTCGAGCGACATCAAAAGGAATTTCTGGCGCCGTTGCCGGGGAGGATCTTCAACATATATACCAGGTTCCTAATCACAAATCTCATCTCCTCGCAATTTACATTATTTCCTATGTTCCTCTCGTTTTTCTCTCCCCCACTTCACAAAATTTGCCGTTTTATTCGCCTCTCTTTTTCTTTCGTCGTTTTCTTGCCGGATCTGTTTTTGAGTGCAATCTTGTTGTGTGGTCATCATGACTCAAGATAACACCAAGTTATGTGATTTCTCAGGTACCAACAACAATGATTTTATTGGCACTCCGCTTGCTCCTCCCGCAACTACGTACGAAGACTTGTGACATTAATACTGCTTTGCCGAATCTTGTTATGAAAGACCAATTTTCCGATACTCCTAATGAGGATGTCGCATCCCATCTTAATACCTTCGTGGAATTGTGCGATATGCAAAATAAAAAAGGTGTGGAAAATTATGTGGTCAAGATGAAATTATTTCCAATCTCTTTGCGTGCTTCTGCAAAAATTTGGTTCTCTTCTTTGCCTCGTAATAGTACCGATTCTTGGAATAAGTGCAAAGATGCTTTTATCACTAAGTTTTTTCCACCCGCAAAAATTATTTCCCTTAGAACCCAGATCATGAATTTCAAGCAACTTGAACATGAGCATGTTGCACAATCTTGGCAAAGAATGAAAATGATGCTAAGGAATTGCTCAACTCATGGGTTAAATCTCATACAAATTTTTTATGCGGGGTTGAATTTAGTTTCTCGTAATCTTTTAGATTCCGCCATGGGTGGAACTTTTATGGAAATTACTTTGGTTGAATCCACCAAATTGCTTGATAATATCATGGCAAATTATTCACAATGGCATACTGAAAGAGCTCCTACTAGTAAAAAAGTTAATTCGGTTGAAGAAATTTCTTCTTTGAGTGATAAAGTTGATGCTCTTATGAAATTGGTTGCTAGTAAAAGTGCTCCTATTGATTTTAATGATATGCCTTTGTCTACTTTGATTGAGCAAAATAGTGCTGCCATTGATGTGAATTTTATCTCTAGAAATAATTTCAACAACAATGCTTATAGAGGTAATTTTAATCCTAGGACTTTTCCTAGTAATTACTCTAATAATTATGATAATTCCTATGGAAATCAATCTTATAATAATAATAATAACACCTCTGATCCCGAGAATAATATTAAAGAATTTATCAACACACAAAAAGTTTTCAACACTTCCATAGAAGAAAAGTTGAGTAAGATTGATGATTTGTCTAGATGTTTTGATAGAATTACTCATGATGTGGAAAATCTCAAGATGAAAATTTTTGTGCCTAAAGTGGATGAATCAATTAAAGCTCTTTATGTTTCTATTGATGAAAGTAAGAAAAGAACTGCTATGCTTAGAGCTAAAAGAGAAATATTAGAGAAAGCTTTTTCTAGTGATTATTCTTGCAAAGATGATGAAGATCTTAAAATGATTGGTGTTTCTTCTATTGATTCCTTGTTTAGTAAAGTTAAGAATGCTGAAAAAGGGACTGGAGAAGAGTCAACTTTAGGTAGAAGGCGTCCCAATATTTCGGAGGGTGAAAATCTTATTAAGAAAATTGATGAAAGTGGGTTTGAAGAGGTCAAAACTTTAGCTAGTGATGTGCCCACTCTTTTGGATTACAAAGACTTTAATTATGATAGTTGCACTTTGATTGATTGTATTTCTTTGTTGTAATCCATGATAAATTCACCCCATGCTTATGAACAAAATAAAGCTTTTACTAAACATATTGTTGATGCTATGATGAAAGCTTTTGAAGAAAAATTAGAATTAGGAGTTTCAATTCCAAGAAAATTTCATGATGAATGGGAACCTACTATCAAATTCAAGATAAAAAATTATGAGTGTTTTGCTTTGTGTGACTTGGGTCCTAGTGTTTCTGCAATTCCGAAATCTTCATGTGATGTGCTTGGTCTTACTAATCTTGAAGAATGTTCTTTGAATTTCCAATTGGCGGATTCTACTATTAAAAATCCTATGGGAAGAATTAATGATGTTCTTATTCTCGCAAATAGGAATTATGTATCCATATATTTTATTGTTCTTGATATTGATTGCAATCCGTCTTGTCCAATTATTCTTGGTAGACCGTTTTTACGCACTATCGGTGCCGTGATTGATATGAAAGAAGGCAATATTAAGTTCCAATTTCCTTTGAGGAAGGGCATGGAACACTTTACTAGAACTATAATTAAGCCACCTTATGAATCAATCATGAGGGCATCTTATGTATCTCGAACCAAAGATGACAATACTTAGATCCTTGCCTTATGCATAGCTAAGGGCGTAAAACTATAACGCTTGTTGGGAGGCAACCCAATGAATAAATTTTATTTTTGCTTTTTGCTTTATGTTCTTGAGTGTTAACACAATTATGCTACTATTATGATTGTGTTTTTTTGTGTTTTAATTCGTGTTTGTGCCAAGTAGAACCGATAGGATCTTCTTGGGTGATAGTTGTTTGATCTTGCTGAAAAAGACAGAAACTTTGAGCTCACGAAACTAATTATCATTTTTATTCATAAAGTTCTTTTTCCCTGATTATTTTTGAAGAATATTCATATATAAATTGCTCAGGTCTTCCTCTTTTTTCTGAATTTTTGGAGTTCAAGAAGTTTTCGTTTAAGTCAGATTGCTACAAACTATTCTATTTTGACAGATTTTGTTTTCTTTGTGTTGTGTGCTTATTTTGATGGCTCTATGGTTTTCTTTGATGAGTTTTTGCCATAGAAAAGTTGGAATACAGTAGATATAATACAAAAACAAAATATGAATTGGTTTGATACAACACTTATAGTAGAAGTTTACTTTCTTACACTAACGGATCTCACGAAGGTTTTGTTGAGTTTTGTGTGATTGAAGTTTTCAAGTTTTGGGTTATCTTACGATGGATGAAAGAAGGATAGAAGAGCCTAAGCTCGGGGATGACCCAGCATCCCAAGCTATTATCCAAGGATGAGCAACCAACTAAGCTTGGGGATGCCCCCGAGTGGCATCCCCTCTTTCTTCTAACGACCATCGGTATTTTACTTGAGACTATATTTTTACTCGTCACATGATATGTGTTTTGCTTGGAGCATCTTGTATGATATGAGTCTTTGCTTGTTTTATTTTGTGTTTTAAGTCATCAATCCTTGCTGGACACACCTATTTGAGAGAGCCAAAATTATGTAATGACTTGTTAGAATTGCTCTCTATGCTTCACTTAAATTTTTATGAGCAATGGACTTTCTCTAGTGCTTCACTTATATATTTTTTAGGACGGTGTGCTTAGTATTGTTGAAGAAAATGCTATCTTGCTTCACTTAGATTTATTTGAGAGTTAGTAAAATTTTGAAGAAATTCTCTCTTTCTTCACTTAAATTATTTTGATAGAAAGAAAATTTGTTATGCTCATGATCTTCACTTATATTTGTTTGAGCTTATGAAAAGCAACACATGAGAATTAGTTCCAAAGCGATAGATATCCAAGAAGGATAAAGAAAAAAATGTCATGAAGATCATTGGACAAAATAAACTTGATTCTTAATAATAGTTTTGACATATGATGATGTGATATGTGAGTTATGTTGGTGAGTAATTGTGCTCTAGTAAGAATATTGGTGTTAAGGTTTGTGATTCCCTATGCATGCACGAAAGTCAATAGTCATGAAATGAAAATTATATCCTACTTGTGGTGCAGTATTCGGTGTTAATTATTCTTAATGCTTGCTTATGAGATTATTCATTTCTTGGTTGGTCGGTTCCCAATCTTTTGCTAGCTTCCATTTTGCACTAAGTATTTCCTCTACTTGTGCATCCAAAATCCTTTAAACCAGTTTTGCCACATGAGTCCACTATATCTACCTATATGCGGTATTATTTTGCCGTTCTAAGCAAATTTGCATGTACCATCCCTAATTTTCAAAATAAACTTCTCATTTGTGTGTTTGTTTCGCTCGCGGAACGGTAACAGGTGGCTAATATTTTCCATGCTAGATGTGTTATTCTCAAGATGAGTGTTTATTCACTTGTCATTGCACAAGAATAAGGCAAAGGTATAAGGGATGCCCAGTCCCGAAATGGAAAAAAAATGAATTTACTTTATGTTGTCAAATAATAAATTTCTTGGAAAGTGTTCGTATGGAGGGCACCCGTGGATACGGTTAGCCATGGAAAGTGCAAGTATGGTGGAAAAAGGCATAAACTTTGTTTTCTATTTGGGAACCGCCTATGGCATATCTAGCATGGAAAGTGTTGGGAACTCTAAGTCATTTTCATTGGTGGGATAGATACACGCCCCCAAAATGTTTTTATCTCTAAGCTTTTCGCTTTGAGCTCTGGCACCTCTACAAATCCCTACTTCCCTCTGCGAAGGGCCTTTCTTTTACTTTATGCATTATTTTTTTGAAATTTGAGTCTCCATCTTCTCTTATAAAAAGCACCAACTAGGAGGCAATATGATCGTACTTAAGTATTGGGTGTAGTTAATATTCGAGTGTGTTTCATGAATGGATCAATGTTTGAGCATGATGGGCTAGGGATAACTTATTTTAGCTTTGATATTGTGAAAGACATGGTTGCTTGTTGATATGCTTGAGTATCTAAATTATTATGTCAAAACTAGACTATTGCTCTGAATTACATAAAAGTCCAAATGTCCACGCTATAAAGAAAATAATATGATATGACATGATAGACAACACTCCACATCAAAAATTCTGTTTTTATCACTTACCTACTCGAGGACGAGCACGAGTTAAGCTTGGGGATGCTGATACGTCTCCAACGTATCTATAATTTTTTATTGTTCCATGCTATTTTATTATCAATCTTGGATGTTTTATAATCATTTTATTGTCATTTTATATTATTTTTTGGTAATAACCTATTGACATAGTGCCAAGTGCTTGTTGCTGTTTTTTTCATGTTTTTTACATCACAGAAAATCCTTATCAAACGGAGTCCAAATGCCACAAAACTTTACTGAGATATTTTATGGACCAGAAGGAAGAAGTTGGGCCCTGGTAGCACCTGGGGGAGTCCCGAGGAGGGGACAACCCACCAGGGCGCGCCAGGAGGCCCAGGCGCGCCCTGGTGGGTTGTGCCACCTTGGGTGCCCCCCGGACCACCTCTTTGCTCTATAAATACCCCCAATATTCCTCAAACCCTAGGGGAGTCGATGAAATATTCATCCAGCCGCCGTAGAATCTAGAACCACCAGAACTAATCTAGACATCATCTCAGATGGGGTTCACCACCTCCATTGGTGCCTCTCCGATGATGCGTGAGTAGTTCTTTGTAGACCTTCGGGTCCGTAGTTAGTAGCTAGATGGCTTTCTCTCTCTCGCAGAATTCTCAATACAATGGTCTCTCGGAGATCCATATCATGTAACTCTTTTTGCGGTGTGTTTGTTGGGATCTGATGAACTTTGAGTTTATGATCAGTCATATCTTTTTATATCCATTAAAGTTATTTGAGTTTCTTCGATCTCTTATATGCATGATCTCTTATAGCCTCGTATTTATTCTCCGATATTTGGGTTTTGTTTGGCTAACTTGATCTATTTATCTTGTAATGGGAAGAGGTGCCCGGTAGTGCGTTCGATCTTACGGTGCTGGATCCCAATGACAGAAAGGGAACCGACATGTATGTATCGTTGCTACTAAGGATAAAAAGACGAGATCTATATCTACTGCCATATAGATAAACGGATCTTGTCTACATCATGTCATCATTCTTATTGCATTACTCCGTTTTTCCATGAACTTAATACACTAGATGCATGCTGGATAGCGGTCGATGTGCGGAGTAATAGTAGTAGATGCAGGCAAGAGTCGGTCTACTAATCTTGGACGTGATTCCTATGTATTTATCATTGCCTGGATATCGTCATAATTATTTCAGGTTATATCAATTGCCCAACAGTGATTTGTTTACCCACCGTTTGCTATCTTTCTCAAGAGAAGCCACTAGTGAAACCTACGGCCACCGGGTCTTCTTTCTCATATATTTGCATGTGATCTACTTTTCCCTTGCTTTTATTTTCAGATCTATTAATCCAAAAATATCTTGCCGCACTTTTATTTATTTGTGATCGATTTATTTAATCTATTACAATTTTCTCCCGTCCACGCACCGTTTCTGGCACCGTACCCCGAAAGGGATTGACAACCCCTTTAACACGTCGGGTTGCGAGTGGTTGTTATTTGTGTGCAGGGGTTGTTTATGTTGTGTTGATTAGTTCCCCTACTGGTTCGATAACCTTGGTTTCATATCTGATGGAAATACATACCGCCGCTGTGCTGCATCATCCCTTCCTCTTTGCGGAAATACCACCTAGCTTCAAGCGACGTCAACGAACTATGAGGAAGCGATGATGAGCCCAGATTCCGCGAAATGGCTTGAGGCCATGTAATCTGAGATGGGATCCATGTATGAGAATAAAGTATGGACTTTGATTGAATTGCCCAATGATCAGCGAGCCATTGAGAATAAATGGATCTTCAAGAGGAAGACGGACGCTGATAGTAGTGTTACTATCTACAAAGCTCAAATTGTCGCAAAATGTTTTCGACAAGTTCAAGGTGCTGACTATGGTAAGATTTTCTCACTCGTAGCGATGCTTAAGTCTATCCGAATCATGTTAGAAATTGCCACATTTTATGAAATCTGGCAAATGGATGTCAAAACTACATTCCTTAATGGATTTCTTAAAGAAGATTTGTATATGATGCAAAAAGAAGGTTTTGTCAATCCTAAAGGTGCTAACAAAGTGTGCAAGCTCCAACGATCCATCTATGGACTGGTGCAAGCGTCTCGGAGTTGGAATATACGCTTTGATAAGGTGATCAAAGCATATGGTTTTATACAGACTTTTGGTGAAGCCTGTATTTACAAGAAAGTGGGTGGGAGCACTACAGCCTTTCTAATAAGTATATGTGAATGGCATATTGTTGATCAGAAATGATGTAGAATTTTCTGGAAAGCATAAAGGAGTGTTTGACTCTATGTAGCGATCCGACCTCAGACGGTCAAATCTCTGTGTTCAGTGTCATTCCTGGATCGGTAATGCTGACACACACAGTACTTGAATGGATTTATAACCGAGTAGCAATCACACACTTATTACATCGAATGTCTCAAAAGAGAACTTTTTACAATAAGTATGGCTTAAGGCCATCTAAATAAGATAACAGCGGAAGGCTTGGAAGATAAAGTGAGTCCATTAACTCCAACGGCATACCTGAGTGCACGACAAATGACCTAGCGCACCTTACTCCTCGTCTGAAAAGTCTGCAACATGATATGTTGCAGCCCGAAACGGGTCAGCACATGCAATATGCTGGCAATATAACACAGTAGAGCAATGAACAGAATAAAAGCTATCAGTACATGCATATATGGCTGGTGGAGGCTCTATGGTTATATGTTTTGTGAAAAGCCAATTTTTCCTACAACAAAGGAATAAGTTTTATTTAACTATCATGGTGGTTGAAACATTGAGAAGGTTCCTCCAACTCAATCCAAATTAGAAATAATTACCAACCCAACAAATTAACTTAGAGTGATGAGATCCATATGATAATCCAAGAACCAGATAGTCAAGATGTCCATAACCGGGGACACGGCTAACCATGATTAGTTTGTACACTCTGCGAGGTTTGCGCACTTTTCCCCACAAGACTCGATCTCCTCCGTTGGATTTCTTGCACTACAAGGTGTTTGAGAAACGGATGACTGAGACACAGTCTTTCAGAAGCATTAACTCTTTATTCTGTGTAGACAGTTACACCTACTTTCCCCTACACCTGCTAGCCTACCACCGAAAGAGGTCACACAACTTACTCAACTATGCCAGAGCCCATAATGGCTTGTGGCTGCACACGGAAGTTTCTAGCATGAATAATCTTATGATCCCTTTGAGCCTGGGTGGCGGACCGTAGGATGATCACACGGGTACTCCGGGATATCCTAGGACAACGCTGGATTCTCCAGGTGCCCACAAGCAATCCACCAAGATGTGTGTTAGAGTTGCCACCTTAAGTTGAACCATTAATTTAACAAACTCACATCTATCATGAATACATTCAAACCCAATCCACGTCTACGAGCATAGCATGGCAATATAAGCATAACATAGAATTAACTCCCAGGGTTTGATAATAAATAGGGCAATAGGTTCTACCTCATCAACTACTTCCCAAAACCCACAAGTTAATCACATCCTAATCATGCAGTGTTTGAGGATTGTAACTAATGCAGAAAAACTGGGTAATAAAGGCGTATGATCAATGTGTTACTTGCCTTGCTGACGATCTGCAAATCCTAAAGACTCGTAGTAGCACGCTTCGCACTCTAGAAATTCTATCGCAAACAAACAATAGCATACATGAGCACTCAAGAAAAGATGCACGGGTAAAACTCAAATAAGAAGATTGAATCTGAGAACTCAACTAAAGAGATTCGATTTGCAAAAAGAAACAAATCAAACGGAGCAACGAAACTCAAACTACAAAAGAAACAAGATCCATTTACTAATCTGGACTATAGTCCAATTTTACAGTACCAAAATCTTGTTCAAGTTGGTTAAACAGAAAGAGGGCTTCGAGACGAAGATCTAGGCGCTTGTTTCACCTGATTTGGACAAATGAGCGAAAAGACAAACTAAAACGAAGATTAGGGCAGAAATCGCGATCGAAAATAATCGCGGAAAAAACCCTGGAAAATAAAACGAGACAAATAGGCTAACGAACGAACGTTCGCTGTCTGCGGCTAACTGATGAACAACGTTCGTTAAAGCAAACATATTGACGAACGTCCGCTAAATAATAAACCGACGAAAAACCGAACAAAAATAAAAAACGAATCTAGGGTTTACTAAAAAACGATCAGTTTCTCGAGAAAAACCAGACGGCGGAGGCGGGGGTCGGCGGTGGCGGGGCGACGGTGGACGGCGGCGGCAGTGCAGGCGAAGCGGTGGCGGCGTAAGGGCGGCGACGGCGACGCGCGGATCGAGGCAGTGGCGCGGGCTAGGGTTTGGGCCGCGGTGCTGGCGGCTTGGGCCTCGGGGTCGCGGGTTGGCGGCTTATAAACCCCCGGCCGGAGGACTCCGGTTCGGGCACGGCCCGGTTAGGCCGATGACTTTTTTTTAAAACCTGACGCGGAAAAAACAAATAAAAGAAATACTAAACAGAGTCAAAAAATCCTGAAATAAATTTTCACGGTCCTCTAATAATATTGCGGACAAAGTGAACATTTATTTGGGCCTCTAATGCAATTTTGAAAAATGCATATTTTCCCTAATTCAAATAAAATAGCAATAAAAATCCAAAAAGAAATAATTATTTGATTTTAATATTCTTCCTCCAATATTCCCTTTATTTTGGAGAAGTCATATTATCTCCTCTCATATATTTTAATATGAAATATTTTCGGAGAGAAAAATAATTAAAACCAAAGTGATCCTTGTTTCGATATTTGATAAAATTCAAATATAAAAAACGTGAAATCCCCAATTTCGAGGATCGCAAAGCAAAATGCAGTAAAATATGGTATGCATGAATGACCTAAGTATAACATCCAAATTGAAAATTTGGGATGTTACAAACCTACCCCCCTTAAATGAATCTCGTCCCCGAGATTCGGTTTGGCTAGAAAATAGGTGTGGGTGGTCTTTGCGTAGATCATCCTCTCGTTCCCAGGTGGCTTCATCCTCGGTATGGTGGCTCCAATGGACTTTGTAAAACTTGATGACCTTGCTACGTGTAACTCGGCTGGCAAACTCGAGATTCTTGACTGGCTTCTCCTCATAGGTCAGATCACTGTCCAACTGAATTGCTTCTAGGGGCACTGTATCTCTCAGAGGAATATCGGCCATCTCTACATGACACTTCTTCAACTGGGAAACGTGAAACACATCATGAACTCCTGACAGTCCCTCAGGTAACTCCAACTGGTAGGTAACCTCTCCCATGCGTTCCAAAACATGGTACGGTCCTACAAATCTCGGGGCTAACTTTCCCTTAACTCCAAAACTTTAACTCCTCGCGGTGGTGACACACGGAGATATGCTCTGTCTCTGATTTCATAGACTACATCCTTGCGTTTTGAGTCTGCATAGCTCTTCTGTCTGGACTGACCAACCTTCAGTCTATCTCGAATCAGTTTAACCTTCTCCTCGGACTCCTTAATCAAATCCGATCCAAACAACTGGCAGTCTCCAACTTCATCCCACATCAATGGTGTTCGACATCTTCTTCCATACAAGGCTTCGAACGGTGCCATCTTCAAACTGGCCTGGTAGCTGTTGTTATATGAGAACTCCGCGTAGGGCAAGTTGTCATCCCAACTAGATCCATAATCTAGCGCACAAGCTCTCAACATGTCCTCCGGAATCAGATTGACTCTCTCGGTCTGTCCATCCGTGTGAGGATGAAAGGCTGTACTGAACTCTAGCCTGGTTCCCAAAGTCTAGTGCAGCTGGTGCCAAAAGTTTGAAGTAAAATGTGTTCCTCTATCTGATATGATGGTCCTTGGAACTCCGTGCAGACATACGATCCTGGTCATATTTATCTTGGCCAACTTCGCACTTGTATAGGTGGTTTTCACTAGGATAAAGTGAGCCACTTTGGTCAAGCGATCAATTACTACCCAGATAGAATCATATCCCGATCGGGTCCTGGGTAATCCGATGATAAAATCCATGCCCAGCTTGTCCCACTTCCATTCGGGTATCGGCATAGGCTGCAGTAATCCTGCTGGCTTCTGATGTTCTGCTTTTACTCTCTAACATACATCACATATGGCTACATAGTCAGCAATGTCCTTCTTCATTCCAGTCCACCAGAAACGCTCCTTCAAATCCAAATACATCTTGGTGTTTTCGGGGTGTATTGAGTATGGCGAGTCATGAGCTTCCTGTAGTATCAACTTCCTGATCTCGGCATTATTGGGCACATATACACGGTCCTCAAACATAGGGTGTCGTGCTCATCCTCACGAAAACCTTTGGCTTTTCCTTCACTCATCTTCTCCTTTATCTCGGTAATTTCTTTGTCATCCTTAGGAGCTTCTCGAATCTTTCCCAATAACGTTGACTGAACCTCCAATGCTACAACAAAACCTCTAGGAACTATCTCCAAACAAAGCTTCCTGAGAGCTTCTGCTAACTCCTTTGGCAATCCTTTGCTTACGTGGGTATGGACATAACTCTTCCGGCTCAAGCCGTCTGCTACGACATTGGCCTTGCCTGGTTGATAGTGCAACTTCATATCATAATCCTTTATGAGCTTCAACCATCTCCTCTGCCTGAGGTTCAGCTCCTTCTGAGTAAAAATATACTTCAAACTCTTGTGATCCGTGTACACATCACAACGGTTTCCAATAAGGAAGTGTCTCCAGGTCTTGAGCGCATGCATGATACGTCTCCAACGTATCTATAATTTTTGATTGCTCCATGCTATATTATCTATTGTTTTGGACTATATTGGGCTTTATTTTCCACTTTTATATTACTTTTGGGGCTAACCTATTAACCGGAGGCCTAGCCCAGAATTGCTGTTTTTTTTTTGCCTATTTCAGTGTTTCGAAGAAACGGAATATCAAACGGAGTCCAAACGGAATAAAATCTTCAGAAACGTGATTTTCTCATCAGATAAGACCCAGGAGACATGGACCCTCCGTCAAGAAAGCCACAAGGCGGCCACGAGGGTGGAGGGCGCGCCCCCTGCCTCGTGGGCCCCCTGAAGCTCCACCGACGTACTCCTTCCTCCTATATATACCTCACGCACTTCAACAGATCGACACGGAGCCAAAAACCTAATTCCACCGCCGCAACTTCCTGTATCCACGAGATCCCATCTTGGGCCTGTTCCGAGTTCACCTAAGGATTCCACCATGGAGCGTTTCTACATCATCATCATAGCCTCTCTGATGAAGTGTGAGTAGTTTAACTCAGACCTTCGGGTCCATAGTTAGTAGCTAGATGGCTTCTTCTCTCTTTTTGGATCTCAATACAGTGTTCTCCCCCTCTCTCGTGGAGATCTATTCGATGTAATCTTCTTTTTGCGGTGTGTTTGTTGAGACCGATGAATTGTGGGTTTATGATCAAGATTATCTTTGAGCAATATTTGAATCTTCTGTGAATTCTTTTATGTATGATTGAGTTATCTTTGCAAGTCTCTTCGAATTATCCGTTTGGTTTGGTCAATTAGATTGGTAGTTCTTGCAATGGGAGAAGTGTTTAGCTTTGGGTTCAATCTCGCGGTGTCCTTACCTAGTGACAGACAGGGTTGCAAGGCACGTATTGTATTGTTGCCATCGAGGATAACAAGATGGGGTATTTATCATATTGCATGAATTTATTCCTCTACATCATGTCATCTTGCTTAAGGCGTTACTTTGTTTTCATTAACTTAATACTCTAGATGCATGCTGGCTAGCGGTCGATGAGTGGAGTAATAGTAGTAGATGCAAGCAGGAGTCAGTCTACTTGTCTCGGACGTGATGCCTATACACATCATCATACCTAGATACTCTCATAACTATGCTCAATTCTGTCAATTGCTCAACAGTAATTCGTTCACCCGCCGTAAAATACTTATGCTCTTGAGAGAAGCCACTAGTGAAATCTATGGCTCCCGGATCTATTCTCATCATATTAATCTTCCTACGCTTTATTATTGCTTTGCTCTTTACTTTGCCTTTTATTTTTACTTTGCATCTTTATACCAAAAATAGCAAACATATTATCTATCATCTCTATCAGATCTCACTCTCGTAAGTGACCGTGAAGGGATTGACAACCCCTATTCGCGTTGGTTGCAAGGAGTTATTTGCTTTGTATAGGTACGAGGGACTCGCGCGTGGCCTCCCACTAGATTGATACCTTGGTTCTCAAAAACTGAGGAAAATACTTATGCTACTCTGCTGCATCATCCTCTCCTCTTTGGGGAAAACCAACACAAGCTCAAGACGTAGCAATGCACTAGAGCTGCTAACTCCAAGCGTAATTCAACTCGTGCGGTCGAAGTTGACGTGAGGCATATGAAACAACTTTTCCGTCTTGCATAAGTACTCCTCGAAGTCCTAAGCGAGAGGCGTCGCAATAGACTTGGGAATCCTTGCGTATATCCGGCAGAATCAGCGTTGGGGCTGTAGTCAGACGTTACTTCAACTCCTAGAAACTTGCTTCACATTCTTCTGTCCATTTGAAATTGGTGCCCTTCTTCAACAACCGTCATGGGCTTCGCAATCTTAGAAAAATTCTCAATGAATCTCCGGTAATATCCCGCGAGTCCAAGAAAATTGCGGATCTCTCCAACTGAGGTGGGTGCCGACCACTCAGTGACTGACTGAACCTTGGTAGGATCCAGTGCTATACCTTCTCCTGATATAACATGTCCAAGAAATCCAACTTCCTTCAACCAAAACACACATTTTCTAAACTTGGCATATAACTGATGTTCCCTGAGCTTGTCAAGAACCAAACGCAAATGCTCCTTGTGTTCCTCCTCATTCTTCGAGTATACCAAGATATCATCAATGAACACCGCGACAAACTTATCCAAGAACTCCATGAACACCTTGTTCATCATACTCATGAAATAGGCATGGGCGTTAGTCAGTCCAAATGACATAACCGTATACTCATACAACCCGTACCTTGTGGTGAAAGCTGTTTTTGGTATATCCTTTTCTCGTATCTTCAGCTGGTGATAACCCGATCGCAGATCGATCTTTGAAAATACTTTAGCTCCTTGCAACTGGTTACAAATCATTGATGATCGGCAGCGGGTACTTGTTCTTGATCGTCACTTCATTCAACGCATGATAATCAACTACCATTCTTAACGATCCATCCTTCTTCTCAACCAAGAACACTGGGGCTCCCCATGATGATGAACTTTGTCAAATGTAACCTTCCTCCAATAACTCCTTAATCTGCTTCTTGATCTCTTCTAGATAATTTGCGGGCATCCGGTATGGTCTCTTCGATATCGGTCCGGTGCCTGGCAATAGTTCTATCAAAAACTCGATGTCTCGATCTGGCGGCATGCCTGGTAGCTCCTCTGGAAATACATTTGGGAAATCCTTCACTACAGGCACTTCCTCCTGAACAACTCCCGAGAGAGAATTTACTTGAGTCCTCCTAGGAGCATGCCTAGATACATACTTGATCCTTTTTTTCCTCCAGGGTGGTGAGTAAAATCGACTTACTGGCGCAATCGATGTTTCCCCCATACATTGATAGCCAATCCATGCCTAGTATCACATCCAATCATTGTGACTCCAAAATTATCAGGTCTGAGGGGGAAACATGGCTTCCAATGGTCAATGGCATCTGAAAACAACCTTGACTTGCCATATACTCCGCTCCTAGTGAGCTTACTAACATAGGTGTCCTAAGTACTTTGGTGGGCAACTTATATTTATCCACAAATCCCCTTGAAATATATGAATGTGATGCACCAATATCAAAAAGAACAATTGCGGTAAATGACTTAACCAAAAACTTACCGACAACTGCATCAGGCTGCTCTTCAACCTCCTCCACGTTCACGTGGTTCACTTGTCCCCTGTTGAAAGGGTTGGGCTTCTTCCCAGAGCTTCCATTGCCATTCCCATTCTTCGCTTCAGGGCACTCAGTGGCATAGTGCCCAGTCTTCCCGCACTTGAAACAAGTAATGTGACTTAGGTCCTTCTTGGCGGGTGTGGCTGGGTTAGAGCGCTTCTGATTACTGCTTGCTCCATTCCCATTTCCATTCTTGGGGCCAGTGTGGTTATGCGAACTTCCTCCATTGTGGGTATGGCCTCCATGGTTATGGGTAAATCCTACCGAGTTCGGGGTGAAACAGGGCTTCTGCTGAGCTCCAGAATTGTACTTTCCTTGCCCATACTTCCTCTTGCGGCTCTCTATCTGCTGGTGCTTCCCTTGAATCATGAGATCCTTGTCTACCAGCTCCTGGTAGTTGTTAAATGTTGCCACCATCAACTGCATGCTCATCTCATCATTCAGCCCTTCCATAAACTTCTCTTGCTCCACGGCATCTGTGGCCACATCATCAGGGGCATAGCGAGATAGCTTACTAAACTCATCTACGTACTGAGCCATAGTACTATTTCCCTGGCGCAAGTTGCGAAACTCGCGCTTCTTCATGCTCATAGCTCCAGTTGAGACACGGGCTGTGCGGGATGCTTGCTGAAACTGATCCCAAGTGGCATTGGCTATAGGGAAAGTGGTTGTGTAATTCTCCCACCATGAGGCTGCTGGTCCATCCAACTAATGTGTGGAAAATTGCACCTTCTCTACATCTGTGCAACCTGCGGTGGTCAACTCCCTTCCAATCCTGCGTACAGTCATCCGCGACTATTGGCTCGGTGTTACTGGAAAACACCGGTGGCTGCAACCCCAGAAAATGGGCTAAGTTGTCAACTGGAGGTGGTCGCGGCGGGTTGTTATTGTTGTTGTTGTTGTTGTTGTTGCCTTGGTTCTTGACTAGTAGCTGCATCAAGGCATTCTGCTGCTGGATTAACTGGGTGATCTTCGGTGGGAAGACAAATCTGGTATCACGCCTCGGAGGCATCTGATGGGTTTGGAGGGAAGAGATTAGAATAGAAATGAGGTCTAGTGAGAAAACACTACCCATATGCACATGAGACAAACACAATCATATCACACCAACTCAATTCAAGAAAGGGCATACATACGGTCTAGAACTACCGTTATAAAAGTGCTCGGACTATTACTATTTACATGGGGAGAAACTACTACTCATATGGTGGTCATTCTAGAAATTTTGATCGGTGGAACACTCCATGATATCCGCTCCAGCTTCGTCTTCATAATCATCATCACTATTGTCGGGGTCGGAGTCGGTGTCGTCGATGATGATGTAATCTTCAGAATGAATCTCCTTGGGTTCGTCTTCTTCTCCTCATGGCGCTGGGTCTCCGATGAAAACTCCTAGCTTCCTCGTCAGGTCGTCATTCTTCTCCACGAGTATCGTCATTTCCTCCTCATATCCATCGCGTGTAGACTTGAGTTCCTCTTCTAGCTCTGAAATCCTGGTCATTGCCTTCTTTAGGTCTAGCATGCCTGCGCACCTCTAATTCACCTACCGACGTATGTGCTGGTTTAGCTCTTGGATGAACGCTGCAATGGACCTGTCCCTCCTGGTGCTGACTATCACCCATTGCTCATCTCGGCGCCCACAAGTTTGGTAGATAGTATCCTTGAGATCCTTGTGATAAATTTTGCTAATGCGTCACATGGCGATGTGGGCTACCATGCTCTTTCTTAGACTCCAGGTTGGTGCATTAAAGGAAAACTCTATGGGTTCTGTGACTGGCATGAATGTCCTTCCTGGAACTTGAACTCAAATCATCCAGCGCTCCTCTTCTGGTAAAGTGGCGGTGTAGGTTCCGGTGAAGCTGGGTATTCCGATGTTCAGGTACCTAGTGACTTCCTTCAAGTGTCGTCCAAAGGGTGTGTCTTCATCCGGTTGAGCAAAATTGTTCCTCGAGTCCGTCATCCTAAAGAGTAGAAAATGAAGAGGAGTTAGAAATGAGTAGAGAAGACTGACCTATGGCTCATCTTAATGGTCGTGTCCTACATTCAGCATGTGCTGCGATAGTAGCGATCCGATTGCAGACGGTCAAATCTCAGTGTTCAGTGTCATCCCTGGATCTGTAATGCTGACACACACAGTACTTGAATGGATTTATAACAGAGTAGCAACACACTTCTTACAACGAATGTCTCAAAAGTGAACTTATTACAATAAGTATGGCTTAAGGCCATCTAAATAAAATAACATCAGAAGGCTTGGATGATAAAGTGGTCCATTAACTCCAACGGCATAGCTGAGTGCACGACAAACGACCTAGCGCACCTTACTCCTCGTCTGAAAAGTCTGCAACATGATATGTTGCAGCCCGACACGGGTCAGCACATGGAATATGCTGGCAATATAATACAGAGCAATGAACAGAATAAAAGCTATCACTACAAACATATATGGCTGGTGGAGTCTCTATGGTTATAATGTTTTGCGAAAAGCCAATTTTTTCCTACAACAAAGGAATAAGTTTTATTTAACTATCATGGTGGTTCAAACATTGAGAAGGTTCCTCCAACTCAATCCCAATTAGGAATAATTACCAACCCAACAAATTAACTTAGAGTGATGGGATTCATATGATAATCCAAGAATCAGATACTCAAGATGTCCATAACCGGGGACACAACTAACCATGATTAGTTTGTACACTCTGCAGAGGTTTGTGCACTTTTCCCCACAAGACTCGATCTCCTCCATTGGATTTCTCGCACTACAAGGTGTTTGAGAAACGGATGACCGAGACACAGTCTTTCAGAAGCATTAACTCTTTACTCTCGGTAGAAAGTTACACCTACTTTCCCCTACATCTGCTAGCCTACCACTGAAAGAGGTCACACAACATACTCAACTATGCCAGAGCCCATAATGTCTTGTGGCTGCACATGGAAGTTTCTAGCATGAATAATCTTATGATCCCTTTGAGCCTGAGTGGCGGACCATAGGATGATCACACGGGTACTCCGGGATATCCTAGGACAACACTGGATTCTCCAGGTGCCCACAAGCAATCCACCCAGATGTGTGTTAGAGTTGCCACCTTAAGTTGAACCATTAATTTAACAAACTCATATCTGTCATGGATACACTCAAACCCAATCCACGTCTACGATCATAGCATGGTAATATAATCATAACGTAGAAGTAACTCCCAGGGTTTGATAATAAACAGGGCAATAGGTTCTACCTCATCAACTACTTCCCAAAACCCACAAGTTAATCACATCCTAATCATGCAGTGTTTGAGGATTGTAACTAATGCATAAAAACTGGGTAATAAAGGGGTATGATCAATGTGTTACTTGCCTTGCTGACGATCTGCAAATCCTAAAGACTCATAGTAGCACGCTTCGCACTCCGGAAATTCTATCGCAAACAAACAATAGCATACATGAGCACTCAAGCAAAGATGCACGGGTAAAACTCAAATAAGAAGATTGACTCTGTAAACTCAACTAAAGAGATTTGATTTGCAAAAAGAAACAAATCAAACGGAGCAACGAAACACAAACTACGAAAGAAACAAGATCCGTTTACTAATCTGGTCTAAAGTCAAATTTTACGGTACCAAAATCTTGTTCAAGTTGGTTAAACAGAAAGAGGGCTTCGAGACGAAGATCTAGGCGCTTGTTTCACCTGATTTGGAATAACGAGCGAAAAGATAAACTAAAACGAAGATTAGGGCAGAAATCGCGATTGAAAATAATCACGGAAAAAACCCTGGAAAATAAAATGAGACAAACAGGCTAACGAGCGAACGTTCATTGCGCAGCTAATCGATTTAATAGCATTCATTAAACGAACGACGGATTTAACGTCCGCTAAATAATAAACCGACGAAAAACCGAACCGAAGTAAAAAAATCGAATGTAGGGTTTACTAAAAACCCGATCGGTTTCCCGAGAAAAAACGGACAGCGGCGGCGACGTTACCTCGGCGGCGAGGGTCGACGGCGGCGCGGCGGTGCGAGAGGCGGCGGCGCTGGTCAAGCGGCGACGGCGACGCATGGATCGAGGCGGCGGTGCAAGCTAGGGTTTAGGCGGCGGGGCTGGTGGCTTGGGCCTCGGGGTCGCGGGCCGGCGACTTATATAGTCCCAGCCGGAGGACTCCGGCTCGGGTACGGCCCGGTTAGGTCGGTGAGTTTTTTTATAATCCTGACGTGGAAAAAACAAATAAAAGAAATACTAAACGGAGTCCAAAAATCCTGAAATGAATTTTCACGGTCCTCTAATAATATTGCTGACAAAGTGAACATTTATTTGGGCCTCTAGTGCAATTTTGAAAAACGCATATTTTTCCTAATTCAAATAAAATAGCAATAAAATCCAAAAAGAAATAATTATTTGATTTTAATATTCTTCCTCCAATATTCCCTTTATTTCGGAGAAGTTATATTATCTCCTCTCATATATTTTAATATGAAATATTTTCGGAGAGAAAAATAATTAAAACCAAAGTGATCCTTGTTTCGATATTTGATAAAATTCAAATATGAAAAACATGAACTCCCCAATTCTGCCCGTGGGTCCTTGAGTTGCTTAGAATTTCGAGGATTGTAAAGCAAAATGCAGTAAAATATGATATGCATGAATGACCTATGTATAACATTCCAAATTGAAAATTTGGATGTTACACTCTAAGTCTCAATCTGGATACATACTGAAGGTACGAGCAATTAGCTAGAGTAGCTCCGTGCATAGCATTGTAGACATAGAAAACTTGTGAACTACATACGGCTCTGAATGTGGCAAACCCGTTGACTAAACTTCTCTCAAAAGCAAAACACTATCACACCTTAGTAAACCCTTCGGGTGTTAGTCACATGGAGATGTGAACTAATCATATAAAGATGTGAACTATTGGTGTTAAATCACATGATGATGTGAAATACATTATTGACTCTGGTGCAAGTGGGAGATTGAAGTAAATATGCCCGAGAGGCAATAATAAAGTTGTTATTTATATTTCCTTATATCATGATAAATGTTTGTTATTCATGCTAGAATTGTATTAACCGGAAACTTGGTACATGTGTGAATACATAGACAAACAGAGTGTCCCTAGTATGCCTCTACTTGACTAGCTCGTTAATCAAAGATGGTTAAGTTTCCTAACCATAGATATGTGTTGTCATTTGATGAATGGGATCACATCATTAGAGAATGATGTGATGGACAAGACCCATCCGTTAGCTTAGCATTATGATCATCTAGTTCTATTGCTATTGCTTTCATCATGACTTATACATGTTCATCTGACTATGAGATTATGCAACTCCCGAATACCGGAGGAACACCTTGTGTGCTATCAAACGTTAAAAGGTAACTGGGTGATTATAAAGATGCTCTACAGGTGTCTCCGATGGTTTTTGTTGAGTTGGCATAGATCAAGATTAGGATTTGTCACTCCGTGTATCGGAGAGGTATCTCTGGGCCCTCTCGGTAATGCACATCACTATAAGCCTTGCAAGCAATGTGACTAATGAGTTAGTTACAGGATGATGCATTACGGAACAAGTAAAGAGACTTGCCAGTAACGAGATTGAACTAGGTATGAAGATACCAACGATCAAATCTCGGGCAAGTAACATACCAATGACAAAGGGAATAACGTATGTTGTTATGTGGTTTGACCGATAAAGATCTTCCTAGAATATGTAGGTGCCAATATGAGCATCCAGGTTCCGCTGTTGGTTATTGACCGGTGTCTCGGTCATGTCTACATAGTTCTCCAACCCATAGGGTCCGCACGCTTAACGTTCGATGATGATTTATATTATGAGTTATGTGATTTAAGAACCAAAGATTTTTTGGAGTCCCGGATGAGATCACAGACATGACGAGGAGTCTCCAAGTGGTCAAGAGGTAAAGATCGATATATTGGAAGGCTATATTCGGACATTGGAATAGTTCCGAGTGGTTCGGTTATTTTTCGGAGTACCGGAGAGTTAAGGGAATTCGCCGGGGGAAGTTAATGGGCCTTATTGGGCTTTAGTGGAGAGAGGGAAGAAGGGCCACGAGGTGGCGCGCGCCTCCCTCTTGCCCAAACCTAATTGGACAAGGGTTGGGGGCGTGGCCCCCCTTTCCTTCTCCCTCACCCTCCTTTACTTCTTTCCTATTCCTAAAAGGAAACAGAATCCTACTAGGACTTGGGAGTCCTAGTAGAACTCCCTACACTTGGCGCGCCCCTAGGAGGGCCGGTATCTCTCCCTCCCTCCTTTATATACGTGGGCAGGGGCACCCCAAAGGCACTCCAAGATTGGTCTTAGCCGTGTGCAGTGCCCCCCTCCACAGTTACACACCTCGGTCATATCGTCGTAGTGCTTAGGCGAAGCCCTGCGCCGGTAACTTCATCATCACCGTCGCCACGCCATCGTGCTGACGGAACTCTCCCTCGTCCTCAACTGGATCAAGAGCTCGAGGGATGTCATCTTGCTGAATGTGTGCTGAACATGGAGGTGCCGTACGTTCGGTACTTGGATCTGTTGGATCGTGAAGACGTTCCACTACATCAACCGCGTTACTAAACGCTTCCTCTTTCGGTCTACGAGGGTACATGGACACACTCTCCCGTCTCATTGCTATGCATCTCCTAGATAGATCTTGCGTGATCGTAGGTAAAATTTTGAAATACGGTGTTCCCCTAAAGTGTTTTGGGTAGGTAGGGAACTTATGCTATTTAGGCCCTGGAGGAAATGAAAACAACATACTCCTACATCTATTTTGTAGTCACTATTGCAGTACTCAATAATTTTTGGTACAATATGTTTCAAAATATCAATACATGCATGCATGAATTGTTCATGTTCATATTATATCCATGCATATGTGAAATATTGTCGAACTTTGAGAAACATAAATTTTTAGACATAGAGATGTTATCATTATTCGATGATCAATTAGCGGTTAGTCACAAGAGACCTAGTATAGTTCTTGTAGGTTTGCTCCTGCGATGGTAGGGGGCGGAAATCCCACGGCTTCGCCCCGGTGGTGGTTAGGAATAAATTTAAATTTGTCTTCAATCGGCGTGGTGAGATGAAGGGGCGTCATCAGTATGGAATAAGGTCACCTCGCTTGACTCTCGTTTTTTGGTGCTTCTTCGTATGTTTAGGAAGTGTGTAGAGATCTGGCTCTTTGGGTCTAGCGTTTTATTCTACATGTTTGTCCTGGTGCCTCTGCCCCACGGAGCTCACAACACATCTTGATTCTTTCGGTACACTTAAGACCGCCGAAGGCTAGCCCATCTCAGCGTCATTGAGGAGCGTGTGACATGGGATGTTCTACATGCTCTCTCCGGCGTTATCTTCTCCAGGCGGCGATTTGCTAAGGATGTCGTTGTCACACGCGTCTTCTGATCTACATCGATGATTTATAGCCACTGCTTCTACAAGATCCTGGGTATCAACAAGATCGAGGCCGAGAGACGACAACGAGATATGCTCATGCACACCATCGATGAATGAGGAGGAAGTAGAATTAGACACACCCAAGAATTCAGATGTAATTTTCATCTTCTGTAAATGTGTTTTTTGAAGGGTTTGTCCTGCTAAATACATTTAGAAATCGGTTGATAGAGGTAGGCATGAAATCGGTTTGTCCTCCTAAATACACACCCAAGAAAATCATTTGTTAACTATGGATATTTAGAAATGGAAAAGGTATCTGATTTTAAAAATGGACATACACTTTTGAAAACATCCATCGGTTGATAGAGGTAGGCATGAAAAAAAAGAATAGTTGGCCATCTTTTTTTTGTGAAAATGACATGAGGTTGCAAATCTATTGGCGCGTGGGTTATGTACTTATGGTGGTAAGTTAGCCTACCAACCTAGCTGGGTACAAAGTCGCCAACAAGTGGATATATGTAACACATCCTTGGTGGTTATAGTTTGTATTCTTGGTTATGTCATTGGCAAGTTGAATGCCATTTTCGTTTTACACCTGGAGGGAGTTAACTATCATTGGAACCTTCCTTGCTTTTTTGCCTAATGCCACTGGTTGCACAAAAAATAATCATCCTCTGTCAAACCACGAAAGGAGTTTCTTGCAGGTAAGTTGGACGTCGACATTATGTTGTATTAAGACTTTTTTTTCAAGAGTACGCCAATGGCGTACCAATTTTTACAGAAGGGAGCAAAGACAATGTACAAGACGCCTAACGATGAATGCGAACATGCACCGAAGGCACACCCCCAAGGACAACCCACACACTAAACTATGCCTACACTCTCACAAAATGCGCTAAAACCTCCAGCTCCAAGACCTGCCAACCTCCATTCCCTCAATTCACCTAGGATGACCTGCACCAGCTCAAGAGCGTTTGTTTGCTGACTAGTCCTGTGGAAACACGCACGCGTTTTGCTGCTTCCATAAAGCCCAGGTGACCGCGATAACAGGAGTGTCAAGACCAACTTACTCGCCCTAGTGAAGGGTGCCCTCGCATGCAACCACCAGTCCAAAAAAGTATCATACATCTTCGGAGTTCTCATATCCTAACCGAGGATGTTAAAGAGGTTGTGCCACACTTCCCGCGCGTACACATGCTACCTCTTGAGCACCGCGTTGGATTTCCTTGAAGAGGAAAGGGTGATGCAAAGACAAGATGGCGTAAGTATATCCCTCAGTTTTTGAGAACCAAGGTATCAATCCAAGAGGAGGCTACGCATGAGTCCCTCGTGACCGCAAAAAGCAAATAGCTCCTCGCAACCAACGCGATAAGGGGTTGTCAATCCCTTCACGGTCACTTCATTTAGAGTGAGATCTGATAGATATGATAGGATAATATTTTTGGTATTTATGTGATAAATATGCAAAGTAAAACAAAAGCAAAGGAAATAACTAAGTGTAGGAAGATTAATATGATGAAGATAGACCCGGGGCCCATAGGTTTCACTAGTGGCTTCTCTCAAGAGCATAAGTATTTTACGGTGGGTGAACGAATTACTGTTGAGCAATTGACAGAATTGAGCATAGTTATGACAATATCTAGGTATGATCATGTATATAGGCATCACGTCCGAAACAAGTAGACCGACTCCTGCCTGCATCTACTACTATTACTCCACTCATCGACCGCATCCAGCATGCATCTAGAGTATTAAGTTCAAGAAAACAGAGTAACGCCTTAACCAAGATGACATGATGTAGAGGGATAAATTCATGCAATATGATAAAAAAAACCATCTTGTTATCCTCGATGGCAACAATACAATATGTGCCTTGCTGCCCCTACTCTCACTGGGAAGGACACCGCAATATTGAACCCAAAGCTAAGCACTTCTCCCATTGCAAGAAAACCCAATCTAGTAGGCCAAACCAAACTGATAATTCCAAGAGACTTGCAAAGATAACCAATCATACATAAAATAATTCAAAGAAGATTCAAATATTGTTCATAGATAATCTTGATCATAAACCCACAATTCATTGGTCTCAACAAACACACCGCAAAAAGAAGATTACATCGAATAGATCTCCACGAGAGGGGGAGAACATTGTATTGAGATCCAAAAAGAGAGAAGAAGCCATCTAGCTACTAACTATGGACCCGAAGGTCTAAGGTAAACTACTCACTCTTCATCAGAGAGGTTATCATGTTGATGTAGAATCCCTCCGTGATGGATGCGCCCTCGAGCGGAGCTCTGGAACAGGCCCCAAGATGGGATCTCGTGGGTACAGAAGGTTGCGGCAGTGGAATTACGTTTTTGGCTCTGTATCTGATCATTTGGGGGTACGTAGGTATATATAGGAGGAAGGAGTACGTCGGTGGAGCAAGAGGGGGCCCACTAGGGTGGAGAGAGGGTGCGCCCCCTACCTCGTGCCCTCCTCGAAGCTTCTTTGACTTAGGGTCCAAGTCTCCTGGATCATGTTCGGTGAGAAAATCACGTTCCCGAAGGTCTCATTCCGTTTGGACTCCGTTTGATATTCCTTTTCTTCGAAACTCTGAAATAGGCAAAAAAACAGCAATTCTGGGATGGGCCTCCGGTTAGTAGTTTAGTCCCAAAAATAATATAAAAGTGGATAATAAAGCCCAATAATGTCCAAAACAGTAGATAATATAGCATGGAGCAATCAAAAATTATAGATACGTTGGAGACGTATCAAGCATCCCCAAGTTTAATTCCTGCTCGTCCTCGAGTAGATAAATGATAAAAAAGATAATTTTTGATGCGGAGTGCTACTTGGCATAATTTTTAATGTAATTCTTCTTCATTGTGGCATGCATATTTAGATCCGAAAGATTCAAGACAAAAGTTCATATTGACATAGAAATGATAATACTTCAAGCATACTAACTAAGCAATTATGTCTTCTCAAAATAACATGGCCAAAGAAAGTTCATCCCTACAAAATCATATAGTTTAGTCATGCTCCATTTTCGTCACACAAGAATGCTCTCATCATGCACAACCCCGATGACAAGCCAAGAAATTGTTTCATACTTAAGTAATCTCAAACTCATAAACCTTCACGCAATATATGATCGCGAGCCATGGACATAGCACTATGGGTGGAATAGAATATGATGATGGGGGTTATGTGGAGAAGACAAAAAAGGAAAAAGTCTCACCCCAACGAGGCTAATCAATGAGCTATGGAGATGCCCATCAATTGATGTTGATGCAAGGAGTAGGGATTGCCATGCAACGGATGCAATAGAGCTAAAAATGTATGAAAGCTCAACAAAGAAACTAAGTGGGTGTGCATCCAACTTGCTTGCTGACGGACCTAGGGCACTTTAGGAGGCACATCATTGGAATATACAAGCCAAGATCTATAATGAAAAATTCACACTAGTATATGAAAGTGATAACTCAAGAGACTCTCTATACGAAGAACATGGTGCTACTTTGAAGCACAAGTGTGGAAAAAAAGGATAGTAGCATTGCCCCTGTCGGCGTTCTGGGAACGGGGTCCCTGCACTTGCTGCTCATGCCCGCGGGCGTGGCTCAAGTGGGGGCCCAGTGCAGCCCAGCTTCATCAGCTCAAGCTCAAGACCCTCGCGAGGGGCCAAGCCTCGCGGGGCGGACGACAGGAAGCTTCCTCAGGAGCAGCCTCATCAGGCAGGCTCGCGAGGAGGCAGAGAGATCAAGGCAAGGGCACCTCGCGAGGAGCCCGTGACGCAAGCCGTGACGATCGAGACCAGGCGGGCGCCGGCCTGCGCAGTGTCCTTGTTTCCCCTTCGGTGCAAAGGGGGGAAAGCACAGGCCAAGGCATCAGGCAAAGGTTACCGTTTTGGTGCAACAAGACCAAGGCCAGCAGAACGGCAAGATGGAAGTCATCGTGGAGCCCAGGACGGCGTCATCGTCAGAACCTTTGGTAGCCAAAGACCAACTTTAGTCAGAATAAGTGTACTAGATGTTCCCCTTCAAAATGGCTAATTGTTGGCGCCCTTCCCGCTCATTATTTGGGAAGAGGCCCAGGGCCTCCCTCTATAAATAGGACTAGCCACCACAGTAGGAGGGAGGCCAGATCACGCATAGACGAGAGAGAGAGGCGACTGAACTCACCTAAGCAGTTCATCGCACAAGCTCAAGAGCAGCCCTCACGAGGTTGTTCTCCCTTTGTACTATTCATCATCAGCCCCTGAGGCAATCCACCACACCACACACTGGAGTAGGGTATTACACCACAATGGTGGCCTGAACCAGTACAAATCTCGTGTCCCTTGTGTGTTCTTCTTTCTAGCTTAGATCCTTTGCGGGACTCCGACATTCGTGAGCTGGTAGGGGAAAGATCTCCGCGCGCACCCCAAAGTTCGAACCTAGGGTCTGCCGGAACCCGAAATCCGACATTTGGCGCGCCATGTAGGGGTGCGCCGGAATCTTTCTTCCGCTGGTCGTGTGTGATCTTCCGTCGTGTCCATGGCTGACGCTCGCCGAGCGTCGGGCTGCTCTCGCCACCCGCGTCACCCAGACGGCGCCCGTGGGCGGTCGCCCCCGTCGTACCCCGTCGCCTGCCGCCACCGACCCGGCGGTTAACGAGCGGCAGGCCTCGTCCCTGCATCCTTCGGTGTGGCCGGAAGGCCGCATCGCCACCCCGTCGCTGACTCGAGCTGGTTCATCGTCCCACGTCCGTCGTGCCCCCACGGACGCGCACGCTGCGCTGCTCCTGGCGCGTGAGCTCTTGCACTACCGTCCCATCGACGACCTCTACGAGGACTGGCTCGCCCGCATCACCGAGCTCGTCAGCGCCGCAGGGGGCTCTCCTATGCCATCCCTCTCGCTGCCTCGCCGTCCATCTGGCGCAGGAGGCGAGGATCAGGAGGTGCCTCCGCCACCTCCTCTCCTCCTGCCTCAATTTCTCTTGCACGGGGACTCACGAGGCGGAAGCCTCGGGAGCCCCCGCGAGCGTTCCTACCCCTATCGCTCAAGTTTTCACGACCCAGGTCCACAGCTGGAGCACCCCTCCTGACCATGCCTCACGGGCAGCACAACGCGAACACGGGGCCAGGGTCAGTCGCCCCCGCGGCCACGGTCGGGGTTCACTTGCGAATGGGCGCACGGCAGAAGGGAACAGTATCAGGATAACAAAAGCAGTACAATAATTAGCGGCGTTTCCCTAAACGCGCCCCGACGGGGCCACACATTGTTCCCTTTTTACGCAGGAGAAAAGGAAGGAAAAGGACAGAAGCAGGTGAAGCACGCCTGCGTGCGGCTCTCTTGAAGGCCCGAGCCGCCTCCGAGCTCACCGACTCCATCTCGCGCTTCACCGGACGTGGCAGAAGCGGACCTGCTGCCACCCCCAAGCAGTGTGGGGGCTGGCCGCGCCACTGCTAGAGGAATCGCCACCAAGAAGAGCTGGTGAAGCGTGAGTCGCGCGGCATCGCCCGGCCGCTGCGCTGCCCTCTCCGCCCGCGCCGGGGCTGAGTTCTCGGCCGCGGTCGTCGTCCTCAGGGCAGCACCCCATGCGGCGGCCGTCTTCCCCGAACACCCTCACGTAGAGGGTGGCGTGGCCATCATACTTGAAGTGCAGGGAGCACCGGTGGCGGAGACCACGCGCGCGTGCGAACGTCTGTCAGCCGCGGGCCAGGAACAGGTTCCCTGCAGCAGAGACCTCCAGAGAAGCCCACGAAGCCCGGCTGCAGCCATCCGCCTGGAGCCGCGGGCTGGCCAGGCACCATCTGGGAGCTCACCCAGAGGAAGCACGGAGCTGAAGCCGGACGCCGGACGGCTCCTCCGCCTCACCATGAACTCCGGCAGCGCTTCAAGAAGCATGGAGGCGCGGCCTCGGGGACACGCGGCCGGGCACGCCCTCCGACCATGGCCAGCCGCTCGTCACCTGCCGAGGGCCTCCCTCACAATCCGCTGAGGGACCGCCGTGGAGGCCACGGGTGCTTATAGGGCGACCTCGACCACGCTTAGGCGGAGGAGAGGAAGATTCGACCTGGCGGCCCTTCCCTTCTCTGCGCCGAGAACTTCCTTGGTGGAGCCATGGAGAAGCAGAGAGACAAGAAAGGGTAGACTGGAAGGGCGCGCTGCTGCACTTATTGCTGGCGAAGGCCAACCGTCGGCCTCCACGATCACCGGTAATCATGACCAACTCCGCATGCGGGGACTTGTCGAATCCGGGAGGTTACCGAAGCATCGTGGGGGAGCAGTGCGCATGCGTCCAATCAACCGCCACGCGTCGCCCAAGGCCGCAGGCTGTTAGGGCTCATGACGCTCAGACTTGCCCTTTCGCCTCTCTGCTCGGCCAAGTTCGGGCGCCGCCATGGGCCCGGCTACTGTCGGCGTTCTGGGAACGGGGGTCCCTAGACTTGCCTGCCTGCGGCCTGCGGCGTGGCTCAAAGGAGGCCCAGGACAGCCCATCTTCATCAACACAAGCTCAAGACCCTCGCGAGGGGCCAAGCCTTGCGGGGCGGACGACCAGGAGCTTCCTCAGGCACGGCCTCGTCAGGCTGGCTCATGAGGAGGCGGAGAGTTCAAGGCAGGGTACCTCGCGAGGTGCCCATGACGCAAGCCATGACGACCAAGGGCGCCAGTCGGGCGCCAGCTCACAGAAGGCCCTCCTTTCCTCTTTGGTGCAAAGGGGGCAAGCGCAGCGAGAGCATCAAGCAAAGGCATCTGCTTCGATGCAACAAGACCAAGACCAGCCCCAACGGCTGGAAGGGAGTCATCGTGGAGCCCAAGCAAAGGCGTCACCACCAGAGCCTTTGGCAAAGCGAGGACCAACTTTAGTCGTGAAAGTGTACCCGTTGTTCCCCTTCAAAATGGCCAATTGTTGGCGCCCTTCCCGCTCAATATTTGGGAAGAGGCCCAGGGCCTTCGCCTATAAATAGGGGTAGCCACACTCAGAGAGGGGGATCTTGGATCAGCCCCCCGGTATGAGGTCGGAATCCTCACCGAGGAACCAATAGTTAGAGCAACGGAACACCACCTAGCAGTTCATCACACCCACCAAGAACAGACCCTCACGAGGCTGTTCTTCCCTATACTGTTCCTCATCAGCCCAAGAGGCAATCCACCACACCACAAACTAGAGTAGGGTATTACACCACAACGGTGGCCCGAACTAGTATAAATCTCGTGTCTCTTGTGCTGTTCTTTATAGTAGTTTTAGGTCCCTGCGATTCGGCGAGGTACGAGACGGTGGAGGGTTGGATCTCCGCGCGCACCCCAGAGTTCGAACCTTAAGGGTCTGCCGAAACCCGAAATCCGACATATTCACTAATCCAATTCCAATGAAACCACTCTGGTTATTTTTTTATAGAAAAGTCAAGTTCATATTTTAGAGCACTTTTATTTTCTGCCTTGTTGTGTTGCTTATTATGGTTGCCTTCGACGATAGTTGATGAAATAGACGAAATTCTCGGAGTTGGACCAGAGATATTTGAAGACCTCGAAGATTTTGTTAAAACAGGCAAGCAGCCCTTTGACCATGTCTATGAAACCCTTTTTATGCATGTCATATAGCACCATATTGTTGTTGCAACGGAATCATGATGAGGTGGTAACCACTTTGATGGTTTGCCACCGTACTTCCTCGTTCATACTTGCATTGTGCATGACCCTACCTTCTTATGAGGGTTATGTCGGTGGGGGTAGATAGGATGCTAAAGTAGTGCTACGCAAAAAGGGACGAGTGTATGCATGGTGAAGGAGACAAAGTATTTTCAAAGGACTTATCAACAACCCCGTCGAGTGCCACTTATGCCCGAGGGAGATGATGAGATGGGTAACCACTTGATGACGAAGTGGTGTACCGAGGCAAGTGTGTGGTGTTTTCGGAAACGGATTAGATTTAAGATTTGTCGACTGTCCCAACCTTACATGCGCAACCACTCTACCCTTGTATGGGAAAGTGCATTATTGATTACCTAGCCCGATACCATCTTGGAGCCCGCATTACTAGTGACGGGGGAGAGTTGGTGTTCTCTCTCGGGACGGGGTCGTGCCAGGTAGGGCGGCCATGACTGTTTTTACAGGGCACCGGATACACCGTTGCATCCCCTCTCGGATGTTACGATCTCGAGTGAGTCTCGTATGATGTACATTGTGAGGATTCGGAACAACGAGTGGACTCCTTGTTAGTGTCGTCTAGGGAAAGGTAGTGATCGGGTGCTTACCCCGGGTACTTGAGGTATCGCGGGTCGTGGATGACACGGAAGTTCCCCGAATCTTGTGGGTAAAGTGTGCAACTTCTGCAGTGTAAAACTATTCGAATAGCCGTGTCCACGGGCAAGGACAGTTGGGCGGTGCTGCTTAAACTACGTCCAGAGCTTCGCAAACCAGTGTGTGTGTTTGGATGATTGGGGAGAACTACTTGGGTCAAGTCAAGGGACTTGACTTGATTGAGTTGGGTTGATGCCCACTCTATTTATGTTGATATCTGTAACCTGTCCTCATGTTTACTTTAATTCTCCTGATGCATGTCTTACAAGTTGTTGAACATGTCCTTGCACTCAAAACTAGCTTTGTGCAAAAATTTACCTATATCATGCATTGTTGTGTCTTGAACCAAAACATGGGTTGCTTAAGTAGTACATTCAAAGTACTCATTGGCTTGCCACTGGTTATTTTATTGGCCGGGCATGAAAGAATAGGATATAATGAAGAGTACCTTGGTGACGAACATGCGAGCTAGGACGCTTCAAATGTAATGCCCGTAGGGTTAAGGCGTATGGCATGGGTCCAAGTTGTTATTGAAGATTTCCGCCATTGCGATGATACACTCAAGACTTGACCATAATGGTCTCACTTGTGTAAAACGGTATGTATGGATGTAAGACTCTTGTTATTCAGCTTCGTGTGTTCGGTGAGCATTGATCTCTAGGATCATCAGACACGTGCATTCGGTGATCTCGACTTATGAGTCGGGGTCCCCACAGAGCTGGTATCAGAGCCATCCTAACTGTAGGAAGCCTTAGTTAGCATGGTCGTTAGTTAGGGTAAAGCTATTTTCAAAACTATTACCAGTTTTCAAACTATCTATACTTCTCTTGCCTTCTTAGTTTTTCAAAAACTAAGGTATACTTTCCTTATTGACATCTTCCCCTTCAAAACTTTTGGTCGCTAGAACCCTTATGCCCCTGACCAATGGATTCCTTGGAATCCTTGTGGATAATATAGAAGGAGGAAGCCTTGACAGACACTCACCCACCTCTTCTGAACACAAGATTGGCGAAACCACAACAAGACGATGCCAACAGAAGATATGCCCTCAAGGAATGAGGACATGAAGACCCAGAGGATGGTGACACCTTTGAAATTGCCCCAGGATTTTGCAACCTTTGCCTACGATGACTAGTGCATAGGATATGCAAGATCATGATATACATCGCTAATAGAGTAACCCTGTCACTACCGTTGTTGTATCGGCAACCACCGGTCGATGAGAACCTCGCCATTTGGTCTGCCTCACTATAGTGAGCAGGAAAACGGTTCTCTTCGTCACCCGCTCTCGGTGACGATATTGTCAACAATGTGCCCGACAGATTGGACCTCTACTATGCCTTGTTAGTGTCATTACATAAAGGATTGCCACCTGGAACCGCTGATGCCTTAGAATGCAAAAAGGATCGTCATGAATAAGAAGACAAGAGGAGACCAAGTCAACTCCAGCTACGAGGAGCCACCTTCATCCCATCACTTCAACACGCGAGAATTTGTTAAAGAATCTTTAGGATCAACCCGGATCGTTTCATCAAACAACTACAAGAGACGTAGTGACACCTGAGGAAAACCCAGAAGACTGCACGAGGCACGGAGCAAAACACGACTACTGAATCCGAGAACCCCTAGGGTAGGATGAGTCATGTACCCCCTATGCGCAGTCGAGTCCGTATGATGGTTCGAATAGAACCATGAGTGTGTGTTTCTTGCATTTATTTGTTTGTGTTTTGATATCAGTTGCCCTTTTTTCCCTAGGCAACAAGTACGCGACTATATCACCTGCCTTATTTTGATGTTTGTGTTTGGCCCTTTTTGGCACTTGTTTGTTTGCACTTGGACTATAGAACCCCCTTTAGGCATCCTTGTGAGCTTGACCTTGGAGTATTACTAGATCACAATAACGGGAATTGGTGGACTAACTATAGTAAGGTAGCCCTTTCCAGTATTTGTGGATTATAGGATATTAGAAGATCGTGTGGAACACCATAGAGATTGAATTTGAAGAACTACTGGATCATGTAGTGATTGGTGTAGTTAATGGCTTGTTGGAGTTGATTCATAGGAAGGAAACAAGATCTTGGAGTGTCATACGACGTGTTTCCTTAGGATAGAGGTGCTTTATCTTAGAACTTGGAAGAATAGGCTGAGCACTTGGATTGTCACGTTCAAGCTTAGCACCTTATATGTTCTACCCATGTATTTTTAGGGGTAGACATACATATGGGTTTGGGGATTGTAGACATATATGATTTTGTTAGACCTCCTCTCGAGAGTCATGCGGATATGAATCACATGAGTGATGATTGGAGTTGACCTATACAAAATGATACTATCAGTGATATGATGTGATTTGTTTAAAGGACTAGATAGAACAATTGGCATCTCAGAAACTATGCTTGAAATAAGATAATAAGCGTTCACCTGCACACTAGGATCCTTGAAGCCCTTAAGCCCTACCAAGGCACAACCCGGTTGGATCATGATCTTGGGGTCTTGACTCTAGGTCGAGAACACCTTGTCACACACTCAACCGTTACCACCACCAATGCCCCAGCCTACCTTATGTACCCCATGAACAGAAACTTCTTGGAGTACTTGGTCACGTTGGTTGTCACTTTTACTTGGTGACCTACTCGTCTAACTGAAGATGGAAGAAGAATCGTTCAGTTGGTTAGGATACATTTGAAGACCGCCATGCCAGGGAGGAAGAACTATGCCAACCACCATCTTCAAGAAGTATACTTCCGCGTCAAAGACCATGTGTATCTGCAAGCCACTCCTCTCTAAGGAACCAAGCATTTCCAAGACAAGGAGACCCACACCAAGATTCATCGGCCCCCTTCGAGATCACTCCAAGATTTAACAACCCCCTCTGAGATCACTACGAGACGAAGAGAAGACAGTTACCAGCTGGAGTTGCCACCCGAGTTACCTGATGTGCACAACGCTTTCCATGCATCACAACCCCGGAAGTGTTTCCAACTTCCTAACTTGCTCGATCTCTACGAGGGCATTAACCACCGAGCCATCGACCCTCGCCCAATCTAACCTACCATGAGCTACCCATTAGCAACCTAGATCAAGAGGAGCGTCATACGAAACCACACCATCAAGTACTTCAAGCTCAATGGAGCACTACACGGAAGCGTATAACATGAGGACTTGAAGGCTACCCCGAATCCAAGTTTCAGATCCCTTTCCGCGCCTAGTTTGGGAATCTCGGGACTAGATACTTGTAAGGGGGTAGGTCTGTCACACCCTGATTTTCATGCCACTACACTTAAGCTAACAATCATGATAAAATGTGGTTTGACAAAAACTTTTGAGTGTTTTGGACCTTGCCTTGATTGGTTTTTATGCATTGTTTGCAAGTGCTCTAAAAATAAAATAAATCCTCCAACTCTTATACTCCTTCTCCTTGATCCAAAAACCTTTCCCAATGATCATGCCATGTGTATAGGCAATAAAAATAATTTCTTGCAAAAATAATTTGGCCAAAAAGTATTTTTAAAAATTAGTTTTCCAAAAACCCCTGAATTGAGGTTTGCACTGCAAGTACTTGATTTGGGGTATGAAAAATATTTCAAAGAGTATATTTGAAACCTATTCGATATAGTATTCCCATAAACCACAAAAATATAATTTTAAAAGTTATTTTACCATTTTATTTAAAAGCTTTTTCTTAAGGCCAGAAATGGTCTTTAATAGGGAAAAATCATTTTATTGTTTTAAAAATATTTGACAAAAACCTAGGGAACTCAGAGGACATATATTGTCCATATAAAAGAGTTTCAACACATGGTCATGTTCAAAATATTGGTCAAATCCCTCAAAAACCCTTGCTAGATATTTCAAGCTTTTGAAATATTTACAAAGGAAATATTCTCCAAAAATTCCAAGAAAATTCTAGCGTGTCACATATGACATTTGTGATGATCTTGACAAGTATCATGTCATGGAGAATAGTATGACCCCATGAAATCCCCTCAAAACCAATTCTGTCCATTTTGAAGTTTGAGCAACTTTACATTGCCAAACATGTCCAAATGCTCTAAAATCTTGTGTACATGCTCAAATAGTCTAATCTTTCATTTAGACCAAATGGCACAAGTTGGATAAAATGTTATATTGATCAAAGTGCCCCAAAACCCTCTCTGACCAGAATCAAATTTGAACAACTTTGTACTACCAACTTTCTCTCCTTGACCCCAACTTTTTTGAGCATGTTCACATTACCAAATGAGGCCACTACACCAAGTGGTTCATCAAGGGGAAGTTAGTTGCTCAACTAGATCTACACAAGTCCATTTCTGTTGATTTCTTGGGTTTACAGAAGTTACATTGTGAACTTTGCCCAAATGAGCTCAAAGTTGGTGGAAGGCCCTAATTGTATGTGCCATTTCACCCTGTGGAGTCTCATGGAAAATGGAGATCATCTACTTGCCCAAACTAGCATCAAACACCTTCTGCATTTTAAACAAAAAACCCTGTTTGGGCCTCTTCCACTAATCCAAATGAGTTCTCCTCTTTACCACACCTCCTCCTAACCTCCCTCTACCTCTGGCATTCCGCACAAGTAAATGCTTATTGATCAACGCTATGGAACCACCAATTTTCTATTCTGTACAGCCCCATTTCCACTCTTCTCCTTCCTCTCTCTTCACCCACTGGCCACCCAAAGCATCCAAAGCCAAGATCCCTTCCTTAGCACCCTCCAAATACTACTGGACATGCAAGGGCACGCCCACAAGTATAGAAAATGGCATGGACAGCCATATGGGTGCTCTGGAGGCGCCTTCTGATCGCTCCCTTGTATAACCGCCCCAACCGCCTTCGGCCACCTCGGGCCTCCCCAGCGTGTCTCATGAGGCTGCCTCGGCGTCTGGGACACGGAAAGCTGCTGGCCCCCTCCTAAACCTCTCTCCTCTCCCCTCCACGACCTCACCCGAGCGCGTCCGTGGACACTGCCCACGGTGCTCCGCGGCCACGCCCATTTAAGCCACCCCGACTCTTTCTCTCGCCTCGGTTCGAACCTCCTCTCTCCCGTGCACCTCTCAGACACCCCCTCACTCCCCCTCGCGCCCTCCAGCCTCGCCCATGGCCGCAGCCGAGCCGCTGGCCATCGCCTAAATCCTCGATGCCCGAGCCCCCTCCTGTCCATATATGGGTATCTTTGCACCCCCACAGCCCCATCGGAGCTCCCCCGCGCTCCGGTTACTCCTCCGGGAGGCCAAGGTGCCGAGCCCACCCCCACCGTCGGCCACGTCCGCCACGGTCGGCGTTCTCCTTGACCTGGTCCTCTCCGGCATGCGTGTGACCCATGGATGGATGCGCCCCTTCGCTTTGACCACGCAGGTGGGTGGAACGTCACCGGAGGTTGCTTCGGTCGTCGGCGCGAGCGACGGCAAGTCTCTCATGCCGCTGATCTGTTCGAGCGGAGGAAGGGAGACGAACCCGACAACCGGGCCCCGCTTGTCGGTCAGCCAGCAAGGCTGAGCCACTGACTAGTGGGCCTCGCCCCGCCCCGTTAAGTGGAGACGGGCTCTGCCTGCCACCGCCTTCGCTCGGGGAAGGCGTACTCCCGTGAGTGCGCCTCCTGCGTCAACAGCGCGCGCGCGGCCGAGCAGCTGGGCCGGCCCGCTGCCTATCTCTCGCCTTGCGCGCATGATAAGGGTAAAGCCCCCTTTTCCTTTTTCTTTTTCCCAGTAGACTTCAAAAGCACTTAAATAAATCAAATCAACTCCAAATTTGATGATTCAAATTTCTAGGGGATCCACAAATCATGATCTATCACATGGTGCTATTTGCACATCTTTCCAGAAACTTTCTCTTCAGAAATATTTATCAAAACCCCATTTTCCATTTCTGTGATGAACTTTAGAAAATCACAGAGAGCTCAAAATTGATCCAAATGCCACGATTCAAATTCATAGATGCTTCTAAGTTTATAACTTAGTTTATGAACATTTTTCTTAATACTTTCTGTACCCCACAAAATAATGAGCCATTTCTTAATATTCGTGAACTTTGCAAATTCATAGGAAAATCATTTGAACTCCAAATCCAGTGAAACCAAATCCTATATGCTTCTAAAATCATCCTTTGTCAAATAGGTGCCCTTGCTCATTTTTCAAAAATATGTTTCTGTACACTTCTTGCAAATCCATTAATCCCTTGATTCCAATGTTCAGAAATATTCACTGATCCAATTCCAATGAAACCACTCTGGTTATTTTTTGTATAACCAGAGATGTCCTAGAAAAGTCAAGTTCATATTTTTAGAGCACTTTTATTTTCTGCCTTGTTGTGTTGCTTATTATGGTTGCTTTCGACGATAGTTGACGAAATAGACGAAATGCTCGGAGTTGGACCGTAGATATTTGAAGACCTCGAAGACTTTGTTAAAAGCAGGCAAGCAGCCCTTTGACCATGTCTATGAAACCCTTTTTATGCATGTCATATAGCACCATATTGTTGTTGCAACGGAATCATGATGAGGTGGTAACCACTTTGATGGTTTGCCACCGTACTTCCTCGTTGATACTTGCATTATGCATGACCCTACCTTCTTATGAGGGTTATGCCGGTGGGGGTAGATAGGATGCTAAAGTAGTGCTACGCAAAAAGGGACGGGTATATGCATGGTGAAGGAGACAAAGTATTTTCAAAGGACTTTTCGACAACCCCGTCAGGTGCCACTTATGCCCGAGGGAGATGATGAGATGGGTAACCACTTGATGATGAAGTGGTGTACCGAGGCAAGTGTGTGTGTGGTTTTCGGAAACGGATTAGATTTAAGATTTGTCGACTGTCCCAACCTTACATGCGCAACCACTCTACCCTTGTATGGGAAAGGGCATTATTGATTACCTAGGCCGATACTAGCTTGGAGCCCGCATTACTAGTGTGACGGGGAGAGTTGGTGCTCTCTCGGGACGGGTCGTGCCAGTAGGGCGGCCATGACTGTTTTTCTGAGGGCACGGATACACCGTTTCATCCCCTCTTGGATATGTTACGATCTCGAGTGAGTCTCGTATGATGTACATCGTGAGGATACGGAACAACGAGTGGACTCCTTGTTAGTGTCGTCTAGGGAAAGGTAGTGATCGGGTGCTTACCCCGGTACTTGAGGTATCGCGGGTCGTGGATGACATGGAAGTTCCTCGGATCTTGTGGGTAAAGTGTGCAACCTCTGCAGAGTATAAAACTATTCGAATAGCCGTGTCCACGGTCAAGGACAGTTGGGCGGTGCTGCTTAAACTACGTCCAGAGCTTCGCAAACCAGTGTGTGTGTTTGGATGATTGGGGAGAACTACTTGGGTCAAGTCAAGTGACTTGACATGATTGAGTTGGGTTGATGCCCACTCTATTTATGTTGATATCTGTAACCTGTCCTCATGGTTACTTTAATTCTCCTGTTGCATGTCTTACAAGTTGTTGAACATGTCCTTGCACTCAAAACTAGCTTTGTGCAAAAATTTACCTATATCATGCATTGTTGTGTCTTGAACCAAAACATGGGTTGCTTGCGAGTACATTCAAAGTACTCATTGGCTTGCCACTGGTTATTTTATTGGCCAGGCATGAAAGAACAGGATATAATGAAGAGTACCTTGGTGACGAACATGCGAGCTAGGACGCGTCCCAGTCAGAATGCCTGTAGGGTTAAGGCAGATGGCATGGGTCCAAGTTGTTATTGAAGATTTCCGCTGTGATGATACACTCAAGACATGACCATAATGGTCCTACTTGTGTAAAACGGTATGTATGGATGTCGGACTCTTGTTATTCAGCTTCTCTGTGTTCAGTGAGCATTGATCTCTAGGATCACTGTACACGTGCATTCGGTGATCTCGACTTATGAGTCAGGGTCCCCACACTTGGACACCTCAGCGGCAGCATCAAGCGCAGACACATCCAGAGCCAGCGAGGCCACGGGGGTTGACTCCTTGCCAGAGTGTCCCTGCTGGGCTCGCGAGGACGATCGGGCAGAGGAGGCACGAGCCTTGATGCCTACTTTCCCCGCAGATAAAGGCGCTGCCCCGGCAGACGGGCTCGCCTCGAGCGGGGCCGCAGAAGCCCCTCTTAACCTTTTTGCTGCAGGTGCCGGCCTGGCCAAGAGAACACAGATGTCAAGCCTTGGCGGCAGAAACAAAGCAAAGCGCGGATCGAGCACTTACTGGTCGTCGTTCGCGGACTCAAGCAGCCTCCGGCCAAACTTGAAGCTCGAGAGCCTACAGTTGGGATCGGCTTTAGGAGGCCCGGAGGCAGAAGGCGCGTCGGGAGGGCTGGAGCTGGCCTCAGACCGCCCCGGGACCAGAGCAGACCCTGGGAGGACCAGCCCCGACCTGCCGTTCCTCGGGACCAAGGGAGAATCCTCCCCTCCTCACCTAGCGCCAGCCTCGTCATCGTCCAGCATGGAGCGGAGGGCGCGGGACCTGCGCCGAGGGAAGGACTCCTCCGACTCCTCGCCAGTCGCCTCCGAGTCAAACTCTTCTTCCTCCTCCTCTCCTTCCTCCTCACTCCCGCAGAGTCGTTGGAGGACACGTTCCTCGTCGATAGCACCGCCAGATCTCCGGGAGCTTCCGCGGGCACCAGCCCCTCACCGTTGAAGGTGGGCATGGTGTTCACCACCTCCTCCCAGTTGCCGCGAAGGAACAGGGGGACGGGAGCGCCCTCCGGCCTCGCCACGTCTCCCCCAACCAAGGAGTGGAGAGCCGCAACCAGATCTTCATCGGCCAGGGCCTCGGAGCTCAAGCGAAGGGCAGCGCCCGCTTCCCCAAGCCTCCACAATGGGAGCGAGTGCTCCCGGAGTGGAGCCACCCGGTGCTCCAGGAACTCCCTCAGGAGCGTGGCCCCGGTCAGCTTCGCCGCCCCCAAGTTGCCTGGCCTCAGATCCGCGTTCAACCTCTTCAACACCGCCCTCGCATGGTGGTCGGCAAGCTCTACGCGAGACCACGCATCAATGGCCTTGGGCTGCCCCGTAGGCAGCACCAGTCGGGGGTGGAGGCGCCCGACATCCACCATGACCAACTTGCTCTGGAAGCCTTCGATCCCTTCCCAGGCTTCGAGATGGCGTTGGAGTTGGAGTATGCGATAAAGCTCCCGCATGCGGAGATGTGGGTGCGAGAAACCCGGAGGTAAAAGTAATGACGCAGCAAGGCCATTGAGGGCTTTACCCCAATGTGACCCTCACAGTAGTAGGCAAAAATCGCCAGGAGAAGAACAGAGTTGGGGTGGAGATGCAGAGCTTGCAAGTTGTACTGGCGAAGAACAACAAAGAAGAACTCGGAAAAAGGAGGCACCAGACCGGCGATGATGGCGCTCAAGAAGAGCTGGTAGAAGGTGCTCCCCTTGGCTTCAGGCTGGTCGGAGCCGGCCTTGAGCACAATCGCTCCCTCTTTGCCCTGTGCCACCATCATCAGGCGCGTGAGGGCGAGATTTTTCCCCGATACATTTGGGGGATCCAGAGCCGGCGAGTACCAAGCCTCGGTAGGGGTCTTGCGAGGCGCCATGGCTTGCCGGATGGGAAGGATTGAGACAGATCTGGAGGATTTCGGGAGCAGGAAGGAGAAGAGCGATAAAGGGGATCTAGAGCAAGGCAAGCGAGAACAAAGCAAGCAAGTCTGGCCAGGGCACCTCTATTTGTCAGATGGACGATTGCCGAGGCGTCGTGGAGAAGCGGGGACGCCCACGTCCAATCAACCGCCACGCGGCGCCCAAGGCCGCAGGCTATTGGGGCCCGCGGCGCTTCGCACTCGCCCCTTTGCTTCTCTGCTAAGCCAAGTCCAGGCGCACCTTGGGCCCGGGGGCTACTGTCGGCGTTCTGGGAACGGGGGTCCCCAGACTTGCCTGCCTGCGGCGTGGCTCAAGTGGTGCAGCCCAGCTTCATCAGCTCAAGCTCAAGACCCTCGCGAGGGGCCAAGCCTTGCGGGGAGGACGACATGAAGCTTCCTCAGGAGCAGCCTCATCAGGCAGGCTCGCAAGGAGGCGGAGAGATCAAGGCAAGGGCACCTCGCGAGGAGCCTGTGACGCAAGCCGTGACGATCGAGACCAGGCGGGCGCCGGCCTGTGCAGTGTCCTTGTTTCCCCTTCGGTGCAAAGGGGGCAAGCACAGGCCAAGGCATCAGGCAAAGGTTACCGTTTTGGTGCAACAAGACCAAGGCCAGCAGAACGGCAAGATGGAAGTCATCATGGAGCCTAGGACGGCGTCGTCGTCAGAACCTTTGGCAGCCAAAGACCAACTTTAGTCCGGATAAGTGTACTAGATGTTCCCCTTCAAAATGGCCAATTGTTGGCGCCCTTCCCGCTCATTATTTGGGAAGAGGCCCAGGGCCTCCCTCTATAAATAGGACTAGCCACCACAGTAGGAGGGAGGCCAGATCTCGCATAGACGAGAGAGAGGCGACTGAACTCACCCAAGCAGTTCATCGCACCAGCTCAAGAGCAGCCCTCGCGAGGTTGTTCTCCCTTTGTACTATTCATCATCAGCCCCAGAGGCAATCCACCACACCACACACTGGAGTAGGGTATTACACCACAGTGGTGGCCTGAACCAGTATAAATCTCGTGTCCCTTGTGTGTTCTTCTTTCTAGCTTAGATCCTTTGCAAGACTCCGACATTCGTGAGCTGGTAGGGGAAAGATCTCCGCGCGCACCCCAGAGTTCGAATCTCAAGGGTCTGCCGGAACCCGAAATCCGACAGCCCGTTTTTATTTCTTTTTTTTGGGCCTTCTTTTTTTGGCATTTCTCTTTTTTTTGGGACAATACTCTATTAAATGATGATCATCGCACTTCTATTTATTTACAACTCAATGATTACAACTCGATACTAGAACAAAGTATGAATCTATATGAATGCCTCCGGCGGTGTACCGGGATATGCCACAAATACTATGTCAACTACATGATCATGCTAGCAATATGACAATGATGAATGTGTCATGATGAACGGAATGGTGGAAAGTTGCATGGCAATATATCTCGGAATGGCTATGGAAATGCCATAATAGGTAGGTATGGTGGCTGTTTATAGGAAGATATAAGGAGGTTTATGTGTGAAAGAGCGTATCATATCACGGGGTTTGGATGCACCGGCGAAGTTTGCACCAACTCTCAATGTGAGAAAGGGCAATGCACGGTACCGAAGAGGCCAGCAATGATGGAAGGGTGAGAGTGCGTATAATCCATGGACTCAACATTAGTCATAAAGAACTCACATACTTATTGCAAAAATCTACAAGCCATCAAAAACCAAGCATTACGCGCATGCTCCTAGGGGGATAGATTGGTAGGAAAAGACCATCGCTCGTCCCCGACCGCCGCTCATGAGGACAGTCAAAGAACACCCCATGTTTCAAATTTGTTACATAACGTTTACCATACGTGCATGCTACGGGACTTCCAAACTTCAACACAAGCATTTCTCAAATTCACAACTACTCAGCTAGCACGACTTTGATATTATTACCTCCATATCTCAAAACAATCATCAAGCATCAAACTTCTCTTAGTATCCAAAACACTCATAAGAAATTTTTTACTATTCTTGCATACCTAGCATATTAAGATTATTTAAGCAAATTAACATGCTATTTAAGACTCTCAAAATAATCTAAGTGAAGCATGAGAGATCAATATTTTCTATAAAACAAATCCACCACCATGCTCTAAAATATATAAGTAAAGCACTAGAGCAAAACTATATAACTCAAAAGATATAAGTGAAGCACAAAGAGTATTCTAATAATTTCCAAATCATGTATGGCTCTCTCAAAAGGTGTGTACAGCAAGTATGATTGTGGTAGATTAAAAAGAAAATACTCAAATCATACAAGAAGCTCCAAGCAAAACACATATCATGTGGTGAATAAAAATAGAGCTCCAAGTAAAGTTACCGATGGAAGTAGACGAAAGAGGGGATGCCTTCCGGGGCATCCCCAAGCTTTAGCTTTTTGGTGTCCTTAGATTATCTTGGGGGTGCCATGGGCATCCCCAATATTAGGCTCTTTCCACTCCTTGTTCCATAATCCATCAAAAGATTTCACCCAAAACTTGAAAACTTCACAACACAAAACTCAACAGAAATCTCGTGAGCTCCGTTAGCAAAAGAAAACAAAAGACCACTTCAAGGTACAGTAATGAACTAATTATTTATTTATATTGGTGTTAAACCTACTGTATTCCAACTTCTCTATGGTTCATAAACTATTTTACTAGCCATAGATTCATCAAAATAAGCAAACAACACACGAAAAACAGAATCTGTCAAAAACAGAACAGTCTGTAGTAATCTGTAACTAACGCAAACTTCTGGAACTACAAAAGTCAGCCAAAACAGGAAGACCTAGGAAATTTGTTTATCGATCAGCAGCAATTTGAATCACTATTTTATCGTGTTCTGGTGATTTTTAACAATTGTTTTCGTGAACAGAAAGTTTCTGGAAATTTCTGCAAGATCAAATAACTATCATCCAAGAAGATCTTATAGGTTTAACTTGACACAAACACTAATTAAAACATAAAAACACATCTAACCAGAAGCTAGAAAAAATATTTATTCCTAAACATAAGCAAAAATCAAAAAACTAAAATAAAATTGGGTTGCCTCCCAACAAGCGCTATCGTTTAACGCCCCTAGCTAGGCATAAAAGTAAGGATAGATCTACGTATTGCCATCTTTGGTAGGCAATCCATAAGTGGCTCTCATGATAGATTCATATGGTAATTTTAGTTTCTTTCTAGGGAATTTTTCCATGCCTTTCTTTAATGGAAATTGGAATCTAATATTCCCTTCCTTCATATCACTAATTGCACCAATCGTTCTAAGGAAAGGTCTACCAAGAATAATAGGACATGAAGGATTGCAATCTATATCAAGAACGATAAAATCTACGGGCACATAATTCTTGCAACAATAAGAACATCATTAATTCTTCCCATAGGTTTCTTAATAGTGGAATCCGCAAGGTGCAATTTTAGAGAGCAATCATCAAAATCACGAAAATCTAGTAAATCGCACAAAGTTTTGGGAATAGTGGAAACACTAGCACCCAAATCACATAAAGCATTAAATTCATGATCCTTAATCTTAATTTTAATAGTTGGTTCCCACTCATCATAAAGTTTTCTAGGGATAGAAACTTCCAACTCAAGCTTTTCTTCATAAGATTGCATCAAGGCATCAACCATATGTTTGGTAAAAGCTTTATTTTGACTATAAGCATGAGGAGAATTTAGCACGGATTGCAACAAGGAAATACAATCAATCAAAGAGCAACTTTCATAATTAAATTCCTTGAAATCCAAAATAGTGGGTTTAGCAACATCTAGAGTTTTTATTTCTTCAATCCCACTTTTATCAATTTTAGCATCAAGATCTTAAAACTCCGAATTTTTGGAACGCCTTCTAGGTAAAGGTGGATCATACTCAGTCCCATCATTATCAAGATTCATATTGCAAAACAAAGATTTAATTGGGGACACATCAATAAATTTTAGATCTTCATCTTTATTTTCATAGGAATTGGAAGAACACGCTTTAATAAAGGCATCTTTCGTAGCACGCATCCTAGCGGTTCTTTCTTTGCACTCATCAATGGATATTCTCATGGCTTTGAGAGACTCATTGATATCATGCTTAGGAGGAATAGATCTAAGCTTTAAAGAATCAACATCAAGAGAAATTCTATCAACGTTCCTAGCCAATTCATCAACTTTAAGCAATTTCTCTTCAAGCAAAGCATTAAAATTCTTTTTGAATTCATAAACTCTTTAACACTAGTCTCAAATTCAGAAGGCATCTTATTAAAGTTTCCATAAGAATTGTTGTAGGAATTACCATAATTATTAGAGGAAATACTAGGATAAGGCCTAGGATTAAAGTTTCCTCTATACGCGTTGTTACCAAAATTATTACTACCAACAAAACACATCCATAGATTCATTATTATTCTGAGTCAAAGTAGACAAAGACATATCATTAGGATCAGAGGAAACACTCTTAGTAGTAAATAATTTCATAAGTTGATCCATCTTTCCACTCAAAACATTAATTTCTTCTATCGCATGCACTTTTTTATTAGTGGATCTTTCAGTGTGCCATTGAGAATAATTAACCATAATATTATCTAGGAGTTTAGTAGCTTCTCCTAAAATGATTTCCATAAAAGTGCCTCCCGCGGCCGAATCTAAAAGATTTTTAGAAGCAAAATTCAATCAGGCATAAAAGTTTCGTATAATCACCCACAAACTCAAACCATGAGTGGGGCAATTACGTATCATTAATTTCATCCTCTCCCAAGCTTGTGCAACATGTTCATGATCAAGTTGCTTAAAATTCATAATATCATTTCTAAGAGAGAAGATCTTAGCGGGAGGAAAATACTTAGAGATAAAAGCATCTTTGCACTTGTTCCAAGAATCAATACTATTTTTAGGCAAAGACGAAAACCTAGCTTTAGCACGATCTCTAAGAGAAAAAGGAAAAAGCTTCAATTTAACAATATCATTATCAATATCTTTCTTCTTTTGCATGTCACACAAATCAACAAAGCTATTTATATGGGTAGCGGCATCTTCACTAGGAAGGCCGGCGAACTAATCTTTCATGACAAGATTCAACAAAGCCGCATTGATTTCACAAGATTCAGTATCGGTAAGAGGAGCAATCGGATTGCTAAGGAAATCATTATTGTTGGTATTGGTAAATTCACATCATTTGTTATTATCTTGAGTCATCGTTGCAAGCAAACAATCCAACACAGGAGCAAGCAAAAAGCAAGCGAAAAAGAGGCGAACGGAAAAAGAGAGGGCGAATAAAACGGCAAGGGTGAAGTGGGGGAGAGGAAAACGAGAGGCAAATGGCAAATAATGTAATGCGGGAGATAAGGGGTTGTGATGGGTACTTGGTATGTTGACTTTAAGTAGACTCTCCGGCAACGGCGCCAGAAATCTTCTCTGCTACCTCTTGAGCACTGCGTTGGATTTCCTTGAAGAGGAAAGGGTGATGCAGCACAGTAGCGTAAGTATTTCCCTCAGTTCTTGAGAACCAAGGTATCAATCTAGTAGGAGGCTACGCGCAAGTCCCTCGCACCTACACAAAGCAAATAGCTCCTCGCAACCAACGCGATAAGGGGTTGTCAATCCCTTCACGGTCACTTACGAGAGTGAGATCTGATAGATATGATAGGATAATATTTTTGGTATTTTTGTGATAAAGATGCAAAGTAAATAAAAGCAAAGAAAAAAGCAAAGGAAATAACTAAGTGTAGGAAGATTAATATGATGAAGATAGACCCGGGGGCCATAGGTTTTACTAGTGGCTTCTCTCAAGAGCATAAGTATTTTACGGTGGGTAAACGAATTACTGTTGAGCAATTGACAGAATTGAGCATAGTTATGAGAATATCTAGGTATGATCATGTATATAGGCATCACGTCCGAGACAAGTGGACCGACTCCTGCCTACATCTACTACTATTACTCCACTCATCGACCGTTATCCAGCATACATCTAGAGTATTAAGTTCAAGAAAACAGAGTAACGCCTTAAGCAAGATGACATGATGTAGAGGGATAAATTCATGCAATATGATAAAAACCCCATCTTGTTATCCTCGATGGCAACAATACAATACAATACGTGCCTTGCTGCCCTACTGTCACTGGGAAAGGACACCACAAGATTGAACCCAAAGCTAAGCACTTCTCCCATTGCAAGAACTACCAATCTAGTAGGCCAAACAAAACTAATAATTCGAAGAGACTTGCAAAGATAACCAATCATGCATAAAAGAATTCAGAGAAGATTCAAATATTGTTCGTAGATAATCTTGATCATAAACTCACAATTCATCGGCCTCAACAAACACACCGCAAAAAGAAGATTACATCGAATAGATCTCCATGAGAGAGGGGGAGAACATTTTATTGAGATCCAAAAAGAGAGAAGAAGCCATCTAGCTACTAACTATGGACTCTAAGGTCTGAGGTAAACTACTCACACTTCATCGGAGAGGCTATGGTGTTGATGTAGAAGCCCTCCATGATGGATGCCCTCTCTGGCGGAGCTCCCGAACAGGCCCCAAGATGGGATCTCGTGGGTACAGAAGGTTGCGGCGGTGGAATTAGGTTTTTCGCTCCGTATCTGATCGTTTGGGGGTACGTAGGTATATATAGTAGGAAGGAGTACGTCGGTGGAGTAAGAGGGGGCCCACGAGGTGGAGGGCGCCCCCTTGGGGGGGCGGGCGCGCCCCCCTACCTCGTGCCCTTCTTTGACTTAGGGTCCAAGTCTCCTGGATCACGTTCAGTGAGAAAATCGTGTTCCCGAAGGTTTCATTCCGTTTGGACTCCGTTTGATATTCCTTTTCTTCGAAACTCTGAAATAGGCAAAAAACAGCAATTCTGGGTTGGGCCTCCGGTTAATAGGTTAGTCCCAAAAATAATATAAAAGTGGATAATAAAGCCCAATAATGTCCAAAACAGTAGATAATATAGCATGGAGCAATCAAAAATTATAGATATGTTGGAGACGTATCAACACACACTGGACCAAGATGTGTTCGACGTTGACTTCATCTTGGAGGCAAGTGTAGCAAGGCGAGGGAAGATCTTGCAGACCATGTTTCGCTCTCCTGTCGGACGTCCATATGCGGTGCTGCACCGCCAGCTAGACAACGATCTTACATTTGAGCAAGGCCTGGCTCCTCCAAATGCATACGGCAAAAGGCTCCCTCTCTGCCCCTTGGCACAACCTGAGATATGTGGAACGTGCCATGTAGACTCCGGATGGGTCCGCGGGCCAGGTGAAGACATCTTGTCACGAAAGGTCCCTCTGAATCGTACTGATCACCAGGTTGAGATGAACAAGTTGCATGTGTCCAACGAAAGTAAGCTCACTAATAACATCCAGTGTCCATCTCCCATTGTCCACCCTTCTTCCACCGCGCGCTTGTTCCTTATGCGTGTGGCCACTAGTTCGTATAACAATGGTGCAATATCCCTGGCCGAAAACCAATGGATCCATTTTTCCCTCAGAACAGAACCTTGGTGCCCTCTCCCATGGTGATATGCACAAGACTATCAAAAACCTCCCGGGCATCCTTATCCTCAAACATCAGGAGTCCCTGCCACGGCCTATACGGATCCGTCCTCCTCAACCATTCCCAGCGAACTCTAAGGGCCAATCCTTGCAACCTGAGGTTTTGAACCCCCAGGCCACCAAAACAATTTGGTTTGCAAACCGCGTTCCACGCCACTAAACATTGCTCACCGTTAACTTTGTCCTTGCCCGCCAAGAAGAATGCATGCATCCATTTATCGATCTCCTCAGAAACCCACGTGGGCGCTTCAGTGATCATAAAATGGTGAATCGGCTTGGCCGGAATCACAGACTTGACCAACACAAGCTGCCTCGGTCGATGCAAGACACCCCTTTGCCAAGCCGGGGCAAAGTTCATCGCATGATCCAACATCGGTTGCCACTCCACCCTCGTAAGCTGCCGGATGGAGAGTTGTAGTCCGAGATATTTACATGGGAAATTTCCCATGCGACAGTGAAGCATGGACTCAACCCGGTCCCGTTGCAAATCGTCTCCGTGAATAATGATCGCCAGCGACTTGCGGTAGTTAAATTTGAGATCTGACACTTCTCCGAACACGTTGAGGACCGTCGTAACAAAAGCCAGGTCCAACTCTGTAGGCTTGAAAAAGAGCGCCAGGTCGTTCGCATATATGGACACGCTCTGATGAGCCACGATGCCTGTGAAGCTACTGATAATGCCTAGGTTCGCTGCCTTGATCATGATCCTTGAAAGCACGTGCATGGAAATCACCAACATTAATGGTGAGATGGGATCCCCCTTCCTGAGCCCTTGCATGTGCACAAAACTATGCCTTGGGGTCCCATTCACAATCACTTTGGTACTCGCCGTCCTGAGAAGTATGGAGATCCACCCACACCATTTGTGCCCAAAGCCTTTACGTCTCAACACCTCAAGTAGGAATGGCCAAGCGATGGAATCAAAAGCCCTTGAGATGTCCAACTTCAGGAAAACACTTGCCTCCTTGCGAGCATGGAGTTTCCGGGCCACTTGCCTCACCAACAGGAAGTTGTCAAGTAAATGCCTTCCACGGATGAAAGTGGTATGGTTAGCGGTGACAATCTCCTTCTTTCTCCTTCTCACCCTATTCGCGAGCATCTTAGCAAATAGCTTGGCCACACTATGGGGGAGACTGATCAGCCTGTAGTCACCCACTTCCTAGGCGCCAGGATTCTTTGGAATGAGGCAATGTGTGCTTTGTTAAGCTTGCTGAAGCCACGATCATCTCCCACAAATAGCTTCATGATAGCCGCCATGACGTCCAGCTTGATAATCAGCCAGGCCCTTTGATAGAAAGCAGCGCTAAATCCATCCGGCCCGGGTGCTCTGTCCAGAGGCAACTCCCTTATCGTGTTCCACACTTCCTCCTCCATGAAGATGCTCTCAAGGTCCGAGAGGTCGTGGTTCTCCATCTCTAGAAACTCCACGTCCACATCAATCTCTCTCGCTGTCGTGTGGCCAAGCAAATTGTCGTATGCCTCCGTGAAGATCTCCTCCTTACGCCCTTGATCTGTGATCAGTTCGTCGTTATGCCTTCAGTGAGTGATGAAGTTCTTGGACCTCCTGCCATTTGCCACCACTTGAAACAGTTTGGTGTTAGCATCCCCCTCCCGAATCCAGCGCAACTGCAATCATTGCCTCTCAATCGTGCGCTACAGTGAGGCCAAGGCCAACAACGCTTGTTTCAATGTTCTCCGCAACCACTTTTCTTCTGGCAATAGATCACGGACCTCCATCGCCCTATCCAATATAAGGATTATGTAATTAGCAATGGCCATTTGGATCTTGATGTTACCGGTCTTCTTCTGGACCCATGCTTGTAAGGCTGTCACGGTGTTCCGCATTAACACATCCAACCTTTTGAAAGGGTCGACAATATCCTCCTCGCACACCCATGCATCCTTAACCGCTTGATTAAAGCCCTCCAGTCTCGTCCAGTAGAGTTCAAACTGAAATCTTCTCTTTGGGCAGAATGGGGCGAAAGTAGAAAGGTGTAGCGGTGCATGATCAGAAATGTTGGTGGAGAGAGCTTGTAACAGAATGTTTGGGAAGTGCAGCTCTAAAAGGATCAAGAAAAGTTGTCTAGAGGGGGGCTGATTAGACCCTCAACAAAGAAAAGTAGCAGTTTTTAAGTTATTCAAGTTAAGGTGGAGTTTTAGCACAAGTTTAAACATTCACAATACATTTCAAGCAAGCATGGCAAGAGTATATGAGCAGCGGATTGTAAAGCATGCAGGTTGCAAAAAAGTAAAGGGATGGGATTAGAGTGTGTAAACGCAATTTGACACACTGAGATTTTTGGCGTGGTTCCGATAGGTGGTGCTATCGTACATCCACGTTGGTGGAGACTTCAACCCACGAAGGGTAACGGTTGCACGAGTCCACGGAGGGCTCCACCCACGAAGGGTCCACGAAGAAGCAACCTTGTCTATCCCAACTCTCTCTCACAGATTGGATATGGTGGAAAGATGCTTTCAGTGGAAAGCAACTTGGGGAAGGCTAGAGATCAAGATTCTTGTGGTTTGGATACTACAAACTCAGGGAAGCTCAGTGGGACCGAGTGCATATCTCGGTGAGACCGACATAATTGCAACAGGCAACAGAGAGTTTGCAAGCCCATCTTGGTGAGACCGAGATCCCATCGGTGATACCGAATGGATTAGGGTTTCTAGCAGTGGCTATGTCAAGTGAACTCGGTGGCGCCGGATAGATCAAATCGGTGGGGCTGAGTTTGACTTTAGGTGTAGGACATATGTGGAAATGAGAAAGTGGTTAAGGGCTTTGGAGCATATCACTAAGCACTTTGAGCAAGCAAGCCATTAAGCAACACCTCATCCCCTTCTAATAGTATTGGCTTTCCTATGGACTCAATGTGATCTTGGATCACTAAAATAGAAATGTAGAGTCTTGAGATTTTGCCAATCTTTGTCCTAGCTTTTCGAAAGGGTTCCACATCCTCTTGTCCATGCCACGCCTTTTTTGAACTTTCTGAAATATACTAGATGAAAATATTAGTCCAAAAAGAGATATGTTGACATTAATTACAAAAATCACCCAGGGAGCACTTGTGCTTTCAATCCCCCTCCCCTTTTTTGGTAATTGATGACAACATACATCAAAGCTTCAGATAAAGATATGAAGAATAACAAGTAAAGGTTTGGAAAGACATATAACATGCATATGCTCCCCCTACGTGTATGCAATCAAGTAAATATGGAAAGTAAGATCATGTGAATGCATAAGCATGATAGAGCAGGCAATGAGTTACATGTATCTTGGCTATATGCATCAGAGCAAATGCTGTAGATACAGGAAATGTACCTTCATGTTCATGAGTCCTTCTTGCAAACAATATGTACAGTAGGAAGAAATCATCATGCACATGAATGTGATGCATATACTTACCTTGTGGTCTAGAGCTGGCTTTGGAAGAGATGAACCTGAGTAAAGAAGGTTAGATAACACGTGAACACCTACTAAACAAAGCAAGTTGAGAAAACCACAAGAGTACCAAGATTGGGATGACATGTAGTGAGTGAGTACTTAGTACTCTATTGGATATAGACATGTCCCCAAAGAGTAAAGATATGCAATGAATTCCTAATATTTTCTTCCCTTGGAGCTGAGCTCTCTCCCCTTGAATCTGATATTGGATAATGGGAGAAGATAGGGAAAAGAAAATCAGAGCAAAACAATCATAACACATACTTGTTGGGGAACGTAGCAGAAATTCAAAATTTTCTACGCATCACCAAGATCAATCTATGGAGTAATCTAGCAACGAAGGGAAGGAGAGTGCATCTACATACCCTTGTAGATCGCTAAGCCGAAGCGTTCAAGAGAACGGGGTTGAAGGAGTCGTACTCGTCGTGATCCAAATCACCGGAGATCCTAGTGGCGAACGGACGGCACCTCCGCGTTCAACACACGTGCAGCCCGGTGACGTCTCCTGTCGGTGTCAAAACCGGCGGATCTCGGGTAGGGGGTCCTGAACTGTGCGTCTAGGCGGATGGCAACAGGAGACAAGGGACACGATGTTTTTACCCAGGTTCGGGCCCTCTCGATGGAGGTAATACCCTACTCCTGCTTGATTAATATTGATGATATGGGTAGTACAAGAGTAGATCTACCACGAGATCAAGGAGGCTAAACCCTAGAAGCTAGCCTATGGTATGATTTTTGTTAGATCCCACGGACTAAAACCCTCCGGTTTATATAGGCGCCGGATAGGGTTAGGGTTACACAGAGTCGGTTACAATGGTAGGAGATCTACATATCCGTATCGCCAAGCTTGCCTTCCACGCCAAGGAAAGTCCCATCCGGACACGGGACGAAGTCTTCAATCTTGTATCTTCATAGTCCAGGATTCCGGCCACAATGATAGTTTGGCTATCCGGACACCCCCTAGTCCAGGACTCCCTCAGTAGCCCCTGAACCAGGCTTCAATGACGACGAGTCCGGCGCGCATATTGTCTTCGGCATTGCAAGGCGGGTTCCTCCTCTGAATACTTCATAGAAGGTTTTGAACACAAGGATAGTGTCCGGCTCTGCAAAACAAGTTCCACATACCACCGTAGAGAGAATAATTTTTGCACAGATCTGCTGACGTATTCCGCGGCGTGACATCACACCACGGCCAGACCTTTATATGAATTGTTTTTTAATGTTCCACCTTAGCGCATTTAGCGAGGCGGTTCCCTTGGCACGTCTTATCAAAGCATAGATCGTGCGGTTCCGGGATTCCCATCAATACGGACGTGGGTAACCCATCCGCGCCATTGATTACGGTGCTTGAGAGATAAGCGAGTTTTACCAGGCTGGTGGGGGCGCGCCAACCGTCCGTCCATATAAGGGGATAAGGATCCACCTTTTCACCTACGCCTTCTTCCTCCTTTGCTTATCCATTTCCGTGCACTTGAGCTCCAGCGCCCAAGTCCGCACATCCCACCTCAACCTTCTCCAACTATGTCCGGAGCGGGAGGCAGGTGGATGGCCTCCTCCGTCCCGGAGGGGCACATCACAAAGCTGCGGGAGGCCGGATACTTGTCTGGCGACATCGCGTGTCGGCTCCCCAATAAGGGGCAGCTCGTCCCCACTCCCAGGCCCCATGAGAGGGTGGTGTTCCTCACCCACTTTCTCCGTGGACTAGGTTTTCCACTTCACCCATTTGTCCGGGGGCTCATGTTCTACTACGGCCTGGATTTACATGATCTGGCCCCAAACTTCATCCTCAATATCTCGACGTTTATCGTCGTGTGCGAGGACTTCCTCTGCATCCAACCCCACTTCGGTTTATGGTTGAAGACCTTTAGCGTCCAGCCGAAGATAGTGGGCGGCCGACAGGGGGAGTGCGGAGGCTCCATGGCGGGCAGGATGCCCAATGTTCTATGGCTCGAGGGCTCCTTCGTGGAGACAGTAAAGGGGTGGCAATCAAGGTGGTTCTACATCACCAAGCCGCGCGACTCCAAATGGGCGGCGGCCCCCGAATTCAGATCTGGCTCCCCCACACGACTCACATCATGGAAAGAGACGGCCCTGACGTGGGGTGATTCGGAAGAGCTGACCGGACTCCAAACCGATGTCCAAAACACGGTGGACAAGAAGCTCAAGCTTGTCAACATAGTCCAGGTTATGCTCATCCGCCGGATTCTCCCGTGCCAGCAACGGGCCTTCAATTTGTGGGAGTTTGATCCGGCACAACACCAGACCTTGAGCCGGTTCTTCGATAGTACGTACGAAGATGCCTAGAAGGAGCTGTTCAAGGGCGCCGAAGCCCCCGCATCCGCTACCGAAGATCGTGGATTCAGCTCGCAGCGTCAAGCCAGCAAGGTAAGTTATTTTACCCTTTATGGGACTCTTTTTTCATAGTTTAACTCGATGCGGGATCTAAAACTCCCTAACCTTTAACAGGACTGGCTGAAGACATCCGGACAGGTTAACTATCCTGCCCCTTTGCCAGAAGACCCAGCGGACGCCCGATTGGCGGGGCTGCTGGCTCCGGTACCTCATGTGGTGCCGGAGAAGAAGGCCAAGAAGGAGGCCACGAGAACTCGAAAGAGCTCCCGGCAACAGGTGCTGTCGGACTCACCGCCCAACAACTCCGAGGCGGAATCCTCCTCTGAGGAAGAGGAGGAGGAAAAAGAAGCCTCTCCCCCGGCGGGGGGAGAGAAGAAAAGGAAGGCCGCCCCAGCTGGGGAGGCCGGAGGGTCCAAGAAGGGAAGGACCCTTCATCCGGACTTCTCCACCAATGCCGACAACGACGAGGAGGAGTGGCCAACAAGGGCTAAGCCCGTGGCGAGATCGTAAGTGTCCGGATACCCATGTTTTTTTTTCATTGCATAGTGTTCTCTAATGCCGAACAATCATGCAGCCCGCCCAAGGGCGAGCTCGCCGCTTCGTCGAGCGGATCCCTGAGTTCGTCGGAAATGGAGAGTACTTCACTTCTGGCCGCCTCCTCACCTCACGCTGCGGACGACACCGAGGTGGGGCCCCAAGGGGGGCCTGGTCAAGAGGAGGTGGCGCAGGAGGCGCCGCAAGGCAACCTCCCGGACTCCAGGCGCGTGGGGGGCGAGACCCCCAAGGGCTCTAAGCCCGACCCTCGTCCGGACTTCATACCGGAACCTTCAGCAGTTCCGAAGTCCGGAAAGCAGCCTTCGTCTGAAGGGTAAGGCGCCGGTGTCCTCCGGCCCAACTGGAGGCACCGGATAGCTCGAGGCGCTTAACAGCCGCTTCCATCGAGGAGGAGCACCGCACTGTTATGAGTGTGGTGATCCAGAAAGTTCGATCCGCCAAGAGCGGGCTGATCAAGCTCGCAGCCTTCTAACAGGCTTTGAGGTAAGTTTTAGAATATGTAAAAATATTACCGCATAGATAGTAGTCCCTGATGCTTAGTTCGGTGTTCGGAAAGAAAAGCCGGATTAAGGATCTAAAAAGATATACGCATGAGTCTAACATAAGTATGTCAATATGCGAATGCAGGCTGCTTGACCTCTCGCCACACCGATCATGGAGGTCAATGCATTGAAGCAGAGCCTCGAGTGGTCCGAGAACGAGCTCGGCCTTGCCAAGAAGCAGCTCGAGGACAAGGAAGGTAAGTAATACCTTATTAAAGAAATACCTTATAGAAAGGATTTGGTTGCAAAAAATAACAGGAATAACATGGGTACTGCAGGGGCCACGAGCGAGGTGGCGACCCTGAAGGAGGCGGTGTCCGCGGTCGAAAACAAAGCGGTTGCGGAGCGCACCGAGCGAGATAAGGGGGAGGCGCAGCTGGAGGAGGTGCGGCAAGAGCTCCAGGCTCTCGTGAAAAAACACGAGGGTTTGGAGCGTGACTCGAAGACCCGAGTGAGGGAGTCCTGGACTAGGGGGTGTCCGGATAGCCGAACTATCATCACGGCCGGACTCCAAGACTATGAAGATACAAGATTGAAGACTTCGTCCCGTGTCCGGATGGGACTTTCCTTGGCGTGGAAGGCAAGCTTGGCGATACGGATATGTAGATCTCCTACCATTGTAACCGACTGTGTAACCCTAACCTATCCGGTGTCTATATAAACCGGAGGGTTTTAGTCCGTAGGGACGAACAACAATCATACCATAGGCTAGCTTCTAGGGTTTAGCCTCCTTGATCTCGTGGTAGATCTACGCTTGTACTACCCATATCATCAATATTAATCAAGCAGGAGTAGGGTATTACCTCCATCGAGAGGGCCTGAACCTGGGTAAAAACATCGTGTCCCTTGTCTCCTGTTACCATCCGCCTAGGCGCTTATTCGGGACCCCCTACCCGAGATCCGCCGGTTTTGACACCGACATTGGTGCTTTCATTGAGAGTTCCTCTGTGTCGTCGCCGATAGGCCCGATGGCTCCTTCAATCATCAACAACGACGCGGTCCAGGGTGAGACTTTTCTCCCCGGACAGATCTTCGTATTCGGCGGCTTTGCACTGCGGAGCAGATCGAAAGCTACGCCCCTGGCCATCAGGTCAGATTTGGAAGTTTGAACTATACGGCCGATGTCCGTGGAGACTTGATCTTTGACGGATTCGAGCCACAGCCGAGCGTGCCGCACTGTCTCGATGGGTATGATCTAGCTCTGCCGCCGAACAGTACCCTGGAGGCTGCACTCGGGGGCTTTGATATCTACGGCGATTGAGCCGAACTCCATCCCTGTCCTTTGCAAAGACCTTGACTCCAGGGTGCCGGACTCCGAACCCTCCGCGCCCCTGCCAATCGAATCTGATCAGGCGCCGGTCATGGAGTTTACTGCCGCGGACATCTTTCAGCACTCGTCCTTTGGCGACATCCTGAATTCACTAAAGTCTCTCTCTTTATTCGGAGAGCCATGGCTGGATTACGGTCAGGAAGGTTGGGATGCGGACGACGAAGAAATTCAACGCCCACCCACCACCCACTTCGTAGCCACTGTCGAAAGCTTACACGACGTGCTCGATTTCGACTCCGAAGACATCGATGGTATGGACGACGATGTAGGAGACAACAATGAACCAGCGCCTATAGGATGCTGGACAACCACCTCATCCCATGATGTATACATGGTGGACATCCCAAAAGATGGGAACGGCGATGGAACAACGGAGGATGACCCGTCCAAGAAGCAACCGAAGCGCCGACGTCAGCGGCGCCGCTCTAAATCCCACCACAGCAAAAATGGTGATTCCGGCACGGGAGATAATAACACCGGACAAAGGTCAAGACAACCCCCTCCAGCAGGACTCAGCGCAAGAGGAGGGAGAAGCAAGTCCGCACGACAGTGCGGCAGAAGATAGGTCGAGGATGATAATTATGCGCCTCCCTCCAAAGATGAGGCAAGCCTCGACGACGACGAATTTGTCGTGGCTGAGGATCCCACCGAACAGGAGCATTTCAAACGCAGGTTTATAGCCACGGCAAGCAGCCTCAAGAAAAAGCAGCAACAGCTTAGAGCTGACCAAGACCTGCTAGCTGACAGATGGACCGAAGTCCTTGCAGCCGAAGAGTATGGACTCGAACGCCCCTCCAAAAGCTACCCCAAACACAGGTCGTTGCCTCGATCAGAGGAGGAAGCACCCAAGTCACCAGCGCACGACATGGCATACCGGCCACCCCGTGGCCGCGATAGAGAAGCCTCTCGGCCCTCCGCTCAAGCCACACCCCGACGCCGCTCAAAAAGTACCAAGGCATGGGAAAATGCTACGGACTTGTAGATATATTGGAGGATAAGGCAAAACATACAAGATCGATCAATGATCGCGTGGGCGCCTAACGACTGGATGATTACCGTCGCGCCGGATACAACAAACCCGGCGGGCGAACCACGATGAACAAAGCTCATATGAGCTACGTCGTGATATAGCCCAATACAGAGGCGCCGCACACCCACTATGCTTCACAGATGAAGTAATGGATCATCAAATCCCTGAGGGTTTCAAACCCGTAAACATCAAATCATACGATGGTACCACAGATCCAGCGGTCTGGATCGAGGACTATCTCCTCCATATCCACATGGCCCGCGGTGATGATCTACATGCCATCAAATACCTCCCACTCAAGCTTAAAGGACCAGCTCGACATTGGCTCAACAGCTTGCCAGCAGAATCAATTGGTTGTTGGGAGGACCTGGAAGCCGGATTCCTTGATAACTTCCAGGGCACATATGTGCGATCACCAGACGCCGATGACCTTAGCCATATAATTCAGCAGCTAGAAGAATCGGCCAGACAATTCTGGACACGGTTCCTAACAAAGAAAAATCAAATCATTGACTGTCCGGATGCGGAGGCCCTTGCAGCCTTCAAACATAACATCCGCGATGAATGGCTTGCCCGGCACCTTGGACAGGAAAAGCCGAAATCCATGGCAGCCCTCAGAACACTCATGACCCGCTTTTGTGCGGGAGAGGACAGCTGGCTAGCTCGAAGCAACAACTTCGCCAAACACCCTGATAGTTCGGATACCAAGGACAGCAATGGCAGGTCGCGTTGCAACAAGAACAAACGCCGCATTAACGGCGATATTGTTGAAGATACAGCCGTCAATGCCGGATTCAGAGGCTCTAAACCCAGTCAGCGGAAGAAGCCATTCAAAAGAAATACCCAGGGCCCGTCCAACTTGGACCGAATACTCGATCGCTTGTGCCAGATACATGGCACCCCCGAAAAACCAGCCAACCACACCAACATGGATTGTTGGGTGTTCAAGCAAGCAGGCAAGTTAAGTGACGAACTCAATGACAAGGGGCCGCATAGCGATGACGAGGAAGAGCCCCGGCCACGAACAATAGAGGATGAAGGGCTTTCCCACACAAGTGCGGACGGTGAACATGATATACGCAACCCACATACCCAAAAGGGAGCGGAAGCGTGCACTAAGGGACGATATGCGATGGAGCCGCCCGCCCAGTTCAACCCATGGTCTTCTGCCCGGTCACCTTCGATCGAAGGACCACCCCACTAGCATCCGTCATGGCGGTTTCGCCGCATTGGTTCTTGACCCAATTATTGACAGATTTCACCTCACGAGTCCTGATGGACGGCGGCAGCTGAACCTGCTTTATCAAGATACGGTCGCAAAATGGGCATATACCCCTCAAGGATTAAACCAACAAAGACGACCTTTAAAGGCGTCATACCGGGTGTAGAGGCCAATTATACAGGCTCAATTACACTCGAAGTGGTCTTCGGATCCCCGGATAACTTCCGAAGCGATGAGTTAATCTTCGACATCGTCCCGTTCTGCGGCGGCTATCATGCACTGCTCGGACGAACCGCATTTGCAAAGTTCAATGAGCTGCCGCACTATGCATACCTCAAGCTCAAGATGCCAGGACCTCGAGGAGTAATCACGGTCAATGGAAACACCGAACGCTCTCTCTGAACGGAGGAGCACACGGCGGCCCTTGCGGCGGAGGTGCAAAGCAGCCTCTCACAGCAATTCTCGAGTCCGGCCACTAAGCGTCCGGACAATGTCAAGCGCGCCCGGAGTAACCTACAACAAGACCGCCTGGCACGATTCAAGCACGCGTAGCGATCCGGCCCCAACCCCAGCCCTCGCGAAATTGCGAAGCCAGTACTACGCGTACATAACTACGCTCTGGAGATACCATGGGCATAAGGGGAAGGGCACGACCACGGCACGCCCGGCATGCAGCTCAACCGCACCAGGGGCTCCCGATTGTGTCATTCTTTTTCTTTTCTCTTTTTTCTTCCTTTTTCTTACTTCAGGACTCCATTTTCCAGAAGCCCTGTCCGGCACTTGAATCGCCGAACTCACGATGCAATAGCCAGGGAAGCAGAACGCCACGTCGAGTGTTCAGGTGGTCTCTATTACGAGCATTATACCTGTTTTACATACCATCCCGCAGCTTACCCCTGGAGGGGGACATGTTAGATAGTCCCATCCCTTGCTTATCGCACTATTTGTATCATTCTGCCATCATTGCAGTACCTTTTTGAATAAACAATACATAGCTTTTGCCTATTATTGCACTCCTTTCTTTATCTATATATATGTTCATTTCATGACATGTTGCACCCGTACACTTTGGTACGGCCAATACACCAGGGCTTAAGTACCCCAAAAGTATGGTGTGATAAGTCCGAACACTTTCACAAGTGCGGCACCCGAACTTATAGCATTATATGCATCGGCTCCGAATCATGTCTTGGGTCAATAGTTGGGTTTGCCCGACTCCCGTGTTTTGGTACCTTACGTTCCGTGATATCGGCTAAGGTAGCACCGGGAGAACCACTGCAATTGTGCCCCAGTTGAGCTGGGTTGAGCACCTCAGTGGAGAAAGCTAAAATTGACCGTCATGATAGGGCGAGAGCCGGTCGCTGTTCGAGAGGTTTTTTCGGGTCCCTAAAGACTGATGCCGCTTAGAGCGAGGAACCGGAATTGTCCGGCCAAGGCGTGGATAGCGCCCCGAAATCGGTCTTCCAAATACTAGGGGCTTTGCCGAAATTTAAAATTATAGAATTCTATGGCTAAGTGAGAGTGTTCAAGCAGTATAAGTCTGGTTGCCTTGTTCGTTGCGTTGAGCGCCTCCCTAGATGGACCCAAGAATGGGAACAAGAGTGCTCAAGTTTATCCCAAACACCCCAAAGACTTTCGTGGCATGGGGGCTGAAGCCAACGACTTGCCATCTCTCAAATTTGATAAACGGCCACCACAGAAGGTAATATTTTAAATTAACAAAGCGTTGCTTAGCGCATATGCACAAGTTTTCGATTATGCGGGATAACAAATGCGAGTCTATTCAAAATTACATCTTTGGAGCACTCATCCGCTATTCAAGCGGGCACCCTTCAGAGGCCCTCATAGTACAATTGGTGTGCGATGCTCCTTGCCCTTTGGTGGCCCGTCCGTCACAAGCTTCTCCGCATCCAGCTTGCCCCAAAGGCACTTTAGCATGGGCAAGGGCCCGATGGACACCTTCAATGCAGACGGAGCGCTTGATGACTTCAATCTGTGGACAGGCGTCCACCAGCCGCTCCACTAAGCCGAAGTAGCTCCCAGGCATGGCTTCCAATGGCCACAGCCGAACTATAAGGCCCTTCATGGCCTATTCGGCGACCTTGTGGAGCTTGACCAGCTGCTTCAGCTGGTCGCTCAGGGGCACCGGACGTTCGGCTTCAACATACTGAGACCAGAACACCTTCTCCGTCAAGCTCCCCTCCTTGGCGCGGTAGAACGCGACAGCATCCGATACACTACGAGGCAGATCTGCGAACGCTCCTGGAGAGCTCCGAATCCGGGTAAGTAATAGGTAATTCACTTTCACATGCTTGCTCTGCATAAAGAATGCCTTACCCGCCGCGATCTTCTTTATTGCCTCAATCTCCTGGAGGGCTTTTTGGGCCTCGGCCTTAGCAGCTTTGGCACTCTCAAGAGCCGAAGCAAGCTCGGACTCTCGGGTCTTCGAGTCATGCTCCAAACCCTCGTGTTTTTCCACGAGAGCCTGGAGATCTTGCCACACCTCCGCCAGCTGCGCCTCCCCCTTCTCTCGCTCAGTGCGTTCCGCAGCCACTTTGTTTTCGGCCACAAAAACCGCTTCCATCAGGGTCGCCACCTCGTTCGTGGCCCCTGCAGTACCCATGTTATTCCTGTTATTTTTTGCAACTGAAACCTTTCTATAAGGTATTTATTTCATAAGGTATTACTTACCTTCCTTGTCCTCGAGCTGCTTCTTGGCAAGGCCGAGCTCGTTCTCGGACCGCTCGAGGCTCTGTTTCAATGCATTGACCTCCATGATGAGTGCGACAGAGGTCGTGACACTGCATTCCCATATTGACATACTTATGTTAGACTCCTGCCTATATCTTTTTAGATCCTTAGTCCGGCTTTTCTTTCCGAACACCGAACTAAGCATCGAGGCTACTGTCTATGCGGTAATATTTTACATATTCTAAACTTACCTCAAAGCCTGTTAGAAGGCTGGTACAGGCTTCGGTCAGCCCGCTCTTGGCGGACTGAACTGTCTGGATCACCGCACTCATAACAGTGCGGTGCTCCTCCTCTATGGAAGCGTTGTTAAGCGCCTCCAGTAAGATATCCGGTGCCTCCGGTTGGACGGAAGACACCGGCGTCTTACCCTTCTTACGAAGGGACCGCTTGCCGGACTCCGGAACCGCTGAAGGTTCCGGCATGGAGTCCGGACGAGGGTCGGGCTTAGACCCCCTGGGGGTCTCGCCCCGCACGAGCCTAGAGTCCGGGAGGTCGCCTTGCGGCGCCTCCTGCGCCACCTCCTCTTGACCAAGCCCCCCTTGGGGCCCCACCTCGGCATCGTCCGCAGCGTGAGGTGAGGAGGCGGCCGGAAGTGAAGTACTCTCCATTTCCGACGAACTCAGGGACCCGCTTGTCGAAGCGGCGAGCTTCGCCTTGGGCGGGCTGCATGATTGTTCGGCATTAGAGAACACTATGCAATGATAAAAAAGCCATGGGTATCCGGACACTTACGATCTCGCCAGGGGCTTGGCCCTCATGGGCCACTCCTCCTCGTCATCGTCGACGTTGGTGGAGAAGTCCAGAGGAAGGTTCCTTCCCTTCTTAGACCCTCCGGCCTCCCCAGTTGGGGCGACCTTCCTTTTCCTCTCCTCCCTCGCTAGGGGGGCAGGCTTCTTTTTCCTCCTCCTCGTTCTCAGGAGAAGATTCTGCTTCAGAATCTAACAACACCTGGCGTCGGGAGCTCCTTCGAGTTCCCGTGGCCTCCTTCTTGGCCTTCTTCTCCGGCACCACATGGGGTACCGGAGCCAGCAGCCCCGTCAATCGGGCGTCCGCTGGGTCTTCCGGCAAAGGAGCCGGACAGTTAATCCGTCCGGACGTCTTCAGCCAGTCGTGTCAAAGATGAGGGAGTTTTAGATCCCACATAGAGTCAATCTATGAAAAAAGAGTCCCGTAAAGGGTAAAATAACTTACCTCGCCGCTTGACGCTCCGAGCTGTATCCGCGATCTTTGTTAGCGGATGCGGGGGCTTCGGCGCCCTTGAACATCACCTTTCCATGCATCTTTGTACGTAGTGTCGAAGAGCCGGCTCAAGGTTCGGTGTTGTGCCAGATCAAACTCCCACAAATTAAAGGCCCGTTCCTGGCATGGGAGAATCCGGCGGATGAGCATGACCTGGACTACGTGGACAAGCTTGAGCTTCTTGTCCACTAGGTTTCGGACACAGGTTTGGAGTCCGGTCAGCTCTTCCGAATCTCCCCACTTCAGGCTCGTCTCTTTCCATGATGTGAGCCGTGTGGGGGAGCCAGATCTGAATTCGGGGGCCGCCGCCCAGTTGGAGTCGCGCAGCTCAGTGATGTAGAACCACCCCGATTGCCACCCCTTTATTGTCTCCACGAAGGAGCCCTCGAGCCAAAGGACATTGGGCATCCTACACCATAGCGCCTCCGCACTCCGCCTGTCGGCCGCCCACTATCTTCGGCTTGACGCTAAAGGTCTTCAACCATAAACCGAAGTGGGGTTGGATGCAGAGGAAGGCCTCGCACACGATGATAAACGTCGAGATATTGAGGATGAAGTTTGGGGCCAGATCGTGGAAATCCAGGCCATAGTAGAACATGAGCCCCCGGAAAAATGGGTGAAGTGGAAAATCTAGTCCGCGGAGGAAGTGGGTGAGGAACACCACCCTCTCTTGTGACGTGCCCCTCCGTGACGGAGGAGGCCATCCACCTGCCTCCCGCTCCGGACATTGTTGGAGAAGGTTGAGGTGGGATGTGCGGACTTGGGTGCTGGAGCTCGAGTGCGCGAAAATGGATGAGCAAAGGAGGAAGAAGGCGTAGGCGAAAAGGTAGATCCTTATCCCCTTATATGGACAGACGAAGCTATGCGTCCCCCACCAGCCTGGTAAAACTCGCTTATCTCCCAAGCACCCTAATCAATGGCGCGGATGGGTTACCCACGTCCGTATTGATGAGAACCCCGGAATAAGGGGGCACGATCTATGCTTTGATAATACGTGCCAAGGAAACCGCCTTGCTAAACGCGCTAAGGTGGAACGGTAAAAAACGATTCATATAAAGGCCTAGCCGTGGTGTGATGTCACGCACGGAATACGTCAGCAGATCTGTGCAAAAGTTATTCTCTCTACGGTGGTATGTGGAACTTGTTTTGCAGAGCCGGACACTGTCCTTGTGTTCAAAACCTTCTATGAAGTATTCGGAGGAGGAACCCGCCTTGCAATGCCGAAGACAATATGCGCCGGACTCGTCGTCATTGAAGCCTGGTTCGTGGGATACCGAGGAGTCCTGGACTAGGGGGTGTCCGGATAGCGAACTATCATCACGGTCGGACTCCAAGACTATGAAGATACAAGATTGAAGACTTCGTCCCGTGTCCGGATGGGACTTTCCTTGGCGTGGAAGGCAAGCTTGGCGTCTGAGATATGTAGATCTCCTACCATTGTAACCGACTACGTGTAACCCTAACCTATCCGGTGTCTATATAAACCGGAGGGTTTTAGTCCGTGGGACTAACAACAATCATACCATAGGCTAGCTTCTAGGGTTTAGCCTCCTTGATCTCGTGGTAGATCTACTCTTGTACTACCCATATCATCAATATTAATCAAGCAGGAGTAGGGTATTACCTCCATCGAGAGGGCCCGAACCTGGGTAAAAACATCGTGTCCCTTGTCTCCTGTTACCATCCGCCTAGACGCACAGTTCGGGACCCCCTACCCGAGATCCGCCGGTTTTGACACCGACACCGAGAGTCCGAGCTTGCCTCGGCTCTTGAGAGTGCCAAAGCTGCTAAGGCCGAGGCCCAAAAAGCCCTCCAGGAGATTGAGGCAATAAAGAAGGTCGCGGCGGGTAAGGCATTCTTTATGCAGAGCAAGAATGTAGAAGTCAATTATATAGTACTTACCCGGATTCGGAGCTCTCCAGGAGCATTCGCAGATCTGCCCCGTAGTGTGTTTGATGCTGCCGCATTCTACCGCGCCAAGGAGGGCAGCTCGACGGAGAAGGTGTTCTGGTCTCAGTATGCTAAGGCCGAACGTCCGGTGCCCCTAAGTGACCAGCTGAAGCAGCTGGTCGAGCTCCACAAGGTCGCCGAACAGGCCATGAATGGCCCCATAGTTCGGTTGTGGCCATTGGAAGCCATGCCTGGGAGCTACTTTGGGCTAGTGTGGCGGCTGGTGGACGCCTGTCCATGGATTGAAGTCATCAAGCGCTCCGTCTGCATTGAAGGTGCCCGTCGGGCCCTTGCCCATGCTAAAGTGCACTAGGGCAAGCTGGATGCGGAGAAGCTTGTGACGGACGGGCCAATCAAGGGCAAGGAGCATCGCATGCCGAAATGTACTATGAGGGCGTCTGAAGGGTGCCCGCCAGATAGCGGATGAGTGCTCCAAAGATGTAATTTTTTAATAGACTCGCATTTGTTATCCTGTACGCTGAAAACTTGTTCATGTGCGTTAAGCAATGCTTGTAAATTTAAAATATTACCTTATGTGCGGCCGTTTATCAAATTTGAGAGATGGCAAGTCGTTCGCTTCAGCCCCCATGCCATGAGTGCTGGGGTGTTCGGGATAAACTTGAGCACTCTTTTTCCCATTCTTGGGTCCATCTAGGGAGGCGCTCAACGCAACGAACAAGGCAACCGGACTTATAGTGCTTGAACACTCTCACTTAGCCATAGAATTCTATAATTTTAAATTTCGTGAAGCCCCTAGTATTCGGAAGACCGAAGTTCGGGGCGCTATCCACGCCTTGGCCGGACAATGCCGGTTCCTCGCTCTAAGCGGCATAAGTCTTTAGGGACCCGGAAAAAACCTCTCGAACAGCGACCGGCTCTCGCCCCATCATGACGGTCAGTTTTAGCTTTCTCCACTGAGGTGCTCAACCCAGCTCAACCGGGGCACAATCGCAGTGGTTCTCCTGGTGCCGCGTTAGCCAATAGAACGGAACGTAAGGCAGCAAAACACAGGAGCCGGGCAAACCCAACTATTGACCCAAGACATGATTCGGAGCCGATGCATATAATGCTATAAGTTCGGGGTGCCGCACTCATGAGAGTGTTCGGACTTCTAACACCATATTCGGGAACTTAAGCCCTCAGTGTATTGGCCGTACTAAAGTGTACGGGTGCAACATGTCATGAAATGAACATATATACAGATAAAGAAAGGAGTGCAATAATAGGCAAAAGCTATGTATTGTTTATTCAAAAAGGTACTGCAATGAAAGCAGAACGATACAAATAGTGCGATAAGCAAGGGATGGGACTATTTAACATGTCCCCCTCCAGGGGTAAGCTGCGGTATGATATGTAAAATAGGTATAATGCCCGTAATAGAGACCACCTGGACACTCGACGTAGCTTTCTGCTTCCCTGGCTGTTGCATCGTGAGTTCGGCAATTCAAGTGCCGGACAGGGCTTCTGGAAAACGGAGTCCTGAAAGTAAGAAAAAAGAAGAAAGAAAAAGAATGACACAATCGGGAGCCCCTGGTGCGGTTGAGCCGCATTCTGGGCGTGCCGTGGTCGTGCCCCTCCCCTTATGCCCATGGTATCTCCAGAGCGTAGTTATGTACGCCAGCGTAATCTTGGCTTCGCAATTTCGCGAGGGTTGGGGTTGGGGCGGATTACTCTGGCGTGCTTGAATCGTGCCAGGCGGTCTTGTTGTAGGTTACTCCGGGCGCGCTTGACAGTGTCCGGACGTTTATTGGCCGGACTCGGGAATTGTTGTGAGAGGCTACTTTGCACCTCCACCGCAAGGGCCGCCGTGTGCTCCTCCGTTCGGAGAGAGCGTTCGTTGTTTCCATTGACCGTGATTACTCCTCGAGGGCCTGGCATCTTGAGCTTGAGGTATGCGTAGTGTGGCACCGCGTTGAACATTGCAAATGCGGTTCGTCCAAGCAGTGCGTGATAGCCGCTGCGGAACGGGACAATGTCGAAGATTAACTCTTCGCTTCGGAAGTTATCCGGGGATCCGAAGACCACTTCGAGTGTAACTGAGCCTGTACAATTGGCCTCTACACCTGGTATGACGCCTTTAAAGGTCGTCTTTGTGGGTTTAATCCTTGAGGGGTCTATGCCCATTTTGCGTATTGTATCCTGATAAAGCAGGTTCAGGCTGCTACCACCGTCCATCAGCACTCTGGTGTGGTGAAATCCGTCAATAATTGGGTCAAGAACCAATGCCGCCGTGACGGATGCTAGTGGGGTGGTCCCTTCGATCGAAGGTGATCGGGCAGGAAGACCATGGGTTGAACTTCGGGGCGACTGGCTCCGTCGCATATACGTCCCTTAGTGCACGCTTCCGCTCCCTTTTGGGTATGTGGGTTGCGTATATCATGTTCACCGTCCGCACTTGTGTAGGAAAGCCCTTCTGTCCTCTATTGTTCGGCGGCCGGGGCTCTTCCTCGTCATCGCTATGCAGCCCCTTGTCATTGAGTTCGGCACTTAACTTGCCTGCTTGCTTGAACACCCAACAATCCCTGTTGGTGTGGTTGGCTGGTTTTGGGGTGCCATGTATCCGCACAAGCGATCGAGTATTTGGTCCAAGTTGGACGGGCCCTGGGTATTTCTTTTGAGTGGCTTCTTCCGCTGACCGGGTTTAGAGCCTCTGAATCCGGCATTGACTGATGTATCTTCATCATTGTCACCGTTAATGCGGTGCTTGTTCTTGTTGCGACGCGACCTGCCATTGCTGTCCTTGGTATCCGAACTACCAGGGTTTTTGGTCAAGTTGTTACTACGAGCTAGCCAGCTGTCCTCTCCGGCGCAAAAGCGGGTCATGAGTGTGGTGAGGGCTGCCATGGATTTCGGCTTTTCCTGTCCTAGGTGCCGGGCTAGCCACTCGTCGCGGATGTTATGTTTGAAGGGTACAAGGGCCTCTGCATCCGGATAGTCAACGATTTGATTTTTCTTGGTTAGGAACCATATCTAGAATTGTCTGGCCGATTCTTCTGGCTGATGGATTATATGGCTAAGGTCATCGGCGTCTGGTGGTCGCACATATGTGCCCTGGAAGTTATCAAGGAATGCGGCTTCCAGGTCCTCCCAACAACCAATTGATTCTGCTGGCAAGCTGTTAAGCCAATGGCGAGCTGGTCCTTTAAGCTTAAGTGGGACGTATTTGATGGCGTGTAGATCATCACCGCGGGCCATGTGGATATTGAGGAGGTAGTCCTCGATCCAAACCGCAGGATCTGTTGTGCCATCGTATGATTCGATGTTTACGGGTTTAAAACCCTCGGGGATTTAATGATCCATCACTTCGTCTGTGAAGCATAGTGGGTGTCTTGGCGCCTGCATATTGGGCTATATCACGACGCAGCTCAAATGAGCTTTGTCTACTGTGTTCGGCCCGGCCGGAGTTGCAGTATCCGGTGTGACGGTTATCATCATGTTTCGTGGGGCGCCCACGCGATCCGTAGATCGATCTTGTATGTTTTTCCTTATCCTCCAATATATCTCGCAAGTCCGGCGCATTTTCCAGTGCCTTGGTACTTTTTGAGCGGCGTCGGGGTGCGGCTTGAATGGAGGGTCTAGAGGCCTCTGTCGTCATGACCACGGGTGGCCGTCGGCCGCATCATCTTGTTGGTGATGTAGGTTTGGGTGCTGCTTCCTCTAATTGGGGTAGCAACTGCGTTGGGGTATCTCTTGGAGGGCGTTCGAGTTCATACTCTTGGCTGCAAGGACTTGATCCATCTGTCGGCTAGCAGGTCTTGGTCAGCTCTAAGCTGCTGCTGCTTTTCTTGAGGCTGCTTGCCGTGGCCATAAGCCTGCGTTTGAAACGCCTCCTGTTGGCGGGATCCTCGGGCACGACAAATTAAGTAAATGCCGTCGAGGCTTGCCTCATCTTCGGAGGGAGGCACGTAATTATCGTCCTCTACCTCTCTTTCTGCCGCACTGTCGTGCGGACTTGCTTCTCCCTCCTCTGTGCTGAATCCTGCTGGAGGGGGTTGTCTTCGGCACTGTCCGGGGTGTTATTATCTCCCCTGCCGGAATCACCGTTTTTACTGTTGCGGGATTTAGAACTGCGCTGCTGAAGTCGACGCTTGGGTTGTTTCTTGGAGGGGTCATCCTCCGTCGTTCCATCGCCATTCCCATCTTTTGGGATGTCCACCATGTATATGTCATATGACGAGGTGGCCTTCCAGTGCCACATGGTATTTGGGTCTTGGTCGTCTCCGGCATCGTCGTCCATACCGTCAATGTCTTGAGTCGAAGTCGAGCATGTCGGTTAAATAAATCGGCGGTGGCTACAAAGTGGGTGGTGGGTGGGCGTTGAATTTCTTCGTCGTCCGCATCCCAACCTTCCTGACCATAGTCCGGCCAGGGCTCTCCTGATAACGAGAGAGACTTTAGTGAATTCAAGATGTCGCCAAAGGGCGAGTGCTGAAAGATGTCCGCAGCAGTGAATTCCATGACCGGCGCCCAATCGGATTTGATTGGCAGGGGCGCGGAGGGTTCGGAGTCCGGAGAGGAGTCTGGCGCCTTGGAATCACGGTCTTCGCAAAGGACAGGGATGGAGTTCGGCTCAATCGCCGTTGAGATCGTAGCCCCTCAGGCGGTATCCAACCACTCGTCCTCGATCGGTGTCGGAGTAATGGACTACGGGTAGGCAGACCCGAGCCCCTGAACCTTTCAAGACATCGGGGCAGACTGCGCCCCTCAAGACCCCAAGACAAAGGGCCGCCTTCAGAGAGTCGGCAACAGAGTCGCCGACTACCCCTCTGGGCCGAGTCCCAGAGGCGGCCTCGAGGCAAGCCGACTTTAAGACGGCGACCTCAGGACAAGCCGACTCCAAGCCAGCGACCTCCAGCGAGGCCGGCTACAGGGAGTCGGCCCGCGACCTCCACCACCTCGCGCCTGGGCGACTATGGGGTAAAGCCGCCTCGCGGCCCATCCCTGCCCAGTCCATAAAGGGCAGGTATGGCTACAGAGAGCCGTACCGACGGAGACCTCCGTCCGGCGCGGCACTGTTGCCACGCCGGCCCTGACATCAGCCCCGTGGGCAGATTCCTGTACCCACGATGGCCTGTCTGTACGACCCGAAGACGGCAGGACCCGCCTGTCGGCGGGAGTACCGAAGACGGCGAGAGTGCCCCAAAGACGGACCCGTTGGAGTCGGCCTCCGAGAGTCGGCCGGCCCCTCCTGCGGGCCCCCCGCGCCATTAACCAGACAAGACGGAGAATGGCAATAGTGATCGCCCGTCGGGCGGCGGCACTGTTGCCATAACCCCATGACCAAGCTCGAGTCATTAGAAGCACGGCTATAGTAATCTGCAGCCGGCAAGACCCGCCCGCGGCGGACAAGGGCTGTCGGCCCCATCTTTGGGCCGTCGGGCCCACTAGTCGGCGGGCCCGAAGTCGGCGGAGAAGACGGCGACTTGAGGCCAGACGGCTTGGGCCCACACCCAGCCGGATTACCGTTGTACCCCTGGGGGGTAGGCCTATATAAACCCCCCGGGGCACCCATGCAAATGGTTGGAAGCTAGTAGTTTTAGACACACACATAGAGGGAGAGAAGAGCAAGCCGTGCCCTTCTCCTTCCTCACCCCAAACAGCTCAAGGAGCCTCTTGTACCCACTTTGCCATAGTGATCATGCGGAGACCCCTTGAGCAGCGATGGGGTGTTATCTCCTCGGAGAGCCCTAAAGCTGGGTAAGATTAGCGGCGTGCATGTCTTCGCCTCATCCTGTTTCTAGGCACCGCGACGTTCTACTCGCCCCACCATGATAAGCCATCCTTTGGCATATGTCGCACCCAACCCCGACAATCGAGTCGGCTCGAGCTAAGGGTCGGGCCGGGCCAGCGACCTCCGTGACACTTGTTCAGCGGCAGAGCTAGATCGTGCCCATCGAGACAGTGTGGCGCACTTGGCTGTGGCTCGAATCCGTCGAAAATCAAGTCTCCGCGGATGTCGGCCGTGTAGTTCAAACTCCCAAATCCAACCTGATGGCCAGGGGCGTAGCTTTCGATCTGCTCCAGATGGCCAAGTGAATTGGACCGCAGTGCAAAGCCGCCGAATACGAAGATCTGTCCGGGGAGAAAAGTCTCACCCTGGACCGCGTCGTTGTTGATGATAGAAGGAGCCATCGGGCCTATAGGTGACGACACAGAGGAACTCTCAATGAAAGAACCAATGTCGGTGTCAAAACCGGCGGATCTCGGGTAGGGGGTCCCGAACTGTGCGTCTAGGCGGATGGTAACAGGAGACAAGGGACACGATGTTTTCACCCAGGTTCGGGCCCTCTCGATGGAGGTAATACCCTGCTCCTGCTTGATTAATATTGATGATATGGGTAGTACAAGAATAGATCTACCACGAGATCAAGGAGGCTAAACCCTAGAAGCTAGCCTATGGTATGATTGTTTTTCGTCCTACGGTCTAAAACCCTCCGGTTTATATAGACCTTTGGATAGGGTTAGGGTTACACAGTCGGTTACAATGGTAGGAGATCTACATATCCGTATCGCCAAGCTTGCCTTCCACGCCAAGGAAAGTCCCATCCGGACACGGGACGAAGTCTTCAATCTTGTATCTTCATAGTCCAGGAGTCCGGCCACGATGATAGTTCGGCTATCCGGACACCCCCGAGTCCAGGACTCCCTCATCTCCCATGCCTTGATCCAGCAAGGAGAGAGGGTTAGGTTGGGGAAGACTCCATCCAGCAGCAGCACAATGGCGTGGTGGTGATGGAGGAGCGTGGCAATCCAGCAGGGCTTCGCCAAGCACCACGAGAGACGAGAAGGAAGAGAGGTAGGGCTGCGCCAGGGAGAGGTGGAAACTCTTGTGTATGGCAGCCCCAAAACCTCAAGTATATATAGGGGAGAGGGAGGGGGTGTGCCCCCTCTAGGGTTCCCACCCCAAGGGGTGCGGCAGCCCCAAACCCATCTAGGGTGGAGGCCAAGGGGGAAGAGAAGGGGAAACTTGCCCCCCAAGCAAGGTGGGGCGCCCCCTCCCCAAACCCTAGGCGCCTTGGGACCTTGTGGGGGGCGCACCAGCCCACCTGGGGCTGGTCCCCTCCCACACTTTTCCCATGCAGCCCTCCGGGGCCGGTGGCCCCACTTGGTGGACCCCCGGGACCCTCCCGGTGGTCCCGGTACATTACCGATAACACCCAAAACTTTTCCGGTGACCAAAACAGGACTTCCCATATATAAATCTTTACCTCCAGACCATTCCGGAACTCCTCGTGACGTCCGGGATCTCATCCGGGACTCCGAACAACATTCGGTAACCACGTATATCTATTCCCTATAACCCTAGCGTCCTTGAACCTTAAGTGTGTAGACCCTACGGGTTCGGGAACCATCTTGAACATGACCGAGGCGTTCTCCGGTCAATAACCAACAGCGGGATCTGGATACCCATGTTGGCTCCCACATGTTCCACGATGATCTCATCGGATGAACCACGATGTCGAGGATTCAATCAATCCGTATTCAATTCCCTTTGTCTAGCGGTATAGTACTTGCCCGAGATTCGATCGTCGGTATCCCGATACCTTGTTCAATCTCGTTACGGCAAGTCTCTTTACTCATTCCGTAACACATCATCCCGTGATCAACCCCTTGGTCACATTGTGCACATTATGATGATGTCCTACCGAGTGGGCCCAGAGATACCTCTCTGTCACATGGAGTGACAAATCCGATCTCGATTCGTACCAACCCAATGTAGACACTTTCGGAGATACCCGTAGTGCACCTTTATAGCCACCCGATTCGTTGTGGCGTTTGGTACACCCAAAGCATTCCTACGGTATCCGTGAGTTGCACAATCTCATGGTCTAAGGAAATGATACTTGACATTAGAAAAGCTTTAGCATACGAACTACCACGATCTTTGTGCTAGGCTTAGGATTGGGTCTTGTCCATCACATCATTCTCCTAATGATGAGATCCCGTTATCAACGACATCCAATGTCCATGGTCGTTAAACTGTAACCATCTATTGATCAACAAGCTAGTCAACTAGAGGCTTACTAGGGACATGGTGTTGTCTATGTATCCACACATGTATTTGAGTTTCCTATCAATACAATTATAGCATGGATAATAAACGATTATCATGAACAAGGAAATATAATAATAATAATAACTAATTTATTATTGCCTCTAGGGCATATTTCCAACAGTGTCCCACTTGCACTAGAGTCAATAATCTAGTTCACATCACCATGTGATTAACACTCACAGGTCACATCGCCATGTGAGCAACATCCAAAGAGTTTCCTAGTGTCACTAAACTAGTTCACATCATCATGTGATTAAGACTCAATGAGTTTTGGGGTTTGATCATGTTTTTCTTGTGATAGAGGTTTTAGTCAACGGGTCTGCAACATTCAGATCCGTATGTACTTCACAAATCTCTAGGTCATATTGTAAATGCTGCTTCCACGCTCCACTTGGAGCTATTCTAAATGGTTGCTCCACTATACGTATCTGATTTGCTACTCAGAGTCATTCGGATAGGTGTTAGAGCTTGCATCAACGTAACCCTTTACGCCGAACTCTTTATCACCTCCATAATTGAGAAACATGTCCTTATTACTCCAAGGACAATTTTGACCGCTATCTGGTGATCCACTCCTTGATCACCTTTGTACCCTCTTCCCAGACATGTGGCAAGGCACACATCAAAAGTGCGTTACCGCAGATAGCATACTATGGAGCCAACGTCTAAGCATAGGGGACGACCTTCGTCCTTTCTCTCTATTCTGCCGTGGTCGAGCTTTAAGTCTTAACTTCATACCTTACAACTCAGGCAAGAACTCCTTCTTTGACTGATCGATCTTGAACACCTTCAAGATCATGTCAAGGTATGTGCTCATTTGAAAGTATCATTAAGCGTTTTGATCTATCCTTATAGATCTTGATGCTCAATGTTCAAGCAGCTTAATCCAATTTTTCCTTGAAAAACTCCTTTCTAGCAACCCTTTATGCTTTCCAGAAATTCTACATCATTTCTGATCAACAATATGTCAACAACATATACTCATCAGAAATTCTATAGTGCTCCCACTCACTTCTTTGGAAATACAAGTTTCTCATAAACTTTGTATAAATGCAAAATCTTTGATCATCTCATCAAAGCGTATATTCTAACTCCAAGATGCTTACTCCAGTCCTTAGAAGGGTTGCTGGAGCTTTGCATACTTGTTAGCATCTTTGAGGATTGACAAAACCTTCTGGTTGTATCACATACAACCTTTCCTCAAGAAAATTGTCGAGGAAACAATGTTTTGACATCCTATCTGCAAGATTTCATAAATAATGCAGTAACTGCTAATCCCATTCCAACAGACTCTTAGCATCGCTACGAGTGAGAAAGTCTCATCGTAGTCAACACCTTGAACTTGTCGGAAAACATCTTAGCGACAAGTCGAGCTTTCTTAATGGTGACATTTACCATCATTGTATGTCTTCCTTTTAAAATCCATCTGTACTCAACAGCCTTACGACCATCAAGTATTTCTTCCAAAGTCCACACTTTGTTCTCACACATGGATCCTCTCCCGGATTTTATGGCCTCAAGCCATTTGTCAGAATCCGGGCCCACCATCGCTTCTCCATAGCTCGTAGGTTCATTGTTGTCTAGCAACATGACCTCCAAGACAGGATTACCGTACCATTCTGAAGCAGTACTTGTCCTTGTCGTCCCTCACGAGGTTTGGCGGTGACTTGATCCGAAGCATTATGATCACTATCATCAGCTTCCACTTCAATTGGTGTAGGTGCCACATGAACAACTTCTTGTGCCCTGCTACACTCTGGTTGAAGTGATGGTTCATTAACCTCATCAAGTCTCCACCATCCTCCCACTCAATTCTTTCAAGAGAAACTTTTCCTCGAGAAAGGACCCGTTTCTAGAAACAACCACTTTTGCTTCCGGATCTGAAATAGGAGGTATACCCAACTGTTTTGGGTGTCCTATGAAGATGTATTTATCCGCTTTGGGTTCGAGCTCATAAGGATGAAACTTTTTCATATAAGCATCGCAGCCGCAAACTTTCAAGAGACGACAGCTTAGGTTTCTCTAAACCATAGTTCTTACAGTGTCATCTCAATGGAACTATGTGGTGCCCTATTAAAGTGAATGTGGTTGTCTCTAATGCCTAACCCATGAACGATAGTGGTAATTCAATAAGAGACATCATGGTATGCCCCATATCCAATAGGGTGCATCGATGATGTTCGGACACACCATCACACTGTGGTGTTCCAGGCAGTATTAATTGTGAAATAATTTCCACAATGTCTTAATTGCGTGCCAAAGCTCGTAACTCAGACACTCATCTCTATGATCATATCATAGACATTTTATCCTCTTGTCACAAGGATCTTCAACTTCACTCCGAAATTACTTGAACCTTTCAATAATTCAGACTTGTGTTTCATCAAGTAAATATACTCAACATCTACTCAAATTATCTGTGAAGTAAGAACATAACGATATCCACTACGTGCCTCAGCACTCATTGGACTGCACACATCAAAATGTATTACTTCCAACAAGTTGCTTTCTTGTTCCATTTTATTGAAAACAAGGCTTTCAGTCATCTTGCCCATGTGGTATGATTTGCATGTCTCAAGTGATTCAAAATCAAGTGAGTCCAAACGATCCATCTGCATGGAGTTTCTTCATGCGTATACACCAATAGACATGGCTCGCATGTCTCAAACTTTTCAAAAACGAGTGAATCCAAAGATCCATCAACATGGAGCTTCTTCATGCGTTCTACACCAATATGACTTACATGGCAGTGCCACAAGTAAGTGGTACTATCATTACTATCTTATATCTTTTGGCATGAAAATGTGTATCACTACGATCGAGATTCAATAAACCATTCCTTTTAGGTGCAAGACCATTGAAGGTATTATTCAAATAAATAGAGTAACCATTATTCTCCTTAAATGAATAACCGTATTGCGATAGACATAATCCAATTATGTCTATGCTCAACGCAAACACCAAATAACAATTATTTAGGTTTAACACCAATCTCGATGGTAGAGGGAGCGTGCGATGCTTAATCACATCAACCTTGGAAACACTTCCAACACATATCGTCAGCTCACCTTTAGCTAGTCTCCGTTTATTCCGTAGCTTTTATTTGAGTTAATAACACTTAGCAACCGAATCGGTATCTAATACCCTGGTGCTACTAGGAGTACTAGTAAAGTACACATTAACATAATGTATAACCAATATACTTCTATCGACCTTGCCAGCCTTCTCATCTACCAAGTATCTAGGGTAGTTCGGCGATGTCTGCTTCCCTCATTACGAAGCACTTAGTCTCGGGTTTGGTTTCAACCACAGGTTTCTTCCTTTGGAGCAAGAACTGATTTGTCGTTTCATGAAGTACCCCTTCTTGCCCTTGCCCTTCTTGAAACTAATGGTTTCATTAACCATCAACAATTGATGCTCCTTCTTGATTTCTACATTCGCGGTGTCGAACATTGCGAATAGCTCAAGGATCATCATATCTATCCCTATAGTTCATCACAAAGCTCTAGTAGCTTGGTGGCAATGTCTTTGGAGAAACATCACTATCAAGTGATTGTTGTACCCAGACAATCTGAGTATAAGCTCAACGATTGAAATCTTCTCCCTTAGTTTGTAGGCTAGAAAACTCGTCGGAGGTATCATACCTCTTGACGTGGTCACGAGCCTGAAATCCCAATTTTAGCTCTTGGAACATCTCATATGTTCTGCGACATTTCAAAAAAGTCTTTGATGCCCCATTTGTAAACCATTTAACATTATCGAACTATCATGTAGTCATCAAAACGTGTATGTCAGATGTTCGCAACATCCACAGACCACGTTCGAGGTCCAGCACACCGAGCGGTGCATTATGGACATAAGCCTTCTACTATCCGCATAATTGCTACTGTCAACTTTCAACTATATTTTCTCTAGGAACATATCTAAAACAGTAGAACTAAAGCGCGAGCTATGACATAATTTGCAAAGGGCTTTTGACTATGTTCAGGATAATTAAGTTCATCTAATGAACTCCCACTCAGATAGACATCCCTCTAGTCATCTAAGTGATTACATGATCCGAGTCAACTAGGCCGTGTCCGATCATCACGTGAGACGGACTAGTCATCATCGATGAACATCTTCATGTTGATCGTATCTACCATACACCTCATGCTCGACCTTTCGGTCTCTTGTGTTCCGAGGCCATGTATGTACATGCTAGGCTCGTCAAGTCAACCTAAGTGTTTCGCGTGTGTAAATCTGGCTTACACCCGTTGTATGTGAGCGTTAGAATCTATCACACCCGATCATCACGTGGTGCTTGAAACAACGAACTTTCATAGCGGTGCACGATTAGGGGAACACTTTCTTGAAATTATAATGAGGGATCATCTTATTTACTACCATTGTTCTAAGAAAATAAGATGCATAAACATGATAAACATCACATGCAATCAAATATTGACATGATATGGCCAATATCATTTTGCTCCTTTTGATCTCCATCTTCGGGGCTCCATGATCATCATCATCACCGGCATGACACCATGATCTCCATCATCATGATCTCCATCATTGTGTCTCCATGAAGTTGTCTCACCAACTTATTACTTCTACTACTATGGCTAACGGTTAGCAATAATGTAAATTAATTACATGGCGTTGTTCATTAACACGCAGGTCATACAATAAATAAAGACAACTCCTATGGCTCCTGCTGGTTGTCATACTCATCGACATGCAAGTTGTGATTCCTATTACAAGAACATGATCAATCTCATACATCACATATCATTCATCACATTCTTTTGGCCATATCACATCTCATAGCATACCCTGCAAAAACAAGTTAGACGTCCTCTAATTGTTGTTTGCATGTTTTACGTGGCTGCTATGGGTTTCTAGCAAGAACGTTTCTTACCTACGCAAAAGCCACAACGTGATATGCCAATTGCTATTTACCCTTTACAAGGACCCTTTTCATCGAATCCGATCCGACTAAAGTGGGAGAGACTAGCACTCGCTAGCCACCTTATGCAACAAGTGCATGTCAGTCGGTGGAACCTGTCTCACGTAAGTGTACGTGTAAGGTCGGTCCGGGCCGCTTCATCCCACAATACCGTCGAAACAAGATAGGACTAGTGACGGTAAGCATATTGAACAAAATCAACGTCCACAACAACTTGTGTTCTACTCGTGCATAGAATCTACGCAATAGACCTAGCTCATGATGCCACTGTTGGGGAAAGTAGCAGAAATTCAAAATTTTCTACGCATCACCAAGATCAATCTATTGAGTAATCTAGCAACGAAGGGAAGGAGAGTGCATCTACATACCCTTGTAGATCGCTAAGCGGAAGCGTTCAAGAGAACGGGGTTGAGGGAGTCGTACTCGTCGTGATCCAAATCACCGGAGATCCTAGTGCCGAACGGACGGCACCTCCGCGTTCAACACACGTGCAACCCGGTGACGTCTCCCATGCCTTGATCCAGCAAGGAGAGAGGGAGAGGTTGGGGAAGACTCCGTCCAGCAGTAGCACAACGGCGTGGTGGTGATGGAGGAGCGTGGCAATCCAGCAGGGCTTCGCCAAGCACCGCGAGAGACGAGGAGAAAGAGAGGTAGGGCTGCGCCAGGGAGAGGTGGAAACTCTTGTGTATGGCAGCCCCAAAACCTCAAGTATATATAGGGGATTGGGAGGGGGGTGCGCCCCCTCTAGGGTTCCCACCCCAAGGGGTGCGGCAGCCCCAAACCCATCTAGGGTGGCGGCCAAGGGGGAAGAGAGGGGGAAACTTGCCCCCCAAGCAAGGTGGGGCGCCCCCTCCCCAAACCCTAGGCGCCTTGGGCCCTTGTGGGCGCACCAGGCCACCCGGGCTGGTCCCCTCCCACACTTGGCCCATGCAGCCCTCCGGGGCCGGTGGCCCCACTTGGTGGACCCCCGGGACCCTCCCGGTGGTCTCGGTACATTACCGATAACACCCGAAACTTTTCTGGTGACCAAAACAGGACTTCCCATATATAAATCTTTACCTCCGGACCATTTCGGAACTCCTCATGACATCCGAGATCTCATCCGGGACTCTGAACAACATTCGGTAACCACGTATATCTATTCCCTATAACCCTAGCGTCATCGAACCTTAAGTGTAGACCCTACGGGTTCGGGAACCATGCGAACATGACCGAGGCGTTCTCCGGTCAATAACCAACAGCGGATCTGGATACCCATGTTGGCTCCCACATGTTCCACGATGATCTCATCGGATGAACCACGATGTCGAGGATTCAATCAATCCCGTATTCAATTCCCTTTGTCTAGCGGTATAGTACTTGCCCGAGATTCGATCGTTGGTATCCCGATACCTTGTTCAATCTCATTACCGGCAAGTCTCTTTACTCATTCCATAACACATCATCCCGTGATCAACCCCTTGGTCACATTGTGCACATTATGATGATGTCCTATCGAGTGGGCCAAGAGATACCTCTCCGTCACACGGAGTGACAAATCCCAGTCTCGATTCGTGCCAACCAAACAGACACTTTCGGAGATACCCGTAGTGCACCTTTATAGCCACGCAGTTATGTTGTGACGTTTGGTACACCCAAAGCATTCCTACGGTATCCGGGAGTTGCACAATCTCATGGTCTAAGGAAGTGATACTTGACATTGGAAAAGCTTTAGCATACGAACTACACGATCTTTGAAGGAAATATGCCCTAGAGGCAATAATAGAGTTATTATTTATTTCCTCATATCATGATAAATGTTTATTATTCATGCTAGAACTGTATTAACCGGAAACATAATACATGTGTGAATACATAGACAAACATAACGTCACTAGTATGCCTCTACTTGACTAGCTCGTTTATCAAAGATGGTTATGTTTCCTAGCCATGGACAAAAGAGTTGTCATTTGATTAACGGGATCACATCATTAGGAGAATGATGTGATTAACTTGACCCATTCCGTTAGCCTTAGCACTTGATCGTTTAGTATGTTGCTATTGCTTTCTTCATGACTTATACATGTTCCTGTAACTATGAGATTATGCAACTCCCGTTTACCGGAGGAACACTTTGTGTGCTACCAAACGTCACAACGTAACTGGGTGATTATAAAGGAGCTCTACAGGTGTCTCCAAAGGTACATGTTGGGTGGCATATTTCGAGATTAGGTTTTGTCACTCCGATCGTCGGACAGGTATCTCTGGGCCCTCTCGGTAATGCACATCACTACAAGCCTTGCAAGCAATGTAGCTAATGAGTTACTTACGGAATGATGCATCACGTAACGAGTAAAGAGACTTGCGTGCGAAGATTGAACTAGGTATAGGATACCGACGATCGAATCTCGCAAGTAACATACCGATGACAAAGGGAACAACGTATGTTGTTATGCGGGTTGACCGATAAAGATCTTCGTAGAATATGTAGGAGCCAATATGAGCATCTAGGTTCCGCTATTGGTTATTGACCGGAGGCGTGTCTCGGTCATGTCTACATAGTTCTCGAACCCGTAGGGTCCCGCCGCTTAAGGTTTCGATGATAGTTTTATTATGAGTTTATGAGTTTTGATGTACCGAAGGAGTTCGGAGTCCCGGATGAGATCGGGGACATGACGAGGAGTCTCGAAATGGCCGATACGTAAAGATCGATATATTGGACGACTATATTCGACATCGGAAAGGTTCCGAGTGATTCGGTATTTTTAGTACCGGGAGTTACGGGAATACGGGAAGAGTATTGGGCCTTAGTGGGCCTTAGTGGGAAGGAGCCAGAGGTGGTGCGCGCCCTCCCAAGCCCAGTCCGAATTGGACAAGGGGTTTGGGGCGCGGCCCCCTCTCCTTCCTTCTCCACTTCCTCCTTTCCCCCTTCTCCTAGTTGGACTAGGAAGAAGGAGTCCTACTCCCGGTGGGAGTAGGACTCCCCTTGGCGCGCCCTCCTCCTAGGGCCGGCCTCCTCCTCCCTTGCTCCTTTATATACGGGGGCAGGGGCACCCCATGACACACAAGTTGATCTTCGTGATCGTTCCTTAGCCGTGTGCGGTGCCCCCCTCCACCATATTCCACCTCGGTCATATCGTTCTGCGGTGCTTAGGCGAAGCCTGCGTCGGTAGAACATGATCATCGTCCTGCCACGCCGTCGTCTTGTGGAACTCATCCCCGACACCCTGCTGGATCGGAGTCCGGGGATCGTCATCGAGCTGAACGTGCGCTGAACTCGGAGGTGCCGTACGTTCGGTACTTGGATCGGTCGGATCGTGAAGACGTACGACTACATCAACCGCGTTGTCATAACGCTTCCGTTTTCGGTGTACAAGGGTACGTGGACTACACTCTCCCCTCTCGTTGCTATGCATCACCATGATCTTGCATGTGCGTGGGAAATTTTTGAAATTACTACGTTCCACAACAGTGGTGTCAGAGCCAGGTTTTATGCGTTGATGTTATATGCATGAGTAGAACACAAGTGAGTTGTGGGCGATACAAGTCATACTGCTTACCAGCATGTCATACTTTGGTTCGGCGGTATTGTTGGATGAAGCGGCCCGGACCGACATTACGCGTACGCTTACGCGAGACTGGTTCTACCGACGTGCTTTGCACACAGGTGGCTGGCGGGTGTCTGTTTCTCCAACTTTAGTTGAACCGAGTGTGGCTACGCCCGGTCCTTGCGAAGGTTAAAACAGCACTAACTTGACAAACTATCGTTGTGGTTTTGATGCGTAGGTAAGAACGGTTCTTGCTCAGCCTGTAGCAGCCACGTAAAAATTGCAACAACAAAGTAGAGGACGTCTAACTTGTTTTGCAGGGCATGCTGTGATGTGATATGGTCAAGGCGTGATGCTATATTTTATTGTATGAGATGATCATGTTTTGTAACCGAAGTTATCGGCAACTGGCTGGAGCCATATGGTTGTCGCTTTATTGTATGAAATGCAACGCATCTGTAATTGCTTTACTTTATCACTAAGCGGTAGCGATAGTCGTAGAAGCAATAGATGGCGTAACGACAATGATGCTACGATGGAGATCAAGGTGTCGGCGCCGGTGGCGATGGTGATCACGATAGTGCTTGAGATGGAGATCACAAGCACAAGATGATGATGGCCATATCATATCACTTATATTGATTGCATGTGATGTTTATCCTTTATGCATCTTATCTTGCTTTGATTGACGGTAGCATTTCAAGATGATCTCTCGCTAAAATTATAAAGAAGTGTTCTCCCTGAGTATGCACCGTTGTGAAAGTTCTTCGTGCTGAGACACCACGTGATGATCGGGTGTATAGGCTCTACGTTCAAATACAACGGGTGCAAAACAGTTGCACACGCGGAATACTCAGGTTAAACTTGACGAGCCTAGCATATAACAGATATGGCCTCGGAACACGGAGACCGAAAGGTCGAGCGTGAATCATATAGTAGATATGATCAACATAGTGATGTTCAACATTGAAACTACTCCATCTCACGTGATGATCGGACATGGTTTAGTTGATTTGGATCACGTGATCACTTAGATGACTAGAGAGATGTCTGTCTAAGTGGGAGTTCTTAAGTAATATGATTAATTGAACTTAAATTTATCATGAACTTAGTCCTGGTAGTATTTTGCAAATTATGTTGTAGATCAATAGCTTGCGTTGTTGCTTTCATATGTTTATTTTGATATGTTCCTAGAGAAAATTGTGTTGAAAGATGTTAGTAGCAATGATGCGGATTGAATCCGTGATCTGAGGTTTATCCTCATTGCTGTACAGAAGAATTATGTCCTTGATGCACCGCTAGGTGACATACCTATTGCAGGAGTAGATCACGGGGCGTTATGAGCGTTTGGCTAGCTCAATATGATGACTACTTGATAGTTTAGTGCACCATGCTTAAACGGCTTAGAATCGAGACTTCAAAGACGTTTTGAACGTCATGGACCATATGAGATGTTCCAGGAATTGAAGTTAATATTTCAAGCAAATACCCGAGTTGAGAGATATGAAGTCTCCAACAAGTTCCATAGCTAAAAGATGGAGGAGAATCGCTCAACTAGTGAGCATGTGCTCATATTGTGCAGGTACTTGATCGCTTGAATCAAGTGGGAGTTAATCTTCCAGATAAGATAGTGATTGACAGAATTCTATAGTCAGCATCACTAAGTTAGTAGAACTTCGTGATGAACTATAGTATGCAAGGGATGACGAAAACGATTCCCGAGCTCTTCGTGATGTTGAAATCGACGAAGGTAGAAATCAAGAAAGAGAATCAAGTGTTGATGATTGACAAGAACACTAGTTTCTTTCAAGAAAAGGGCAAAGGGAAAGAAACGGAACTTCAAGTAGAATGACAAGCAAGTTGTCACTCCCGCGAAGAAGCCCAAAGCTGGACCAAAGCCTAAAACTGAGTGCTTACACTGCAAAGGAAATGATCACTTTGGAAGCGAAATACCCTGAATATTTGGTGGATAAGAAGGATGGCAAAGTGAACAAGGGTATATTTGATATAGAGGTTATTGATGTGTGCCTTACTAGTGTTTATAGTAGCCACGAGTATTTGATACTTGTTCGGTTGCTAAGATTAGTAACTTTCGAAACAGGAGTTCTGAGAATAAGCGAAACTAGTTGAAGGGGAAGTGACGATGAGTGTTGGAAGTAGTTCCAAGATTGATATGGTCATCATCACACTCCCTATACTTTCGGGATTAGTGTTAAACCTAAATAAATGTTATTTAGCTTTTGCGTTGAGCATGAATATGATTTGATCATGTTTATTGCAATACGGTTATTCATTTAAAGTCAGAGAATAATTGTTGTTCTGTTTACATGAATTAAACCTTCAATGGTCATACACCCAATGAAAATAGTTTATTGGATCTCGATCGTAGTGATACACATATTCATAATATTGATGCCAAAAGATGCAAAGTTAACAATGATAGTGCAGCTTATTTGTGGCACTGCCGTTTGGGTCATATCGGTGTAAAGCGCATGAAGAAACTCCATAAAGATGGATTTTCGGAATCACTTGGTTATGAATCATTTGATGCTTGTGAACCGTGCCTTTGGGCGAGATGACTAAAACTTCATTCTTCGGAACAATGGAATGAGCAACAAACTTGTTGGAAATAATACATACTGATGTATGCAGACCAATGAGTATTAAGGCTCGTGGCGGGTATCGTTATTTTGTGACCTTCACAGATGATTTGAGCAGATATGGGTATATCTACTTGATGAAAAATAAGTCTGAAATAGTTGAAAGGTTCAAAGAATTTCAGAGTGAAGTGGAAAATCATCGTAACAAGAAAATAAAGTTTCTGCGATCTGATCATGGAGATGAATATTTGAGTTCTGAGTTTGGTCTTCAATTAAAACAATGTGGAATAGTTTCACAGCTCATGCCACCTGGAACACCACAACGTTATGGTGTGTCCGAGCGTCAGAATCAGTACTTTATTTTGATATGGTGCAATCAATGATGTCTCTTACCGATTTACCAATATCGTTTTGGGGTTATGCATTAGAGACAGCTGCATTCACGTTTAATAGGGCACCATCTAAATCCGTTGAGACGACACCGATGAACTATTGTTTAGCAGTAAACCTAAGCTGTCGTTTCTTAAAGTTTGGAGTTGCGATGCTTATATGAAAAAGGTTTTCAACCTGATAAGCTCGAACCCAAATCGGAGAAGTGCGTCTTCATAGAATACCCAAAGGAGACTATTGGGTACACCTTCTATCACAGATCCAAAGGCAAGATATTCGTTGCTAAAAATGGATCCTTTCTAGAGAAGGAGTTTCTCTCGAAAGAAGTGAGTTGGAGGAAAGTAGAGCTTGATAAGGTAATTTGTACCTTCTCCCGAATTGGAAAGTAGTTCATCATAGAAATCAGTTCTAGTGATTCCTACACCAATTAGTGAGGAAGCTAATGATAATGATCATGAAGCTTGAGATCAAGTTACTACCGAACTTTGTAGATCTTTCAGATTAAGATCCGCACTGAGTGGTACGGTAATCCTATTCTGGAAATCATGTTACTAGACCATGGTAAACCTACGAGCTATGAGGAAGCGATGATGAGCCCAGATTCCGCGAAATGGTTTGAGACCATGAAATCTGAGATGGGATCCATGTATGAGAACAAAGTGTGGACTTCGATTGATTTGCCGATGATCGGCAAGTCATAGAGAATAAATGGATCTTCAAGAGGAAGACGGACGTTGATAGTAGTGTTACTATCTACAAAGCATAAAGGAGTATTTGAAAGGAGTTTTTCAAAGAAAGACCTCAGTAAAGCTACTTACATATTGAGCATCAAGATCTATTGAGATAGATCAAGACGCTTGATAAGTTTTTTTTTCAATAAGTACATACCTTGTCAAGATTTTGAAGTAGTTCAAAATGGAACAGTCAAAGAAAAGTTCTTGCCTGTGTTGCAAAGGTGTGAAATTCATTAAGACTCAAACCCCGACCATGGCAGAAAATAGAATAGAGATTGACAGTCATTACCTATGCCTCTGTCATAGGTTCTATAATGTATGCTATGCTATGTACCAGACCTATTGTATACCTTGCTCTGAATTTGGCAAGGGAGTACAATAGTGATCTAGGAGTAGATCACTGGACATTGGTCAAGACCATCCTTAGTGAGGACTAAGGAAATATTTCTCGATTATGGAGGTGATAAAAGAGCCCGTCGTAAAGAGTTACATCGATTCAAGCTTTTTACACCGATCCAGATGACTCTAAGTCTCAATCTGGATACATATTGAAAGTGGGAGCAATTAGCTAGAGTAGCTCCGTGCAGAGCATTGTAGACATAGAATATTTTCAAAATACATACGTCTCTTTGGGTGTTAATCACATAGCGATGTGAACTAGATTATTGACTCTAGTAAAGCCTTTGGGTGTTGGTCACATGACGATGTGAACTATGGGTGTTAATCACATACAGATGTGAATATTGGTGTTGAATCACATGATGATGTGAACTAGATTATTGACTCTAGTGCAAGTGGGAGACTGAAGGAAATATGCCCTAGAGGCAATAATAAAGTTATTATTTATTTCCTCATATCATGATAAATGTTTATTATTCATGCTAGAATTGTATTAACCGGAAACATAATACATGTGTGAATACATAGACAAACATAACGTCACTAGTATGCCTCTACTTGACTAGCTCGTTTATCAAAGATGGTTATGTTTCCTAGCCATGGACAAAAGAGTTGTCATTTGATTAACGGGATCACATCATTAGGAGAATGATGTGATTGACTTGACCCATTCCGTTAGCCTTAGCACTTGATCGTTTAGTATGTTGCTATTGCTTTCTTCATGACTTATACATGTTCCTGTAAAAATGAGATTATGCAACTCCCGTTTACCGGAGGAACACTTTGTGTGCTACCAAAGCGTCTGGCGTAATCGGGTGATTATAAAGGAGCTCTCTGGTGTCTCCAAAGTTACATGTTGGGTTGGCGTATTTCGAGATTAGGTTTTGCCACTCCGATTGTCGGAGAGGTATCTCTGGGCCCTCTCGGTAATGCACATCACTACAAGCCTTGCAAGCAATGTAGCTAATGAGTTAGTTACGGAATGAAGCATTACGTAACGAGTAAAGAGACTTGCCGGTAACGAGATTGAACTAGGTATAGGATACCGACGATCGAATCTCGAGCAAGTAACATACCGATGACAAAGGGAACAACGTATGTTATTATGTTGTTTGACCGATAAAGATCTTCGTAGAATATGTGGGAGCCAATATGAGCATCCAGGTTCCGCTATTGGTTATTGACCGGAGACGTGTCTCGGTCATGTCTACATAGTTCTCGAACCCGTAGGATCCGCACGCTTAAGGTTTCGATGACAGTTTTATTATGAGTTTAGGAGTTTTGATGTACCGAAGGAGTTCGGAGTCCCGGATGAGATCAGGGACATGACGAGGACTCTCGAAATGGTCGATATGTAAAGATCGATATATTGGACGACTATATTCGGACATCGGAAAGGTTCCGAGTGATTCGGGTATTTTTCGGAGTACCAGGGAGTTACGGGAATACGGGGAAGAGTATTGGGCCTTAGTGGGCCTTAGTGGGAAGGAGCTAGGAGGTGGCGTGCGCCCCTCCCAAGCCCGATCCAGGTGGACAAGGGGTTTGGGCGCGGCCCCCCTCTCCCTTCCTTCTCCACTTCCCTCCTTTCCCCACTTCTCCTAGTCGCACTAGGAAAGAAGGAGTCCTACTCCCGGTGGGAGTAGGACTCCCCTTGGCGCGCCCTCCTCCTAGGGCCGGCCTCCTCCTCCCTTGCTCCTTTATATACGGGGGCAGGGGGGCACCCCATAACACACAAGTTGATCTTCGTGATCGTTCCTTAGCCGTGTGCGGTGCCTCCCTCCACCATATTCCACTTCGGTCATATCGTTGCGGTGCTTAGGCGAAGCCCTGCGTCGGTAGAACATCATCATCGTCACCACGCCCGTCGTCTTGTGGAACTCATCCCGACACCCTGCTGGATCGGAGTCCGGGATCGTCATCGAGTTGAGCGTCGCTGAACTCGGAGGTGCCGTCGTTCGGTACTTGGATCGGTCGGATCGTGAAGGCGTCTGACTACATCAACCGCGTTGTCATAACGCTTCCGCTTTTGGTCTACGAGGGTACGTGGACTACACTCTCCCCTCTCGTTGCTATGCATCACCATGATCTTGCGTGTGCGTAGGAAATTTTTGAAATTACTACGTTCCCCAACAATCTTTGTGGTAGGCTTAGGATTGGGTCTTGTCCATCACATCATTCTCCTAATGATGTGATCCCGTTATCAATGACATCCAATGTCCATGGTCTGGAAACCGTAACCATCTATTGATCAACGAGCTAGTCAACTAGAGGCTTACTAGGGACATGGTGTTGTCTATGTATCCACACATGTATCTGAGTTTCCTATCAATACAATTATAGCATGGATAATAAACGATTATCATGAACATGGAAATATAATAATAATAACTAATTTATTATTTCCTCTAGGGCATATTTCCAAAAATACTAACATGTCTTTCCCCTCTTTAAGACATGTGACTTCTCTCCTGTATGGATAATAAGCATCCGGAGAAGCTTAAGGTGTCCATTCCCTCTTATGTGATAAGCTTTGAGGTGTTCTCTCTCCCCCTTTGACCTCAATTTCCAAGAAGGGATCTTCTAGAGCATGAGTCAATTAACTTTGGTCCTTGAGTCACATTCAAGCCACATGTAATATAAGATGCTGGTAGAGGACAAGTATCATTGAGTGGAGCTGGAACATATATGCAGGATGCAAATGGCAAAATGTTCTCGGTATTGAAATTGGTAAGGCCGATTTGTTTTCATCAGTGACGCCGAGTTGGCAGTGTTAGAGATGGTGCATATCGGTCTGACCGGGTTTGTCCTTATTGGTTGAACCGATGAACAATCTACAATGTATTGCAGTTTGGTCTAGTCGAGAGGCAGAAATCGGTGTGACCGAGTTAAATACAGAGAGAGAGAGAAAAAAATTGTCATCTTAGCTCACTAGGCAAATAAGATCTCACAAATATTTGCAAGGAATTAGCAGAAGGATTTGAAATGAATTGGATGCAGGGAATGCAGAACATAAAAAAAAGAAAAAATGAAATCTAGACGAAGTGAAAGGGAAACATGCTAGGCACAAATGCAAGAACACAAAGAAACACTAGAGAACTTCATCTAGAGAGGGTCGGTGACAAAGTCACCTATGTTAGAGTATATTGGTGAGGAGTCAAGTGAGAACACTTGATCGTAGGTCATACTCATCGTTTAAGCTCAAAATGGGGTTACCATTTTTCGTTTAAGCATTTTGATGTATTCACATCTTGTTGAGATGCTTTGACCCATGTCTTGGGGTAAAGCTTCTCTAAGATAGAATGACATACCTTGGGTGGTGGTGTTGATCTTGGTCATGTAGTTGAACTTGTGTAGGATACTCAAGATTGATGTAGCTCATCAATGGTTGGGAGCACCACATGTAGTTTGAGTTCATCTACCTACATGGGTTAGTCTTGCAAGGAAGAGCACTTGTGTATCCAAAGTGACAATCATAAAATTTGATACCAAATGAAATTTGATATATAGGAATTGTCAAAGGATATGTTGAAAGGATTCATGCTTCCTTGTCTTCAACCACCATATTGTAGATACTTGGTGATGTAGAGATTGCTCAAGATGTGAGTGGGTATTTGAGCTCATCCAAGTACCTACAAGGATTAGATAGCATTCAAGGGTACAAGTATAGATCCAAGACATATGATCATCATCATAAGAGAAATATCAAGGATTAGTCAAGGGCTCATGCCTTGCATGCATCCAAATGGAGTGTCTACTCCAAGTTTGAGGCATCAATGATGTTCAATTCACCTCTCAAACGGCAAAATACTTTCTCATCAAGTGGTTTGCGAATACATCCGCCAATTGCTTATCGGTACAAACATGCTTAAGATCAATGTCTCCTTTAGCAACATGATCTCGAATGAAGTGATGACGAACTTCAATATGATTAGTTCGAGAGTGTTGCACAGGATTGTGAGCAATCTTAATAGCACTTTCATTATCACAAAGCAATGGAACATGTTTCACATATATCCCATGATCTTTAAGAGTTTGGGTCATCCAAAGTAATTGAGCACAACATGAACTGGCGGCAATGTATTCCGCTTCGGCGGTAGATAAGGATACCAAGTTTTGTTTCTTGGAGGACCAAGACACAAGAGATCTACCAAAAAATTGACAAGTACTAGAAGTGGACTTTCTATCAACCTTGTCACCGGCATAGTCCGAGTCGGAGTATCCAACAAGATCAAAAGAAGACCTCTTAGGATACCAAATGCCAAAATTTGGTGTATGAATTAAGTATCTCACTATCCTTTTTACAGCCTTAAGATGACATTCTTTTGGGGCCGCTTGATATCGTGCACACATGCACACACTTAGCATAATATCGGGAGGGGAGGCACATAAATATAATAATGTACCAATCATAGAGCGATAGACCTTTTGGTCAACCGGTTTGCCATCCTTAGTCAAGTCAAGATGTCCACTAGCAGGCATGGGTGTTTTCATACCTTTGATTTCTTGCATGTTGAACTTCTTGAATAAGTCCTTGGTATACTTTGTTTGAGAAACAAAGGTACCTTCCTTAGTTTACTTGATTTGCAAACCAAGAAAGAACTTGATTTCACACATCATAGACATCTCAAACTTCTTCGACATTAGCCTTCCAAACTTTTAACTAAAATGAGGGTTAGTCGAACCAAATATGATATCATCTACATAAATTTGGTACACAAATAATTCTCCATTAACCCTTTTAGTAAAAAGAGTGGAATCAATTTTTCCAATCTCAAAGCCTTTTTCAATAAGGAACTTGGTCAAGCATTTATACCACGCTCTAGGAGCTTGTTTAAGACCATAAAGAGCTTTGTGAAGTTTGTAAACATAGTCAGGTTTCTTAGGATTAACGAAGCCGGGAGGTCATTTAACATAAACTTCCTCCTCAATTTCACCATTTATAAAAGCATTTTTAATGTCCATTTGATATAGTGTGATATCATGATGATTGGCATAAGCAAGTAAGATGCGTATGGACTCAAGTCTAGCAACGGGGGCATATGTCTCACCATAGTCCATACCTTCGACTTGAGTGTATCCTTGGGCGACGAGACGAGCCTTGTTGCGTACAACTTGTCCATCTTCATCTTGCTTATTCTGAAACACCCATTTGGTACCAATGACATTTTGGTTGTTGTCCAACTTTTCTACCAATGTCCATACTTGATTCCTCTCAAAGTTGTGTAGCTCTTCATGCATAGCGTTCACCTAGTCTGGATCATCAAGCGCTTCTTCAACCTTCATAGGTTCAATGCTAGAGATGAATGAATAATGTTCACGGAAATTAGCCAAACGAGTTTTAGAGCGAGTGATTCTCCTGGTTTGAATATCGTCAAAGATTTGTTCGATGGGATGGTCTCTTGAGACTCTTGCTCTAACTCGTGAGAGCTTTTGTTTGGGTCGGGGTGGAACATCTTCTTCATCATCTTGTTCTTCCTCTTGGCCTTCTTCATTGTTGGTTTTTTGTTCTCTTGTGAAGGTGGAGAAGGAGGTTGATGAGGTTCATCTTGGTGTACTTCCTCATTTTCTTCATCTTGGCGTGTCCCACTTGTGGATGCCTCCGAGTCAAATCTTGGTTCACCTTGTCGTGCGGTAGAAGCTTCCACTTGGACGAACGAGGTACTCTCCTTCACTTCCGTTGGGCGTATCTTGCCAATAGACAAGTTTTGGATTGCTTCCGAAGGGTCTTTGTCTCCTATATCAATTGGCAATTGCTCTACTTGCGAGCCATTAGATTCATCAAACTTCACATCTACCATCTCTTCAACCTTTCGGGTGAAATTGTTGTAGACATGGTAAGTGTGAGAGTTTGAGCCATAACCAAGTAGGAAACCCTCATGAGATTTAGGAGCAAATTTAGAACGGCGATGCTTATCAAGAATGTAGCACTTTGAGCCGAATACTCGAAAGTATCCAACTTGGGGTTTGTTACTGGTGAGAAGCTCGTATACCGTCTTGCCGAGTAGCTTGTGAAGATATAGACGATTTGTTGCATGACAAGCTGTCTCAACTGCTTCTTCCCAAAAGTATTTTGGCGTCTTGTACTCATCAAGCATCATTCTCGCCATATCAATAAGAGTCAGGTTCTTCCTCTCAACAACTCCATTTTGTTGAGGTGTGTATGTAGTTGAGAACTCATGTGAAATCCCCTCTTCGTCAAGAAAGGTGTCCACATTTGTGTTCTTGAACTCCATTCTGTTGTCGCTGCGAACCTTCTTGATCTTCACTTCAAATTGATTTTGGGCCTTCCTAGCAAAGTTTTTGAAGATATTTTGGACCTAAGATTTATCATCAAGAAAGAACACCCACGTAAATCTTGAAAATCGTCGACTATGACTAAACCAAACGAGTTTCCACCGAGACTTTTATAGGCGTTTGGACCAAAGAGACCATATGAAGTAGCTCGAGTGGTCTTCTCGTGGTTGTGATGTTCTTCACGGGGTGGCTTCCTCCAACATGTTTTCCTGCTTGACAAGAACTGCACAATCTATCCTTGTCAAATATAACATCTTTCACTCCAAGAATATGATCACCTTTAATAAGCTTATCAAGATTTCGCATGCCCACATGACCTAACCTTCTATGCCACAACCAACCTTTAGAAGATTTAGCAATTAAGCAAGTTCTAGGTTGAGCCTTTTTAGTGAAATCAACAATGTATAGATCACCTCTCATTATCTGCGGTAAAGACCATTTTATGATTATCTCTTCGAAACACTTGGCAATCTACTTCAGTAAATAGGACATTGAATCCAAAGTCAGCTAGTCTAGATATGGAAAGTAAATTATAGACAAGAGATTCAACAAGCATAACATTTTGGATGGAGCTATCATGTGAGATGGCCACCTTACCAAGGCAAACCACCTTACCCTTTGAGTTATCACCAAAAGTGACATACTTCCGAGGGCCGTCATTTTCAGCAAGCTCACGAAATATATCCTTGTCTTCCGTCATGTGATTGGTACATCCACTATCAAAAACCCATTCCTTTCCTCCAGCCATGTAAAGTGAAGGTTAGCCATAAGACCAAAGTGTCTCATAAACTCATCGAGATCGAAGTCACTATCAACATCCTCATCATAGTATCCATGTTCAACATCGTCTAGTGATTTATCATCACCTAGAGAGAGTGATTCATTAGTTTTATGATCATGACAATGTTCATCCTTATGAATTCTAATGACTTCCGAGAAGATATTACTAATGATTCCAACATCTCCTTTGGCACGCATAAGGACACGAAGATCAAATAAACAATCACCAAACTTAGGATCTTTAGCATTGATCTTATTCAAAGCAATGGACTTTTGAAGGATCACATCTAGATTTTGCAAGGAATAGTTTGGAAATCGTTCCTCAAGAAATCTCCATATGGTGTAAGCACAATCAAGAGTAGGCAAGCAAACAATCAGATTTCTAGGCAAACCTCTAGTAATAAGGTTGACAGTTCTAAGATTGCGGATCATGTCAAGAGACTCATCAGGGGTAGGATGCAAAGGGTCAACAAGGGGTGCACACGGGCTAGTAATGTACTTGTTCAAATGATATTCATTGAAAATATCAAGAATCTCATTTTTTTCAAGCATGAAAGAACTCCCCATCAAGCATAGGCACTCTACGTCTAAAACTCCCCATCGTAGACTCATCCATCTTCCTCCAACGGTGATTAAACCAAAGCACTGGAGACCAAAGCTCTGGTACCAATTGAAAGGATCAAGAATAGGTGTCTACAGGGGGTGATTAGACCCTCAACAAAGAAAAGTAGCAATTTTTAAGTTCTTCAAGTTAAGGTGGAGTTTTAGCACAAGTTTAAATATTCACAATACATTTCAAGCAAACATGGCAAGAGTATATGAGCACCGGATAGTAACGCATGCAAGTTGCAAGAAAGAAATAGGATGGGATTGGAGTGTGCAAACGCAATTGGAGACACTGAGATTTTTGGCATGGTTCCGTTAGGTGGTGCTATCGTACATCCACGTTGTGGAGACTTGAACCGATGAAGGGTAACGGTTGCGCGAGTCCATGGAGGGCTCCACCCATGAAGGGCACATGAAGAAGCAACCTTGTCTATCCCACCATGGCCATCGCCCACGAAGGACTTGCCTCACTTGGGTAGATCTTCACGAAGTAAGCAATCTCCTTGCCCTTACAAACTCCTTGGTTCAACTCCACAATCTTGACGGAGGCTCCCAAGTGGAACCTAACCGATCTAGGAGACACCACTCTCCAAAAGGTAATAGATGGTGTGTTGATGATGAACTCCTTTCTCTTGTGCTTCAAATGATAGTCTCCCCAACACTCAACTCTCTCTCATAGATTTGGATATGGTGGAAAGATGATTTCAGTGGAAAGCAACTTGGGGAAGGCTAGAGATCAAGATTCTTGTGGTTGGATTGGAATGTCTTGGTCTCAACACATGAGTAGGTGGTTCTCTCTCAAAAAATGAATGCTAGAAGTGTAGGCACGTTCTGATGGCTCTTTCCCCGAATGGAGAATGCGTGGAGGGGTATATATAGCCTCCACACAAAATCTAGCCGTTACACACAATTTACCAAACTCGGTGGGACCGAATAGTGAAACTCGGTCAGACCAATATGGTTCAAAATGTGAACGTTAGATTTTTCGATGGGACCGATATGATCAACTCGGTGGGAACGATGTGCTAGGGTTAGGGTAAAACCTCAACTCGGTTTGACTGATTACACAAACTCGGTGGGACCGATTTTGGTAATAAGCAAACAGAGTGTTGGTCACGCGAACTCGGTGTGACCTACTGCATATCTCGGTGGGACCGAAATAATTGCAACAGGCAAGAGAGAGTTTGCAAGCCCATCTCGGTGAGACCGAGATCCCATCGGTGAGACAAAATTGATTAGGGCTTCTGGTAGTGGCTATGTCAAGTGAACTCGGTGGCCCCGGATAGATCAAATTGGTGGGGCCGAGTTTGACTTTAGGTCTAGGACATATGTGGAAATGAGAAAGTGGTTGAGGGATTTGGAGCATATCACTCAGCACTTCGAGCAAGCAAGCCATTAAGCAACACCTCATCCCCTTTTAATAGTATTGGCTTTCCTATTAGGGGCGGAGCTAGGATGAAACACGAGAGGGGGCAAAGAGGTATATATTTATTTTCTCTTCAGAAACGTGTATACGAACTAATCACTAGATCATTTAAGAAACTGACCACACAAAGCATATATATAGTGTGAAAAGCAAAGAAAAAAAATCATATGATCACACACGTAATTATGAAAAAAATCATTGCCAAAATAAAAGTAAACTTACTACTTTAGGCACAATAACTTGAGAAATATGAATATGTCATTCCTTTTTGTTGTACGTCGGTGAATTCTAGACTTCAAGCTGCAGGAAAAATAAAAGTGTTTAAATATAAAGAGAGAATGTAAACGTTGACTGATAAATATATAAGCTTGATCACATTACCTTCCATTTAGATGATTGATATTAAAATCTGTAAGTATCCTTCTTTTAGATGGATCCCGAGTAAGCTTGCTTAGCCAGATCAACTAGTTCAAGCATACTACCAATTGCGGATTTTGCAAAAAAAAGTCCATTAGCTTTCTAAATAAATTGAAGTACATCAAGGTAGATATTACATAGTCTAGAGATTTATTCTACTCCCATGTGCTCAAACTTATTCATATGAAATTATTACATAAAGCAAGATTAAATCAACCTAATTACCAATTTGTACCTTTTAAACACAGAATCAGAATAGACTGAAAATATGAAAATTAGAAGATAAAAATGAGAACTAAACCTAGGGCTTACCTTGATTGAAAGATTGATGAGTAGTACACGTATTTTTTCTCCTTAGGGAGGGCGACCCGGCCGGCCTGTAGACAGCTTCAGATCAAGGCTGATCCGTCGGAGGGGCGACATGTACGTAGTTAGAGTTGCAGGCATCTACAGCTTCGGCTCGTCACGGCGGTCGCATGAGCAGCAGATTAGTCAGGAGCAGGCGGCCGCGCATAGGTTTCTCGCGATTTGGCAAGCAACTGCCCGTATGCGCATCTACCTGCTCGTATTTGCTCTACATGGCCTGGAACTCACACATGTGCAGATGGGCTTTATATGACAGAAAAATTAAGCAGTGAGGGCAAATAGCCTGGTCTGAGCGGGGGCAACGATATATATCCTAGGCCTGGTATACGTGGGCCGAAAAATCGAGCGGGGGCATTCACCCCCACAACCTTGTACGTAGATTCGCCCCTGTTTCCTATGGACTCAATGTGATCTTGGATCACTAAAATAGAAATGTAGAGTCTTGAGCTTTTGCCAATCTTTGTCCTTAGCTTCTTGAAGGGGTTCCACATCCTCTTGTCCATCCACGCCTTTGTTAAACTTTCTGAAATATACTAGATGAAAAATATTAGTCCAACAAGACATATGTTGACATTAATTACCAAAATCACCCAGGGAGCACTTGTGCTTTCAAGCTCCCACTCAATGGACACTAACACGTGATCGATCTTGGTCATCACCAAATGATCCCTCTTGTTTATCCACGTGAAGCGCCTACCATGCATATAGAGCTCTTTAAGCTCATTATTGTCCATGAACTCCTTGAACCTCCGCATCATGCGTTGATACGTCTCCAACGTATCTATAATTTTTTATTGTTCCATGCTATTATACATTCTGTTTTGGATGTTTAATGGGCTTTATTATACACTTTTATATTATTTTTGGGGCTAACCTATTAACCGGAGGCCCAACCCAAATTGTTGTTTTTTTGCCTATTTCAGTGTTTCGAAGGAAAGGAATATCAAACGGAGCCCAAACGGAATGAAACCTTCGGGAACGTGATTTTCGGAACAAACGTGATCCAGAGGACTTGGAGTGGACGTCAAGCAACAGACGAGGAAGCCACGAGGTAGGGGGCGCGCCTACCCCCCTGGGCGCGCCCTCCACCCTCGTGGGCCCCTCGTGGCTCCACCGACCTACTTCTTCCTCCTATATATACCTACGTACCCCCAAACCATCAAGAGCGCCACGAAAACCTAATTCCATCGCCGCAACCTTCTATACCCGTGAGATCCCATCTTGGGGCCTTTTCCGGCGTCCTACCGGAGGGGGCATTGATCATGGAGGGCTTCTACATCAACACCATAGCTTCTCCGATGATGTGTGAGTATTTTACCTCAGACCTTCGGGTCCATAGTTATTAGCTAGATGGCTTCTTCCCTCTCTTTGGATCTCAAGACAAAGTTCTCCTCGATTCTCTTGGAGATTGATTTGATGTAACTCTTCTTTTTGCGGTGTGTTTGTCGAGATCCGATGAATTGTGGGTTTATGATCCAGATTATCTATGAACAATATTTGAATCTTCTCTGAATTCTTTTATGTATGATTGGTTATCTTTGCAAATATCTTCGAATTATCAGTTTGGTTTGGCCTACTAGATTGATCTTTCTTGTTATGGGAGAAGTGCTTTGCTTTGGGTTTAATCTTGTGATGTCCTTTCCCAGTGACAGCAGGGGCAGCAAGGCACGTATTGTATTGTCGCCATCGAGGATAAAAAGATGGGGTTTATATCATATTGCATGAGTTTATCCCTCTACATCATGTCATCTTGCTTAAAGTGTTACTCTATTCTTATGAACTCTCTATATGCATGCTGGATAGCGGTCGATGTGTGGAGTAATAGTAGTAGATGCAGAATCGTTTCGGTCTACTTGTCACGGACGTGATGCCTATATACATGATCATACCTAGATATTCTCATAACTATGCTCAATTCTATCAATTGCTCGACAAGAATTGCTTACCCACCGTAATACTTATGCTATCTTGAGAGAAGCCACTAGTGAAACCTATGGCCCCCGTGTCTATTTTCCATCATATTAATCTCCCAACAACTAGCTACTTCTGGCGCCGTTTATTTTGCTTCCTTTACTTTACTCTTTACCATAAAAATACCAAAAATATTATCTTATCATCTCTATCAGATCTCACTCTCGTAAGTGACCGTGAAGGGATTGACAACCCCTTTATCGCGGTTGTTGCGAGGTTCTTATTTGTTTGTGTAGGTACGAGGGACTTGCATGTGGCATCCTACTGGATTGATACCTTGGTTCTCAAAACTGAGGGAAATACTTATGCTAATTTACTGCATCGCTCTTTCCTCTTCAAGGGAAAACCAACGCAGTGCTCAAGAGGTATCAAGAAGGATTTCTGGCGCTTGCCGGGGAGGCTTACACCAAGTCAAGTCAAGACTTGACTCCTAGAAACGAGCCATTTCTGGCGCCGTTGCCGGGGAGTCTACGCACAAGTCAAGACATACCAAGTACCCATCACAAACTCCTATCGCTCGCATTACATTATTTGCCATTTGCCTCTCGTTTTCCTCTCCCCCACTTTGCCCTTGCCGTTTTATTCGCCCTCTTTCCGTTCGCCTCGCCTCTTTTTCGCTTGCCTATTGTTTACTCGTGTGTTGGATTGCTTTCTTGTCACGATGGCTCAAGATAATACTAAATTGTGTGACCTTGCCAATACCAACAATAATGATTTTCTTTGCACTCCGATTGCTCCTCTTACCGATGCTGAATCTTGTGAAATTAATTGCTAAATCTTGTCATGAAAGATCAATTCGCCGGCCTTCCTAGTGAAGATGCCGCTACCCATCAAAATAGCTTTGTTGATTTGTGTGATATGCAAAAGAAGAAAGATGTGGACAATGATATTGTTAAGTTGAAACTATTTCCATTTTCACTTAGAGATCGTGCTAAAACTTGGTTTTCGTCTTTGCCTAAAAAATAGTATTGATTCTTGGAATAAGTGCAAAGATGCTTTTATCTCTAAGTATTTTCCTCCCGCTAAGATCATCTCTCTTAGAAACGATATTATGAATTTTAAGCAACTTGATCATGAACATGTTAGAAGCTTGGGAGAGGATGAAATTAATGATACGTAATTGCCCTACTCATGGTTTGAATTTATGGATGATTATACAAAAATTTTATGCCGGATTGAATTTTGCTTCTAGAAATCTTTTAGATTCGGCCGCGGGAGGAACTTCTATGGAAATCACTTTAGGAGAAGCTACTAGTCTCCTAGATAATATTATGGTTAATTATTCTCAATGGCACACCGAAAGATCTACTAGTAAAAAGGTGCATGCGATAGAAGAAATTAATGTTTTGAGTGGAAAGCTGGATGAACTTTTGAAATTATTTGCTAATAAGAGTGTTTCTTCTGATCCTAATGATATGCCCTTGTCTACCTTGATTGAGAATAATAATGAATCTATGGATGTGAATTTTGTTGGTAGGGATAATTTTGGTAACAACGCGTATAGAGGGAACTTTAATCCCAGGCCGTTCCCTGGTAATTCCTCTAATAATTATGGTAATTCCTACAACAACTCTTATGGAAATTTTAATAGGATGCCCTCTGAATTTGAGACTAGTGTTAAAGAGTTTATGATTTCTCAAAAGAATTTCAATGCTTTGCTTGAAGAAAAATTGCTTAAAGTTGACGAATTGGCTAGGAATGTGGATAGAATTTCTCTTGATGTTGATTCTTTGAAACTTAGATCTAATCCATCTAAGCATGATATGAGTGAGTCTCTCAAAGCCATGAGAATTTCCATTGATGAGTGCAAAGAAAGAACCGCTAGGATGCGTGCTAAGAAAGATTGCTTTGTAAAAGCGTATTCTTCTAATTTTTATGAGAATAAAGATGAGGATCTAAAAGTTATTGATGTGGCCCCTATTAAATATTTTTTTGCAATATGAATCTTGATAATGATGGGACTGGAGATGAGTCAACTTTAGTTAGAAGGCGTCCCAAAAATTCGGAGCTTTTATATCTTGATGCATAAATTGGTAAAAGTGGGATTGAAGAGGTCAAAACTTTAGATATCAATGAACCCACTATCTTGGATTTCAAGGAATTTAATTATGATAATTTCTCTTTGATAGATTGTATTTCCTTGTTGCAATCCGTGCTAAATTCTCCTAATGCTTATAGTCAAAATAAAGCTTTTACTAAACATATCTTTGATGCTTTAATGCAATCTTATGAAGAAAAACTGGAGTTGGAAGTTTCTATCCCTAGAAAACTTTATGATGAGTGGGAACCTACTATTAAAATTAATATTAAAGATCATGAATTCTATGCTTTGTGTGATTTGAGTGCTAATGTTTCCATGATTCCAAAAACTTTGTGTGATTTGCTAAGTTTCCGTGAATTTGATGATTGTTCTCTAAACTTGCATCTTGCGGATTCCACCATTAAGAAACCTATGGGAAGAATTAATTATGTTATTATTGTTGAAAATAGGAACTATGTGCCCGTAGATTCTATTGTTCTTGATATAGATTGCAATCCTTCATGTCCTATTATTCTTGGTAGACCTTTCCTTAGAACGATTGGTGCAATTATTGATATGAAGGAAGGGAATATTAGATTCCAATTTCTGTTAAGGAAAGGCATGGAACACTTCCCTAGAAATAAGATTAAATTACCATATGAATCTATTATGAGAGCCACTTATGGATTGCCTACCAAAGATGGCAATACCTAGATCTATCCTTGCTTTTATGCCTAGCTAGGGGCGTTAAACGATAGCGCTTGTTGGGAGGCAACCAAATTTTATTTTAGTTTTTTGATTTTTGGTTCTATTTAGGAATAAATATTTGATCTAGCCTCTGGTTAGATTTGTTTTTGTGTTTTAATTAGTGTTTGTGCCAAGTTAAACCTATAGGATCTTCTTTGATGGTAGTTATTTGATCTTGCTGAAAATTCCAGAAACTTTCTGTTCACGAAACAAATTGTTAAACATCACCAGAAAGTGATAAAATACTGATTCCAATTGCAGTAGATCAATAAACAAATTATATAGGTCTTCCTATTTTGGTGGATTTTTCCGTGTTCCAGAAGTTTGAGTTAGTTACAGATTACTACAGACTGTTCTGTTTTTGACAGATTCTGTTTTTCATGTGTTGTTTGCTTATTTTGATGAATCTATGGCTAGTAAAAGAGTTTATAAACCATGTAGAAGTTGGAATACAGTAGGTTTAACACCAATATAAATAAATAATGAGTTCATTACAGTATCTTTAAGTGGTGTTTTGTTTTCTTTCACTAACGGAGCTCATGAGATTTTCTGTTAAGTTTTGTGTTGTGAAGTTTTCAAGTTTTGGGTAAGGATTTGATGGATTATGGAACAAGAAGTGGCAAGAGCCTAAGCTTGGGATGCCCAAGGCACTCCAAGGTAAATCTAAGGACACCAAAAAGCCAAAGCTTGGGGATGCCCCAGAAGGCATCCCCTCTTTAGTCTTCGTCCATCGATAACTTTACTTGGAGCTATATTTTTATTCACCACATGATAAGTGTTTTGCTTGGAGCGTCTTGTATGATTTGAGTCTTTGTTTTTTTTAGTTTACCACAATCATCCTTGCTGTACAAATCTTTTGAGAGAGACACACATGATTCGGAATTTGTTAGAATACTCTATGTGCTTCACTTATATCTTTTGAGCTATATAGTTTTTGCTGTAGTGTTTCACTTATATCTTTTAGAGAACGGCGGTGGTTTTGTTTTATAGAAACTATTGATCTCTCATGTTTCACTTATATTATTTTTAAAGTCCTACAAAACAGCATGGTAATTTTCTTAAATTGAGAAGGTAGTTCTAAAGTGATAGGCATCCAAGATTAGTAAAAACTTTCTTATAAGTGCGTTGAATACTAAGAGATGTTTGATACTTGATGATTGTTTTGAGATATGAAGATGGTGATATTAGAGTCATGCTAGTTGAGTAGTTGTGAATTTGAGAAATACTTGTGTTGAAGTTTGTGATTCCCGTAGCATGCACGTATGGTGAACCATTATGTGATGAAGTCGGAGCATGATTTATTTATTGATTGTCTTCCTTATGAGTGGCGGTCGGGGACGAGCAATGGTCTTTTCCTACCAATCAATCCCCCTAGGAGCATGCGCATAATAATTTGTTTCGATAACTAATAGATTTTTGCAATAAGTATGTGAGTTCTTTATGACTAATGTTGAGTCCATGGATTATACGCACTCTCACCCTTCCACCATTGCTAGCCTCTCTAATACCGCACACTTTTCGCCGGTATCATACACCCACCATATACCTTCCTCAAAACAGGCACCATACCTACCTATCATGGCATTTCCATAGCCATTCCGAGATATATTGCCATGCAACTTACCACCGTTCTGTTTACTATGACACGCTCCATCATTGTCATATTGCTTAGCATGATCATGTAGTTGACATCGTATTTGTGGCAAAGCCACCATTCATCATTTTCATACATGTCACTCTTGATTCCATGCATATCCGGTACACATGGGAGGCATTCACATAGAGTCATATTTTGTTCTAAGTATTGAGTTGTAATACTTGAGTTGTAAGTAAATAAAAGTGTGATGATCATCATTATTAGAGCATTGTCCCATGTGAGGAAAGTATGATGGAGACTATGATTCCCCCACAAGTCGGGATGAGACTCCGGACTAAAAAAAAGAGAAGGCGAAAATAAAAAAAGGAAGGCCTAAAAAAATATGAGATAAAAAGAGAGAAGGGACAATGCTACTATCCTTTTTCCACACTTGTGCTTCAAAGTAGCACCATGATCTTTATGATAGAGAGTCTCTTGATTTGTCACTTTCATATGCTAGTGGGAATTTTACATTATAGAACTTGGCTTATATATTCCAATGATGGACTTCCTCAAATTGCCCTAGGTCTTCGTGAGCAAGCAAGTTGGATGCACACCCACTTAGTTTCTTTTGTTGAGCTTTCATACACTTATAGCTCTAGTGCATCTGTTGCATGGCAATTCCTACTCACTCACATTGATATCTATTAATGGGCATCTCCATAGCCCGTTGATACGCCTAGTTAATGTGAGACTATCTTCTCCTTTTTTGTCTTCTCCACAACAACCATTCCATTCCACATATAGTGCTATGTCCATGGCTCACGCTCATGTATTGCGTGAAGATTGAAAAAGTTTGAGAACATCAAAAGTATGAAACAATTGCTTGGCTTGTCATCGGGGTTGTGCATGATTAAATACTTTGTGTAATGAAGATAGAGCATAGCCAGACTATATGATTTTGTAGGGATAACTTTCTTTGGCCATGTTATTTTGAGAAGACATGATTGCTTAGTTAGTATGCTTGAAGTATTATTATTTTTATGTCAATACTAAACTTTTATCTTGAATCTTTCGGATCTGAATATTCATACCACAAATAAGAGAATTACATTAAGGAATATCCTAGGTAGCATTCCACATCAAAAATTCTGTTTTTATCATTTACCTACTCGAGGACGAGCAGGAATTAAGCTTGGGGATGCTTGATACGTCTCCAACGTATCTATAATTTTTTATTATTCCATGCTATTATATATTCTGTTTTGGATGTTTAATGGACTTTATTATACACTATTATATTATTTTTGGGACTAACCTATTAACCGGAGGCCCAGCCCAAATTGTTGTTTTTTTTTTGCCTATTTCAGTGTTTCGAAGGAAAGGAATATCAAACGGAGTCCAAACGGAATGAAACCTTCGGGAACGTGATTTTCGGAACAAACGTGATTCAGAGGACTTGGAGTGGACGTCAAGCAACAGACGAGGAAGCCACGAGGTAGGGGGCGCACCCTCCACCCTCGTGGGCCCCTCGTGGCTCCACCGACCTACTTCTTCCTCCTATATATACCTACGTACCCCCAAACCATCGGAGAGCACCAGGAAAACCTAATTCCACCGCCGCGACCTTCTGTATCTGTGACATCCCATCTTGGGGCCTTTTCCGGCGTCCTGCCAGAGGGGGCATTGATCACGGAGGGCTTCTACATCAACACCATAGCCTCTCCGATGATGTGTGAGTAGTTTACCTCAGACCTTCGGGTCCATAGTTATTAGCTAGACGGCTTCTTCTCTCTCTTTGGATCTTAATACAAAGTTCTCCTCGATTCTCTTGGAGATCTATTTGATGTAACTCTTCTTTTTGTGATGTGTTTGTCGAGATCTGATGAATTGTGGGTTTATGATCCAGATTATCTATGAACAATATTTGAATCTTCTCTGAATTATTTTATGTATGATTGGTTATCTTTGCAAGTCTCTTTGAATTATCAGTTTGGTTTGGCCTACTAGATTGATCTTTCTTGCAATGGGAGAAGTGCTTAGCTTTGGGTTCAATCTTGCGGTGTCCTTTCCCGGATGTTAGGGCAGCAAGGCACGTATTGTATTGTTGCCATCGAGGATAAAAGATGGGGTTTATATCATATTGCATGAGTTTACCCTCTACATCATGTCATCTTGCTTAAAGCGTTACTCATTCTTATGAACTTAATACTCTAGATGCATGCTGGATAGCGGTCGATGTGTGGAGTAATAGTAGTAGATGCAGAATCGTTTCGGTCTACTTGTCACGGACGTGATGCCTATATACATGATCATACCTGGATATCTCATAACTATGCTCAATTCTATCAATTGCTCGACAGTAATTCGTTTACCCACCATAATACTTATGCTATCTCGAGAGAAGCCACTAGTGAAACCTATGGCCCCCGGGTCTATTTTCCTTCATATTAATCTCCCAACAACTAGCTATTTCTGGCGCCGTTTATTTTGCTTCCTTTACTTTTACTCTTTACCATAAAAATACCAAAAATATTATGTTATCATCTCTATCAGATCTCACTCTCGTAAGTGACCCTGAAGGGATTGACAACCCCTTTATCGCGTTGGTTGCGAGGTTCTTATTTGTTTGTGTAGGTACGAGGGACTTGCGTGTGGCCTCCTACTGGATTGATACCTTGGTTCTCAAAAACTAAGGGAAATACTTACGCTACTTTACTGCATCACCCTTTCCTCTTCAAGGGAAAACCAACGCAGTGCTCAAGAGGTAGCATGCGCCTATTGGGATTAGAGTTGCTTTTCTCGTCCACTCTCAAGATCATGTTAAAGTCTCCAATGACCATCCATTCACCTGGACATAGAGCCCTTCTATTGTGCAGGTCCACCAAGAATTGCGTCTTCTGCTCATCCCCTTGGGGCCCATAGACCACCGACAACCACCATTTCAAGCCATCTTTGTTGCACACCAGCCTCGTAAGGAAGTAGGTGTCGCATGCAATGTTGCTAATCTCCATGTAGGAGTTGTCCCACCCAAAAGGAATACCATTCCTCGTGTCCGAAGCCGGAAAATAAGCATACCCATCAAAGGATGGTCCGATGCATTGCATTGCATTTTTCTTGGCTGGGCTGTTGAGCCCCCTCACATTCCAGCAAAGCACTTGCGGGTTCCAATCCATGGAAAACTAGGGCTCGACCACCACCCGATGATGTCGATCAAGCCGCGCCGACCACCACCATGCTGACTGGATTCAGCTCCCCAGCCGGAGGCACCTCCTTGCCAAAGAGCGCTGCAATCACACAGATGTGTTGCTCCCGCAACGGGGAGACGAACAACTCAGCCAGCTCCGCAACGCTATCGTCGTTTCCCTCCAGGTCCTCTGGGACGATCCTAAGAGCTCTCATGAGAACATTCTCCGCTTGTGTGGTCTTGGACTTGCTGGTTGAGGCCCTCTTGGAACCTCTACTCATGCGACACAGCGTGAATGGCTCAGCCTCCGGGCGCAAGCTAGATTGAACCTCCATAAGCAAAGGCGGCGCCAACTTCTTTACCGGTGCGTTGCGGAACCACTTCAGTTTGCCAAAGGAAATCGCCTCCTGCGGAGTCATACCCCCATTAGTATCCTGGGTTGCCTGTTGCATGGCCAAATCCACGTCCGCAATAGCCAAAAACTCTTTATGTCCTTGACAGCACGCCACTTGTCCTTGCACGTCCTCACATGCGGGAGCAACCTCCCCAATCATTGGTGGGCCCTTCTCCAATCTCGGGACAACCTGGCCGGGAGCGCTTACAACAGCGCGCTCCACGAGATCCCCAGCCAACTCCGGATTGGCTCCCACCGAAGATGGCTCCACCTGCCCTGGATCCATTGTGCCGGAACGCACCATGCCTTCGAAGAGAACCTGGGCTCCATCCAGGCCGCAGGGAGCTCCCTCTCCGCGCGCCAGCACAAACTGATCCGCCACATGGGCGGCACCCGCGCACGAACCGACACCCTTGGAGATAAGGACAGGCTGATCCTCCACCTGCCCGTAATCGCTCACGACCTGCAGGTTGCCGCCCACTATCAAACTTGGCGGGCCTGCCGCTACTGTCTCCCAGAAAGGAACTGCCACGGGGTCCACCTCTGATAACTGACCATTAGTCCCATCCATCCCTAGCTCTCTAGGGAGACCGCTAAATTTCATGTTTTGACCCTTTTCCCAAACCTATTCGAGATCTGACCCTACTTTGAAATTTTTTCGAGATCTGACCCTTTTGCTACCGCCAGGGACCATGGCGGTATGGTATAACAGCCTACCGCCAAGGACCCTGGCGGTAGGGTTGCATGCTGAGGGAGTTCCGGACTAGGGGGTGTCCGGATAGCCGAACTATCATCATTAGCCGGACTCCAAGACTATGAAGATACAAGATTGAAGACTTCGTCCCGTGTTTGGATGGGACTTTCCTTGGCGTGGAAGGCAAGCTTGGCGATACGGATATGTAGATCTCCTACCATTGTAACCGACTACATGTAACCCTAACCCTATCCGGTGTCTATATAAACCGGAGGGTTTTAGTCCATAGGACGAACAACAATCATACCATAGGCTAGCTTCTAGGGTTTAGCCTCCTTGATCTCGTGGTAGATCCACTCTTGTAACACACATCATCAATATTAATCTAGCAGACGTAGGGTTTTACCTCCATCAAGAGGGCCCAACCTGGGTAAAACATCGTGTCCCTTGTCTCCTGTTACCATCCGCCTAGACGCGATTCGGGACCCCCTACCCGAGATCCGCCAGCTTTTGACACCGACATTGGTGCTTTCATTGAGAGTTCCTGCAATATGCGTCACCGATAGGCCTGATGGCTCCTTCGATCATCAACAAACGACGCGGTTCAGGGTGAGACTTTTCTCCCCGGACAGATCTTTGTGTTCGGCGGCTTTGCACTGCGGGCCAATTCGCTTGGCCATCTGGAGCAGATCGAAAGCTACGCCCATGACCGTCAGGTTAGATTTGGAAGTTTAAACTATACGGCCGATATCCGCGGAGACTTGATCTTCGACGGATTCGAGCCGCAGCCAAGCGTGCCGCACTGTCTCGATGGGCATGATCTAGCTCTGCAGCCAACAAAGGCCTGGAGGCCGCACCAAGATCCGCTCCGACCTTTAATCCGGGCCGGATTCCCGGCCGAGGACGAGTGGTTGGACACCGCCTCGGGGCTACAATCTCTACGGCGATCGAGCGAACTCTATCCTGTCCTTTGCGAAGACCTCGACTCCAGGGTGCCGGACTCCTCTCCGGACTCCGAACCCTCCGCGCCCTTGCTAATCAAACTCGATTGGGCGCCCGTTATGGAGTTCACGGCCGCGGACGTCTTTCAGCACTCGCCCTTTGGCGACATCCTGAATTCACTAAAGTCTCTCTCTTTATCTGGAGAGCCCTGGCCGGACTGCGGTCAGAATGGTTGGGATGCGGACGACGAAGAAATTCAAATCCCACCCACCACCCACTTCATAGCCACAGTCAAAAGCTTACACGACGTGCTCGATTTCGACTTCGAAGACATCGACGGTATGGACGACGATGTAGGAGACAACAATGAACCAGCACCTATAGGATGCTGGACAACCTCATCTCACGATGTATACATGGTGGATACACCTAAAGGAAATGAAGACGAGGAACAACGGGACGCTACGAAGGATAAATCCCTCGAAAAGCAGTCAAAACGGCAACGTAAACGCCGAACAAAATCCCGCCTCAACAAAGACCCAGCCATAGAGCAGGGCGAACAGGGGGACAACGAACAAGCTATCGAGCAACCGTCCGAACAAGACAATTTGGATAAACAATCTGTCCCCGGCGAAGACAACAGTCCGGACGACCTCACGCGGACAAACCATTGGAGCAAAATAACCTCCGAGAAAAGGCTCGCCATCGCCACAGCGTAGCCTGAAAAAGAAGAAGCGGAAGCTCAAAACAGCGGAAGATGCACTCAGGATCAGATGGAGCAAAGTATTCAGCGCCCTTGAACAAATGCAGCGACGATCGCCGAATAAAGAGCTACCCAAAAGAAAGCTACGCCCGAATTAGGCGAGGAGGCCTTAGAGCCCCACAATTAAAAGTAAGAAGGCCAGCTGGTCGGACGGACGACCTCATGGCAAAAAGAGAGTGGCGAATGGCGCCGCACACAAGCCAATATGCGATCCGCATAAGGATTCACATCAAGAGGATGGCCCAGTTAGGTCCATCTATGGGCCAAGAAAGTAGGCTCGTCAAAGCAATGCAATACGCCAAAATTCCGAAGATCACGGCACACCCAAATATAGGGGCGCCGCACACCCCCTATGTTTCACCGATGAGGTGCTGGATCATGAATTTCCAGCGGGATTCAAACCCGTAAACATAGAGGCATCTGACGGAACAATGGACCCAGTGCGGATCGAGGATTACATCCTCTACATACACATGGCTAGAGGAGACGATCTCCACGCCATAAAATATTTACCCCTTAAACTCAAAGGGCCAGCTCGGCATTGGCTTAAAAGCCTCCCCGAAAATACCATTGGAAAGCTGGGGAGAGCTCGAGGATGCATTTCGGGCAAATTTTCAGGGACTTATGTCCGCCCTCAGGATCTGAGACGATCTAAGTCACATAACTCAACAGCCCGGAGAGTCAGCCCGGAAATTCTGGAATAGGTTCCTTACTAAAAAGAACCAAATAGTCGACTGTCCGGACGCCGAAGCCTTAGCAGCTTTCAAACACAACGTCCGAGACGAATGGCTCGCTGCACACCTCGGCCAAGAAAAGCCAAGAACAATGGCCGCATTAACAAGCCTCATGACCCGCTTTTGCGCGGGAGAGGACAACTGGCTGGCTAGATGCAGCACCAGCGACCCGAGTACATCCGAAATCAGGGATGGAAATGGGAAATCACGACGCCGAAAAGATCAGCGCCGGAATAAGGAAAATGGCCCAAATAGTACGGCGGTCAACGCCCGATTCAAAAGCTCTCGGCCAAACAACAAAACACTGCCCTAAAGGATAATAAAGGACGAGCTATCCAACCTAAACAAGATTTGGATAGACTGTGTCAAATACATGGTACCTCAGGAAGCACGCAAACCATACCCACATAGATTCTTTGGGTCTTCAAGCAGTCCGGCCGACTTAACGCCGAACACAAGGGCTCGACACACCAAATACGAGTGGCGAAACCCAAAGCAGCACTCGAAAACGAAAAACTTTCCCACAGGAGATTAAAACAGTAAACTCACTTCACGTGATCAAAGGGAAAAACAAAGCAGCGCCCCCTAAAAGGCGCACCGCACACTGGTTGTCAAAACCAATCACCTTCGACCATCAGGACTATTCTGATAATATCCGGAATGCAGCATGGACTGCCTTTATATTGGATCCTATAATCGACGGATTCCAATTTACACATGTCCTCATGGATGGCGGCAGTGACATAAACCTGATATATCAGGACAAAATCCGCAGGATGGGGATAAACCCAACCAAAATTCGCCATAGCAACACCTCCTTTAAAGGAGTACTGCCAGACCCATACGCCCTTTGCACGGGCTCCATGCTGCTAGAAGTTGTGTTTGGTTCATCCGACAACTTCCGTCGCAAAAGGTTACTCTTCCATGTCGCCCCGTTTAAAAGTAGCCATCAAGCACTATTGGGACGCGAAGCTTTCGGCGCTTTAACGCAATACCGCATTATGCATCTCTAACACTTAAAATGCCGGTCCACGCGACATCATCTCGTTGAAAGGAAGTATTAAGTGTTCCTCGGCAGCGGAAGAAGGGGAGATCGCATCGACAGCTCCACAGCTATCCGGCTCCACTAGGAAATAACACGCAATAGGTCATTCAAACCCCTGCACGGCTAGACGAGTCCGGCGCCCATTAGCGGCATACCCCCATACAAGGGCTGCGTGCACGTATAACAAGAGACAATAAAGCTCAAATTTTATTCACTTCTTGAACGGCATTTTGTTTATTTAAATATTAAGTACATCTTTCACACGATCCTTTTTTTCTTTTAAAACTAAGTTCCTCTCTTTTACAGATGAACAACGTGCTACACCCGTCCAGGATACGGCACAACGGAGACACAGGCGCAGACGTGCAGTAGGGACACGTTGCAAGGATTCTTTTCAGATTAAAACCCTGCGTAGACCTTATTTCACTGTCTCTTGTTGATACACATCCCCCCGGTTCCTTAATATAACCGAGGAGGAGGCTGGTGCTTTGGCATTGGTCGCACCAGAATTTTTGCGCGTACCTAGACACCAGGGGCTTAGGGCATTATTCCGCCCATTTTCATAAAGACCGAATACCTTAGGGAGTATTCGGCTTCTCGAGTTAGGCCTTATATGCATCAGCTCCGAATCATGTCTTTGGTCAAATGTTGGGTTGCCCGGCTCCTGTGTTTTGCTGCCTTACGTTCCGTTTTCACGGCTAACGCGACACCAGGAGAACTACTGCGATTGTGCCCCGGTTCGGCCAGGCGACCACCTCAGTAGAGAAAGCAAAAAACTGACTGTCATGATATAGCGAGAGACTGGTCAACCACTCGATGACTCACAGGAATGTTTAGAATTACTCCGCATTAACGAAGGACCGGTTTTCGGTCAGGCACATACGCACCTTTGAATTCGGGAGAGTGCGGTGCCCCGGGGGCTATATAGTAGCCCCACCTCGAACTCCTATGGCTAAGTGAAAGTGATAAAGCATTATAGTCCGGTTTCCTGGTTTGCTACGCTATCACCTCCTTAACAGGACCAAGACGTTGGATTAAGAGTGAAAAGCGCTTCTTTTTGCGAACACCCCGCACTATGTGCGTGGGGCTGAAACCAAGGACTGCCATCTTTCTGTTATATACACATATACATAAACGGCCGCGACAGGAGTAGTTTACTACTTGAACGCACAAGTATAAAAAGCACTCATATTACATTGAAACATTGTCTTCACAAATCATACATGTCATTCCAACATAATATCCTTCGAGCACTGCATCTCTATTAAACGAGCGCCCGGCAGGACTTCTTCAAAGTAGTGCTCGGCAGGTACTCGGCTTCCGTCTGAGTCTTGGGATGCAATGTCGGTGGCCTTCATCTCTACCCAGTATGTCTTGACACGGGCAAGAGCCATCCGCGGTCCCTCAATACACGCCGATCGCTTCATTGCGTCGATACGTGGCACCGCACCAAGAAACTGCTGTACTACACCAAAATAGCTCTTCAATGGGGTCCGTCTGCCACAAGTGAGTCAAGACATGCTTCATGGCCAATCCGGACAATCGATTCGGCTCGGCCCATTCGCCAACCGATCGGTCAGCGCAGAGGACGCTCCGGACTATGGAATTGCGACCAATATAGCTCTTCCCTTCAGGCCCCTTCCGGCCCGGAAGTGCTCAACCGTCCTGGCCTTTCGCCGCCAAGTCCAGATAAGCATCCTCTGAACTCCATAATTTATCCAATGGAGCATACTTTGGATCATTATATTTCCTCCGCAGCAGAAACGGTTTTCCAGCCGCAATTGCCCTGGCCTGACTCATCACCTCCTTGGCAGCTCTCAAAGCCGATTGGGCGTTCTTGGATTCAGTGGCGGCCTTCTTTAGGCCCTCTTGTTCCGCTTGACGCTCTTTTTCAAGAACCTCGCAGCGATCGGCAGCATTCCTTAACTTTTTGGCCATCTCGGCCATTTCCTCTTTAACCCGGCGGTGAGCAGCCCGTTCAGCTTCTAGCTCTTCGCCGCCTTTTAAAGCGGTCGACATCGCCTCTGGCCTACTCTTTTGCTCGGGCGAGTTCCGCCCGCAGCTCCTCCAACGGCAGCGGCACCATCTGCATTAAGCATACACACAGTAAGACATGGGCGTCAAGCTCCCTTATCAGGTGTCCGCATAGAAGTCGCATACCTTGTGACTTGTCGAAACGTTTATTGACCCGGTCACGATGTCCGCGTCGCCTCGTCAAGTTGCCGCTTTAGTTCGGCATATTCATCAGTCCGGTGGCCTCCGGACGCTCCGCCACCTGTTTAGAAGCGGCGATGTGTTAAAAGCGAGATTTGATCCTCGCACGTTGTCAATTTTGACAACATACCGAGTCTCGAGGGCTACTATCTATACAGGCGCATTTTATATGCATAACTGTCAGAAGGTACATCATTTTTTGCGTACCTCAAATCCCGTCAGTAAGCTTCTGACGGCTTCATGCAATCCGCTCTCCACGGATGCAATTCTTTCAATCACCGTACCTATTAGAGCACGGTGATCTTCTGAGATAGCCGCTCGCCCGAGAAGATCCTTCAGATCCTCCGACTGCACACCACTTGGCGCCGGACCTTCCGCCCCTGCCGGACTTGGGGGAACCCTCCGCGACGACATCTCCGGGTCGTCCGCTTCACATGAGGGTGCGACAGGTGGAGGCGTTTCGCTCTCCATCATCTCCGGAAGAAGATCCCCAAGACGAGCTCACTGAGAAGGGCCGAGGTCCGAACTACAAGGTACAATTTCGTTATCTTCATAAATTAATTCTGGGATGTTCCTTATTTACAAGAGCGCTTCGTTTTACTTACTGCTCGCTGGAGGGCTGATCACCTTGGGGAATTAGTGCGGCTGTGTTACGTCCCAGCGCCGGACTCTCCGACGAAGATTCCCTTCCTTTCTTTGAGGCCTTGACCTCCGGATCTTCTGGAGCGGTCCTCTTCTCTCCTCGGAAGGTGGGACTCTTAATCCCTCCTTCCTTTATAGCCTCCTTCGCAGAGGCAGTTGCTCCCCCACTCCTCCCTTCGCCTTCTTCAAAAGGCGCGACCTTCAACATCTTGGTCAACATGGGATCCGGCGTGGTCTCTGGGAGGGGAGTCGGACACCTTATCAACTTTGCCTTGGTAATCCACTCCTGTTCAAGAAACGGCTCCTTTAAAGGGCATATATATAAAATAAATGAACGAACGGCTTGTCCGATTCTGAGGACTACTTACTTGAGTATCTGGGCGATTGCAGCTTAGTCTTGCGTCCTCGGTCAAGTCCGGACACTTCTCTTGTGATCCGAAGAATAGTTTATACATCTCCACAGGTGTCGTGCCCATAAAATTTTGGAGAGCTCGTGGTCCCTCCGGATTGAATTCCCACAGGCGGAGGGGCGACGCTTGCAGGGCTGAAGACGCCGGATCACCATAACTTTGAGCCATCGCAACCAGATTGATCCCTCTTTCCTGGAGATCTCGAATACGGCCTCGAACAAGGGAACGTCCTTGGGCGACCCAGTAGAGCCCTTGTTGACCCATGACGCCACCCGTGGTGGACCTGAAAGGAAGGCGTGGAGCGCTGCCCATTTGGTGCCCCCCGAGCGGTGATATAAAACCACTCCTGCGTTACACAAACCAAGCTCCTCTTGAAAAGAGCCCTCGGCCACGGAGCATCAAGACATTTGCTTATGACTGCCCCTCCGCACTCTATTTGCTGCCCCTTGATCGTTTTTGGCTCCACCTTGAATGTCTTGAGCCACAATCCAAAGTGAGGGGTAATATGGAGGAAGGCCTCACATACAACAATGAATGACGAGATATGGAGGATAGACTCCAGATTCAAGTCATGGAAATCAAGCCCATAATAAAACATGAGCCCCCACACAAAGGGGTCCGTCGGGAAGCCTAAACCCCGACGGAAGTGAGACACGAACACCACGTTCTCACCGGGCTCAGGAGTGGGAATGACCAACCCTGGAGCAGGCAGCCTATGCGAGATCTCGCCGGTTAGATACCTGGCGTCTCGCAGCTTTAGCGCGTCTTCTTCTGTAATGGAGGAAGACACCCATCGGTCGTGCTAGTCGGAGCCGGACATCGTCGAAAGTACGAAGCGCCTGAAGCTGAAGCTTTGGGGTGTTGGAACTCGAAGCGCGAGGCGGACTCGATAGAGGGTGTAAAAAGGAGAGGGCCTTGGTCTCGTTATAAAGAGGTTGAATACCAAGAGCCCATCCCGTGGTCGATTAGGACTCGCCTTTGATAGAAAAGGCAGGCCGACGGGCATGGTTGGGTTACCCACCTCCGTATTGATGAGAATCCCGGAATAAGGGGGCACGATCTACGCTTTGATAAGACGTGCCAAGGAAACCGCCTCGCTAAACACGCTGAGGTGGAACAATAAAAAACGATTCATATGAAGGCCTGGCGTGGTGTGATGTCACGCCGCGGAATACGTCAGCAGATCTGTGCAAAAATTATTCTCTCTACGGTGTTATGTGGAACTTGTTTTGCAGAGCCGGACATTATCCTGGTGTTCACAATCTTCTATAAATTATTCGGAGGAAGAACCCGCCTTGCAATGCCGAAGACAATATGCGCCACGGACTCGTTGTCATTGAAGCCTGGTTCAGGGCCTCATCGAGGAGTTCCGGACTAGGGGTGTCCGGATAGCGAACTATCATCATCGGCCGACTCCAAGACTATGAAGATACAAGATTGAAGACTTCGGCCCCGTGTTCGGATGGGACTTTCCTTGGCGTGGAAGGAAAGCTTGTCATTATGGATATGTAGATGTCCTACCTTTGTAACCGACTCTGTGTAACCCTAACCCTATCCGGTGTCTATATAAACCGGAGGGTTTTAGTCCATAGGACGAACAACAATCATACTATAGGCTAGCTTCTAGGGTTTAGCCTCCTTGATCTCGTGGTAGATCCACTCTTGTAACACACATCATCAATATTAATCTAGCAGGACGTAGGGTTTTACCTCCATCAAGAGGGCCCGAACCTGGGTAAAACATCGTGTCCCTTGTCTCCTGTTACCATCCGCCTAGATGCACAGTTCGGGAACCCGAGATCCGCCGGTTTTGACACCGACACATGCCCTACCGCCAAAAACTCCTAAGTATTGAACACAGCGCGTGCTCGTGCCTACCGCCAAGCACCTTGGCGGTAGGGTTGTGCAGGCTACCGCCAGCCCGTTTGGCGGTAGCGATGTTTCCTACCGCCAAAGTCCCTGGCGGTAGGCTGTTAGACCCTACCGCCATGGACTCTGGCGGTAGCAAAAGGGTCAGATCTCGAAGAAATTTCAATCTAGGGTCAGATCTCGAATAGGTGTCAGAAAAGGGTCAAAACAGAAAATTTTGCCTAGGGAGACTGGCTGGCTCCTGGGCAATACTTGGCCCGGTCCTGGTCTGCTCCAGCGACGAAGCCGGTCGCGCCAACTGGTTGCCCGTTGGCCTCGGGTCCCGCCTCAGCGGCTCCCTAGATCTGGTGCTCGCCGGATTTGAAATTCGAGCTACGACCGACCCGGTCTCATCCACCGTCCCAACAAAACCACCTAACCGGTCAAAAGCCGATCTCCTACGCGTCAGCTTCTCCTGAACAGTGGCCATGGGCCCGTGACCCCACCCCACCTGCAGCGGGGCCATGGGGGGAATCTTCCATGCCTCCGAATCCCGACAATCAGCCACCACGCCGGCATAGGTTCGGCCGCCCCCAACATCACCGTGTCCGCCCGTGTTATCACCGCGAGAGTCACGCACCCCGAACTACCAACCGAGGCGACGAGTGCTGGCACCACCGCCCATGTCCGGCTGCCAATCCGGCAAGCCGCTCTGACCGCTGTCCGACGACGCGCCGGCGAGGAACCATCGCTCTTTGGCCTCATGGAAGGAAATGTAGGACCTTGAAGTATGTCTAGAGGGGGGGGGTGATTAGACTACTTAACCAATTAAAAGCTATGCCTTTTCCCAATTTTAGACTTTGGCAGATTTTAGCTATCTTTGAACAATTCAAGCAATCATCACGCAATTCAAGCAAGCATGCAAAGAGTATATAGGCAGCCGAAAATAAAGCATGCAACTTGCAAGAATGTAAAGGGAAGGGTTTGGAGGATTCGAACGCAGTTGGAGACACGGATGTTTTTGTCGTAGTTCAGATAAGTGGTGCTATCGTACCTCCACGTTGATGGAGACTTCAACCCACGAAGGAGTAGCAGTTGCTTGCTGAGTCCACGGAGGGCTCCACCCATGAAGGGTCCACGAAGAAGCAACCTTGTCTATCCCACCATGGCCGTCGCCCTTGAAGGACTTGCCTCACTAGCGGTAGATCTTCACGAGTAGGCGATCTCCTTGCCCTTACAAACTCCTTGGTTCAACTCCACAATCTTGTCGGAGGCTCCCAAGTGACACCTAGCCAATCTAGGAGACACCACTCTCCAAGAAGTAACAAATGGTGTGTTGATGATGAACTCCTTGCTCTTGTGCTTCAAATGATAGTCTCCCCAACACTCAACTCTCTCTCACAAGATTTGGATTTGGTGGAAAGAATATTTGAGTGGAAAGCAACTTGGGGAAGGCTAGAGATCAAGATTCATATGGTAGGAATGGAATATCTTGGCCTCAACACATGAGTAGGTGGTTCTCTCTCAGAACTGGTAAGTGTGAAGTGTAGGTTTGTTCTGATGGCTCTCTCCATGAATGAAGAGGAGGTGGAGGGGTATATATAGCCTCCACACAAAAACTAACCGTTACACACAATTTACCAAACTTGGTGGGACCGAATCATCAAACTCGGTCGGACCGATTTAGTAAACCTAGTGACCTTTAGGGTTTTCGGTGGGACTGACATGCAACTCGGTAGGACCGATATGGTTAGGGTTAGGGCATAACGTAATCTCGGTGAGACCGATTACACAAACTCGGTGGGACCGAATTTGGTAATTAGCTAACCAGAGAGTTGGTCAGGTAAACTCGGTGGGACCGATTTGCTCTTTCGGTGGGACCGAAAAGTTACAAAAAGGAAACAGGGAGTTTACATTGCAATCTCGGTGGGACCGATCGCTCACTTCGGTTAGACCGAAATGTTACGAAGGGAAACAGAGAGATTACAATCCCATCTCGGTGAGACCGAGATCCCTATTGGTGAGACCGATTTGCCTAGGGTTTGTGGCAGTGGCTAAGACATCTGAACTCGGTGGCGCCGGATAGAAAGAATCGGTAGGGCCGAGTTTGACTTTAGGTTTAGGTCATATGTGGATGTGAGAAAGTAGTGCAGGGTTTTGGAGCATATCACTAAGCACATGAAGCAAAAGGCCCATTAAGCAACACCTCATCCCTTCTTGATAGTATTGGCTTTTCCTATAGACTCAATGTGATCTTGGATCACTAAAATGTAAAATGTAGAGTCTTGAGCTTTTGAGCTTGAGCCAATTCTTTGTCCTTGATATTTTGAGGATCCACTTTCATCATCCATGCCATGCCATTCATTGAGCTTTCCTGAAATATTTGTCTTGGAATAGCATTAGCTCAATGAGCTATATGTTGTTATGAATTACCAAAACCACCTAGGGATAGTTGCACTTTCAGGAAGTGACCGAGTCCAGATGGATAAGCACCTTGTGATGTAGGGTCTTGGGCTGGAGAACGCCATGCTGTTCCTCAGGCTCCGGCACCGCCAGCCACCGGCGAGTGGGAATAATCTCCGGGTCCGCCATCCATGCAAGCAGCTTCAAAGACGCCACGTCCACCCGCGAAGAGGTCTCCCATGCCAGGGACTCGATGAAAAATTAGTCGCCCAGCAACTTCTCGACCACCTCGAGCTCCCATGCATGCGGAGGAATCCCTTCCGGCTCCAAGCAAACCTTGGTCCTCAGCACCGCAAACACCGCCTGATTCTGATGGATCCATTGCCTGAATGAGAGACGCTGACCTTGGAACTCTAACACTGGCCTCAGCCCCATGCGAATGCGATCCTCCTTCCTCGCAAACACCACTAGGAAGTCCTCCGGCATGAAATGATGAACCGACACTCTGTCCGCCGTGATCCCCATCCTGACTTAAAGTGCATGCATCACCAACTCCGGCAAAAGCTCTGATCTGTCGCCTCCCACATACACCACCATGGCATGCTGTAGCCTGCCCTCCAGCTCCGCCATCGCTGTCGGTGTCAAAACCGGCGGATCTCGGGTAGGGGGTCCCGAACTATGCGTCTAAGGCGGATGGTAACAGGAGGCGGGGGACACGATGTTTACCCAGGTTCGGGCCCTCTAGATGGAGGTAAAACCCTACTTCCTGCTTGATTGATCTTGATGATATGAGTATTACAAGAGTCGATCTACCACGAGATCGTAGAGGCTAAACCCTAGAAGCTAGCCTATGGTATGATTGTTCTTGTCCTACGGACTAAACCCTCCGGTTTATATAGACACCGGAGGGGGCTAGGGTTACACAGAGTCGGTTACAAGGGAGGAGATCAACATATCCATATTGCCAAGCTTACCCTCTGAGGGAGTCCTGGATTAGGGGGTATCCGGACAGCCGGACTGTGTACAACGTCCGGACTATTGAAGCGTGAAGATACAAGACTCAAGACTTCGGCCCGTGTCCGGATGGGACTTTGCTTGGCGTGGAAGGCAAGCTTGGCGATCCGGATATTATATTTCCTTCCTTGTAACCGACTCCATGTAAACCCTAGCCCTCTCCGGTGCCTATATAAACCGGAGAGGTTGGTCCTTAGAAGGCCGATCACAATTACAATCATACCATCATAGGCTAGCTCTTAGGGTTTAGCCTCTACGATCTCGTGGTAGATCTACTCTTGTACTAGCCATATTATCAATATTAATCAATCAGGAAGTAGGGTTTTACCTCCATCGAGAAGGCCCGAACCTGGGTAAACACCTGTGTCCCTTACTTCTTGTTACCATCAACCTTGATGCACAGATCGGGACCCCCTACCCGAGATCCGCCGGTTTTGACACCGACATTGGTGCTTTCATTGAGAGTTCCTCTGTGTCGTCACCGTCAGGCTCGATGGCTCCTTCGATCATCATCAACGACGTTGTCCAGGGTGAGACTTTCCTCCCCGAACAGATCTTCGTGTTCGGCGGCTTCGCACTGCGGGCCAACTCGCTTGGTCATCTGGAGCAGATCGACTGCTACGCCCCTGGCCACCAGGTCAGGTTCGGAAACCTAAACTACACGGCGGACATCCGCGGAGACTTGATCTTCAACGAATTTGGGCCCATGCCAAGAGCACCGGACAGTCTCGACGAGCACGGCTTAGACCTGCCATCGGACGAAGCTCGGGGTATCGCCTCCGTAGTATCTTCGGACCTAGATCCGGAGCAAGCTGCGCTACCTAAGGATGGAGGGATGGACCCCACCCCCCCAGGTCGCGCCCCCATCAGCGGTGGAGCCGAACACGGGTCTTACCTCTGCGGTGGCCCGCGACTCCGAACCCGTGGATTCGTATCCGGATGTTGGTTCCAGTCCGTACACTCCTGAGCCCGTCCGGCCAGGATGGGCTCCGGTAATGGAGTTCACCGCTGCGGATATCTTCCAGCACTCGCCCTTTGTCGACATGCTGCACTCATTAAAGTCTCTCTCTTTGTCAGGAGGCTCTTCACCGAACTATGTCCAGCTCGAGTGGGAGGCAGACGACGAAGGAATTCGTTGCCCACCCACCACCCACTTCATTGCCACGGTCGATGACTTAACCGAGGTACTGAACTTCGACTCCGAAGACATCGACGGTATGGACGACGATGCAGGAGAAGAACATGAACCACCACACACTGGGCGGTGGACAGCCACCTCTTCTTATGATATATATATGGTGGACACTGCAAAGGAAACAAATGGCGATGAGACAACGGAGGATAAAACCTCGGGGAAAAAGCAAAGAATGGACGCCGTCGGCGCCACTCCAAGCCCCGCCATACCAATACCGGCCCAGGAGACGAAAACAATCTGAATGGTGCCGAAGAAGAATACAACCCTGATCAGGCCGCCTTCGAGCAGGCCGAACAGGAGGATGAGTAGGTCAGCCGAGAAGAACAGGCGACAGACGAATACCCGGGGGAGGACAGCTACATGCCCCCCTCCGAAGACGATATTAGCCTCGGCGACGACGAGTTCGGCGTGCCTGAGGATCCCGTAGAGCAGGAGCACTTCAAGCGTCGGCTTATAGCCACTGCGAGGAGCCTCAAAAAGAGACAGCAGCAACTCCAAGATGATCAAGATCTGCTCATAGATAGATGGACGGAAGTCCTGGCAGCCAAGGAATACGGACTCGAGCACCATATGGCTGACCGGCCACCTCGTGGCCGGGATAAAACGGCATACCAGTCCGCATACCAGCCAACACCCCCACGCCAACATACTACGGCCCGGGGCAACAGAACGGGGCAGCCAAGATCGATCTACGGATCACGGGGGCGCGCCTCGGTACGCGACGAGGACCATCACGCCGGACACATCTTCAACAAGTCCGGCCGGGCCGAATACAGCCACCCAGAGCAATTTGACCTCCATAGCCACATAGCCACATAGCCCGGCACAGAGGCGCTGCGCACCCCCTCTGCTTCACTGATGAAGTAATGGATCATGAATTCCTAGAAGGGTTTAAACCCGTAAACATCGAATCCTAAGATGGGACAACAAACCCCGCAATATGGATCGAAGATTTTCTTCTCCACATTCACATGGCCTGCGGAGATGATCTGCACGCCATCAAATATCTTCCCCTTAAGCTCAAAGGACCAGCCCGGCACTGGCTAAACAGCCTGCCAGCAAACTCCATTGGCATTTGGGAAAACCTGGAAGACGCATTCCTCGACAACTTCCAGGGAACATATGTGCGACCACCTGACGCCGACGACTTGAGCCACATCACTCAACAGCCCGGAGAGTCAGCCAGGAAATTTTGGACTCGGTTCCTAACTAAGAAGAACCAACTAGTTGACTGTCCGGACGCCGAAGCCCTGGCGGCTTTCAAGCATAATATCCGTGATGAGTGGCTCGCTCGACACCTCGGCCAGGAAAAACCCAAGTCTATGGCAGCTCTCACAACACTAATGACCCGCTTTTGCTCGGGCGAGGACAGTTGGTTGGCCCGCAGCAACACTACCCCACAGCCTGGCAATTCGGGTGGCCGCGACAATAACGGCAAGCCACGGCATAATGTATATAAGCGGCGTAACAACGGCGACAAAGATCAAGACATGGCGATCAACGCGCGGATTCAGTTGATCCAAGCCCGGTCGTGAAGAAGCCATTCAAAAGAAATAATCGAGGACCGTCGATGCGGACCGCATCTTTGGGCGCTTCGTGCGAATCCATGGCACCCCGGACAAGCCAGCTAACCACACAAATAGAGATTGCTGGGTATTCAAACAGGCCGGCAAGATAAACACCGAAGACAAGGACAAGGTGCTGCACAGCGACAATGACGATGAGCCCTGACGTCCGAACACGGGGGGACAGAAGAAATCCCCCCCCCCCCAGGTGAAAATGGTCAACATGATCTACACCACGCACATCCCCAAGCGGGAATGGAAGCGGGCACTAAGAGGCGTCTACGCGATGGAGCCAGCCGCCCCCAAATTCAACCCTTGGTCAGCTTGCCCGACCACCTTTGATCGTAGGGATCACCCTACTAGCATCCATCACGGCGGCTTGGCCGCATTGGTCCTAGGCCCAATCATTGACGGATTCCACCTCACACGCGTCCTTATGAACGGTGGCAGCAGCCTGAACCTGCTTTACCAGGACACAGTGCACAAAATGAGCATTGACCCTTCAAGGATCAAACCCACTAAAACCACCTTTAAAGGTGTAATTCCCGGAGTAGAGGCCTGCTGTACGGGCTCTATAACGTTGGAAGTGGTCTTCGGATCTCCGGATAACTTCCGAAGCAAAGAGTTAATCTTCGATATCGTCCCCTTCCGCAGTGGTTACCATGCACTGCTCGGACAAACTGCATTCGCCAGATTCAATGCGGTACCACACTACGCATATCTCAAGCTCAAGATGCCAGGACCACGCAGGGTCATAATGGTGAACGGAAATATGGACCGCTCCCTACGAACAGAAGAACATATTGCAGCCCTCGTGGCGGAAGTACAATGCGGCCTTCTCCGACAAGCCAATCCGGCGACAACAACTTCGAGCACAGTCAAGCGAGTCCGGAGCACCTCAGAATAGACCATCAGCACGCCAAGAGCGCGACTAGCAGTCCGGCCTCTACTTAAGCCCCATCAGCAGCATTAGTACACGCACACAATTACGCACTTAAAATACCATGGGCATATGCGAGGCGCATCAACGACTCGATCAAAGGCGGGTAACCGCCAAACACTTTCATACTCTTTCCCTCTTACCTTTCGGGACACGGCGTTGGCTAACATCCTCAAAAGAGCCGAATTGCTGGACTTATAGGGAAGAGACATCCAGGGAGGCAATAGACGTTGTGCACAAAAGAAAATACCCAGGTGGAATCTATTTACGATCATTATACCTGCTTTATCTACCTACACACAGCCTGCCCCTGGATAGGACATGTCAAATAGTCCTATTTTATATTTTCTTAACGCATCCATTGTAAATGTACGCTTAAACGTATTTTTTGTCAATGAGAGATTATATATAGCGTCAGCTTATTATTCTCATTCGAGCATTTTTCTCTTATAAATTTTTATTTGACATTGCATCCGTACACCTTGGTGCGGCCGATTTGCCAGGGGATTCTTATGGCGCCCCGCTATATGGCAACTAAAGTCCAAACACTTTCAACCGTGCGGCACCCCGAACTTATAGCACTATATGCATCAGCTCCGAATCATGTCTTGGGTCTACAGTAGGGATAGCCCTGCTCCTTTGTTTTGGTGCCTTACGTTACGTTATATCGGCTAAGGTAGCGCAGGGAGAACTACTGCGATTGTGTCCCGGCTCACCCGGACGAACACCTCAGTAGAGAAAGCTGAAACTGACCGGCATGATGTGGCGAGAGCTGGTCGCTATTCGAGAGGTTTTAAAATCCTTAAATATGTTCCGCTTTAGGCGATAAATCGGCTTCGTCCGATCTAGGCGTGTATAGCGCCCCAATTCGGCCTTCCGGATTCTAGGGGCTTCGCCGAAATTTAAAATTGTAGAGCCTAATTGGTTTGGTGCCAATAATTGGCATGCCAATTGTTGGCAAGTCTAAAATTTTGACTCTTAATTGGTTGGCTACCAATTAGCTCTTGTCCACCTCTCAAAAAGTTGCCAATTTTTGGCAACTTTTGGTTTTGCCAAATGTTGGCTTGCCAAATATTGGCAATGCCAAACTTTGGCAGCGAACCAATTAGCCTCGTAGACTTCTATGGCTAAGTGAAAGTTATAAAGCCGCATAGTCCGATTGCCTTGTTCGCTACGCCCGACACCTCCTTAAGGGACCAAACATTTGGGTAAAGAGTGTCCGGGTTTTCCACGAACACCCTAGTGCTAGTCATGTGGGGGCGGAAGCCGACGACTGGCCTACTTTCAGGATTTTATAAACAGCTGCATGTAGGTAATAATATAAATAACAAAAGCGCTACATAGCGCAAGTAACTCCGTCTTTCATTACAAACATGACAGAAGTGAATTCATTCAAATATGGCGTCCTTGGTACATTCATTAGCGACGAGATGAGCACCCTTCATCACGCCATCGTAGTACATTTCTGGATGGCGATGCGCCTTGCCCTCCGGTGGCCCGTCCTTGACCAGCTTCTCCGCATCCAGCCTGCCCCAATGCACCTTGACGCGGGCAAAAGCTCGGCGGGCACCTTTGATGCAAACAGATCGCTTGATCACTTCAAGCCGCGGGCAGGCATCCACCATCCGCTTGATCAGGCCAAAGTAGCTACTGGGCACCAGCTCACCGAGCCACATCCGACTATGAAGTCCTTCATAGCAGTTCGGCCGCCACTGTGGAGTTCGACCAAGCTGCTTGATTGGTCGCTCGAGGCATCGGATGTTCGCCCCAAGACATCTTGGGACCAGAATAGCTTCTCCGTTGAGCTCCCCTCCTGGGCACGGTAGAACTCTGCAGCGTCTGAGGCGCTGCATGGCAGATCTGCAAATGCTCCTGGAGAGCTCCGTATTCGAGTAAGTAAAAGAAACGCCTCCTCCACATGTTCGCTTTGCATAAAGAATTTCTTACCCACTGCTATCTTCTTGGCCTCCTTGATCTCCTGCTGTGCTTTCTCGGCTTCGGCCTTGGCATCCTTCAAATTCACAAGGGCCTTCGCAAGCTCGGCCTCCTTCATCTTCAGATTATGCTCCACGGACTTGCACTTCTTGCCGAGGTCCTGGAGCTCCTGCTGTACCTCGCCCACTCTAGCACTTTGCTTCTCGCGCTCCTTACACTCCGAGGCCGCCTTGTCTTCGGCTTCGGATAGCGCCTTCTTCAGGGACGCCAATTCGGCGGTGGCCCCTGTTACACGGTCACGACACTTAGGTGTTAGACTAGTCAATTCTGCCTATCCTTAAACTCATAAGAGCGGGAATTACTTACCCTTGTTCTCTTCGAGCTGCCTCTTCGTGAGGACGAGCTCTCCCTGCGCCTGCTCCAGGTGCCGCTTCAGTTCGGCAACCTCGGCAGTTCGGGCAGCAGCAGCAAGCAGCACATCCTGCTTATTCACAACAATACTTATTATTAGGCTCCTGCGGATTATAGTTGACCCTCTGTTTGGCTTTTCCTTTCAGAACACCAACCAGAGTATCAGGGGCTACTACCTATCGGGTGGTAATTTCATACATTTTTTACTTACCTCAAAGCCCGTCAGGAGGCTTGAGCAGGCTTCGGTCAGTCCGCTTTTGGCGGACAGGACCTTTTGAATCACCGCACTCATTAGAGTATGGTGCTATTCTTCCATGGAAGCGCCTCGAAGCGCTTCCACCAAGCTATCCGGCACCGTTGATGCGCTGGAAGTCCTCAGCACGGGCGGCTCGCCCTCACTAACGGGGGACTGCCCGCCCAAGTCCGGAACCGTTGGGGGTTCCGGAGCAGTGTTTGGTCGAGAGTTCGCCTTGTTGCAGCTCTCATCGACGCGATCCGCGGGGATCTTGAACCCCGCATGCCCGACATCTGGAATCCCGCCGTGGGGCGTCTCCAGAGTCACCTCCCCCTGCTCTGAGAGCCTTCGGGACAACACCTCCGTGTCATCCGCGTGTGGAGGGGTAGTGGCCGTCGGGAGCGAATTTATCGCCAAATCGCTCAGGGACCCGGAGGAGGATTCCTCGGTGTGAACCCTGGCTGGACTGCATATATGTTCGGCACTATAGGTATAAAAACTACGAAGTGAAATCATGATAGGATGCGGACACTTATGATCGCACCGGGGGCTTCCCCTGGGGCAGCCACCCCTCCTCGATGTAAGTAGCCGTGGCGGAATAGTCTGGAAGGGTTACCTTCCCCTTCTTGGACGCCCCAGCCTCCCCCTCCGGGGCGGCTTTTCTCTTTTTCTCCCCCCTAGTGCGGGGAGGTGGAATTTATTCTTGATCCCCCCCGCCTCCACGGGAGGAATGTGTCTCGTCGTCATCAGACGATAGAGGAATAACAGCCTTGCGCCGAGGGCCTTTTCCGGCCCCCCGGCCCGCTTCGCCGGGCCCCTCATCCTTCCCGGATGGGGCGTCTTCTTCTTCTTCCTCCACCCCTTCATGGGAGGAGTCCGCCTCGTCATCTTCGGACGAGGCTTCGGACGCAACCTTACGCGGAGACCCTTCACGGTCCCCGGGGCCTTCTTCGGCCTTCTTCTCCGGGACCTCGTGCGGTCTTTGGGACTAGCATCTCCGTCGGGAGAGCATCCGCCGGATCTTCCGCAGCGGGCAGACGATCAATCTGTTCCGCTGTCTTCACGTAATCCTGAGGAAAATATATACAAATACTTAAAACTGCCCCCATGAATGTATTGGGAAAAGACTAAACCCGGTCGAGGTCCCAAAACTCATCGGATTTGGGGGCCGCGCTGCATGAAGTCCGCGGTCCTCAGATGTGGGAGGAGGTACTTCGGAGGCCTTGAACAAAACTTTCCATGCGCCTTTGTGCGTCATGCCGTAGAGCTTCCGGAGCGTTTGGTGTTCGGCCGGGACGAACTCCCACAGATTTACCGCCCGCCTCTGGCAGGGCAGGATCTGGCGAACGAGCATGACCTGGATCACACCGACAAGCTTGATGTTCTTGTCCTTCATGCTTTTGATGCATGTCTGGAGTCCGGCCAGCTCCGTGGAATCGCCCCAGGACAGGCCCTTCTTATCCCAGGAGGTGAGACGCATAGGGATTCCGGATCGAAACTCGGGGGCCGCCGCCTAGTTGACGCCGCGCGGCTCGGTGATGTAGAACCACCCCGATTGCCATCCTTTTAGGGTCTCCGCGAAGGAGCCGTCCAGCCAGATGACTTTAGGCATCTTGCCCACCATGGCCCCTCCGCACTCTGCTTGTTGGCCGCGTACAATCTTTGGCTTCACGCAGAAGATTTGCAGCCACAAGCCAAAGTGAGGTCGAATGCGGAGGAAAGCCTCGCACACGACGATGAACGCCGAGATGTTGAGGATGAAATTCAGGGCTAGATCGTGGAAATCTATCCCGTAGTATAACATGAGGCTGCGGACGAAGGGGTGAAGTGGAAACCCCAGTCCACGGACGAAGTGGGCGACGAACACGACTCTTTCGTGTGGTTCCGGGGACGGAATGACCTGCCCAGCGTCCGGTAGCCGGTGCGCTATGTATGTGGCCAAGTATCTGGCCGCCCGAAGATTTTCTATGTGCTCCTCCTTGACGGTGGAAGCCACCCACTTGCCTCCTGCTCCGGACATGTTTAGCTGTGCGGAGGAGACTTGGGCTTGGGCGCTGGAGCTCGAGGGGGCAATAATGGGCAAAGAAGGAAGAAGGCGTGGGTCAAAATGGGGAAATCTTATCCCTTTATAGAGGCGACGAAAGCGGTGCGCCTTCCCACTTGCCCGTTGGGAATCGCTTGCTTCCCAAGCACCACGATTAATGATGTGGTGGGATTACCCGTACCCGTATTGATGAGAATCCCGTGATAAGGGGGCACGATTCTGCTTTGACAAGATGTGTCAAGGAAACCGCCTCGCAATATCTTGTTGTGGCTGGTTATGGAAAGACGGTTCGAGTAATGACCTGACCGCGATGACACGTCAGCGTTCGGAAAGGTTGTCGTGATTGCATTTGTGAAGCATCATTCTCTCTACGGTGGCATCATTTTGTGGATCCAGACACGGTTTGAGTGTTCGATAATTATCTTGGAGTATTCGGAGGAGGAACCCGCCCTGCAATGCCGAAGACAAGACTGCGCGCCGGACTCATCGTCATTGAAGCCTGGTTCAGGGGCTACTGAGGGAGTCCTGGATTAGGGGGTATCCGGACAGCCGGACTGTGTACAACGTCCGGACTATTGAAGCGTGAAGATACAAGACTCAAGACTTCGGCCCGTGTCTGGATGGGACTTTCCTTGGCGTGGAAGGCAAGCTTGGCGATCCGGATATTATATTTCCTTCCTTGTAACCGACTCCATGTAAACCCTAGCCCTCTCCGGTGCCTATATAAACCGGAGAGGTTGGTCCTAGAAGGCCGATCACAATTACAATCATACCATCATAGGCTAGCTCTTAGGTTTAGCCTCTACGATCTCGTGGTAGATCTACTCTTGTACTACCCATATTATCAATATTAATCAATCAGGAAGTAGGGTTTTACCTCCATCGAGAGGGCCCGAACCTGGGTAAACATCTGTGTCCCTTACTTCTTGTTACCATCAGCCTTGACGCACAAATCGGGACCCCCTACCCGAGATCCGCCGGTTTTGACACCGACACCCTCCACGCCAAGGAGAGTCCCATCCGGACATGGGAAGAAGTCTTCAATCTTGTATCTTCATAGTCCAACAGTCCGGCCAAAGGATATAGTCCGGCTGTCCGGAGACCCCCTAATCCAGGACTCCCTCAGTAGCCCCCAAACCAGGCTTCAATGACGATGAGTCCGGCGCGCAGATTGTCTTCGGCATTGCAAGGCGGGTTCTTCTACAAATTCTGAATACCTGCTGAGTAGTGTCCGACTTCCCATAAATGTTGCACTTCTTGGCTTCCGTGCCCAATAATGGCTGTCTTCCACGTGTCGAGCGAATGCGAGAAAGCGAAACATTTTACATTTGCCACCCTAGCCATGCGAGTAAACTGTCTATTAAAGAGACGGGGATTCTGAGATCCAGATCACACCACCCTCCCACGGCGAGTATCCACCGGAGCGCGCCCGGCAAAATCCATTCCAACATGGTCGGCCATCGCAGCTCCTCCTCTCGCTCCCGTAGCCCTAAGCCCGGTGATTGGAAGAAGTGTTACAGACCCAGGGATTTCTCCCTCCAGCGTATATGGTCCCTGTTCGAACTGGGCTCGCCACCTATAATGGCGGGGAGGAAGCGGAGAGCTTTCCCAATCCCTCCAAGGGGGAGCGGGTATGCCTTGTCCCTTATTTATTAAGGGTACTTGGATTTCCAATCCATCCATTCCTCCGCGGGCTCCTGGAGTTTTATGGCCTCTAGTTGCATAACTTCACCCCATGCTTCCATATTACACATCGCTGGTTATGTTGCCCTTTGTGAGCTGTTTCTGGGCTGCGAAGCTCATTTCGAGCTATGGATGAGGCTATTATGCCTTGTGCCCCATACATAGAAGGGGTCAATATATCAAGTGGGCGGAGCCGAAATATGGCGCATCGCCGGGACCGGATACCTGTCCGGTACCCCGAAGAAAACATCCGAAGACTGGCCTTCGGAGTGGTTTTACATGGAGGACGTCCCCCTTCCAGATCCTATTCGGATTGGTCTTCCCGAGTTTGAAAATGCCCCTTTGAAGAAACACCGAAGCTGGCGCCCACGGAGCCCTCAGGAGGAGGATAACGGAGAAGTCCTTTACCTGATGGGTCGGATAAAAGTCTTTGGCTCAATCAGACTGACAATAATCGAGGTTATGTCAATATGCATAATGCGGGGAGTACAGCCACTTCAATATCGAGGGCACCCCATGTGGCACTTTAACGGGGAAGATGATGCCACCCGCTGCGGGCGTAAGGGACCGGACTCAGTTGCTACTCTAGCAAAAAATTTGTCCATTTGTAAAAGGGAGAGGAAGAGGAGTTCATCCGCATTAAGCCACGGGATGGATTCTCCATGCACAACCCTCAGAGCTGGGTGAGCTGTCACTTTTTACTCCCAGCCTTCCCGCATTCATCGTCATAAGTATTTACCTTGCCGTTTCATGGCAGGAACTGCGAAAAGCTGTAAGGGAGGTCAACACCCCATCTCCACAACCGGAGGACCCTGACCGGGCCCTCGATCCCGGACTCGAAGAAGATCCGGACATATTTGTGGAGCTGATCGACAGGACATTCTATCAATTGAGCTGCGATGATGCCATGGTGGCCATCATAGCCGACTATCCGGGGCTGCTCCCTGCATTGCATGTAAGAAAAACTCAGAGCCCCAATTCCGAGAAGGATCCCCTTGTATGCACTTCACCTACCGTACACATATGGTGTCTCACAGGGAAGGCCTTCGGGACGCCCTGCCAAACCCGCAGCGACTCGCCAACAAGGGGCACCGAAGCTGGGTAGGCTAAACAAGAAGGCGGTCAGGACTGAGACGCCGGCGCAGAGGTATGATACAGAACCTCGCTCCATGGTTGTCGTCTTTTGAAATATAATAACGTCCATGTTCCCTAGTAGGAAAAACGCTCGCCGGACTATATCCGGAGAGGTTGCCGATCAGGCCTCCACCAGTCGGGCTCCAAGGCCGGACATAGAGGCGAAAGCGAACACGGGGTGAACGCTGGATGCTCCTCCTACGGAGGATGCGGATAGACTATCCGCTACAAATTCCGAAGTGGAGAGCACCATGAATCACAGGCATCGCCGGGCCGTACTCTGTGACGCTTGTTTCTCCCAAAAGGCGTTTGATGCCTTCAACTCAGGAGACACGTACATCTGTGCTGCTCAAAATGGTCTTGCCAGAGCCTCGGACCAGTATGTAAAGGATATACGGGTAAGAAAATCTGATGATTATATATATCAGTAGCCCCTCAGACTTGAAACAGTTGACACAACTGATTTAAGGATCATTATTTGTGCAGGTTCTTACAGAGAAGAATACCCAATTGTCTCAAGAGCTAGAAGAGTGCAAAGCCCAGCTACGGGCCGCGGTTGCCGCATTGAAGGAGTTCGAGAAGGCCCCCTCTGGTAACACGGGTATCCATTGTAAAGAATGACAGGTACCAGATAATGTGCGGCATGCATGCAAATCTAACAATAGATGTTACAGATGACTCCGGAGTGAATCCGGAGGCCGTGCCAGGAGATGAGCAACGTGCTAATCGATAGCTAAATGCTGGCGAGCGCGTGCTTACGCGCGTCATTCAGGAGAAAAATGATCTCCAAGACGCCAATATTCAGCTGGGCGTGGAACCGAAAGATGTTCGTGCCCAGCTTGCGGACTCCATGAAGGAGAATAAGCGGCTTCGACGCGGCATTTTCAGTAAGTGCTTGAACGAACTTTTGAAAGAGTTCGGTGAAGAAGCCGGCTAACAGATTTATGTCTGTAGGTATGCTGACGGGTCGTCCCGCAGAGGAGATGCCCGGGTCTGCGGGTGATCTTCTACCAGAGCTCTCACAACTGCACGAACAAGTCCGGCAGGTGATGCAGGGTATTGCCCAAGCCTTGTGGCCATCCGCCTCCCCGCCAGGAGGCATGGGGGAGCTTATAGAGAAGCTCAAGGGAGCGTGGCGGCGCTTCCGATTATGGAAGATATCAGCCTGCCGACAAGGTGCAAGGGAAGCCTGGGCCATGGTGAAGACGCAATATACCAAAGCTGACCCAAACCAAATGGACGACGTCGGACCTGTGGGGCCCGATGGGAAAGAGGTCCCCATCAGTTTGGTGTATGACCAAGTAGAATTAGCTGCAAAGTATTCCCAATAGGATTGTAGGCTAGGCAGCCTGTTGGATGGTATAGAAGAAGAATTTAGTCAGTCTAAGTGACTGTGTAATTTAAGTGACATATATAATGTCTCTAGCCGGATTGTAAATCATTTGTCATGGCGGACCTTTTCGCTTCGACCTCCGGACCCGACAGTCCGGAGTGTATCCGAATACCCGCTCAGTTATGTAAAACCGGGGTATGCGTGGAAACCAGGCGTAGGGGTCATAAGTGCTTGAACAGACAAGTACCCAACTAGCTATGTTATATTACATGGATAGTAAGAAACATCTTCCAGGGAGAATAGTTCTGTTAAGGGTTCCTTTCCCTGGGTGCGCATGCCCTAATGTGCATGTCCGAACTGTGAAAAGAGACGCAGGCTATAAACATCTGGGGGCATGTATTAAAATAAATAAAAAGTCATCTTTTGTTCATCGACCAAATATTCCCTTAAGAACGCTAGCTTTTGGCTTCACCCGATCGAGGTACACATCCGTGACCAGCGATAACAATCGCAGAGGTGCTCCCCTTATGCCCTAGACGAATTAACGGGAACGTAGGGCAGAAATACAAGAGCTAGGCAACCCAGCTTGGCCAAAACTTAAGTCATATCGATGCATATAATGGCGAAAAAAGGTACATGTGGAAGAATAACACATGTGTGGGGCATGAAGCCCAGAAAAATAATTATATTAAGCTTCTGTATAAGAAGCCCCCAGGTATAATGAGCGCGATTAACGCGTCAATATTGTGTAGTCAAGACACAAGTTAGCCTTTTAAGGCCTTGAGGAGAAGGACAAAGAAGAAAGAAAGAGAGAAAAGACAGATAACGTATATGCAAAAAATGGACGGGGGTAAGGAGACGAACATAGAGTCCGACACTAGGCATAGAATCTTTGGAGTCTGCTGCGTTCCATGGGTTTGGCTCGAGTCGATTGTCCGATGCATCCCGCAGACGGTACGCTCCGCCAGTCAGAACCTGGTCAATAATGAAGGGACCTACCCATTTGGGCTTGAGCTTGTTCTTTTTCTTCTCCGGCAGGCGTAGAACTAGTTCACCAACGTTATAAGTTTTGGCACGTACTTCTCTGCTTTGGTACCTTCGAGCATGTTGCTGATAGAATGCGGCACGGGCTTTTGCCATGTCATGCTCCTCCTCCAGGGCGTCCAAACTGTCCTGCCGATCAAGCTCAGCCTCCTTTTCTTCATACATGCGCACTCGAGGTGAGTCATGAATTATGTCGCAGGGTAGAACCGCCTCTGCGCCGTACACCATAAAAAACGGTGTGTATCCGGTAGTGAGATTCGGCGTGGTCTGCAGCCCCCATAGTACGGAGTCGAGCTCCTCCACCCAGTGCGTGTTAGACTCCTTTAAGGACCGCACTAATCTAGGTTTGATGCCGCTCGTGATAAGACCATTTGCTCGCTCGACTTGATCGTTAGTTTGTGGGTGATAGGCAGAAGCATAATCGAGCTTGATGCCCATGTTGCTGCACCAAAGTTTTACCTCGTCGGCTATAAAGTTCGTGCCGTTGTCAGTGATGATGCTGTAGGGGACGCCATAATAGTGTACAACCCCAGATATGAAGTCTATCACCGGTTCGGATTTAGCCGTTTTAACGGGTTTGGCTTCTATCCATTTGGTGAATTTATCCACTATGACCAGTAAGTATTTTTTCTTATGGGTTCCCCCTTTGAGGGGTCCGACCATATCAAGCCCCGAGCATAAAGGGCCAAGTAATGGGGATTGTTTGGAGAGCGGTAGGCGGCATATGGCTTTGGTTTGCAAAAACCTGGCAACCGACGCAATGTTGGACCAGATCATGTGCATCTGCCCGGGCCGTCGGCCAATAGAAACCTGTACGGAAGGCCTTGCTTACAAGGGCCCGGGCTGCAGCGTGGCCGCCGAGTCCAGCATGGATTTCTGCCAAAAGCATCCGCCCTTCCTCTTCGGAGATGCACCTTTGAAGGACTCCGGTAGTGCTTTTCTTATAAAGCTCTCCCTCGTGGACCTTGTAGGCTTTAGATCGCCACACAATGCAGCATGCCTCATTTTGTTCCTCGGGTAGTTCCTGCCTGGTTAGGTAGACCAGGAATGGTTCTGTCCACGGGGCGATGACGGCCATTATCACGTGGGCTGAAGGTGTTATTTCGGTGGCAGAGCCTCCGATTGTGTCAGAGTGTTCGGTATCTGGTGTTGTGGCCGGGTCCGGACTATTGTTACCGGTGTCCCCTTCCCATACCACGGATGGCTTAAACAGCCTTTCCAAGAAGATGTTAGGTGGGACAGTGTCGCGCTTAGCGCCGATACGGGCGAGGATATCCGCCGCCTGATTGTTTTCCCGAGCCACATGGTGGAATTCAAGCCCCTCGAACCGAGCTGACATTTTGAGGACGGCGTTGCGATAAGCCGCCATTTTCGGATCCTTGGTGTCAAAGTCTCCATTTATTTGAGATATTGCGAGGTTTGAGTCCCCACGTACCTCCAGGCGTCGAATGCCCATGGAAACTACCATTCGAGGACCATGTAACAGGGCCTCGTATTCGGCTGCATTGTTGGAGTCTGTGTATAGTATTTGGAGTACGTATTGGACTGTATCTCCGATGGGAGACGTCAGGATGACGCCAGCCCCCAAACCAGCCAGCATTTTAGAGCCGTCAAAGTGCATGATCCAATTGGAGTACGCGTCGTACTCTTTAGGGAGTTCGGCTTCTGTCCATTCGGCGACAAAATCGGCCAGTACTTGCGACTTAATGGCTCGCCGAGGTATATATGTTATGTCGAACGGGAGGAGCATGATGGCCTATTTGGCAATCCGGCCCGTGGCATCATGGTTGTTTATTATGTCGTTGAGTGGTACTTCCGAGGCCACCATGATTGAACACTCTTGAAAGTAGTGTCGTAGTTTCTGGGATGCCATAAATACCGCGTATGCTATCTTTTGATAATGTGGGTACCGTAATTTGCATGGAGTGAGGACAGTGGATACATAATATACCGGATTTTGGAGTGGGGATTTATGTCCGTCCGTCTCTCGTTCGACGACGAGCACTGCGCTTACAACTTGATGAGTTGCCGCCATATATAACAACATTGGTTCGCCGGCATTTGGCGCGACCAAGATTGGGTTGGTGGCCAAGATGGCTTTTATTTCTTCCAATCCGGCCGTGGCCGCGTCCGTCCACTCGAAGTGTTCGGTGCGGCGAAGAAGGCGATAAAGGGGTAATGCCTTTTCTCCTAACCGGGAGATAAAGCGGCTTAAGGCCGCCACACATCCAGTTAACTTCTGGATTTGCTTGAGGTCAGTTGGGATAGCAAACTGTGATAGAGCTCGGATTTTAGCCGGATTTGCTTCAATTCCTCTACTGGAGACAATGAAGCCCAGGAGCTTTCCGGCGGGCACGCCGAAAACGCATTTTTCCTGATTGAGCTTAATGTCGTATGTTCGGAGATTGTCGAACGTGAGCCTCAAGTCGTCTATTAAGGAGTCGACGTGTCTGGTTTTAACGACCACATCGTCTACGTATGCCTCCACTGTTTTGCCGATCTGCTTTTCTAGACATGTCTGAATCATGCGTTGATACGTAGCGCCGGTGTTTTTGAGCCCGAAGGGCATTGTGTTGAAACAGAAGGGGCCGTATGCAGTAATAGATGCCGTTGCGGCTTCATCAGACTCCGCCATCTTGATTTGGTGGTAGCCGGAGTATGCGTCGAGGAAACACAGTGAGTCGTGGCCCGCGGTAGCATCGATAATTTGATCGATGCGAGGGAGGGGCAATGGATCCTTTGGGCAAGCCTTATTAAGGTCCTTGAAGTCGACGCATAGGCGCCAGGATTTGTCCTTCTTTGGTACCATCACCAGGTTTCCTAGCCAGTCCGGATGTTTTATTTCTCTAATGAATCCGGCCTCCAATAACTTGGCTAGCTCCTCTCTCATGGCATGTCGCTTAGGTTCAGAGAAACGCCGAAGAGTCTGCTTTACCGGCTTGAATCCCTTTATAATGTTAAGGCTATGCTCGGCCAGCCTGCGTGGGATTCCTGGCATGTCTGAAGGATGCCAGGCGAATATGTCCCAATTCTCGCGCAGGAACTCCCTTAGTGCGGCGTCTACAGCGGGGTTTAACTGTGCCCCGATGGATGCTGTTTTTGTAGGGTCCGTTGGGTGGACTTGGAATTTGACTATTTCATCCGCTGGTTTGAAAGAGGTGGTGTCGGTGTCAAAACCGGCGGATCTCCGGTAGGGGGTCCCGAACTGTGCGTCTAGGCGGATGGTAATAGGAGACAAGGGACACGATGTTTTTACCCAGGTTCGGGCCCTCTCGATGGAGGTAATACCCTACTCCTGCTTGATTAATATTGATGATATGGGTAGTACAAGAGTAGATCTACCACGAGATCGTAGAGGCTAAACCCTAGAAGCTAGCCTATGGTATGATTGTTGTTCGATCCCTACGGACTAAAACCCTCCGGTTTATATAGACACCGGATAGGGTTAGGGTTACACAAAGTCGGTTACAATGGTAGGAGATCTACATATCCGCATCGCCAAGCTTGCCTTCCACGCCAAGGAAAGTCCCATCCGGACACGGGACGAAGTCTTCAATCTTGCATCTTCATAGTCCAGGAGTCCGGCCAAAGATGATAGTTCGGCTATCCGGACACCCCCTAGTCCAGGACTCCCTCAGTAGCCCCTGAACCAGGCTTCAATGACGACGAGTCCGGCGCGCATATTGTCTTCGGCATTGAAAGGCGGGTTCCTCCTCCGAATACTTCATGGAAGGTCTTGAACACAAGGATAGTGTCCGTCTCTGCAAAACAAGTTCCACATACCACCGTAGAGAGAATAACTTTTGCACAGATCTGCTGACGTATTCCGCGGCGTGACATCACACCACGGCCAGGCCTTTATATGAATCGTTTTTCTTTGTTCCACCTCGGTAGCGTTTAGCGAGGCAGTTTCCCTGGCACGTCCTATCAAAGCATAGATCGTGCCCCCTTATTCCGGGATTCCCATCAATACGGACGTGGGTAACCCATCCGCGCCATTGATTACGACGCTTGGGAGATAAGCGAGTTTTACCAGGCTGGCAGGGGACACATAGCTTCGTCCGTCCATATAAGGGGATAAGGATCCACCTTTTCACCTACGCCTTCTTCCTCCTTTGCTCATCCATTTCCATGCACTCGAGCTCCAGCGCCCAAGTCCGCACATCCCACCTCAACCTTCTCCAACTATGTCCGGAGCGGGAGGCAGGTGGATGGCCTCCTCCGTCACGGAGGGGCACAACACAAAGCTGCGGGAGGCCGGATACTTGACCGGCGACATCGCGTGTCGGCTCCCCAACAAGGGGCAGCTTGTCCCCACCCCAGTGCCCCATGAGAGGGTGGTGTTCCTCACCCACTTCCTCCACGGACTAGGTTTTCCACTTCACCCATTTGTCCGGGGGCTCATGTTCTACTACGACCTGGATTTCCATGATCTGGCCCCAAACTTCATCCTCAATATTTCGACGTTTATCGTCGTGTGCGAAAGGCTTTCCTCTGCATCCAACCCCACTTGGTTTATGGTTGAAGACCTTTAGCGTCAAGCCGAAGATAGTGGGCGGCCGACAAAGCGGAGTCTTGAGGCGCCATGGCGGGCGAGATGCCCAATGTTCTATGGCTCGAGGGCTCCTTCGTGGAGACAGTAAAGGGGTGGCAATCGGGGTGGTTCTACATCACCGAGCCGCGCGACTCCAAATGGGCGGCGGCCCCCGAATTCAGATCTCGCTCCCCCACACGGCTCACATCATGGAAAGAGACGGGTCTCACGTGGGGTGATTCGGAAGAGCTGACCGGACTCCAAACCTGTGTCTGAAACCTGGTGGACAAGAAGCTCAAGCTTGTCAACGTAGTCCAGATTATGCTCATCCGCCGGATTCTCCCGTGCCAGCAACGGCCTTCAATTTGTGGGAGTTTGATCCGGCCTGACACGGACACAGAGCGGCTCTTGACACTACGTCACGAAGATGCACGGAAGGTGCTTTGTTCAAGGGCGACGAAGCCCCCGCATCCGCTACCGAAGATCGCGGATTCAGCTCGCAGCGTCAAGCCAGTGAGGTAAGTTATTTTACCCTTTACGGGACTCTTTTTTCATAGATTGACTCTATGTGGGATCTAAAACTCCCTAACCTTTGGCAGATCGGTGAAGAGCGTCCAGACGGATTAACTGTCCGGCTCCTTTGCCAGAAGACCCAGCGGACGCCCGATTGACGGGACTGCTGGCTCCGGCACCTCACTTGGTGACGGAGAAGAAGGCCAAGAAGGAGGCCACGGGAACTCGAAGGAGCTCCTGGCGCCAAGCGCTGTCAGATTCTGAAGCAGAATCCTCTCCTGAGAACGAGGAGGAGGAAAAAGAAGCCTCTCCCCAGTGAAGAGAGGAAAAGGAAGGCCGCCCCAACCGGGAGGCCGGAGGGTCAGAAGGGAAGGACCCTTCCTCGAACTTCTCCACCAACGCCGACAACGACGAGGAGGAGTGGCCAACAAGGGCCAAGCCCTGGCGAGATCGTAAGTGTCCAGGATACCCATGGCTTTTTTCCATTGCAGTGTTCTCTAATGCCGAACAATCATGCAGCAGCCCGCCCAAGGCGAAGCCTCGCCGCTTCGTCCGAGTGGGTCCCCGAGTTCGTCGGAAATGGAGAGTACTTCACTTCGGCCGCCTCCTCACCTCACGCCGCGGACGACGCTGAGGTGGGGCCCCAAGGGGCCTGGTCAAGAGGAGGTGGCGTGGGAGGCGCCACAAGGCGACCTCCCGGACTCGAGGCGTGGGGCGAGACCCCGAGGCTCTAAGCCCGACCCTCGTCCGGACTCCATACCGGAACCTTCAGCGGTTCCAAAGTCCGGCAAGCGGCCCCTTCGTAGGAAGGGTAAGACTCCGGTGTCCTCCGTCCAACCGGAGGCACCGGATAGCTTACTAGAGGCGCTTAACGGCGCCTCCATCGATGAGGAGCACCGCACTGTTATGAGTGTGGTGATCCGTAAAATTCAGTCCGCCAAGAGCAGCCTGACTGAAGCCTGTACCAGCCTTCTAACAGGCTTTGAGGTAAGTTTTAGAATATGTAAAAATATTACCGCATAGACAGTAGCCCCTGATGCTTAGTTCGGTGTTAGGAAAGAAAAGTCGGACTAAGGATCTAAAAAGATATACGAGGAGTCTAACATAAGTATGTCAATATGGGAATGCAGGCTGCATTTCTTGACCTCTGCCAGACCTTGGCTGAGGAGGTCAATGCATTGAAGCAGCGCCTCGAGCGGTCCGAGAACGAGCTCGGCCTTGCCAAGAAGCAGCTCGAGGACAAGGAGGGTAAGTAACACCTTATTAAAGAAATACCTTATAGAAAGGATCCGGTTGCAAAAAATGACAGGAATAACGTGGGTATTGTAGGGGCCACGGACGAGGTGGCGACCCTAAAGGAAGCGGTGTCCGCGGCCGAAAGCAAAGCGGCCGCAGAGTGCACCGAGCGAGAGAAGCAGGAGGAGCGGGTGGCGGAGGTGCGGCAAGAGCTCCATGCTCTCGTGGAAAAACACGAGAGTTTGGAGCGTGACTCGAAGACTCAAGAGTCCGAGCTCGCCTCGGCTCTTGAGAGTGCCAAAGCCGCTAAGGCCGAAGCCAGAAAAGCCCTCTAAGAAATTGAATCATTAAAGAAGATAGCGGCGGGTAAGGCATTCTTTATGCAAAGCAAGCATGTGAAAGTGAATTACCTATTACTTACCCGGATTCGGAGCTCTCCAGGAGCGTTCGCGGATCTGCCCCGTAGTGTGTCTGATGCTGCCGCATTCTACCACGCCAAGGAGGGGAGCTCGACGGAGAAGGTGTTCTGGTCTCGATGTCTTTGAGGCCGAGCGTCCAGTGCCCCTAAGCGGCCAGCTGAAGCAGCTGGTCGAGCTCCACAAGGTCGCCCGAACAGGCCATGAAGGGCCTCATAGTTCGTGTGGCCATTGGAAGCCATGCACAGGAGCTACTTTGGGCTAGTGTGGCGGTGGTGGGCCTTTGTCCATGGATTGAAGTCATCAAGCGCTCGTCTGCATTGAAGGTGCCCGTCGGGCCTTGCCCGTGCTAAAGTGCTGCTTTGGGGCAAGCTGGATGCGGAGAAGCTTGTGACGGACGGGCCACCGAAGGGCAAGGAGCATCGCACGCCCGAAATGTACTATGAGGGCATCCTGAAGGGTGCCCGCCAGATAAGCGGATGAGTGCTCCAAAGATGTAATTTTTAATAGAATCGCATTTGTTATCCTGTCTGCTGAAAACTTGTTCATATGCGCTAAGCAACGCTTGTTAATTTAAAATATTACCTTACATGCGGCCGTTTATCAAATTTGAGAGATGGCAAGTCGTTGGCTTCAGCCCCCATGCCACAAGTCTTTGGGGTGTTCGGGATAAACTTGAGCACTCTTGTTCCCATTCTTGGGTCCATCGAGGAGGCGCTCAACGCATAGCGAACAAGGCAACCAGACTTATAATGCTTGAACACTCTCACTTAGCCATAGAATTCTATAATTTTAAATTTCGGCGAAGCCCCTAGTATTCGGAAGACCGAGTTCGGGGCGATATCCACGCCTTGGCCGGACAATGCCGGTTCCTTGCTCTAAGTGGATAAGTCTTTAGGGACCCGAAAAAACCTCTCGAACAGCGACCGGCTCTCGCCCTATCATGACAGTCAGTTTTAGCTTTCTCCACTGAGGTGCTCAACCCAGCTCAACCGGGGCACAATCGCAGTGGTTCTCCTAGTGCTACCTTAGCCGATATAACGGAACGTAAGGTACCAAAACATAGGAGCCGGGCATACCCAACTATTGACCCAAGACATGATTCGAGCCGATGCATATAATGCTATAAGTTCGGGTGCCGCACTTGTGAAAGTGGTCGGACTTATCACACCATAATTTTGGGGTACTTAAGCCCTGGTGTATTGGTCGCACCAAAGTGTACGGGTGCAACATGTCATGAAATGAACATATATAATGGGAAAGAATGCAATATAGGCAAGAGCTATATATTGGTTATTAAAAAGAAACTGCAAATAAAAGCGTAGCGATACAAATTGTGCGATAAGCAAGGGATGGGACTATTTAACATGTCCCCCTCCAGGGTAAGCTGCGATGGTATGTAAAACAGGTATAATGCTCGTAGTAGAGACCACCTGAACACTCGACGTAGCTTTCTGCTTCCCTGGCTGTTGCATCGTGAGTTCGGCAATTCTAGTGCCGGACATGACTTCTGGAAAACGGAGTCCTGAAAGTAAGAAAAAAGAAAAAAGAAAAAATAAAAAGAATGACACAATCGGGAGCCCCTGGTGCGGTTGAGCCGCACTCTGGGCGTGCTGTGCTCGTGCACCTCCCCTTATGCCCATGGTATCTCCAGAGCGTAGTTATGTACGCATAGTACTGGCTTCGCAATTTCGCGAGGGCTGGGGTCGGGGCCGGATTGCTACGCGTGCTTGGATCGTGCCAGGCGGTCTTGTTGTAGGTTACTCCGGGCGTGCTTGACAGTGTCCGGACATTTAGTGGCCGGACTCGAGAATTGCTGTGAGAGGCTGCTTTGCACCTCCGCCGTGAGGGCCGCCGTGTGCTCCTCGGTTCGGAGAGAGCGTTCGGTGTTTCCATTGACCGTGATTAATCCTCGAGGGCCTGGCATCTTGAGCTTGAGGTATGCGTAGTGCGGCACCGCATTGAACTTTGCAAATGCGGTTCGTCCGAAAGCGGTCGTGATAGCCGCTGCGGAGCAGGACTATGTCGAAGATTAACTCTTCGCCGGAAGTTATCCGGGATCCGAAGACCACTTGAGTGTAATTGAGCACTGTACAATTGGCCTCTACACGGTATGACGCCTCTAAAGGTCGTCTTTGTAGGTTTAATCCTTGAGGGTCTATGCCCATTTTGCGCACTATATCCCGATAAAGCGGGTTCAGGCTGCTACCGCCGTCCATCGGGACTACTGGTGAGGTGAAATCCGTCGATAATTGGGTCAAGAACCAATGCGGCGAAACCGCCATGACGAATGCTAGTGGGGTGGTCCCTTGATCGAAGGTGATCGGGCGGGAAGACCATGGGTTGAACTTCGGGGCGACTGGCTCCATCGCATATACGTCCCTTAGTGCACGCTTTCGCTCCCTTTTGGGTATGTGGGTTGCGTATATCATGTTCACCGTCCGCACTTGTGTGGGAAAGCCCTTCTGTCCTCTATTGTTCGGCGGCCGGGACTCTTCCTCGTCATCGCTATGCAGCCCATTGGCATTGAGTTCAGCACTTAACTTGCCTGCTTGCTTGAACACCCAACAATCCCTGTTGGTGTGGTTGGCTGGCTTTTCGGGGGTGCCATGTATCTGGCACAAGCGATCGATTATTCGGTCCAAGTTGGACGGGCCCTGGGTATTTCTTTTGAATGGCTTCTTCCGCTGACCGGGTTTAGAGCCTCTGAATCCGGCATTGACTGTCGTATCTTCATCATTATCGCCGTTAATGCGGCGCTTGTTCTTGTTGTGACGCGACCTGCCATTGCTGTCCTTGGTATCCGAACTACCAGGGTTTTTGGTCAAGTTGTTACTACGAGCTAGCTAGCTGTCCTCTCCCGCGCAAAAGCGGGTCATGAGTGTTGTGAGGGCTGCCATGGATTTCGGCTTTTCCTGTCCTAGGTGCCGGGCAAGCCACTCGTCGCGGATGTTATGTTTGAAGGCTACAAGGGCCTCTGCATCCGGACGATCAACGATTTGATTTTTTCTTTGTTAGGAACCGTGTCCGAATTATGCGGCGATTCTTCCGCTGCTGAATTATATGGCTAAGGTCATCGGCGTCTGGTGGTCGCAGCACATATGTGCCCTGGAAGTTATCAAGGAATGCGGCTTCGTGTGCTCCCAACAACCAATTGATTCTGCTGGCAAGCTGTTGAGCCAATGCCGAGCTGGTCCTTTAAGCTTGAGTGGGAGGTATTTGATGGCATGTAGATCATCACCGTGGGCCATGTGGATTTGAGGAGATAGTCCTCGATCCGCATGAGATCTGTGGTACCATCATATGATTCGATGTTTACGGGTTTGAAGCCCTCGAGGATTTGATGATCCATTACTTCATCATGAAGCATAGTGGGTGTCTTGGCGCCTCTGTATTGGGCTATATCACAACGTAGCTCATATGAGCTTTGTCTCTTGTGTTCGCCCGGCTAGGTTTCTTTGTATCCGCGTGACGGTAATCATCCCAGTCGTTACGCCCACGCGATCCGTAGATCGATCTTGTATGTTTTGCCTTATCCTCCAATATATCTCGCAAGTCCGGCATGTTTTCCCGTGCCTTGGTACTTTTTGAGCGGCGTCGGGGTGCGACTTGAATGGAGGGTCTAGAGGCCTCTCTGTCACGACCACGGGGTGGACGGTCGGCCGCATCATGCGCTGGTGATGCGGGTGCTTCCTCCTATGATCGAGGCAACGGCCTGCGTTTGGGGTAGCTTTTGGAGGGGCGTTCGAGTTCATACTCTTCGGCTGCAAGGACTTCAGTCCATCTGTCAGCTAGCAGGTCTTGGTCAGCTCTAAGTTGTTGCCGCTTTTCTTGAGGCTGCTTGTCGTGGCTATAAGCCTGCGTTTGAAATGCTCCTGTTCGGCGGGATCCTCGAGCACGCACGAATTAAATGCGTCATTGAGGCTTGCCTCATCTTGGAGGGAGGCACATAATTATCGTCCTCTACCTCTCTTTACATCGCCTTTGTAAATGCGGACTTGCTTCTCCCTCCTCCTGCTGAAGTCCTGCTTTGGAGGGTTGTCTTCGCACCGTCCGAGTGCTATTATCTCCCGTGCCGGAATCACCGTTTTTGCTATGGCGGGATTTAGAGCGGCGCCGCTGACGTCGGCGCTTCGGTTGCTTCTTGGAGGGGTCATTCTCCGTTGTTCCATCGATGTTCCCATCTTTTGGGATGTCCACCATGTATATGTCGTATGACGAGGTGGCCTTCCAGTGCCCTGTAGGCGCTGGTTCTTGGTTGTCTCCAGCATCGTCGTCCATACCGTCGATGTCTTTGGAGTCAAAGTCGAGCATGTCGGTTAAATCATTGACAGTGGCTACAAAGTGGGTGGTGGGTGGGTGTTGAATTTCTTCGTCGTCTGCATCCCAACCTTCCTGACCGAGTCCGGCCAGGGCTCTCCGGATAAAGAGAGAGACTTTAGTGAATTCAGGATGCCGCCAAAGGGCGAAGTCTTTGAAAGATGTCTGCGGCGATGAACTCCATGACCGGCGCCCAATCGGATTCGATTGGCGGGCGCGGAGGGTTCGGAGCCGGAGAGAGTCCGGCACCTTGGAGTCACGGTCTTCGCAGGACATGGATTGTGTTCGCTCAATCGCCGTAGAGATTTCAGCCCCGAGGTGGTGTCCAACCAACCATCCTCGATCGGCGAGATCGGCTCCGAATCAATGTTCGAGCGGACACTAATCTTGACCTCCAGACCTTTGTTTGGCGGCAGAGTTAGATCATGCCCATCGAGATAGTGCGGCGCACTTGGCTGTGGCTCGAATCCGTCGAAGATCAAGTCTCCGCGGACATCGGCCGTATAGTTCAAACTTCCAAATCTGACTGATGGCCAGGCGTAGCTTCGATCTGCTCGGATGGCCTAGTGAATTGCCCGCGGTGCAAAGCCGCCCGAATCTGAAGATCTGTCCGGGGAGAAAAGTCTCACCCTAGACTGCGTCGTTCTTGTGATTGAAGGAGCCATCGGGCCTATAGGTGACGACACGGAGGAACTCTCAATGAAAGCACCAATGTCGGTGTCAAAACCGGCGGATCTCGGGTAGGGGGTCCCGAATCGTGCGTCTAGGCGGATGGTAACAGGAGATAAGGGACACGATGTTTTTACCCAGGTTCGGGCCCTCTCAATGGAGGTAATACCCTAGTCCTGCTTGATTAATATTGATGATATGGGTAGTACAAGAGTAGATCTACCACGAGATCAGAGAGGCTAAACCCTAGAAGCTAGCCTATGGTATGATTGTTGTTAGATCCTACGGATTAAAACCCTCCGGTTTATATAGACACCGGATAGGGTTAGGGTTACACAGAGTCGGTTACAATGGTAGGAGATCTACATATCCGCATCGCCAAGCTTGCCGTCCACGCCAAGGAAAGTCCCATCCGGACACGGGACGAAGTCTTCAATTTGCATCTTCATAGTCCAGGAGTCCGGCCAAAGATGATAGTTCGGCTATCCGGACACCCCCTAGTCCAAGACTCCCTCAGGTGGACTTGGATCTTTTGTCGAGTATCACGTCGTCCCTGTCCACTGTGGAGCGCAGCGCAGTTAATTCCTCCGCCGCAAGGGCTTCGGATAATGCCTCGAGGGCGGTCTTGGCTGTTTTGTTTTCGGTGCGGAGTGCTATGTCCGGATCACTAGTGAGAGTGATGATTCCATTGGGCCCGGGCATTTTGAGCTTCATGTACCCGTAATGCGGTATGGCCTGGAAGATCGTGAATGCCTCCCGCCCTAGAAGGGCGTGCCGAACGGGGCCACTTGGAATGTAATTTCTTCGGACCTGTAATTCTCCGGAGTGCCGAATACCACGTCTAGTGTGATTTTCCCAGCGCACGTGCCTCCCGACTGGGGATGATTCCTCTGAAGGTCGTGCTGCTTTGCTCAATGCGGTTTCTCTATTTCCATTTTTTGAAGAGTCTCTTCATAAATGAGGTTTAATCCGCTGCCGCCGTCCATGAGTACTTTAGTAAGCCGAAAGCCGTCCACAATTGGACTGAGGACCAAGGCGGCTGGTGCTCGGGCTGTTCGGAATTTAGGTTCGTCACTGGCATTGAAGGCGATAGCCTGTCGCTCCATGGATTTATTGCTGCCACGTGGCAGACTTCGGCAAGGCTGCGGAGTGCTCGCTTACGCCTATTATTTGAGGCGAAGGTCTCGAAGACTGTCAATACTGTATTTTGTTATCCACGGGATGGTGCTCTGTAGTGTTTTGAATGAGGAGATCCTCACCGCTCTTGGCCACCTGCCGGAGTACCCAACATGCTCTAAGGCTGTGTGTTGGTATGGTATCGGCTGTGCTGTGAATTTTGCAGGGCCCGTTAAGCCATCCCTCCAATACGGTTCCACGCCCTGTAGTGGGCTTTTGCTTCTTTGTAATTGAGTCGGGCGACTTATGAGAGTGCACCCTTTTAATTCGGACTGGGTGTTTAGTCAGAGCCGGATTATCCCAGAATTTTGTTTGGGTTTTCCAGGCGCTTTCCATCGCACAGTACTTTCCGTACTATGGCCGCCAAGTCTGTGAAGCGTGTTATATCACGGCGACTTATGGCGTTGAGGTTTCCCTTGTCCGTGCAATTATTGCAAAAGAATGAAATTGCGTCTTCCTCGCGACAGTCCTTGACCTTGTTCATTACAAGGAGGAATCTGGCCCAATAGTGATGTACTGTCTCCTGGGGCTCTTGCCTAATGTGGGAAAGATCGTTTGTATCTGGGTGGATGGTTGGATGTAAGTCCGAACCTTGACCCGATCTGGGACCCAGGGGCGGAGTAGTTTCCGATCTTGGAAGTTCGGGCTCCGGGATGTTGCCCAATAGGTCCGGCCCGATGCCTGATTCTAGGTTCAGGGTTTGGGTGATGTCCTCCCGTAGACGGGTATCCAGCTCGGAGAGCTCGGGAATCCGGACATAGTTTGTCCTCAAGATAGAGGAACAATCGCCGCATTCCTCCTCCACCACCGCTATCTGATGGGTGACCGGCGAAGAGTTAATCTCCCTTTGGTCGGGTTTAAGCCCAATCCGATCATAGTCCGTAGCGACTCCTAAAGCGGCGATGCGATCCAAGAGCCCGTTCAAAGAGGAGAGCTCCATTGGGTTCATCCGCTCGGTAAACTCCGAGCCGATGTGAAGGCTGTTTTCGATGACCCAAGAAGTCATCATCGTCGGCGCAGCGGCCGAACGGGCGGTCATGACGAAGCCGCCTAGTCGGAGAGTTTGGCCTATAGCCAGGGCTCCCCCAGAGGTGATGTTGTCCCTGACAATGAGACGAGCCATCCTTCCTTACGATGATGGCACAGTGGAACTCTTAATGAAAGCACCAATGTCGGTGTCAAAACCGGCGGATCTCGGGTAGGAGGTCCCGAACTGTGCGTCTAAGGCGGATGGTAACAGGAGGCGGAGGACACGATGTTTACCCAGGTTCAGGCCCTCTTGATGGAGGTAATACCCTACTTACTGCTTGATTGATCTTGATGATATGAGTATTACAAGAGTCGATCTACCACGAGATCGTAGAGGCTAAACCCTAGAAGCTAGCCTATGGTATGATTGTTCTTGTCCTACGGACTAAACCCTCCGGTTTATATAGACACTGGAGGGGCTAGGGTTACACAGAGTCGGTTACAAGGGAGGAGATCTACATATCCGTATTGCCAAGCTTGCCCTCCACGCCAAGGAGAGTCCCATCCGGACACGGGACGAAGTCTTCAATCTTGTATCTTCATAGTCCAACAGTCCGGCCAAAGGATATAGTCCGGCTGTCCGGAGACCCCCTAATCCAGGACTCGCTCAATCGCCCTAGTCCTTCTGACGACACACAGATCCGCAGGCGCCATCTCCCGGTCCTTCTCCACCACCACACGGCCGCCGCAGGGGCAGACCGGCGGGGCCGCGGCGCACGCCGGAGGCGGAGGGGGAGGAGGAGGAGACCGCCACGCCGACACACCTTGCCAGGACGAACCCGGCCCCTCCGCCCCACCGGGCACCGCCGACCGAGGAGCCACCTTTGGCCGCAACCTCCCGCCGGAGCTCCTCGACTGGCAACGGGCTGCGAGGATGCTTGCACTGGTTAGCTACATGACCGGTCGCCCCGCGGCGAAAGCACACCACCTTGTTCGTGCAGTCCTTCAAGAAGTGGCCTTTGGCCAAGCACCTAAAGCACTTGTCCCGCATCTCCGGGGAGACCTCCTTGCGAGCCAGCGAGGGGCGACGCGGCACGAGCTCCGATTGATCAAGACCGCGGCGGCGCTTCCAGAGAGACCGCTTCGAGGCAGGGGCCTCCTGCCAGGGCACGATCCGCCGGGTCGAGACCACCTTGGCCCCCACCGCCGATGGCCCAGACGGTACCTCAGCCGCAGCCAAGCCCTCCGACGCCGACGAGAGACCGAGACCCGCCACCAGCCGCTCCCCATGGAACGACGAGGTGACGGAGCGAGGACTGGCGGCCATGGAGCAACCTTGGGAGGACAGCGGCCAGGAGAGACACACCATGACGAGAGGAGAAGGGAGGGTGGCTGTCGTGGCGAGGCGGCTAGCGGCGGGAGGGTGGACGTCGGCGTCGAAATGCACGGCCCGGGGAGGCGAGAGGAGCGCTAGGCGAGAGGGGATGTTTTATTAAGACTTAATAACACCAAATAATCTTTGGTTTTCTATACTGTCATCATCGAGTACTTTCTTCGACGCTTTCCACATTTTTGCATGCACCACGTACCTCATTTCTGCTTAGCGCATAGGATTTGGAAGATAGATCAAGTTGATTACTATTGTTACTAGTAGAGTGCCCGTGCGTTGCCACGTGCTCTTGAAAAAGTTACAAGAGTTACATGTTAAATTGGTCTTACACCATCGTGTAAGAACATATCACCTGCTACAAGCTACAATGCATATAAATAAATTAAATAAATTATTAAGGTCATCTTCAAAATCGAAGCTCATTTCTCCCTCATATGTCCGTGCATTTTTGAGATCAAACTGGTGGATCAGTAGCTTCAACTTTTGTGCAAAGCATAATAAATATCTTTTTCAGCTGGAGCAATCAGTAGTTAAGGCTTCCACGACAATTGATGAGCTCCCTCCTCCCTCTCTCCTTTACCGGTAAAAGCGAATAGAATCGTAAACAACACCGTTGAGTGAAGAATCCCATCTTGTCTCTCTTACTCTTTTTTGCCAAACATCTCTCAGCCACGGGATCTCTTTGTCATTCCTGCTCTATGTATTTAAAAACAAGAATATTTGATATCTTCATCAAGAATAAATAGTAAAAAAGCCAAGGGCCAAACCCAAATATTTTGGAATGAATATCTGTTGCCACTTCCAAAAGATTAACACCAATTCTTAACTCCACCAGCATGCAGTAGAATTTTTACTATAGGATACTGGATACAAATGGCTTTGTAAATGGTCTCATGCACTCTTCTTGATGTGTAAGTACATCAAACATGTTCGAACAAGCAGAAATTAATTTTCCAAAAAAGTTGTACTTCAAGAAGCCTATAGAAATCCACACAGAAAACAAATAAGTTTACTTGATGGCCAGCGGGGATCGGCGCACTTGGAGACATAACCACACAACAATATAGGATCTGCGAAATAGAAAAACAACCACACACTCCCTCCGTCCTAAAATAAGTGGCTCGACCTTAGTACAACTTTGTACTAAATTTGGTACAGAGTTAAGAAACTTATTTTGGGGACGGAGAATATCAAAATACCTTGATGTAACCACAAACAACATCAATCTACATTTAAAATAACACCATATGATACCCCCAAAAAAACACGAGCAGATGATAATAACACCAGGTTTCCCATCTAGCATCTCAATCTAAACCCAAGGATCATGCATCATTTGTAGAAAGGGAAGAACAACTCAAATGTAGAGATATATTAAAAGTTTACGTAATGCAACTGCTTGGAACCTCCGTATGTGTGTGTGTGTTTGGACATGTGTGGAACCTTGTGGGATGCTTGATGTGGGAAATAATAACCTTGTGGGATGTTTGGACACGCAACAACCACGGGGCGCATTTACGGGAAATTCAAACTCAGGAAGCAGAAAACAAAATCAAGAAATTCAACAACTTGCACACGGTATCTCAAAGATTAAAGCAACAGTAACATCTCGACACAAATAACCTCAAGGAAATAAAGGATCAGTCACCCCATGGTTGACTTGAACCTGAACTCGAGAAACAGCCGAAGCACCCAGATACAAACTGAAATCACAAAATGAACATAATTTTGAGAGTTTGCGAGAACTGTGCAAAAATGGTAGAACCGTGCCTAGATTCATTTATTAATTAGTTGCTTATAAGCGAAAAAGGAAGCCTATCTTCATGGCCTACATTATGAGCTAAACCATATCCAATAGAGGATTAACATGCATGAACATCTGGATGCAAGTGATTCAAGCTGAGCTCCTGCCCACAAAGAAAAAAATACATATGCAAGTGAATCAAGCCAAGCTCCTGCCCACGTGGTCCAACCTCTGGATGCCTGCGTTAATGGAGCAGCAGTTGTGCTCTCACCTGAAGGCTGCTGGAGGGTCTCGATGGGATTGGCAGCTTCCAGAACCAGAGCTCGGCAGGTCCAAAACTCAAGAGGCCAACACTGGCGATGCCGATGACACCGCCACCTCGCCCCCGAGTTGTGGTCACGGTCTCTGGCGCCAGCGCGGACATCGGCATCTCACCCTCATTACAGTTCACTATCGTGGTGCGATGCCCCATCCTTGGCTCTTTGTAGAACTGAATAAATTACATGTAATTTTTTGAGTGATTTTTTTGTGTGTTTCTACTGCAGTATATTTTGCACTTGAAAGAAATTGTAGGACTCTAGGGACCAACACTACCATTGTTGCTTCATGTACTACTAATTTCTTAATAGACAAATATAATTTTCGAAGGAAAATGAATATAAGCTCCGAAGGCAATCATAAGTATTCATTTGCCCATTGAAATAGTTAATTACTACATTCAAAACAAAATTGCCCAATCAATTAAGAAACTATAGGAATCAAAGGCAAATTGGTATATCACTAAATTTCAAATATAACCTAAATGGCACATACACGTGGAACCGTCATTAAATACTCACCCCTCCACGGTGTTACCTGATTTCAACGTGGAAACATAGTTGTCGCTTCACCAGAGAAAACATTTAATGTAAAAGGCGGGAGCCCTCCTAGAAAGATATAAAAATTAGTGATTAGCACAGACCATTATCAAAATTCTTTTTAAATTAACACAAGCATGGCAGTTTTTTCTTCATCCAAAATAAATCTTCTTACTGGTATGATTTGAGAAAAGAAACAAAAGTATGTGTTGGCTTTCCTTCCTATTTTAAATAGTATACACCAAATAATAACAAGAATGCAATTGCCTTGGCACGGTTTCAAAGAGAAGCATGTTTCCGTTTTGTTACCTGAGCACCACCTTCCATTATGCCTAGCACAATGCGTATCGCTACATCTTTGTTGAACAAACAAAACAAAAAAAACATCATCGTGTAGAGCATCTCGACAAGTTTCTCTGAGCATCACCTTCCATCACGCCTAGCACAATCTGTGTTGCTGCATACTATTGAACAAACAAACAAAAGATTATCATCAGGTAGAGAACCTTCGTAATGAGTGAACAACTACAACAATTAGGAGTCATCTTTTCCCGATTGGAAGATATTTTGTGTTAAGGTTCATGCAAAATAGCACAAAAACATACACAGAAACTTGATAAGTTCAAAGACGAAAACACGTCGGTTTACAACATTATTTGAAGGCGGAAATCTAATGTAGTTTCTTTAAGATTCAATATACTAACAACCTGTTCAGTAATGTTTACGCACAAATGCGATGAATATTTATATTTCTATACTAAGGGAATACACCCAAATAGCTATATAATTTTCACGATTTCCATACTATTCAGATTTTGAAGGGGAATAAAGGAATTGCTTACGATTACAAAATATATGTGCAGGCGTGCTTTATGGAGCAAAGCAGGCTAGGTGCTCGCTAGCTAGAGATTATCCCATGCCAATAATTCATCGATGTGTGTGACATGACCTTGAATAAAATAACTCAAGCCATGAAATTAATTTCAAAGGTAACAAGGTGTTCAGGATCTAGGCACCCACGAGTTTTATGTGCAACTCATGATTTGTCATGCCCTTCAATGTAATGTACATCGGCATGCAAGAAAAGAAGTAAAAATACGAATAATGAGAAGTTGATTAGCTTAATCTAATTCATGTCATTTGTTTTTTCAAAGTTAATAAAAATGTATCTAGAGCAGAAGATTAAAGGCAAAAAGGGAGAATAGGTACTTGGTATCAATTAATAACAAACCACTACGGCGAAAAAGATGTTTGATCTAGCATATACATGAATAGATGCAGGTAAAAAATAGTAGGAAAGAAGTCTTTGTTATAGTTACTTGCCTGTAGGTGATTCTTAACATGAGGGAGTGTAAGATCCTTAATGTTCATCAGTTCGATCTTGAGTTGGGTGCTGCTCATAGAAGATGTTGTATCGAATGCAAAAGGAAGTGAATTTTAAAAGAACGGTATGAGGTTAATCTTAAATATGCACAAATGAAATTTAAATTTAGTACAAACACAATGTTTGGATACATTTGTATGGCTTTCTATTCTTTTAATGATAGGGGAAAAGGGCATCAAAGAAACACCATGCAGCCTCCCCAAAAGCAATTTGCAAGAGACCATCTGATTTTATCAGTTACTACTTATAATTACCCGTTCAGGCTCAAGAACCCATGTTGAGATACCAATTGGCAAACAAAACCATCACATTGCTTATTTGCGGCCGCCTCATGGAGCCCAGCCGCACCTCTCCTTTGTCATCCACCCGTGACGGAGGGCTGATGTGAAGGGAAAGATCGGGAGCAATTGGCGATGGATCAGCGAGAAAGGCAGCGTCGCTCTTTACCATCCACCATACATCAAGAATACATATCGAGCCAAAATTCACTGCACTCAAAAGCACATTTTCATCGTGCAAATATCCTTTATGTCCATCTACGGGGCCGATTGTAGTGTAAAAAGTAGAAACATGTCACCTTCTATAGAAACAAATACGTGGTACCCATTGACTACAATGAATCACAAAATTGAGAACCGTTTTAGTATCATGGCTGAAGCCACAAAACCATCAATGGCTAACTACAGTATGTGTGCACCTTTGAGGCACAGAAAACCTGCAATTCCTCACGAATACATTGATCATGTAATAGTCAAGAGATATTCTTTGTGGGTAGAAGAAAAAGCTGTGAAGTGCAGCATATCCACAAATCAATTGAGACAAGCACGATATATGACCCATTAGTGCACATGCGTGAAAATTCATTAGTGCACACGCGTGAAAATTCAGATTTGACGCACGATATATGATCCATTAGTTTGAGATATCTACTAATCATATCAGCTCATCATCAAGAATCATTTAAGCACAAACACATCAGATCTCATTAAGTTAGAAGAGAAGAGGCAAACCAGCATCTAGTACCATGGTTGCACTGCAGCTCCGACTAAAATGCTCAATCAAACAAAGATGTAATTTCTCAATATCAATATACAAATAATTCTTACCCGTTGTTGGATGTTCTCCCTATTTTTCAAACCCTCTTCTATCTTTCCATTCGCTTCAACTTCTGAAATCTTCATGTTGCACAAGTAAAATGCAGATACACCTTCAATCCGATCTGATTGCCATAAGAAAAAAACTAAGTAAATAAGAAAAAACTAAGTAAATAAGCAATTGCACATGAATCAACAGCCTTAGCTTCCACGATCTTGCTCAACAGCCCAAAATTACTAAATCCCATCAAAAACTACATGTTGAACTGTTCCAAAGCACCATTAATCATAACAAGTACAAAGAAACAAAGTAGTGATCAACAGCCAAAAATAGGCTAAATTACGAACACGAGAATCAGGTCATGGGGTTCAAGGGAAACTCCTTGGCGCCCTCTGGCGGGAGTTGAGCACGACCGTGAACTCACCAGGTCATCAAGCTCGGAACACATTCTGCTGCTGCTTGACATCGTCTTCTTTGTCCCTTGCAAAGTATTATTCGAATACTCTGCTAAGCATGCCCGTCTGAATTTCCATGATGGAATGAAACTAAATGTAAGTAATATCGCTCTAGGAAATACAGAGTACTCCAAGAGTGCTATGTTCATCGATGGATTGTGCGTGTGCCAAGAGCCGTGCCAAGATGCACATTTAGTATGCATAGGACCCAGATTTGTCACGGGGTGACAAAGGCGCAAGCTGCATATATATATATATATATTACATTGTTACATCCGAAGATTGGAGTCAAGACCTGGATCAAAATTACATTGTCATATTTTTCTCTAACTCAAGGTAGATCAAGTACACTACTTGCTACCACGAGAAAATTCAAAAGGGGGAATCAAGCAGAGGAGAGGGAGCCATTCAACCTTGACGGAGGATGAGGTCGGCCTCTCTGCGTGGCCTTGCGCAGCTAGAGCAGGTGATTGTCTCCTCATCCTCGCACAGCTCTATCAAGGCCATCGGGGGACCTCGGTCCTGTCCGGACCAGATCTAATGAAAGAGGGAGGTGCAGCCTTGGGGATCAGCCGGGAGTGGGGAAGGGGTAAGGTCGCCGCACCTTGTGCCATTGGCCATGGAGGGGGACGGCGGGGAAGAAGGACCACCCCGATCCAAGCCCGCAACCGCCGCCTTGGGAGAGCCAAGGCTCGATCCGGTGGAACCAGCCCGCACCAAGCCCCGCCGCATCAACAGGAGCTCGTCTCCCTACCCGCCGGTCACCGAGCCGCCACCGCCCATGCCGCCTTCCTTGCCTTGTGCCCTTCTCCTTCTCCTTTCTTCCTCTCTTTCCTCTCTCCCTTCGCCCTGCCTCTCCCTTTCCTGGATCAGCAGGATGTCATCGCCATCGGAGCAAGACGCTACACCCACCACCGGATCGGGCGTGACACCGGATCGGCGTCAGCTGGGGTGGGGTGCCTCTGGCCGGCTGGGATCGGGAGGCCCGGAGAGAGAGGCGTTGGATGGTGGAGGGTGGATTGAACAGAGGAGGCTGCCGTCGGTGGAGGCGCCATCGAGTCGATCCACGGTGCTTCCCTCGCCGCGAGCCCTCGCCTTACCGCCGCCGACGTCCGTGCCTTCGACGTGGACGACTGCAGTGATGGAGAGGATGACGAGGCCGGCGGAGTTGAGTCCTGCAGGGCGAGATCGATGTCCGGTGAGGCGTCGTGCGGAGGGGGCGGTGGGGAGGCCGAGGAGGTGACGGGGGGCGGGAGCAGAGGCGGCGGCACGGATCTGTGCACGGATCCAGAGGTCGTGGCGGCGCGACGCAGCCTTGTGCGGGCGAGGAGGAGGCCGGCCGTCGGGAGGCGTGGAGCTGCTAGTTTCGTCGATCCGATCGGGATCGAGGAGGGAGCAACAGGGGCGCGAGCTATCGATTTTTTTTGTCGGTCTCGAGGGCAGAAGGGGGGGAATCGCTTGGTTGCGGGAGGTGGGATCGAGGACGAAAATTAACCGCCTCTGATGGGACGAAAATTAACCGTCTCTGGTGGGACGAAAATTGACCGGCGGAGACTACCAACTGCTCCATTAAGAGTAGAGATTACTGAAGTCTGGTGTGAGAGGTTTCCGGTGTGTGACACCTGAGGCAGCGATGGTTGAAACAACGTGGGACGACGAGACGGATGTGGTTGTTGCTGGTTGCTAGGGGGACGACATCACCGACGACCGCGCCACCCGCTTATTCCGGCGCGGCGGCTGAGACGGTATATTTCCTCCACCCTTTTGGCCGAGCCCTTTTGGTTCGGCTCCCCGTCCGTCCGGCCGGCCGGCCGGGATTTCTTCTCCCCGTCACCGACGCTGCGGCGGTGCAACCGGATAAACCAACGACCACATGGCATCGACGGGACAAATTGCTACACACAAATTGCTACGTAGTACTTTCTTCATTCTCTTATACAAAGCCACTATCAAAAATACATTTTGCATCAATGCAAGGCCATCAACAGTAATCGAAACAAAAAATTAATGATGTTTTCTCGTACTAGCAACTTATTAATACTTACATGCATGTAGTCGTAATGACACTCAGCCACTTCCTTTCCATTCATTCGTTGCATGCTTGTGATGTAGTATTAATGATCCCGGATAACGAAAAGAAAAGTTGACTTACAAAGGAGTCATTAAGTTTTATCTTGATACCTGTAATATGAGTTTGTGGCCTTGTATAATGAAATGAAGGAAGTACATACGTATACCAAGTTTTCAACGGGAAATTTATGTGTCTCGGAGTTTGAGCTCGACTCGAGGCTTCACCGTGCCACTAGGCCGAGAAGAAAGTGTAGTTGTCGACATACCTACCATGTCATTGTCATCTAGTGAACCCCAAAACCTAGGGCCTGTTTGGTTTCAATAAGTCACCCGACTTATAAGTCAGGTGACTTAAAACCAGTGACTTATAAGTCACATCTGTTTGGTTGTTACCTGACTTATAAGTCACCTGACACACCTTTCCACACCAATCAACATCATGCAGGTGGTGGGACCCACGTAAAAAAGGATGACTTATAAGTTTTAAGTTGGGGTGGAGCAACTTATGACTTATAAGTTGGGGTGACTTATAAGTCGGGTCTGTTTGGTAAAATAAGTTATTTTTTCATTTTTCGACTTATAAGTTGATGACTTATTTGAAACCAAACAGGCCTCTAGCTGGCTAATCATAGATGCTTGACGCAGAGGCGCATTCTCATTTACCCATAACACATCCGATTATTACGGCGAGACATGCATCATGGACTGGCAAGCAACACAAAGCATCCACAAAGCTTTCACACAATGAGTGACATATATACTACTAGTAAATTCAGTTTGTGCACGTAAGATCGTACTGCTTCCGGATTAAGCATAATCTGTGTCTTCCTGACCAATTATTGAAAGAAAATGAAGGAAAGTGTTAAAATAAGCTTCAAGTTGATGTGAGCACGTAACAGAAAAACTATAGCAGGGAGATTGCTCTTCCGGTATAGAAGTAGTAGGTTGGTTGGCATGGCCGGAAGCCCTCATACGGTACCACTCGTACCTACCTGCCATTTTGTCCTGCAGCGTGAGCTGTGGCGGGACACAATACTGTATTGCAGCAGCCTGTCCTGTTCCTCTGCGTGTTCCAGTGCATGTGACCCTGATGCCCCTTGCAGCCTTGTTTAACGGCAACCACCAGTGAGTTAATGGCACATAGGAGCAAACAGAATTTGGCCTAACTGCATGATCTTGGTGCAACTAGAGTATTATCGTTTGGGAGTGTTAGAAGGGAGAGAGAGGAATTGTTGCGGAATATGATGGATGTATTATCGAGCCTCGAGGGCGAGTATATATTGAGTACAAGACTTGGAGGGCAAGACGCCTCTCCTAGAGATAAGGTAGGAATCCTAAACTACCAAATACATGTAACCCAAATATATCTCTAACATCCCCGTAGTCGTGGCGGTAGCGTTCTGAACAACATGAGCGTCATGACGGTCGAACTAGAGAGAATAGCAGCCGACGGATCGACATCCCCCATGATCCTAAGCGGGAGCGTCGTGGGCGGTGTCGGCGTCAGCGACGCATTGACCGTAGAGGAAGCCGACGAGTTGCTCAAGCGGATGATAGCCCTTTGTGCCGATGTCGATGTAGCCGAGAGCGTGGGATGGTGTAGCCGTGGTCGAGGTAGCCGTCGCGAAGAATGCCGTGGTCGATGTCGAGTCGGGTGGCGGTGTCGAGGAGGTCGCCGTGGAGCCGCGAGCGCAAAGGCGCCGAGTTAGCATGGGCGCAAGGGTGTCGAAGTAGTGGTGCGCCGGGAAGGAAGATGTTGTTGACGACGCGTCGCGACGGGTTTGCCAAGCCCGGGACACATCGTGGACGAAAAGGCACGCCGGTGTTGCCGGCACCGGGCATGCGTGAGACGGACGAAGACGAAGTTGACGGTTAGCGCCGACCGGGCTTGCGAGCCGAGGACACGTCGTGGATGAAGGCACGCATCGGTGTTGCCAGCACCGGGCATGCGTGAGCGAGGACCTGCACGAGCTGTACGCCATGTCGGAGAAGTCGAGGGGCCAGAGAAGAACTCGACGACAATTGCGGCGTCTATCGGCGCAGGGCCGATGTCACCAATGGTGGTCGGAGTAGAAGAAGTGGTCGGGGTCGATGACGGCGACGCTGGCGACGGGCTGGTGCTTGGACGAAGACGAAGGGGGTGGACGGGCGGCGGCGGCGGCTACGAAGGTAGCGGCGGCGGCGGCCAAAGAAGAGCGGCCGCGGCGGCCTGACGGCGACGGCGGCGGCTAGGTTAGGAGTGCGGCGGTGCTCGGCGTAAGCGAAGAACCACGACAGCGTGGCGAACCGGCGCGACGGTGGCGTTCAGCGCCAAGGAGACGGCACGGCGCGATACCACGGAGGTCGACGCAGCGGTGACGGCGGTGTGGACCGCGGGCGTGGCGCTACGGCCCGAAGAAGCGTCTGATGTGGCGGCAGCGGGCCGGGTGACGGCGGAAGACCTCGGGCGGCGGGCGGAACCATGGCGCGGCGCGGGGACCGCGTTCCACAGTGCTATAGCTCGAAGAGGTGGTGTAGCGGCGGCTCGCAGGTCGGTGCAACCGCTGAGGACGGCCTCGGGCGGCGGCGGTGACCGCATGCGCAGCTTCTGATCCAAGAGGCGATGTAAGCGGAGGCACGCAGTGTCGGGCAGCCGCGCGAGAACCACTAGCCGAGGCGATGGCCCGTCGGGAGGCGGCGTGGACCGCGTGCGCGGCGTGATAACCCTAAGGGGTGACACAGGCGGCGGCGGCGGCTACGAGGTAGCCGGTGGGAGGATCTTAGGCGGCAGAGTGGACCCACGTTCCGCGACGCGACCGCCCGTAGAAGCGTCGTGATAGCGGCGCGTGGTCGGGCAGCCGACGGAAGACCTCGGGCGGCAACGCAGCGGTCCGTAGGGACGACGCGATGGCAACCTGTGGCTCGATCGGTGGTAAGCGCGTGCTCGGGGCGTGCTTGGCGAAGAAAACGGTAGCGTGATCGGTTGATCGACCGACGGCGCCATATGCGCCATGGCGGGGACGACGCGCAGATCGGAGTCGATGGCGATGTTGTCGGTGATGTCCCGGGCGACGACGACGAAGACAGACCAGCGATGGAGACCGCGCGGACGAGCGGCCGTCAGCGACGCACGAAGGCGTCCCTTGGGCGGCGCGTCCAGCCTTGCCGCGCGGTTGATGACGAAGCAGCCGGTGAAATCGACGCCGATGTCGGAGTAGAGGCGCGGGGGTCGACGGCGGCGGCGGGCGACGCAAACCGGATCACATAGACCGGAAAACCAAAAAGTAGACGCTGATCAAAGGGACCGGCGAGAGAGAGAAAACCCGGATCAAAGGATCGGGAAAAAGACTCTCTAGGGCAGCCGGTCAACACGACCGGCGGCGGTCATGGAGGCCGACCGCCCCGGGGACGGCGCGTGGGTGCGAAAGCGGCGGCGGCTAGGGTTTGGATCGTGATTAGGATGATACCATGTTAGAAGGGAGAGAGAGAAATTGTTGCGGAATATGATGGATGTATTATCGAGCCTAGATGGCGAGTATATATTGAGTACAAGACTTGGAGGACAAGACGCCTCTTCTAAAGATAAGGTAGAAATCCTAAACTATCAAATACATGTAACCCAAATATATCTCTAACAGGGAGCAGTGGTTGCTGGTTAGGCCAGAGGCTCCATTAGCGGCCAAACACGTCGTACGGGAGCCAAGTTAGGTCTGCCATCTGGAAGAAGTATATTTGACCTTCACAAACAAGTCCTAGCTATAATATATACGTATTCCCTCCGTAAACTAATATAAGAGCGTTTATAGAATATTAAAATAGTGATTTAAACGCTATTATATTAGTTTACAGAAGGAGTATTATTTTTTTGCAAAAAGTAAACAATGGATTGTGCATTTGGTCATTGCGAAACATAAAAAACATTCGGAAAGTGGAGGGCATAATTGCGATGGGTGCAGCTGTTGACACTTCCAAAATGCTGTTCTTGTGTTAGTACTATCTTCTTCTTATTCGTTGTACGTACAGTTGTACTTGCCGTATTGCACTGCTGAAAGATTGGGAGAAGTATACTCGCATAGTAGCCGACAGTTTTGGCATTGCCATACAGTGAAGTCGATGCAACACTTTGAAATACATGCAGTACAGTATTGGTACAAGTTGCTGCATGCATTTGACCGTAGCCGCAGCTGTCCCGAAACGACGCCGGGCAGGATACAGCCTAGGCATGGCGACGATATTGTTTGCAATTGCAGCACCGAAATTGTCGAAGGCATCATGATAGGGGCTGAGTAGTGGATCGATCTATGGGCTCTCTGAAGTAGTAGCGATTCAATCGATTACAGGCGCGATGCGCTCGAATGTGAGATACGAGAACTAGGGTTCAGGGAAAGGGGAAAAGTGGTAGCCACCGTTTCGTCTGATCCTCTGGATGGGTGGAGCTGCCTCGACTCCGTCCTCAAGTAGTGATCTCCTGGGCTTCAGTGAACCCACTCAGGTTCGTGGACTCGTGGGTTGGGCCGCCTGGGCCTGATGGGCCGCTGGGCAGCGTCGATGTTGGGGGAGGGGCTGCCCAGTGGGTCCTGCCTGTCGGGAATGCTGACATCCCCCTCTTCTTGAGACGAGGCTTGCCCCCAAGCGTCAGAATGTGGAAATCTGGCCTTGATGCTGTCCTTGTCCTCCCAAGTGGTGCCAAGGGTGGCAGAGTTCGACCACCTGATCTTAACTTGTTCATGCATGGAATTGTTCTTCCGACGCCAGCGAGTTTGCGGGACCTCAACTGGCACAGCAAGGTCGTCAGCGCAGTGCGGTAATTGATTTTCGACAACCATACCTGGAAGGAGAGCACGGCGCAGAAGTGACACATGAAATACTGGATGAACGGTGGCTTGAGGTGGCAGCTGGAGTTTGTATGCTACGTCGTTGATTTTGTCGATGATGGTGAACGGTCCGTAGTACTTGTAGCTCAGCTTGTGATTAGCTCTCGGAGTGACTGAAGATTGGATGTAAGGTTCTAGCTTGAGAAAAACGCTCTCCCCCACGGTGAAAGTGCGGAAAGACCGTTTCTTGTCAGCTTGCTGCTTCATGATCTGTTGTGCTCTATTCATATGTTGTTGTAGCAGGGCTTGTACTGTTTCTTTTTCGTCCAGCCATGCTTGAAGCGCTGGGACAGAACAAGCGTTGTTGGCTGAAATCCCCCAGTGCCGAGGGTCGTAACCAAACATGGCTTTGAAAGGGTTCATTCCAATGGCTGAATGATGAGCATTGTTGTACCAAAACTGAGCCAGAGGTATCCAAAAACTCCACCGCCTGGGACAAGCTTGAGTGAAACAGCGGAGAAAAGTTTCGACGCACTGATTGACACGCTCAGTTTGTCCGTCCGTCTGAGGATGGTTTGCTGTGCTTAGTCTGAGTTGAGTGCCGGCTGCACGAAACAACTCTTGCCATAAATGACTTGTGAACACCGGATCTCTGTCAGAGACGATCGCTCCGGGTAATCCATGAATCTTGTAGATCTGGTTCATGTAAAGCTTGGCCACCGATGCTGCTGTGTACGGGTGGGCCAACGGCAGGAAATAGGCGAATTTTGTGTGCTTGTCGACTATCACCAGCAAGCAGTTGAACCTGCTGGATTGTGGTAAGCCATCCACGAAATCCATGGAAATAAGATCCCAAGTTTGTGCTGGAATAGGTAGAGGTAGCAGCAACCCTGGAGATGCTGCGCGATCCGGCTTGGCTTGTTGACAGATCTGACAGCAACGCACGTACTGGAGCACTTGTGCTTTCATCTTTGGCCACGCGAACAGCCGTCTGATGCGACGGTAGGTTACTGAGAACCCTGAATGGCCTCCCAGGGGGCTGTCGTGAAAGGCTGAAATAATTTTTTGTTGGATTTGTGTACTCCCTCCGAGCTAGATTCTGCCTCTGAATCGAAGAACTCCTTGCTGAAGAGAGAAACGACCTTTGGGGTCATCGCGAATTGACAGTTGTTCCAGCAGGCGCGACGCATGGTTGTTGCTGTTATAACTGTTGACCACATCTTCGAGCCATGCTGGTTGGCAGGAGGATACTGCGAAGAGAGTGTCCTGGGTGTTGGATCTGGACAGAGCATCAACGCCTGTGTTTTCAGTTCCTTTCTTGTAGCGAATGCGATATCTCAGACCTAAAAGCTTGGTGAAAGCCTTCTGCTGCCAGGGAGTGGTCAGCCGTTGCTCTTCCAAATGAGTCAAACTTTTTTGATCCGTGAGGATATCGAACTCAGCGTGTTGCAGGTAAGGGCGCCACTGATCTACTGCAACAACAATTGCTAAGTACTCCTTCTCGTACGTAGACAACCCCTGGTAACGCGGGCTGAGTGCTTTGCTCATAAAGGCTATCGGGTGCCCTTGCTGCTGCAGGATGGCCCCTATGCCACGATCACTAGCATCAGTTTCGATGATGAAACGCTGCTGAAAGTTGGGCAGCGCGAGAACAGGTGCTGAGATCAATTGTTGTTTGAGGAATTGAAAAGTTGTCTCGGTTGTGTCTGTCAAGACGAACGAGACCCCTTTCTTGAGCAGATTGAACAATGGTCTGGCAATGACTCCAAAATTCCTCACAAATCGCCGATAATACCCGGTAAGACCCAGGAAACTACGCACCTCCTTGGTGCAGGTTGGTGATGTCCAGTTCGCCACTGCTGTGATCTTGGTCGGGTCAGTCGAAACCCCTTGAGAACTGATGACGTGGCCGAGGTACGAGATTTGCTGCTGTCCAAAAACACATTTGCTCAACTTTTCCTTCCAACTGTCCTTCCGCAGGAGCCCCAAAACCTGACGCAAGTGGATCACATGATCCTCAAGTGAGACACTGAAAATTAGGATGTCGCCGAAGAAGGACGACGCAGACACGATTGACAGGCTTCAGTGTGGTGGTGACTGCCCCGATGAAAGTTGCAGGAGCACCAGCAAGGCCGAATGAAACCACTTTGAATTCGAAATGGCCTTGATGGGTTTGGAAAGCTGTCTTGTATTCTTCCCCTGGAGCCAACCGAATTTGGTGATAGCCTGCTCGAAGGTCCAGCTTGGAAAACCAAGCAGCACCGTGGAGTTCGTCCAAAAGTTCTTCGATAACTGGAACTGGAAATTTGGCCAAGACTGTGAGGGCATTAAGGTGACGGTAATCAATGCACAGACGCCAGGTTCCATCCTTTTTCTTGACCAAAATGACAGGTGATGCGAACGGGCTAGTGCTTCTCTGAATGACACCTGATCTGAGCAACTCCTCCACCTGAGCTTCTATCTCCCTTTTTATGCTCGGGCTTGTGACGGTACGGTCTGACATTTACTAGTTGTGCCACTGGTATCAGAGGAATCTTGTGATCACAAGACCGGCATGGAGGAAGGCCGGTTGGTTCCTCAAAGACATCTGGGAATTCGTCCACAACTGCTTGAATGCATGCTGGAGTTGGGGTGGGATTGCTAGTTTCCTGCATCACTACGCACATGTGAATGATGTGTGACACTGCCCCTTTGCTGCATAGCCCTTGCAGTTGAATGTTGTTGATGGACTCACAGGTAGTGGACGCATCATCGTGCCCAACTAGACGCAGGGGTCCTGTTGGCGATGGGATCTCCAGAAAACGCGCGCTCCAGTCAACTACCATAGGACTATGCTCCTCGAGCCAATCCATGCCCAGAATTGCGTCATAAGTCCCCAATGACAGCACCTTCAGATCAGTGAAGAACTCGTGCCCTTGCGAATACCACTCACAGTGAGGAATGAAGCTAGAACAGAGCATTTCACCCCCATCTGCCACTCTGACTCGTCCTGGCTTGGGAAGAGGTTGCACGCCAGTGAGGAGTGACGCAAGCTGTGCGTCGACGAAGGAATTAGAACTGCACAATCAACTGTAGGAGCACCTCGCGTCCTTGAATCCATGCGCGGAGCTGAAAAGCTTTGGCAGAGACCCCCCCTGTGACAGCCGACAGGGAGATAGCCATAACTGTGTCATCAGAGCCTTCGCCTTGCTGCACTTGGGAGTCGGGGAAGTTGTCGAGGCCGATCATGTCGAGCAGTTCTTCAATGACGTGTAGCTGCACAGATGTGGGGCACACGTGATCATGCCCCCATCGCTCGCCGCACTTGAAATAGAGCCCGCAGGCTCGACGGTAGTCCCGCAGCGCCTTGATTTTGGTTGGATCGGCGCGCGCTGCTTCCGTCCCGCGTCGATCGGTGACGACCGCAGGTGGTGCTTGGCGCGTTGGAGGCGGTGGGAGCGGTAATGGTGTTGCCTGCCGCGGGCCTGGTTCTGATGGCCGTGGTGTGTGTCCGCGAGCCCCTTCCGCCACTTCTTCTTGCAGTTGCGCGAGCGCACATGCTGTGTCCAAATCAGGCGGTCACTGCACCATGACAACTGCACTGATGTCTTGCCTCAGCCCCTCGACAAAACGGGTAAGAAAATAGTAAGGGTGAATGGATTCAGAATATGAATTCAAATGATTAATAACTGCTTCGGATCTTTCAATGTAATGCCATCGTGGTCGCGTTTGCCGAATAGAGTAAAACTGGCGTATGAGTGTTTGGTGTCGATCACGACCGAACCGAGTACATAGCAACGCCGTGAACGAGTTCCAATCAAACTCGCCTAGACGGCGCTGGATGGACTGCAGCCAGATCGCTGCTGGTCCTGAGAAGTTCAGTGCCCCCATAGGAACCCAGAAGGACGGAGTAATCCCGAACATGGTGAAATACTGCTCACATAGAGTTTTCCACATGTTGGGATTTTCACCGGAAAACTGCGGAAACGTGATAGATGGATGCGCCTGGCCCAAACCCGTGAGCATTTGGTTGGCGTGGGAAAACGGGGACTGTAGGGGTGGTGTGACAGGGACAGAGCTCGTACCGTTAGCCTGGAGCGGCGGCGGCGTCAGGAGGGACGCCGCCGATGGCCCCCGTAGGATCTGAAAATCGCCGTGGCCATCGGGCCCTTGCGTCTTGCTTGGTGCGCCAGTACCCTGGGGCACCTGATCCGCGTCGACTTGGCCTTGGGGCGCCGCTTGTGCTAACTTCTGCGGACCGTGTGGCGTCGCTCAGATCCGTCACACGGCGCTCGAGATCGGGGCGCCAGGAGAGTAGATCGTCGATCTTAGTCGATGTGGACTGTTGCGCCTTGGTAGACCGTCGATCGCGGCCTCAATCTTGTTCTCGAAGCGGGTGAGGAAGGCGGAAACGCTTGGATCCATGGCCTCTCGCGCTTGCCGCACCCCTCTCGTCTCGATGAGATGCGCCAGAGCGAAGCGGGAAAGAGTGGTGGCTGGTCTCTGATACCAGATGATAGGGGCTGAGTAGTGGATCGATCTATGGGCTCTCTGAAGTAGTAGCGATTAAATCGATTACAGGCGCGATGCGCTCGAATGTGAGATACGAGAACTAGGGTTCGGGGAAAGGGGAAAAGTGGTAGCCGCCGTTTCGTCTGATCCTCTGGATGGGTGGAGCTGCATCGACTCCGTCCTCAAGTAGTGATCTCCTGGGCTTCAGTGAACCCACTCAGGTCCGTGGACTCGTGGGTTGGGCCGCTGGGCAGTGTTGATGTTGGGGGAGGGGCTGCCTAGTGGGTCCTGCCTGTCGGGAATGCTGACACATCACAAGCGAAAGCATGGCGCAGCAGCCAGGGGCCATTTAAAGGTGAAGACTGTGGCTGCGAGAGGTCGGGCGCCTGGAAAGCTGGGACGCCGGAGGTAGACTGTCAGACGGAATGGGCCTGGTCAACTTGTGAAAACAGTCCGGTCGTTCGGAATAGTTCAAATTAGAGTTAATAACACTTTTAGTACATAAACTTGACAACTTGTACTATTCCCTCCGTCTCAGTTTACAAGTCCTACGCGTATACCTAGGTTGCCAATTTGACCACCCTAATATAATCTATATAACACAAAAATTATATCTTTTAAAAATAGAACATCTAAGTTTATATTGGTATATTTTTTTATAATATATGATTTGTATTAGGTTGGTCAAATAGACGACCTAGGGGTACGCACACGTCCCGTAAACCGAGAGAGAGTGAGTAGTGGGAACAGATTCATACAAGAATTAAAAAAACCCCATAAAAATGGTCCTTAAACTTGACTAACAGAACATTTTCATGCAATTCCGTCATATCTGCCGAGGCGGCGTCTGTTCCCGTTAACTAGGCGCAGATGGCACGCCAGCAGGCCCTCGCACCGCTTGTCCATCTTTATGGGACCTACTGATCAGTGTGTGCAAGAAAGAAAGATAAAATTCGGGCGCTGGGAAATTCAAACCTGAGACGTCGCTCAAAAAGTGGATCGCATGCACGCGCATCATAACCACTCAGCCAGACAGTCAGTCGTCGGTTAAATTTCTGAGGTATACTCTGACCCTTGTTATCTTTGAGAAAAGAAATTTCTACCATGGTTGATCACCTGCACGTCAACGTGTGGTGCATCTACTGCACCATCACCCGCAGTCCCGCAAGGAAGCGCATGCGCTGCGCGTATGCTTGGTCGCACACATTGCATGTAAGGAGAAGACGGAAAGGCCAGCGCATTCTCCTTCTTTCCCTTGTCGATGTTCACCGGCAGCTCGAGGAGGGAGATGCACCACGCCGAGGTCGAGGAGCCGGCACACGGCAAGCTCGATCTGCCTAAGGCCAACTCCACCGCAACCGCAAACGGACGTCCGTTTTGTCCGGATTCTGTCCGTTTGGGTAAGGATCTGGGGTCGTGTCTACCGTCTTGAGATCTCAGTAATGCGTGCGCCAGCGGCCAAGTCCATTTGCCCCATCCTGTCCGTCGAGGCCAAAAATGCCCATATATTCATATGAAAACTAGTTTGCACGCGTCCAAATATTAATTGTCTGAAAATAAAAATAGTTTTACAACCCAATCGAATTTGTCTCTAATAAAATAGTTTTACAACCAAATCGAAATTGTCTTCAACGAACATAAAATGAACCAATACATCTATTGGTTGCCAATGTGATCCCAGACGTGCTCAACCAAGTCATTTTGAAGATTCAAATGAGTGTGCCAATCACGCATCTCACGGTGGAATTGGACAAACTATTCAAATGTGGCGGGTCTTGGTGCGAGGGCTCAATATTTTCACCTTGATAATCAAATCCTTGGTCGAAGATACTCTCGTCACGCCGTCCTCGACGATCATGTTGTGCATGATCACACAAGCGATCATCACCTCCCAAAGCTTCCTTTCATCCCAAGACAGTGCAGGGTTTCGAACGATACCCCACCGCGATTGAAGCACACCAAAAGCACGTTCCACATCCTTTCTAGCACTCTCTTGCATTTGGGCAAATCTCTTTCTCTTCTCACCTTGGGGTTTCGAGATTGTCTTCACAAAAGTTGACCACTGAGGATATATACCATCTGCTAGATAGTATCCCTTGTTGTACTGATGGCCGTTGATCTCAAAGTTGACAGGTGGGGAGTGGCCTTCTGCAAGCCTCGCGAAGATTGGAGAACGCTGCAGCACGTTGATATCATTGTGAGAACTTGCCATACCGAAGAAAGAATGCCATATCCAAAGATCTTGCGATGCCACCGCTTCTAATATGACAGTGCACCCGTTAACATGCCCCTTGTACTGGCCCTGCCAAGCAAATGGACAGTTCTTCCACTCCCAATGCATACAATCTATGCTGCCAAGCATGCTTGGAAAGCCTCTAGCTGCGTTGGTCGCCAACAATCTCTACAGATCAGCGGCGGTTGGCTGCCTCAAGTACTCTGGGCCAAACACCTCGATCACAGCCCGCAAAACTTGTACATTGACATCAGACATGTTGTCTCACTCATACGCACATACTCGTCTACCAGATCACCTGGAATACCATATGCAAGCATGCGGATGGCCGCGGTGCATTTCTGGTAAGAGGAGAATCCAAGCTTGCCAAGGGCATCCGTCTTGCACTCGAAGTATGGGTCATGAGCAACCACTCCCTCTCGGATACGATTGAACACATGCCTTGCCATACGAAAACAGCAACGGAATTTATCCGGCTTGAAGAGCGGGGTGTTGGCAAAGTAATCGGCATAGAGCAGGGTGTGGCCTCTCTCCCTGTTGCGGTTCAGGTTGGGAGCACGACCAGGGAGTGACCCCCTGTACCGAGGAAGCTGCCGTTGAATATGGTCGTGAACGACCAGTGCAGCCACCACAAGATCTTCATCATCCGACGACGAATCGTCCGATGAACAAAGGAAGTGATGAAAGAAAAACTCGTCTCCACTGTCCATACCTTTGATGGCAAAAGGTCGAACACCTTGCGGTCGTGGTGGCGAAGAGGCCGCGATGATCACCTCGACGCAGCAGGGGTGGTTGCCGACCGTCCGCTGGCCGCTCTGGAGCTCTCCTTGGAATCTGCCTCGGCCTCCATGGTCCGTCGCCGGCAGTCGTGTCCCCTCCGCCACCGGCAAGGACGGCGACGGCCAAACCTCCCCCGATAGACGACCAAAACTACGGCGAAAGCGCGGGCGTGGTGGCGGCCATGTCGAGACGTGGTTTGGTATGGACGGCGGGGGGCTGCGGTGAGGAGGCGGCCGGAGAATAGGGGCGAGCCGGGCGTGGCGGTCTTGAGGAGAGAGGGTGAAGCGTTGGGAGCGGAGGGATCGGTAGTGTCCCGACAGCGGGCCACGGGGGGACAAGGCGTCTTGTCGCGCTGACCGTCGCGTCCGTTTCACCCCAAACCCAGCGCAACTTTGGGCGGGGATGGGTCGAAAACAGACGGAATCCGGACATTTGTCCGTTTGAGGCCGCGCGTTGGGCCGTCTCTTTTGTCCGTTTTACCCCAAACGGACGGGGGCGGACAGGATAGGGTCGCGCGGTAGAGTTGGCCTAACGAGGTAGTATGCGGTATGTGATCAAAGAATGCACAATGAAATTGCATCGAACGGACAAGCAAACACACATAAACGGACTGTACATCATTTAAAAGATCATCGGAGTTCATCGCCGGACAAGTTCTTAACTTCACAAACCAAAAAGGATAAAAAACATAGGAAGAGGAGCATCTTCACCACTTCCTCGCCAGGCCTTTCCCCTTCCGGTCGCCGGCGTATCTGTAAGCACCCGCGGCTGGTGGAGGATCTTGGTCGTCGTCGGAGGTGGAGCTGTGGTTGTCGACGTCGCCGTCATCGGATCGGAGTCGTAGAGGCTGACCAGCCCCTTCATCCAGCGGACTGCCCTGTCTTGCTACTGCTTCAACTTCGCGAGCCGAGCCGCCTCCGCCGCTACCTCCTTCGCCTCGCGCTCTGCCTGCTTTATGGCAAGCCGGAGCGCCTTCGCGTTCTTCCGCCGTAGGCGGCGAGCGTCCGTCTCCACCGTCGTGAGCGGCCGGCAGCAGATCCAAGCGAGGAGCCGCTCGTCCTCGTCAGGCTCCCTCAGCATCCCGCAGCGGCGGCGCACAGACTGCTCCACCGCGTGCCTCTCTCTTGCCTGTTGCCTCTCGCAGCGGGTGGCATGCGCCTCCGATTCCGTAGTGCGCATGCGGGCAGGCGGCACATGCACTAGCACCCACCGCTGCTTGCGCGGAGCAGCGGCGGGGCATGGACTGCTTCGCCGTGTGCCTCTCCCTTGCCCGCTGCCTCTTGCGGCAGACGGCGCGCGCCTCCGATTCCGAAGTGCCCGTGTGGGCAGGCGGCGCGGGCACTAGCACCCATCGCTGCTCGTGCGGAGCAGCGGCCTGCAGGGGAAGGGGACGACGTGGGGCCATAGCGGACTGCGCCGCCCTGCCGAAGCTACGCGCAGGACGGGAGGGGCCAGGTCTGGCCGCGTCCGCGCTACGGCGGCGCTGCAGATCTGGAGCTGCCCCCGGTGTCCGTCTTGGACCTCTCCAAGGCAATGCGGAGAACCAGCTCCTTGTTGACGTCGAGGTCAGAGCTGGAGTGTCTGCGGGAGCTCGACATTGCGCCGGATTGGATTGAAATCAGTGCAGAGAGAGGAGAGTGAATGAGCTAGGGTTCCGAGCGAGGAGCCGGATGAAGTTTTTTGTGGACAACCATGGGGTTGTTGGTGGACCGCACTTGTTAGACGGATGCGCTCGGACGTGCCCAGGCCGCCCCATATCCACCCTACATTTGGGCTGGATATGAGAAACACCAAACAGCCTGGATGTTTAAGACCGGTTTAAGGCGTTTGGGTGGATTGATTTTTTTTACCCCCGCCCAAATATTTAAGACGGGTTTAGTGCGCCCAGACTCCAGATGCTCGTACTAGCGCTACCTTGGTGAAGACAACGGTGACCCATCTCACTCTGTGTTGAGTGACAAGAATATAAAAGACTCGTCTCTACATTGAGCAGCATTAGTTACCCGTTTGGTTGGTTAGTAAGTGCGTGCGAGGTACTCCCTCTGTTCCAAATTATTCGTCGTGGTTTTAGTTCAAATTTGAACTAAAACCACGACGAATAATTTGGAACGAAGGGAATAGTAGCTACCAGCTCCTCCGGCCGCAGGATCAAATCTCTGTTTGTGTGTTTTTATGCTTCTCTTTATTTTTACACCCACTGATGAGTGGATCACACACAGATGGAGAGAGCGGATGGGCACCGCTGCGCCAAGTTAACAGGGGCAGACGCTGCGCTGTTAGATTTGACGGGAATTGTATGAAAATGTTCTGTTATGCAAGTTTTAGGACCATTTTTATGGGTTTTTTTAGTTCTTGTATAAATCTGTTTCCACTAGGACAAGTTTATGTACTAAAACTGGTGTTAACTCTTCAAATTAATATCAGCATGGGCCGCGGCAGCAGGAGTCAACACTTTTTCAGGAAATAGGCGCCAACAATAAATGTTGTAGTTTCTCAGAAGAAAATGTAGGAGCCAACTTTCTGTTGTTGGATCGCTAGTTCGCTACCGTTGTGCCTCCTCCATTAAAACCTGATGTTAAAGGACACGTAGAAAATGGCAGTGGCATTTGAGACGGACGGTGGATTCATTTCACGATACTGAAGAGAGAAACAGCGAGTCTGGCATGCTTGTGAAGACGGATGGTGGATTCATTTCATGCATGGGCGAATCTATTGCCGGCTCAGGGCTGGCCGAATTCACTGTTTCGACCCTTTTTGTAAACTTTACCGCGATCTGACCCTGATCAAAAATTTTTTTCGTGATCTGACCCTTTTCCTACCGCCATCATCTTTGGCGGTAGGGTAACACAGCCTACCGCTGAGGGCTATGGCGGTAGGACTTGACTGCGCTGTCACGGTCGTTCGAGGTTGAAAATACCCTACCGCCATAATCCTTGGCGGTAGGGTCTCGAAGATATAAATTAGATGTAGCATCAAGTAGAACCGAAGCACTCTTGTGGTGAGCTGGCTAGCGCGTGCAGGCTTAACCAAGGAGGTCTTGGGTTTGAGCCTTTCTGTTGCAGTTTTTTTATTTTGCACAACAAAAAGTAAAAGATTTGTCCAATTAATGTTAGCATATGAATTATTGATAAAAAATATTTTTACGAGCCTTACTATTGCCTTTTTTTGTTTCTTTTTATTTTGCCCAATAAAAAGTAAACGATTTGTTCAATTAATGTTAGCATATGAATCATCTTCAAGCCTTTGCTCCATCATCTCCTCTTGCCCTCAATTATTCCTTGTCCTTAAACCTTCGTTTCCCTCTCAAGCACTACTAGATTAGGAAACTCCCTTACTCAGTAGCAGCGGCTGCTAGCTTACACTTTATTAAGGTGAATGTTGCAGCTCCTCGTAAACTGCTCAACGCTTTTGGAATCAGTCGGACTTCTAGTTTGGAGTTTGTATATGTTCTTTTGAAACTTGTGTTCTGACACTGGAACCAAAGAAAGGATGAAATACGCTCTATGACCATTTATTTATCCTCTTCTATATCCACAAATAATTTGTTTACCCAGGGGTTGTACTACTTCCTGCTATTTTCTTATTTAGTTTAAAGTTCGGAAGGCCTTTGGACACCATGATTTGTATCCGTGTTTGGATGATAATACTGAGAACGGACTTACACCGTATTTGATCTTACTGGAGGGGTCATCTTTGTATCGCAGAATTTTATAAAATAGTTACATATAAGTAACAAAAAATGTTTTTATAAATAATCCATACCTTAACATTAATTGGACAAATTGTTCATCCCATCTTATTGGTTTATATCTTTGCGGAAATTTCATAAGACAGTTACAGATAAGTAAAAAAAAAGTTATCAATAATTCATATCCTAATAGTAATTGGACAAATTGTTTACTTTTCATGGGGCAAAATAAAAAGAAACAAAAAAGAAGCCTCTGTAAGGCTCGAACCTGAGACCTACCTAGTTAAACATGGACGTGCTAGCCAACTGACCACTAGTGTTATTGTGTAGTACTAGACACGGCACCTAATTTATATAGTCCAGACCCTACCGCCAAGGACTATGGCGGTAGGGTATTTTCAACCTCGAACGATCGGGACGGCGATCAAGTCCTACCACATGCCCTACAGTAGGCTGTTACCCACCGCCATGACGATGATAGAAAAGTGCCACGATCACGAAATTTTTTCGAACCGGGGTCAGATCGCGCTAAAGTTTAAAAAAGGGTCAAAACAGCGAATTCGGCCGTCAGGGCTGATACTGCACTGTTTTCTTGCGTTGAATTTTGGCGCGGGCGATGGCTCTGCCGCCATCACATCACATCACACATCACTCTCCGGTGCTTGCTGGAGAAAATTAACCCGGAACTGGAGGGTGCCACCACTTCTACTTGCTCGTCATTAACCCGTGCGTCCACCACCGACCGTAGATCGAAGAAAGAATTCAAGTCGGGGGCCGTCCGGAAGTCCGGCCTGCCCCTGCGGATTCACGGCACAGCGATGCCTCTCGCTTTCTTTCCGTCGACATCGCCGTTGTTTGTGTGTGCAGCCGCGGAGAAGAAGTCTGAGACCGCCTGCAGAATTGGCTCCGTACGGTCAGTTTCATCCCCGTAAACCGCGTCGCTGCCTCGGACTGATTGGTTGCTTTTGCTTCTTTGCTGCCATGAAAGGCCTGCGGGGTGGTGGGTAGGTTCGAGACCGGGACGCGGCCCTCCTTTGACTTCTTTTACGCTGCTGCCGGTTTTCTTTAACACAGACGTCATGTCATATGTGCTCGTAGTACTGTCATGTGTGGGCCAAATTCACTGTTTTGACTCTTTTTCGTTAGTTTAGCACGATCTGATCCTATGTGTAATTTTTTTTCGGATCTGACCATTTTCCTACCGTCATTGTCTATGGCGGTAGGGTAACACACCCTACCGCCAAGGTCTTTGGCGGTAGGACTTACCTACACCATCACTTTTATTTTTTGTATAAAGGACCCTACCGCCGCAGTCGATGGCGGTAGGACGTGTAACCCTACCGCCATAGCCTATGGCGGTAGGGTCTTTTTTTGCAAAAAATAAATCTTTTATTGCATGCGTGTCCTTATTATAGTTACATGCATGCCCCTACCGCCAAAGGCCATGGCGGTAGGGTCCTTTTCACACCGAACGGGCGTGACAGTGTAAGTAAGTCCTGCCGCCAAAGGCTTGGCTGTAGGGTGTGATACCCTACCGCTAAAGACCCCTACCGCTAAAGACAATGCCGGTAGAAAAAAGGTCAGATCCGGAAAAAAATTACACATAGGGTCAAATCGTGTTTAAGTTAAGGAAAAGGGTCAAAACAGTGAATTTGGCCTCCTGTGTGTTGGTACTGGCAGCTGCTGCTCGGCGTGTATTTGACTTGCGGTGCGCTCTGTCACCTGGCTGAGAGACCCGGTGAAAAGCTTCTCCGGGTTTTGACACGAGACTTGATTGGAGGAGCCTTGCGTGGCCAAGCCTGCTGGTTTTACATTTTCAGTGCGTGATGGTGCGCCTGCGGGCATGAGGCAACCGGTGCCGGTGCGCCGTTCGTCAACTCTTTGCCTTGCCTCCCGTGAAGGTGCTGCTCCGGCCCCCGGTCGAGAGATTCAGCTGCGTGAACCAAATTTTGCGTCAGTTTGCATTCGCGGAAGAACGTGGCCTGCGTACCGTGTACAAAGTGCAACTGGAAGGTATACGGGCGAAAACGGCACCCATTGAACCGGGAGGTAAAGGGCGAGGGAATCCTATGTGCCGCTCGTTGCGGCGAACTGCCGAGCGGACGCACAGGCGACTCCAAACAGGACAGCCCATTAGTGTAAAAACAGTGAAAAATCCCAAAAATGAGACCTCCTGTTGCATACGTGCGCGCCTACCTGAGGAGGAGCAGTTGGCTCCCGCGCAAACGAGGAGCGAGCGAGCGAGGAGCGAGCGAGCGAGTGCGGGTTAGGGGGGCGATTTTCCTCTCAACCCCTACTTCTACGGATTGGAAACTGGTTTGAGGGTTGGACCTCTAAATTTTTTTACGGGTTTGAGGGTTTAGAGGTTCTAGTCTACGGCGTTTTTTCCGTGAAAACTGTAAAAAAGCAGTTATTTTTAGGGGTTTGAGGGTTTGAGGGCTCTACTAGTAATGCTCTGACGGGATTAATGAGCCTTGTTGGTTTAATATGGCGTGCGAAGCTAAAGGTAAATGTCATATCCGAACATTTTGTAAAATTCCAAACGCAAATATTATTGGGGACCGCTACGCGTCTGCTGGTAGATTAATTGGAAACATCAACCGCCTCCTCCACCGTTGGATTGAGCCACAAATAGCCATCAGATCTCCCAATGAGGTGGGTCACGATTGCAACAAGGTAGATATTGCGTAGCTCGCTCTGCAACGACAACATTGTTGAAAAAGCACCGAAGGAGTTATTTTTGCCGGAATTTTTATTTCCGTCTTCCCACTTTTTTTGCAACATAGATGATTTGTGGGGGGATTTTTGCAACATAGGTGGTGTTGCAGTATTTTTTTCGTCTTCACTTTTATGCAACATAGATGATGTTGCGGGAGGACTTTTACAACATGAGTAATGTTGCAGAGATTTTTCACCGAAAAAGATAATGTCGTGTGCGGTATGAATCGAGAAATTTATGCAACAAAGATGATGTTGCGGAAGAACTTTTGCAGCAAGACCCGTGTTGCAAAAAGTATGAAAAGCATCGCCGGCTAGAGCGACGACAAAGGACGCGAGGGGAGGCTGGAGCCGCGCAGCTGAGCCGACGGTGGCCAGAGCGATGCTCGGGCGTTCACGCTCGAGTGTTGTCCATGGCTGCAAGCGAGCATAGAGAGGCGGGGAAGGAGATGTAATACTCGTGATGTTTCTACAGAAGGGGCACATGGCGTTCAAGACAACGGGGGACACGTGTCTGCCGATGGAGAAGATCGATCCAACAGTAGGATCCGACGGTTGACGGGAATAGTTTCCCAACATTATTTTTGAAAAAAGTAAAATTTTAAAAAGCGAACACTTTTCAAATTCGAGAAGAAAAACAAAAACTCAAACATTTTTGAATATGTGAACAATTTTTTGATAAACTTAACATTTTTTGAAAATCACGAACATTCTTTGAATATGTGAACAATTTTTTTATAACGGGAACACTTTATTAAACTCAAAACAAACATTTGAAAACGTGAATATTTTCGAATCCATGAACAATTTTTGAGATGAGAACATTTTTTTCAAACTCGGAATAAAATTTTAAAATGAGATTTTTTGAACATTTTTTATATTTTTGAACATTTTTTGGGAAAACATGAACATTTTTTATGAAATCACGAACATTTTTAAAACTGTGAAATATTCTTATAAAAGGAAAAAGGAACATGAGAAAAATAGCATAAAAATGAAAAAATGAAATGAAAAGAATTGAAAAACAAACCCAGTAAGAAAACCGGAACAAGCAGTAAAGAAACATAACAGGAAAAACTCAGTCAAAGATCTTCCAGTTGAGATTTACCCCTAAACAGGAAGCATGTGCTAGCGTTCAGTGGGCCCGCCCACTCTGCTCGCGCCTGTGCAAGCAATTTGACGATGTGTGCGTCATATAGGAAATTCCAAAGGGCGAGGTTCTTTCCAGGTAGGCTGAAAATGAGCAAGAAGATGGGCTAGCAGCGTGTGCACAACAGGAACATGTCACGGACCGGGAAAGGCCGACGGTTGCGGAGAGGTCCTAATCAGCGCCCATGCACATGCTTCAATTGGGCCGACCCAATAAGCACCCGTGGACCGACCACTCACTCCCTCAATCGCTTCATCACTGGCATCTGCAAAGATAGTGGCGGAAATTACCTTAGGGACTCGGCCCTGGTTTTCGTCGGGGTAACTGATTCGGCAAGCCTGGAGGCTCTCGCCTGTTGCGAGGCCATGTCTTTGGTGACCGATCTGTTGCAAACGAGCATAGTCAATGGATGGGACTATAAGGAAGTTGTATCAGGTATCAAGGAAGGCAACGGTTGTAAGCACGGTCATATATTCGCGAGATCAGGTTCACATCATCGGAGTTCCCCGATTCTTTCGTCTTCGAAGAAGGGCCTCGAATACGGAGGCACATAGCCTCGCTAAACATGCGCTTAGTTTATTTGCAAGGCATCATCAAATGTATTCCCCTAAACATTATTGAGTAATAAAGCTTGTGTTAGTTTGAAAAAGGAAATCATTGCTCGCTCGTTTCCCATGACTGTTAACTCACAATTGGATCCCAAACCATTTGACTTGTTAATCAGTGATTTTTCAAGAACTCCAAAAAAGTTCATGATTTTTGAAAAAAGTGCACAACTATTGAAAAAGTTTGCAATATAAAAAAAGGTTCATAAATTTGAAAAAAATGAAAAAATGAAAAAGTTCATGAATTAGAAAAATGCTCAAGAAATTTTAAAAGTTGTTTATGAATATGGAAAATTTCGCGAATTTGAAAAAAATGCAGGAACTAGAAAATGCTCATGCATTTCCAAAAAAATTCGGGGATTTGAATAAAAGTTTGTGGATTTAAAAAAGTTCATGAATTTGAAAAAAGTTCATGGATTTGGAAGTGTTCGTGATTTTTTTAAATCCCAGAATTAAAAATGATCGTGAATTTAAAAATGTTTACATATTTGAAAAAGGTTCATGAATTTCAAAAAATTGCAAACTTTTAGGAATTTCATCAATTTGAAAAGATTTTTTTAAGCTGGAAACGTTCCTGAATTTGAAAAATGAAAAAAGGTAAAAGGGAAAATTAAAAAAAAAAGTAGAGGAAATAAAAGGGAAAAACAAAAAGACGGAATAGAAAACCAGCCTAAAACAGAAGTAAAAAGTATAGGAAACCGGCCTAGAAAACCGATGGAACATTCTAGAAGGTTTCCAAAACCATAACCTAAGAAGAAGAAGAAAACGATCATGCACTGCAAAGAGGAAGAAAATACGAGCATAAAGTGTGAAGAAGTAAATGGGCCAAGGCCCAAGGTGGAATGGGGTGTGCTCTTTCTACCAAAACAATAGAAAATGGCGCTTAAAGCGTTGAATATTGTTTGAACTATTGGACGACATTCTTGCTTTGCGAAGGACATATGGCTGCACACACGGGCGCGGCCCAGTACCTCATTACTTTTCGTTTTCATTTATATATTTTTGTAAAATACATTTTATATATCTAATAAAAGCCAATAAATAAAGGCTATAGGAGACATAGCAACCCCCCCCCCCCCACATCATGTTCACCAAATCATCCAAATCTATGACCTCGACCACGGTGTTGAACCGTAGGCCGACGTACCAAGTGGACACCATCATTCTGAGCTGCCCAACATGTCATGAAGTGCAACCGCCCCGTTCGAAACCATGTCGCCCATCGAGTTCCCCTATGCCATCACCGTCACCCCTAATACGCTTACCATGTACTTGAGCGCCACGATGAGAGCCACTATGTTAAATGCAAAGATGAAGTCCCAGAGCACGCTCGTCATGAGCCCAATGGCTAGCAACAATGAGTGGTGTCGGTGCCCCATGGGAAGGGAAGGTGGAGTTAGTGGCGCCCAAGCGAGGGCGACTAGGATGACGACAACGCCATTCCTGCGATGGTGCGAGGAGGTCGTGGGGATGTGTGAGATCCATGGCATGACGAGGAAGACGTGCGCCTATGTGGCAAAGGCCATCACGCCTTCTATTTTTTAAGCAAGGGGTGTGATGAACGGGTGAAGAATTTTCTGAAAAATGCCATTTGGGACTCACTACTGTTGTGGGGGACTCAAAAGGGGATGTTTTAAACATGTTAAGTAGAGTTTGAGTTCAAAACTTGCATGTGGAAAGGGCCAGGGTTATCTATGGTTGCGAAATAGGTGTTCATAAAATATGTCCATGAGGCTACTCCGACCTACACCATGAGTTGCTTCCAACTGACCAAGAAAATATGCAGGAACCTGACATCTATCTCTTTGAAATTTGTATCGGGAGTATCAAATGGTGATCGAAAGGTTCACTGAGTGTGACACAAATTATGGACAAGCAAGATGGAAGGAGGTTGAGATTCCATGACTTAGGAGCTTTTAACCAGACCCCCATCACCAAGCAAGCATGTTGTATTCTTCAAGTGCATGATTCTCTACATGTGAGGGTGCTTGAAGCCCGATATTTCAGTAGTGGTGATTTGATGACTGCAAGAACTCCCATTCCAGGGCTTGTTCACGTGACGAAGCATACTTCATGAGAGAGACTTGCTTCAGTTAGGTGTCATATGGACGGTTGGTGATGGGACAAGAAGAAATATTATGTAGGACAACTGGATCTTAAGGAAAGGACGCATGAAGCCACTGGGTTTCACACCAAGTCATCCATTCACCTTGTTAATGACCTTATAAATGCCCATGGCGCTTGCTGGGACAACCGGAAGTTCGCACTTGTATTCTCTGAGTCAGACGCATGTAATATCAAGCAAATAGTCATGAGGGCCTGATGTCTGAGGATTATACAACGTGGAACTTCACACGCAATGGGCAATTTTCAGTATGGCGAGCCTATCACTCACAAATGGATCAAGAGAGGGTGGTAGCTAGCTTGTTGAGTTTCTCTTCCTCGTTTGATGCCCATAGAGGTTGGCTTGCGTTTTGGAAGTTGAGGTGTCAAACAAGCTGAAGAGAATTGTTAGGAATGGGCTGGCAGCGGGTTCAGGGCTACTTCATATGAAGATCGAGGGAGGAGTGTTTTCATTGTTTGTGGGAGGGAGGAAATGGTGATTCGCCGATTCTTGTCCTGCCCACACACGGTTGAGGTCTAGGCTCATGTCTACTTGGCTATATGAGCCACCTCGCCGACCCACTTTCTCGGACCCATTAGAAACAACCGCGTTGTTGGTTCCTTGAGTGTCTAGGAACGACAAACGATCAGGAGAAGTCCATCATTTTGCAAATGTTTTAGAAGAGAGGGGCAGGTTATAGTTATGTCGTCCAATCCGTCTACGGCTGTTATCTCTTTCAAATTAGTGGTAGTTTTGAGAAACTCAAAGCATACCCCTTTCAATCCACAACAGTTGAGCTGCTCGGCTTGAATAAGAATAGTTGTCACAGAGTTCACGTTTATATGTTCACACAACCTCTCTTCACATAGTGCTTTCAGTCTTTGGAGATCATATCTATCCGCCGCTGCAAGCAAATGTTGCAGCCACAATGTTTCTTGGGCTTTTCCTTCTTGCATTGTGTTCATCTCCATTTCGGGCAGTAAGTCGGTGTAAATAAAGCTAAGCAAGGCCTGGAAAACTTTTGATTCCATATCTTTGATCTGTATGACACTTTCCATTTTGTCGTCCTTCGTAGGGCCAAAGAGCTCTGCCTTGAACACTGCAGACCGAGCTGCGAGCACGCACCGATGGGCAGCAAACTCTTCCCCGCCAACCTTGAATGTCACATCGATGCCCTCCTTGGACAGAAGGAGGTCACTGATATGCTCATGTATTCCTGAAGGTGGTATACCATAATAAAGAGATCAACGGTGGTGGCAATCGCAATATCACATCGGATGGTGAAACAATCGTCCTTAAGATTATTTGAATTCTCAAGATCTTGTCTTTTTATGAAATTGTTGTAATCCCGAGATGTGCTTGGGCTGGAGAAGTCGTCTGGCTTCACTGCAAGAATATATGATGAATCTTGCTTCTCATGCTGGTTGACAAAACTAAAATCGAACTTCACCTTCAAAGTCCCTGTTACACTTCTGTCAACTAGGCGCAAAAAGAGAGATATAGAGTGGGTGCACTCTGGGCGGTCGCCATTAGGATAGTAGTACTCGATGTGCCAACGATGGCCTCCTACCATGAAATCGAGTGAGGCGATCCCCGTGCCAGTAGGTGTGGTGGCTTTTGTACGCGAGTACTCCCTCCGTTTCTAAATATAAGTCTTTTTAGAGGTTTCATTAGAGAACTACATACGGATGTATATAGACATACTTTAGAGTTTAGATTCACTTATTTTGCTCCGTATGTAGTCACCTAATAAAATGTCTAAAAAAACTTATATTTAGAAACGAAGGAAGTAGTTGCTAACCAGTGGTAGCCACTGGCCGTGGGTACGTTGATGGCGTGGCCGACGGCCTTGCCGTCGCCGACGATAGACACACTGGCAAATGACATGGCTGTCGGGCAAAATTTAACCGAATCTGAATCTGATATAGACTATGTGCCGAGTAGTCTGTAGCAGATTAGCACTCACACTCGAGAGATTGAATTCGTAAGGGCTATGATACGGCCGCCCGATTTTCACGAAACCGGTAGGTACAGACGCAATTTCCAAAGCAATTGATTCAAACTGCAGCTCTGTAACCTCCAATAACAAATCCTTCTCACGATCCAAGTAGTAGCAATCTCAACAGAGTTCTTCTCACGTAGTGCAAACAGAAACAGCGATCAGCCAACTAGTCCTTCGTCAGCACAGCAGCAAGAGTAACTCACCACTAAATCCAGTGCTTGGTTTGCCGGATGCATGCAGGCTCGACGCAACAACGTGCTAGCGCCGTCGGGGTCAGGCGGCAGGCGGCAGCTAGGAATTGATCGACGATCCCGGCACGTGGAAGCAAACTAGACGAGTTTTCAACTGGCGACATGCATACTGCCGCTGCAACATCTTGGAGATTTTCTAGTTATATCAATCTCCAAATAAACCGGTTGCCCTAATTCATGGTTTTCTAGTTATATCAAATCCCCAAGTGGCCAAGTACATGTCAAAAAAATCTCCAAGTAGCACGCATAACACTTGATGGACACTTCCCTAAAAAAAAAGACTTGTTTTTTTTGAGAAAAAAAACTTGATGAACACGAATGACTAGGACTAATATTATCGGCCCAATAAAAACGTAAGAAAAAACCCAGGCCCAGCCCTTTACATATGGCCTTGGGTTGTTCTAAAAAAACATATGGCCTTGGGTCACTCAAATACTGATAGGGTCCTCTAAAAAATAACAAATCTTTTCGCAATTAGTTTGGTGGGTCCATATTCGACCACAAACAGTATATCTTCATAATTGTACTTTGTACATGGAATGGTGATTCAAATTCAACGAATTAAGAACATACTCTAAAACTATGGTTAGAAACTAACACAAGCACACACCATTACTAGTAATCCCTTAAGGGATCGGAAGCAAGTTTGGCACTGACATCTTGGAGAACGGGGGGCATTATGTAGCTACATTGTCCAAGCCATCGCCTTCACCTGATCTGCCGCCTGAAAGAAAGAAAGAAAATGAAAAGGATGGTTCAAGTCCCGGCTGATTAAGAAAAGAACTGATCACCTTATATGATAGTGTGTCACTTATCTATACTCGTATATAGTGTACCAATATGAAGGGATATAGACTGTTGGATCTTTATAATCCGACGGTTCACACTCAGTTGATTTAGATAGAGGACTATGTGGCCACATATAGACCGTTAGATGTAGTGATCGGACGGCCCACAGTGGAGGGATTCGCGGTGTGCACATCCTCCCTGGCAGACTGCCACCGCAATAGAGAGTACGCGCGGCGTTCGTGATTCTTCCGCCTGACACGGCGTCCTAAAGATCTCTGGTAGGCTCCCGTGAGAGTGCTACCCTACAATACTACTACTAGCAAGCCATTTCACCATGCAAAAGAAGTACTGCTAAGTGCATGCAGCAGTGCAGCCACGGTAAGGGCAAAATGTTAACTGAAGGGATTTTATTTAGTACAAATAATTAGATGCTTAATACTACTATTCATTAGCTTCCTTTTTTCATTTGATTGGCCCGACTGGTTATCAGATTACAAACACAAATAAAGTGAAGACTTAATATGTGTTGTAAATAAATAGCTATGACCTTCTCTTATAAATTCATTTTACAAATATGATCCTGGTTTTTCCATTGTCTCCACTAATAATCCCTAAATACACACGTGCATGGCACGTACCATGTACTAGTATAAGTAGGAGAAGCAAAGTCTAGAAATTAAGTATACACACGAGAATGCAAGTAAAATGTCTTACCCACACAGCATGCATGTAATACATCAAATGGTGGCAAGGAAGTAAGGCTTCGAGTTAGAAATACAGTAGGTCTCAGGAACTAACCATTTTTGTCGATTTTAGGAAGCAAACTTGCCGATGAGTTCCTTTAAGAGAAAGGGGCATGTGCTTATTATATCATCAAAGACGCCAATTGCTGTTATTTCTTTCAAATTAGCAGGAGCCTTGAGGAATTCAAGACACACCTCCTTCAGTCCACAACAGTTGTGCCGCTCAGCTAGAGTAAAAATAGTTTTCACCGACTTCACGTCTATATGTTTGCATAGCTTTTCTTCACATAGTACCTTCAGTCTTTGGAGATCATATCTATCCGCCGCCGCAAGCAAGTGTTGCAACCATAATGCTTCTTGGCCACTATTTTTCTCCTCCCCCATGTCTATCTCCATACTAAGCAGTGAGTCGGTGTAAACAAAGCTAAGCAAGGCATTAAACACTTTTGCTTCCATGTCCTCTATTTGCACAACGCTTGCTACTGTGTCTTCCTTCAGGGGGCCAAAGAGCTCTGCCCTGAAGACCGTAGACCGAGCCGCGAGCACGCGCTGGTGGGCGACGAACGTCTCGCCGCCAACACTGAATGTCACGTCAGTACCTTCCTTGGACACGAGGAGGTCATTGATATGCTGATGTATGGTAGAAGGTGGCACCTTGATGGAGAGATCAACTGTGGTGGCAATGGCGAGGTCGCAGCGGATGGTGAAACAATCCTTGTTTAGATGCTTTGATTTCTCAAGAGTGTCCCTATTGATCAAACCATCGTAACCCAACATGGGTATGAGCTGGAGAAACCGTGCGGCTCGTTTGCACGGATATATGCTAGATCCCGCTTCTCAAGCTCGTCGACGAAGCTGAAATCATACTGCACCTTGAGAGGATTGGTGACATTCTCATCGAGAAGGGCGAGGAAGAAGGAGACCGAGCCGGCGCACTCAGCCGCGTTGCCTTCAGGGAAGTACTGGATGCACCAGCTATGCCCCCTACCTTGAATGGGAGAGACCGGATCACCGTGCCGGTAGATGCATAGTATTTCGTACGCGAGTAGCCTCTAACAACAAGCAGGTGGTACAACCATGATTATCCCTTGCCCCGAGTTTATCTATATCACCATGCATTGGAGGATCATTAGTTTATCGACGCTGCCAATTCTTTTTATAACATTCGTTACAACCTGGTTTTTAGTGTGGATACCCGTGATATTATTCCGTTGCCTGCACCTGCTTTGTATGATTCTATTGCCAGGAACGGATACAACGTCATGCCAGAGGACATTATTGCCTACTGGAACAACCAGGTAGCGGCAGAGCAGGAGCCCCAGGATTGGCGCGCTCAAGTGCCACCGCCACAGCACTTCCACGTGGACCCGGACGGCTACTATGGAAGGGGATTACCAAGCTAGGCCAACAGCCTAAGCTTGGGGGAGTACGTATTCCCACCGACATTACATTCATGTTTACACATCTCATTTTAGTTGTCGATGTCGGCACTTTTTCATTATATTATCCATGCTAAATTTATTTTCTCGCTTTTTACTTGTGTGTTTGAAAAACTTTGAGAAAAACCCAAAAATACTTATTTCTTCTTTTTGGTTTTTCTTTCTAGTTTAATTAGTTATAGTATTAAAAGAAAACCCCAAAAGTTTTCTCTGTTCCTCTTTTGTTCGTTGGGAGCTTTTCCATGTAAATAGGTTTTCTCGTTCTTATTTTCCCTTTTCTAATTTGTTTTCTTCAAGGAAAACTAAAAACTTCAAAAATATTTCAGTGTGTTTCTCTGAAATTCTTTTCTTTTTATTGAGTCGTACTAAGGAGAAGACCACGATAAAAATGTTGAGTGGCTCTCATATGCATTATTATTGATCTAACAAAGAGCCAAATTGCCTTGTCTTCTTGTTTTGAATAAAATGTCTGCAGATTCCAGCTTAGTACACGACACTCTTGCACTATTATTATTTTCATATCATTTAGTCGTGCAAGTGAAAGGCAATAATGACGATATTTGATGAATTGACTACGGCAGAGAGAAGCCGGTATGAACTCAACTTGTTTTTGCTTTTGTAAATATGTTTAACCTAGTATCCATAATTCAGCATATTATGATCAAACATGCTTGCAATGACAATTAGAGATTATAACTGCTCATGCCATGCTTAAGTAGCTAGGAGTGAATACTGATTTATCTTGGGTGTCAACATGCATTAAAGTGATTGTGATGTAGTATGATGACATGGTATCCTCATCTGAATGTTTCAAGTGGCTTGACTTGGCGCATGTTCATGCATATAGTTGAATCAAAACCAACATAGACTCTATAATATTTATTTATGTTCATGGTGTTCATATCCTACTCATGCTAGTACTCAATGTTGATTATTCATAATGCATGCTCATGACTGTTTTCGCTCTCTAGTTGGCCTCTTCTCAACCTATTTGCTAGCATTCGCCTGTACTAAGCAGGAATACTGCTTGTGCATCAAAATACTTAAACCAAAGTTATTCCAAATGAGTCCACTATATCTACCTATATGCGGTATTACCCTGCCATTCCAAGTAAATGTTTATGTGCCATCTCTAAAATTTCAAATGAACATTTGTTTTGTGTGCCTGGACCGCTCATGGAACGACAGGGGGTGGCCAGTATCTTCCATGCTAAGCGGGTTATTCTCATGATGAGTATTTATTCACTCGTCCTTGCACGAGAGGGCGGTAATAGGGATGCCCAGTCCCGAAATAAAAAATCACAAATAATTAAACAAAACTCCCCAAGGAATGTTGTTGGTATGGACAGTACTCGTGGATTCGGCTAGTCGTGGAGTGTGTTTGTTGGTGGAGGGGGAGTAAACCTTTACTTTTACCGCTTGGGAACCACTGCTAATTTGTTTAGCATGGAAGATATTGATAACTCTTGGTCGTACCGTTGACAGGAAGGGTGCACCTCCCAAAATTAAATTTATATCTGATTTAAGCTTTGAGCTCTGGCACCTATGCAAATCCCTACTTCCCTTTGTGAAGGGACTATCTATTTACTTTTATATTGAGTCATCACCTTCTCAAATAAGCACCAGACCTGAGAGCACTATTGTCATCCTCATGCATTGTGTATAGTTAATGTTGGATGCTTCATGACTGGATCTTTTCTACCATGTATTACAATGTTTAGTCGTTGCTTGAACTTTGGAGGTGCTCTGCATTTATGTTTTGCAGTCTCATAAAGGGCTAGCGAGATATCACTATTGTCATATTATATCATGATTGTTTTGACAAAGTGTTGACATTTGAGATATTTTATTATTGCTCGCTAGTTGATTATGTCAGTGATATGAGTTAATATAATTTCTAAGAGTTATTGTTGACATGGTTAGTCATGATCTTTCTTTGAAAACCTAGGTGCTACTTAAGCATATTTATGTAATCAAGAACAAAAGAGTTCGTAAAAGTTTTTCTTTGTCACTTTCAGTTTGTCAACTGAATTTCTTGAGGACAAGTAATGAGTTAAGCTTGGGGGAGTTGATACATCTCCATCGTATCTACTTTTCTTAACGCTTTTGTTCTTGTTTTGGACTCTAATTTGCATGATTTGAATGAAACTAACCCAGATTGATGTTGTTTTCAGCAGAACTATCATGGTGTTGTTTTTGTGCAGAAATGAAAGTTCTCAGAATGGAATGAAACTTTTGGAAAATTATTTCAGAATATATAAAAAATACTGAAACCAAGAACCACCGGAGGGGGTGCCCTGGCTAGGCATGATACACCAGGGCGCACCACGCCCCCCCCCCCCCAGGCGCGCTCTGGTGGCTTGTGGTCACCTTGTGGCCCCCTGACCCTAATCTCGACTCCATAAATACCTATTTTCGGAGAGAGAAAATAAGGGAGGAAGTTTCATCGTGTTTTACCATACAGAGCCGCCGCCACCTCCTGTTCTTCATCGGGAGGCCATATCTGGAGTTCGTTTGGGGCTCCGGAGAGGGGAATCTTCAGTCTTCGTCATCACCAACCCTCCTTCATAGACAATTCCATGATGCTCCCCACCGGGAGTGAGTAATTACTTCGTAGACTCGCTGGTTGGTGAGGAGTTGGATGAGATTCATCATGTAATCGAGTTAGTTTTGTTAGGGCTTGATCCCTAGTATCCACTATGTTCTGAGATTGATGTTGCTATGACTTTGCCATGCTTAATGCTTGTCACCAGGGCTCGAGTGCCATGATTTCAGATCTGAACCGTTTATGTTATCACCATTATATCTATGTTCTTGATCCGAACTTGCTAGTCATATGCACCTACTATGTGTTATGATCCATAAACCCCAGGGTGACAGTAATTGGGATACTTTCTGGTGATGACCGTAGTTTGAGGAGTTCATGTATTCACTATGTGCTAATGCTTTGTTCCAGTTCTCTATTAAAAGGAGGCCTTAATATCTCTTAGTTTCCTTATGGACCCTGCTGGCACAGGAGGGTAGGACAAAAGATGCCATGCAAGTTCTTTTCCATAAGCACGTATGACTATTTACGGAATACATGCCTACATTATATTTATGAACTGGAGCTAGTTTTATATCACTCTGGGTTATGCCTGTTATATGATGAATATCATCAAACGAATTCACCGATCCAATGCCTACAAGTTTTCCACATATTATTCTTGATAAGTTACTACTGTTGTTGTTATTGTTACACTTGCTACAAAATCATTGTTATGAGTGTTAACATTACTATTATTGTTACCACTGCTATCAAACTACCATATTACTGTGCTACTGATCACTTTGTTGCAAATAATTAAGCTCCAGGTGTGGTTGAATTGACAACTCAACTGCTAATTCTTACAAATATTCTTTGGCTCCCCTTGTGTCGAATCTATAAATTTGAGTTAAATACTCTACCCTCAAAAACTGTTACGATCCCCTATACTTGTGGGTTATCAGTTGGTATGTCCCTTTGGATCTTTTTATATTGATGTGTGTGTGTGTATAAAAAGATAAAAAACGGATATCCAAAATATCTCGTCCGTTCAACCACACATATCAATTAGGGTTTTTATCATTTATGTCATTAGTTGTGTCTCACTACTCAATTTCCCACTAGTATTTTTAGCTATTCAAAAATGTCACTGCCCTTTAGGCGCATGCTCAAAAGTACTAATATAAACCATTAATGTCAGCTCAAAACTCGTTTACCATGTGATGTTGGCTAGGACTACGTCGGTATTTCCCCAAAGAGGAAGGGATGATGTAGCACAGCGACGGTAGGTATTTCCCTAAGTGAAGAAACCAAGGTTATCGAACCAGTAGGAGAACCAAGCAACACAACGTAAATAGCCCCTGCACACAGATAACAAATCCTCGCAGCCCAACATGTAAAAGGGATTGTCAATCCCTTTCGGGTAGCGGCGCCCCAAGGCGGGCAAACGGACGTGAGGAAATTGCAATAGATTGATAGATCAAACGCCAAACAAAGTAAATAAGAATAAATTGCAGCAAGGTATTTTTGTATTTTTAGTTTAATAAATCTAAAAATAAATGCAAAGGAAAAGTAGATCGCTGAGGCAAATATATGAGAAAGAGACCCGGGGGCCGTAGGTTTCACTAGTGGCTTCTCTCGAAAAAAAATAACAAACGGTGGGTAAAAAAATTACGGTTGGGCAATTGATAGAACTTCAAATAATTATGACAATATCCAGGCAATGATCATTATATAGGCATCATGTCCAAGATTAGTAGACCGGCTCCTACCTGCATCTACTACTATTACTCCACACATCGACCGCTATCCAACATGGATCTAGTGTATTAAGTTCATGGAGGAACGGAGTAATGCAATAAGAACGATGACATGATGTAGACAAGATATATCTATGTAGAGATAGACCCCCATCGTTTTTATCCTTAGTAGCAATGATACATATGTGTCGGTTCCCCTTCTGTCACTGGGATCAAGCACCGTAAGATCGAACCCACTACAAAGCACCTCTTCCCATTGCATGATAAATAGATCAAGTTGGCCAAACAAAACCCAAATATCGGAGAAAAAAATATGAAGCTATAAGCAATCATGCATAAAATATATCAAAGAAACTTAAATACTTTCATGGATATAAAAAGATATAACTAATCATAAACTCAAAGTTCATCATATCCCAATAAACACACCGCAAAAGAGTTACATCATATGGATCCCCTAGAGACCACTGTATTGAGAATTCAACAAGAGAGAGGAAGCCATCTAGCTACTAACTACGCACCCAAAGGTCTACAAAGAACTACTCATGCATCATCAGAGAGGCACCAATGGAGGTGGTGAACCCCATCCGAGATGGTTTCTAGATTGGATCTGGTGGTTCTGGACTCTGCGGCGGCTGGATCAATATTTTGTCAACTCTCCTAGGGTTTCTGGAATATTGGGGTATTTATAGAGCAAAGAGGCGGTCCGGGGGGCACCCGAGGTGGGCACAACCCACCAGGGCACGCCTGGGCCTCCTGGAGCGCTCTGGTGGGTTGTGCTCTCCTCAGAGCAACCCCCAGGCGCAGCCAAGGCCCATTAGGTGACCTCTGGTCCAAAAAAAATCTCCATGAAGTTTCTTTGCATTTGGACTCCGTCTGATATTGATTTCCTGCGATGTAAAAACATGCGTAAAATAAAGAATCGCACTGGCACTATGTCAATAGGTTAGTACCAAAAATGATATAAAATGAATATAAAATAATTATAAAACATCCAAGATTGATAATATAAGAGCATGGAATAATTAAAAGTTATAGATACGTTGGAGACGTATCAGCATCCCCAAGCTTAACTCCTACTCGTCCTCGAGTAGGTAAGTGATAAAAACAGAATTTTTGATGTGGAATGTTGCCTAACATGTCATATCATATTCTTTTATTTATAGCATGGACATTTGGACTTTTATGTGATTCAAAGCAATAGTCTAGTTTTGACATGATAATTCAGATACTCAAGCATATCAACAAGCAACCATGTTTTTCAAAATATCAATGCTAAAATAATTTATCCCTAACCCATCATGCTTAACCATTGATCCATTCATGAAACACACTCGCATATTAGCTACACCCAATACTTAAGTACGATCATATTGCCTCCTAGTTGGTTCTTTTATAAGAGAAGACGGAGACTCAAATTCAAAATAAAAATTGCATAAAGTAAAAGAAAGGCCCTTTGTAGAGGGAAGTAGGGATTTGTAGAGCTGCCAGAGCTCAAAGCGAAAAATTTAGAGATAAAAACATTTTGGGAGGTGTATCCATCCCACCAACGAAAACGACTTAGAGTTCCCAACACTTTCCATGCTAGATATATCATAGGCGATTCCCAAACAGAAAATAAAGTTTATTCCTTTTTCCACCGTACTTTCACTTTCCATGGCTAGCCGTATCCACGGTTGCCCTCCATACAAACACTTTCCAAGGAATTTATTATTTGACAACATAAAGTAAATTCATTTATCATTTCGGGACTGGGCATCCCTAAAACCTTTGCCTTACTCTCGTGCAATGACAAGTGAATAAACACTCATCGTGAGAATAACACATCCAACATGGAAAATATTAGCCACCCCTCACCTCTCCGTGAGCAAAGCGAACACACAAAAGATAAGTTTATTTTGAAAATTAGAGATGGCACATGCAAATTTGCTTAGAACGGCAAAAGAATACCGCATATAGGTAGATATAGTGGACTCATGTGGCAAAACTGGTTTAAAGGATTTTGGATGCACAAGTAGAGATCATACTTAGTGCAAAATAAAGGCTAGCAAAAGATTGAGAAGCGACCAACCAAGAAATGAATAATCTCATAAGCAAGCATTAAGCATAACTAACACCGAATAATGCACCACAAGTAGGATATAATTCATTGCATGACTATTGAATTTTGTGCTTGCATAGGGAATCGCAAACCTTAACACTGATATTCTTACTAAAGCATAATTACTCATCAACATAACTCACATATCACATCATCATATATCAAAACTATTACTAAGAATCAAGTTTATTTTGTCCAATGATCTTCATGAAATTTTTTATTATATCCTTCTTGGATATCTATCACTTTGGGACTAATTTTCATATGTTGCTTTTCATAAGCTCAAACAAATATAAGTGAAGATCATGAGCAAATTTTTTTCTTTCTCTCAAAATAATTTAAGTGAAGCAAGAGAGAACTTCTTGAAAAATTTACTAACTCTCAAATAAATCTAAGTGAAGCAAGAGAGCATTTCTTCAAAAATACTAAAGCACACAGTGCTAAAAAAGATATAAGTGAAGCACTAGAGCAAGTCCATAGCTCATAAAAGATTTAAGTGAAGCATAGAGAGAAATTCTAACAAGTCATGACATAATTTTGGCTCTCTCAAATAGGTGTGTCCAGCAAGGGGTCAAGACTTTAAACACAAAATAAAACAAGCAAAGACTCATATCATACAAGATGCTCCAAGCAAAACACATAGTATGTGACGAATAAAAATATAGCTTCGAGTAAAACACCGATGGTCGTTAGAAGAAAGAGGGGATGCCACTCGGGGGCATCCCCAAGCTTAGTTGGTTGCTCATTTTTGGATAATAGCTTGGGATGTCGGGGCATCCCCAAGCTTAGGCTCTTCTATCCTTCCTTCATCCATCGTAAGGGTAACCCAAAACTTGAAAACTTCAATCACACAAAACTCAACAAAACCTTCATGAGATCCGTTAGTATAAGAAAGCAAACCACTACTATAAGTACTGTATCAAACCAATCCATATTTTATTTTTGCGTTATATCTACTGTATTCCAGCTTTTCTATGGGCAAAACTCATCAAAGAAAACCATAGAGCCATCAAAATAAGCACAGAACACAAAGAAAACAGAATCTGTCAAAACAGAACAGTCTGTAGCAATCTGACTATTTCGAATACTTCTATAACTCCAAAAATTCTAAAAAATTAGGATGACCAGGATAATTTGTATATTAATATTCTGCAAACAGAATTAGCATTTTATCATGCTCTGGTGATTTTTAAGAATTGTTTTCGTGAGCGCATAAGTTTCTGTTTTTCAGCAAGATCAAACAACTATCACCCAAGAAGATCCTAAAGGCTTTACTTGGCACAAACACTAATTAGAACACAAAAAACAAAATCATAACAGTAGCATAATTGTGCAAACACACATGAACAGAAAGCAAAAGCCAAAAATAAATTTTTTTCATTGGGTTGCCTCCCAACAAGCGTTATAGTTTTACGCCCTTAGCTAGGCAATAAAGCAAGGATCTAAGTTTTGTCATCCTTGTCCAACTCTTCAATCAAACACTTAGAATCCTTCAAAGATTTAGCATAAAGATCTTCAATAAAATACTCCTAGGAATAAATTTAAAGATTTCATTCTTGCAAAAAGGATCTCTTATCACTTCAACAAAATCCGGGTGAATACTAACCATCTTAAGGTATTCTTGATTACTATTACTAGAAGTTGCACCCTTGTTCTTGGTAACTTGAGTAACTTTGCCAATCTTTACGGGAGTTTTTTCGATAGTTTTAGCGGAGGCAAAAGCCGTTCTTAGATTACTGAAGATTTCTTCTAGTTTATCAATCCGAGAAGGGCTTTCTTCTATTCTTTCATGGATTACGGTACCCTTTTCTTTTAAAAACTTAAAAAATTCTCCTACTTTTGACCCAATCTTGGTGGCAAAATTATGCATCTTTTTATCTATAATTTCCATATGATCTTCGGTGAGCATTTTCTTTTCAATAGCATTTAGTCTTTCCATAACATGCTCAAGAGTCAAAATTGTTTTGTTAATCATAAGAGGTGGTGAGCCCACTAAATTTCCCATAGCATTAAAAGCATCAACAGAAGGACACATCAAGAAATTTCCACCGGTAATCGTATAGAGGATGAATCTATACAAGGTGGTGATGCCCACATAAAAACAGCAACGAAGAACAACGGTAGATTGCTTATGGATAGATCTATATGAGCATTGCAAATTCTATACCAAGCATCTTTTAAAATTTCTCCTCCCTTTTGTTTAAAGTTGAGAACCTCGTTCTCGGGAGTGCAAGCAATAGAGGAAGAACTATCCTTAATGATAATAACGACAAACAAGATTGCACAGAAAAACATATCCGGCAATAAAACGGCGAATGGAAAAAGAGGGCCGAATAAAACGGCAAATTTTTATGAAGTGGGGGAGAGGAAAATGAGAGGCAAATGGAAAATAATGTAAATTGCGAGGAGAGGAGATTTGTGATTAGGAACCTGGTATATGTTGAAGATCCTCCCCGGCAACGGTGCCAGAAATTCCTTTTGATGTCGACTAGGACTACGTAGGTATTTCCCCAAAGAGGAAGGGATGGTGCAGCATAGCGACGGTAGGTATTTCCCTCAGTGAAGAAACCAAGGTTATCGAGCCAGTAGGAGAACCAAGCAACACAACATAAACAACTCCTGCACACAGATAACAAATCCTCGCAACCCGACGTGTAAAAGGGGTTGTCAATCCCTTTCGGGTAGCGGCACCCCAAGATGGGCAAACGGACATGAGGAAATTGCAGTAGATTGATAGATCGAACACCAAACAAATAAAATAAGAATAAATTGCAGCAAGGTATTTTTGTATTTTTAGTTTAATAAATCTGAAAATAAATGCAAAGGAATAGTAGATCGCAAAGGCAAATATATGAGAAAGAGACCCGGGGGACTTAGGTTTCACTAGTGGCTTCTCTCGAGAAAAATAGCAAACGGTGGGTAAAAAAATTGCTGTTGGGCAATTGATAGAACTTTAAATAATTATGACGATATCCAGGCAATGATCATTATATAGGCATCACGTCCAAGATTAGTATATCGACTCCTGCCTACATCTACTACTATTACTCCACACATCGACCGCTAACTAGCATGCATCGAGTGTATTAAGTTCATGGAGAAACGGAGTAATGCAATAAGAACGATGACATGATGTAGACAAGATCTATCTATGTAGAGATAGACCCCATCATTTTATCCTTAGTAGCAACGATACATACGTGTCGGTTCCCCTTCCACATCGGGATCAAGCACCGTAAGATCGAACCCACTACAAAGCACCTCTTCCCATTGCAAGATAAATAGATCAAGTTGGCCAAACAAAACCCAAATACCGGAGAAGAAATACGAGGCTATAAGCAATCATGCATAAAAGAGACCAAAGAAACTCAAATACTTTCATGGATATAAAAAGATATAATTGATCATAAAATTAAAGTTCATTAGATCCCAACAAACACACTGCAAAAGAGTTACATCATATGGATCTCCAAAAGACCATTGTATTGAGAATTCAGTGAGAGAGAGGAAGCCATCTAGCTACTAACTATGGACCCGAAGGTCTACAAAGAACTACTCATGAATCATCGGAGAGGCACCAATGAAGGTGGTGAACCCCATCTGAGATGGTGTCTAGATTGGATCTAGTGGTCCTGGACTCTGTGGCGGCTGGATCAATATTTTGTCGACTCCCCTAGGGTTTCTGGAATATTGGGGTATTTATAGAGCAAAGAGGCGGTCCGGGGGGGGGGCACCCGAGGTGGGCACAACCCACCAGGGCACGCCTGGGCCTCCTGGCGCGCCCTGGTGGGTTGTGCTCTCCTCGGAGCACCCCCCAGGCGCAGTCAGGGCCCATTAGGTGTCTTCTGGTCCCAAAAAAATCTCCGTGGAGTTTCGTTGCATTTGGACTCCGTCTGATATTGATTTCCTGCGATGTAAAAAACATGCACAAAACAGCAACTGGAACTTAGCACTATGTCAATAGGTTAGTACCAATAAATGATATAAAATAATTATAAAACATCCAAGATTGATAATATAATAGCATGGAACAATAAAAAATTATACATACATTGGAGACGTATCACCATGTTATATTGACCAAATACCCATGGACCAACATGTCAGCTTCCTCTATCTCACTATGTTAAAGTGTGGGTCCCACTCAATCCCCAACATCGTTCTTATTTTTCTCTAAAAATTATTCACTTGCTTACTCCTAACAAGTAGGGCCCACACTTATCATTGTGATATAAAGAGACCTGACATGTAGGTCTTGGGGTATTTTTGTCATATAACATGATCAATTGGTTTGACCTCATAGTAACAGTGTCAATGCCATTTTTAGCGAATATCTGATGGAACGATGGCATTTCTTGAGGTATCTAATGCCATTTTGAGCAAGCATTTTATGGAACATTGGTATTTTGAGCAATTATAACTTGTAATGGAAAAATCGAGTAGTGAGACACAACTAATGGCATAAACCATAAAAACCTATCAATTAATCTATGTCACTCCAGTGTTTAGCGCTAAACAGGTTTAGCACCCTCCCTTAATCAATATGCTATTACGAGTACCAACCAATTAATTACTATATCCTAGCTAATGTCAACATGCAATTACTATCTTGCAAAATATTAGTTTGCAATGCAATTATTTTATTGCCTAATATTATGTGCATTGCATGTACACGGTTACTATTTAGGAAGTACTTTAATATAATAATCTAGATATACATCTACTTGATTGATACTAATAAATGGCATATGACAGATATGTATGCAATTAATATCTACCTTGCAATGGCCGTGCCTATTTAGATGCCTGCACCTCATTCATCTTCAGCCAGCACCACAACAAGCATCAAGATTGGCCTCAAAGTTGCATAAGCGCATACCTCAAGCCAAACCCGCACCACCTCAAAATTGTGAGCAATGAGAACCGGTAGCCTCCTCCTCATCATTTTCTCCACTGTTGTCGTGGCTTACCCCTTTGCAACGTCTGCCGAGGAAGAGTGGTATCCTATTGGGGACCCCGACAATGAACCACACATCCAGGAGCTTGGCGGGTGGGCAGTGGCAGAGCACGTCAAGCAGGCACACGACGAGCTCAAATTCATCAAGGTGGTGAGTGGTGCGGAGGCAAATGCCGCCGGTGTGAAATATCGCCTCAACATCAAAGCATTGAACAACAACGACCAACCCGGTGCATACAGAGCGATTTTACTCGAGGAGGTCAGGGACAACGAGCGCACCCTCATCTCCTTCGGACCCACGAACTAAGTGGCGACCGACTAGGTTCATAGTACTTCGATGTAATAAACATGTACCAATGAGAACAAATAATTTGTGTAAGCTGTGTGGAAAACATAATTGAATTTTATATAATAAGTGTTTGCCTACAAAATGGGGAGTACGCTCCAACATTAAAAAAATACCAAGAAAAAAATGGTGGTCATGTTGCATCTCCACTTTTCTCCAATATTATTATAATTCTATGTAGCAAGCTTGCCATTTTTTGTTGCGCGTTTTTTGACGAGGCTTCCGAAATCACTAGCACTTTCTTGATACTATCAATCGTGTATGTTCCTCACACAAAAAAATTGTGCATGTGCACTTTCCCATACCAGTCATTTTTTCATAATATAAACTGTCCATATATGTAATTGCATATGCAACGCAAGTACACGCAGACAAGAGCAAACGGCCAATCCAAATTTTCTAATGAAATCAAACAGTGTAAAGTTCCATCAAATTTATAGGAAGGACTATCAAGAACTACAATACCCAATTAATTTCATTCGATACATAATAAAATATAATTTTATACTATATTTATTTTGTATTATAGTTGTTAGTGGTTGTTCCTATAAACATGGTCAAACGATGCAACGTTTGACTTCAAACATAACTTATAGGCCTTCTTTTCAAAGACAAATGGAGTGTTGTAATTTTAGGAAAATTCATGATTAATTTCATTAAATAATCTACTATACCACTAAGCTCCCTAGGGGTAAAAGGCCTCACAATCAATTGAGATGTCCAATTGGAATTGGGTCACCCGATTTTGACCAAGTCAACAATTTCTCAATGCTCTCATTCAATTCTTTTATACTATACACTATGCTCTCTATTTTTTAAGTCATCACAATTAATTGAGGTCCTCAGTTTAGGACTTGGTCACCTGATTTTGACCGGGTCAATAATTTCTCAAAATCTCTCCCATTTAATTATATTAATTCACCATACTCCCTAATTTTGAAGCTCTTTTATTCGATTGAGATATTTAAGTTTGAATATGGTTCACGATTTTGATAGGGCCAAGGATTTTTCAAATCAATCAACACCAACTAGATAGAAAAACATATCAACCCCGTGCACCCTCTTACCACCTAGAAAAAAGAAGGGTCACCATGGTATTATACTATAGAACCAATATAGTACATGTAGCCATCGACGTAGAAATTTACCCACAAAATTATGAGCTGATTAGTGCATAACACAAAATCACACCATAAAATGCCGACACCCACCAAATAACCACATTATAAATAAACATAAAACACACTCCATCGTCTCCCCCATCCCCCAAACTAAATATTCCATCTGTTCCAAAATATAAGGGGTATTAGTTCTTTGGAAAATTCAATTTCTTAACTTTGACCAACTTTAGAACAAAAAATATCGACATCCTCCATATTAAGCCAAAAAATTATGGAAATTCATTTCATGATGAGTCTAATAACACCAATTTGATATTAGAAATTTTTATATATTTCTTCATAAATTTGATCACACTTAAAGAGGTTGGCTTTTTCGAAAAAAGTAATACACCTTATATTTTAAAATGAAATGAGTAAATTTTTAAAGAATATCAACAAAACCAATGGCACAGCAAATCGCGTCCAACCCTTCTAGTTCATGACTACAACAGTAAGTATCATGCAACAATCTAGCATACTAGGTGAACAGTTGAACATGTTGGGGAACACAGTAATTTCAAAAAAAATCCTACGCACACGCAAGATCCATCTAGGTGATGCATGGCAACGAGAGGGGAGAGTGTTGTCCATGTACCCTCGTAGACCGAAAGCGGAAGCGTTATGACAACGCGGTTGATGTAGTCATGCGTCTTCACGATCCGACCGATCCTAGCACCGAAGGTACGGCACCACCGCGATCTGCACACATTCAGCTCAGTGACGTCCCACGAACTCTAGATCCAGCTGAGGTCAAGGGAGAGTTTCGTCAGCACGACGGCGTGGTGACAGTGTTGATGAAGCTACCGGCGCAGGGCTTCGCCTAAGCACTGCAACGATATGATCTGTTGAGGGGGGCACCGCACACGGCTAAACAATCAACTTGTGTGTCTATGGGGTGCCCCCTCCCCCGTATATAAAGGAGTGGATGAGGGGGAGGGTCGGCCCTCTCATGGCGCGCCCAAGGGGGGAGTCCTACTCCCGGTGGGAGTAGGATTCCCCTTCCCTAGTTGGAGTAGGAGAGGAAGGAAGGAGGAGAAAGGGAGAAGGAAAGGGGGGCCGACCCCCACCCAATTCGGATTGGGCTTGGGGGCGCGCCCTCCACCTTGCCGGCTCCTCTCTCTCCCACTAAGGCCCATAGGCCCATACACTCCCCGGGGGGTTCCGGTAACCCCCCGGTACTCCGGTAAATGCCCGAACTCACCCGGAACCCTTCCGATTGTTGGGTAACGCAGTAATTTCAAAAAATTTCCTACGCACACACAGGACCATGGTGATGGCATAGCAACGAGAGGGGAGAGTGTTGTCTACGTACCCTCGTAGACCGTAAGCGGAAGCGATCACAACGTAGAGTAAGTAGTCGTACGTTCTCCTCGCGATCCTGCCGATCCCAGCGCCGTTACTCGCACCTCCGAGTCGATGATGACGTAGAGGAAGTAGTCGTCGTTCTCCTCACGATCCAGCGATCCCAGCGCCCGTTACTCCGGCGCCTCGAGTTCTTGGCACACGTTCAGCTCGATGACGCTCCACGGGCTTCGATCCAGCAAAGCTCCGGAGAGAAGGAGTTCCGTCAGCACGACGGTGTGGTGACGATCTTGATGTTTCACCGACGCAGGCTTCGCCTAAGCACTTTGCTACGATATGACCGAGGTGGAATATGGTGGAGGGGGCACCGCACGGCTAAGGAGCGATCTCAAGGATCAACTTGTGTGTTCTAGGTGCCCCCTCCCGTATATAAAGGAGGGAGGGAGGAGGTGGCCGCCCAAGGGGGCGCACCATAGGAGGGGGAAACCTACTCCAAGTAGGTTTCCTCTCTTTCCTTATCTTATTTGGAGGGGAAGGAAGGAGTACTAGTATTAGGAAGTAGTACTAGTAGTAGGAATAGGAAGAGGGGAAGGAGAAAGGAAAGGGGCGGCCCCTTCCCCAGTCGGATTGGGCTTGGGCGCCCCTCCCTTGTTCCTTCTCCTTCCTCCTACATGGGCCCAATAAGGCCCATATACCTCCCGGGGTTCCGGTAACCTCCGGAGCTCCAAACTTCTCCTAACCTTTCCGGTGTCCAAATATATCCGTCCAATATATTAATCTTTATGTCTCGACCATTTCGAGACTCCTCGTCATGTCCGTGATCATATCCGGGACTCGAACAACCTTCGGTACATCAAAATACACAAACTCATAATATAACCGTCCATCGAAACCTTAAGCGTGTGGACCCTACGGTTCGAGAACAATGTAGACATGACCGAGACACATCTCCGGTCAATAACCAATAAGCGGACCTGGATGCCCATATTGGTTCCTACATTTTCTCTGAAGATCTTTATCGGTCGGAACCGCATAACAACATACGTTGTTCCCTTTGTCATCGGTATGTTACTTACCCGAGATTCGATCGTCGGTATCCAATACCTAGTTCAATCTAGATTCTTTGGTAAGTCTCTTTACTCGATCCGTAATACATCATCTCACAACTAACTCATTAGTTGTAATGCTTGCAAGGCTTATGTGATGTGCATTACCGAGAAGGCCCAGAGATACCTCTTCGACAATCGGAGTGACAAAACCTAATCTCGAAATACGCCAACCCAACAAGTACCTTTGGAGACACCTGTAGTACTCCTTTATGATCACCCAGATTCACGTTGTGGACGTTTGGTAGTACCAAAGTGTTCCTCGATGGCAGGAGTTGCATAATCTCATAGTTACAGGAACATGTATAAGTCATGAAGAAAGCAATAGCAACATACTAAGCGATCAAGTGCTAGGCTAACGGAATGGGTCATGTCAATCAGATCATTCTCCTAATGATGTGATCCCGTTAATCAAATGACAACTCATGTCTATGGTTAGGAAACATAACCATCTTTGATTAACGAGCTAGTCAAGTAGAGGAATACTAGTGACACTCTGTTTGTCTATGTATTCACACATGTATTATGTTTCCGGTTAATACAATTCTAGCATGAATAATAAACATTTATCATGATATAAGGAAATAAATAATAACTTTATTATTGCCTCTAGGGCATATTTCCTTCATCTCCCACTTGCACTAGAGTCAATAATCTAGTTCACATCATCATGTGATTCAACACTAATATTCACATCTGTATGTGATTAACACCCATAGTTCACATCGTCATGTGACCAACACCCAAAGGGTTTACTAGAGTCAATAATCTAGTTCACATCGCTATGTGATTAACACCCAAAGAGTACTAAGGGATGATCATGTTTTGCTCGTGAGAGAAGCTTAGTCAACGGGTCTCATCACATTCAGAGCCGTATGTATTTTGCAAATATTCTATGTCTACAATGCTCTTGCGGGGCTACTCTAGCTAATTGCTCCCACTTACAATATGTATCCAGTTGAGATTTAGAGTCATCTGGATCAGTGTAAAAAGCTTGCATCGATGTAACTCTTTATGACGGGCTCTTTTATCACCTCCATAATCGAGAAATATTTCCTTAGTCCTCACTAAGGATGTTCTTGACCAATGTCCGATGATCTACTCCTAGATCACTATTGTACTCCTTGCAAAATTCAGAGCAAGGTATACAATAGGTCCGGTACATAGCATAGCATACTTTATAGAACCTATGGTGAGGCATAGGGAATGACTTTCATTCTCTTTTCTATTTTCTGCTGTGGTCGGGATTTGAGTCTTACTCAATTTCACACCTTTGTAACACAGGCAAGAACTTTTCTTTGACTGTTCCATTTTTGAACTACTTCAAAATCTTGACAAGGTATGTTCTTATTGAAAAAACTCATCAAGCGTTTTTGATCTATCTCAATAGATCTTGATGCTCAATTTGTACGCAGCTTCACCGAGGTCCTTCTTTGAAAAACTCCTTTCAAATACTCCTTTATGCTTTGCGAATAATTCTACATTATTTCCGATCAACAATATGTCATTCACATATACTTATCGTAAATGCTTTGTAGTGCTCCCACTCACTTTCTTGTAAATACAGGCTTTTCCAAAAGTCTGCATAAAACCATATGCTTTGATCACACTATCAAAGCGTTTATTCCAACTCCGAGATGCTTGCACCAGTCCATAGATGGATCATTGGAGCTTGCACATTTTGTTAGCTCCTTTAGGATTGACAAAACCTTCGTTGCATCATATACAACTCTTCTTTAATAAAACCATTAAAGAATGTAGTTTTGACATCCATTTGCCAGATTTCATAAAATGTGGCAATTGCTAACATGATTCGGACAAACTTTAAGCATCGCTACAGTTGAGAAAATCTCATTATAGTCAACACCTTGAACTTGTCGAAAACCTTTCTGCGACAAGTCGAGCTTTGTAGATAGTAATTCTACTATCAGCATTTGTCTTCCTCTTGAAGATCCATTTATATAATATGGCTTGCCGATCATCGGGCAACTCCATCAAAGTCCACACTTTGTTCTCATATATGGATCCCATCTCAGATTTCATGGTCTCAAACCATTTCGCGGAATCTGGGCTCATCATCGCTTCCTCATAGTTCGTAGGTTCATCATGGTCTAGTAACATGACTTCCGAATAGGATTACCGTACCACTCACAGTGCGGACTGTACTTTGGAAGACCTACAAGGTTTTGTAGTAACTTGATCTGAAGTTTCATGATCATCATCATTAGCTTCCTCACTAATTGGTGTAGGAATCACTTTGGAACTGATTTACGTGATGAACTACTTTCCAATTCGGGAGAAGGTACAAATTACCTTATCAAGCTCTTACTTTCCTCCCACTCACTTCTTTCGAGAGAAACTTCTTCTCTAGAAAGGATCCACCTTAGCAACGAATAACTTGCCTTCGGATCTTGTGATAGAAGGTGTACCCAGTAGTTGCCTTTGGGTATTCTATGAAGATGCACTCCTCCAATTTGGGTTCGAGCTTATCAGGTGAAACCTTTTTTTCACATAAGCATCACAACTCCAAATTTTAAGAAAGCGACAGCTTAGGTTTCTTTGTTAAACCATAGTTCATACGGTGTCACCTCAACGGATTTAGATGGTGCCCTATTAAACGTGAATGCAGCTGTCTCTAATGCATGACCCCAAAACGATAGTGGTAAATCGGTAAGAGACATCATTGATCGCACCATATCAAAATAAAGTACGGTTATGACATTCGGACACACCATAACTTTGTGGTGTTCCGGGTGGCGTGAGCTGTGAAACTATTCCACTTTGTTTTAATTGAAGACCAAACTCGTAACTCAAATATTCATCTCCACGATCAGATCGCAGAAACTTTATTTTCTTGTCACGATGATTTTCTACTTCACTCTGAAATTCTTTGAACTTTTCAACTATTTCAGACTTATGTTTCATCAAGAAGATATACGCATATCTGCTCAAATCATCTGTGAAGGTCAGAAAATAATCATACTTTACACGAGCATCAACACTCAGTGAATCGCATACATTGGTATGTATTATTTCCAATAAGTCGGTAGCTTGTTCCATTGTTAGGAGAACGGAGTTTTAGTCATCTTGCCCAAAAGGCACGGTTCGCAAGCATCAAATGATTCATAATCAAGTGATTCCAAAAGTCCATCGGCATGGATTTTTCTTCATGCGCTTTACACCAATATGACCTAAACGGCGGTGCCACAAATAAGTTGCACTATCATTATTAACTTTGCATCTTTTGGTTTCAATATTATGAATATGTGTATCACTATGATCGAGATCCAATGAACCATTTTCATTGGGTGTGTAACCATATAAGGTTTTATTCATGTAAATGTAACAACAATTTATTCTCTTACTTAAATGAATAACCGTATTGCAATAAACATGATCAAATCATATTTATGCTCAACACCAAATAACACTTATTTAGGTTCCACACTAATCCCGAAAGTATAGGGAGTGTGCGATGATGATCATATCAATCTTGGAACCACTTCCAACTCTCATCGTCACTTCACCCTTAACTAGTCTCTGTTCATTCTCGCAACTCCTTTTCGAGTTACTAATCTTATGCAACCGAACTAGTACCAAATCTTGAGGGGTTGCTATGAACACTAGTAAAGTACACATCAATAACATGTATATCAAATATACTTATGTTCACTTTGCCATCCTTCTTATCCACCAATCACTTGGGGTAGTTCCGCTTCTAGTGACCAGTTCCATTGCAGCAAAGCACTTAGTCTCGTGCTTAGGTCCAGACTTGGGCTTCTTCACTCGAGCAAGAACTTGCTTGCCGCTCTTCTTGAAGTTCCCCTTCTTCCCTTTGCCCTTTTCCTTGAGACTAGTGGTCTTGTCAATCATCAACACTTGATGCTCTTTCTTGATTTCTACCTTCGTCGATTTCAACATCACGAAGAGCTCGGGAATCGTTTTCGTCATCCCTTGCATACTATAGTTCATCACGAAGTTCTAGTAACTTAGTGTTGGTGACTAGAGAATTCTGTCAATCACTATCTTATCTGGAAGATTAACTCCCACTTGATTCAAGCGATTGAAGTACCCGGACAATCTGAGAACATGCTCACTAGTTGAGCGATTCTCTTCCATCTTTTAGCTATAGAACTTGTTGGAGATTTCATATCTCTCAACTCGGGTATTTGCTTGAAATATTAACTTCAATTCCTGGAACATCTCATATGGTCCATGACGTTCAAAACGTCTTTGAAGTCCCGATTCTAAGCCGCTAAGCATGGTGCACTAAACTATCAAGTAGTCATCATATTGAGCTAGCCAAACGTTCATAACGTCTGCATACGCTCTCGCAATAGGTCCATCACCTAGCGGTGCATCAAGGACATAATTCTTCCGTGCAGCAATGAGGATAAACCTCGGATCACGGATCCAATCCGCATCATTGCTACTAACATTTTTCAATACAATTTTCTCTAGGAACACATATAAAAACATAGGGAAGCAACAACGCGAGCTATTGATCTACAACATAATCTGCAAAATACTACCAGGACTAAGTTCATGATAAATTAAAGTTAAATTAATCATATTACTAAAGAACTCCCACTTAGACAGACATCTCTCTAGTCATCTAAGTGATCACGTGATCCAAATCAACTAAACCATAACCGATCATCATGTGAGATGGAGTAGTTTTCAATGGTGAACATCTTATGTTGATCATATCTACTATATGACTCACGCCGACCTTTCGGTCTCCGTGTTCCGAGGCCATATCTGCATATGCTAGGCTCGTCAAGTATAACACTGAGTATTCTGCGTGTGCAAAACTGGCTTGCACCCGTTGTAGATGGACGTGAAGCTTATCACACCCGATCATCACGTGGTGTCTCGGCACGACGAACTTTAACTTTGGCAACGGTGCATACTCGGGGAGAACACTACTTGATAATTTTAATGAGAGATCATCTTAAAATGCTACCGTCAATCAAAGCAAAATAAGATGCATAAAGGATAAACATCACATGCAATCAATATAAGTGATATGATATGGCCATCATCATCTTGTGCTTGTGATCTCCATCTCCGAAGCACCGTCATGATCACCATCGTCACCGTAGACACCTTGATCTCCATCGTAGCATCGTTGTCGTTTCGCCATCTATTGCTTCTACGACTATCGCTACCGCTTAGTGATAAAGTAAAAGCAATTATGGCGTTGCATTTCATACAATAAGCGACAACCATATGGCTCCTGCCGATTGCCGATAACTCGGTTACAAAACATGATCATCTCATACAATAAAAATATAGCATCACGTCTTGACCATATCACATCACAACATGCCCTGCAAAAACAAGTTAGACGTCCTCTACTTTGTTGTTGCAAGTTTTACGTGGCTGCTACGGGCTGAGCAAGAACCGTTCTTACCTACGCATTAAAACCACAACGATACTTCGTCAAATAGACTCCGTTTAACCTTCTCAAGGACGGGCGTAGCCATACTCAGTTCAACTAAAGTGAGAGAGACAGACACCCGCCAGCCACCTTTAAGCACGAGTGCTCGTAGCAGTGAAACCAGTCTCGCGTAAAGCGTCTGGCGTAATGTCGGTCCGGCCGCTTCATCTCACAATACCGCTGAACCAAAGTATGACATGCGTAGGCAAGATGACTTGTATCGCCCACAACTCGCTTGTGTTCTACTCGTGCATATGACATCAACGCATAAAACCAGGCTCGGATGCCTTTGTTGGGTAACGCAGTAATTTCAAAAATTTCCCACGCACACACGGGACCATGGTGATGGCATAGCAACGAGAGGGGAGAGTGTTGTCTACGTACCCTCGTGGACCGTGGCGGAAGCGATCACAACGTAGAGGAAGTAGTCGTGCGTTCTCCTCGCGATCCTGCCGATCCCAAGCGCCGTTACTCGGCACCTCCGAGTCGATGATGACGTAGAGGAAGTAGTCGTCGTTCTCCTCACGATCCAGCCGATCCCAGCGCCCGTTACTCCGGCGCCTCCGAGTTCTTGGCACACGTTCAGCTCGATGGCGCTCCACGGGCTTCGATCCAAGAAAGCTCCGAGAGAAGGAGTTCACAAGACGACGGTGTGGTGACGATCTTGATGTTTCACCGGCGCAGGCTTCGCCTAAGCACTGCTACGATATGACCGAGGTGGAATATGGTGGAGGGGCACCGCACACGGCTAAGGAACGATCTCAAGGATCAACTTGTGTGTTCTAGGTGCCCCCTCCCCGTATATAAAGGAGGGAGGGAGGAGGTGGCCGCCCAAGGGGCGCACCATAGGAGGGGAAACCTACTCCAAGTAGGTTTCCTCTCTTCCTTATCTTATTTGGAGGGAAGGAAGGAGTACTAGTATTAGGAAGTAGTACTAGTAGTAGGAATAGGAAGAGGGGAAGGAGAAAGGAAAGGGGGCGGCCCCCTTCCCCAATTCGGATTGGGCTTGGCGCGCCTCCCTTGTTCCTTCTCCCTTCCTCCTACATGGGCCCAATAAGGCCCATATACCTCCCGGGGTTCCAGTAACCTCCGGAGCTCCAAACTTCTCCTAACCTTTCCGGTGTCCAAATATATCCGTCCAATATATTAATCTTTATGTCTCGACCATTTCGAGACTCCTCGTCATGTCCGTGATCATATCCGGACTCGAACAACCTTCGGTACATCAAAATACACAAACTCATAATATAACCGTCATCGAAACCTTAAGCGTGCGGACCCTACGGTTCGAGAACAATGTAGACATGACCGAGACACATCTCCGGTCAATAACCAATAGCGGGACCTGGATGCCCATATTGGTTCCTACATTTTCTACGAAGATCTTTATCGGTCAGACCGCATAACAACATACGTTGTTCCCTTTGTCATCGGTATGTTACTTACCCGAGATTCGATCGTCGGTATCCAATACCTAGTTCAATCTCGTTACTGGTAAGTCTCTTTACTCGATCCGTAATACATCATCTCACAACTAACTCATTAGTTGTAATGCTTGCAAGGCTTATGTGATGTGCATTACCGAGAAGGCCCAGAGATACCTCTCCGACAATCGGAGTGACAAAACCTAATCTCAAATACGCCAACCCAACAAGTACCTTTGGAGACACCTGTAGTACTCCTTTATGATCACCCAGATTCGTTGTGACGTTTGGTAGTACCCAAAGTGTTCCTCCGATGGCAGGAGTTGCATAATCTCATAGTTACAGGAACATGTATAAGTCATGAAGAAAGCATTAGCAACATACTAAAGCGATCAAGTGCTAGGCTAACGGAATGGGTCATGTCAATCAGATCATTCTCCTAATGATGTGATCCCGTTAATCAAATGACAACTCATGTCTATGGTTAGGAAACATAACCATCTTTGATTAACGAGCTAGTCAAGTAGAGGCATACTAGTGACACTCTGTTTGTCTATGTATTCACACATGTATTATGTTTCCGGTTAATACAATTCTAGCATGAATAATAAACATTTATCATGATATAAGGAAATAAATAATAACTTTATTATTGCCTCTAGGGCATATTTCCTTCACCGATGTCCAAACATAGCCTTCCAATATATCGATCTTTATGTCTCAGCCATTTCGAGACTCCTCTTCATGTCCGTGATCACATCCGGGACTCCGAACAACCTTCGGTACATCAAAACATATAAACTCATAATACCGATCGTCGTCGAACGTTAAGCGTGCAGGCCCTACGGGTTTGAGAACTATGCATGACCGAGACTCATCTCCGTTCAATAACCAATAGCGGAACCTGGATGCTCATATTGGTTCCTACATATTCTACGAAGATCTTTATCGGTCAAACTGCATAACAACATACATTTTCCCTTTGTCATCGGTATGTTACTTTCCCGAGATTCGATCGTCGGTATCTCAATACCTAGTTCAATCTCGTTACCGGCAAGTCTATTTACTTGTTCCGTAATGCATCATCCCGTAACTAACTTATTAGTCACATTGCTTGCAAGGCTTATAGTGATGTGCATTACCGATCTATGCCAACTCAACAAACACCATCGGAGACACCTGTAGAGCATCTTTATAATCACCCAGTTATGTTGTGACGTTTGATAGCACACTAAGTGTTCCTCCGGTATTCGGGAGTTGCATAATCTCATAGTCATGGGAACATGTATAAGTTATGAAGAAAGAAATAGCAACAAACTAAACGATCATCGTGTTAAGCTGACGAATGGGTCAAGTCAATCACATCATTATCTAATGATGTGATCCCGTTAATCAAATGACAACTCATGTCCATGGCTAGGAAACTTAACCATCTTTGATTAACAAGCTAGTCAAGTAGAGGCATACTAGTGACACTTATTTTGTCTATGTATTCACACATGTACTAAGTTTCCGGTTAATACAATTCTAGCATGAATAATAAACATTTATCATGATATAAGGAAATATAAATAACAACTTTATTATTGCCTCTAGGGCATATTTACTTCAGTCTCTGATGTCTACTACACAACCTTCTTCTTGTAGACGTTGTTGGGCCTCCAAGTGCAGAGGTTTGTAGGACAGTAGCAAAATTTCCCTCAAGTGGATGACCTAAGGTTTATCAATCCATGGGAGGCGTGGGATGAAGATGGTCTCTCTCAAACAACCCCGCAATAAAATAACAAAGAGTCTCTTGTGTCCCCAACACACCCAATACAATGGTAAATTGTATAGGTGCACTAGTTCGGCGAAGAGATGGTGATACAAGTGCAATATGGATGATAGATATGAGTATTTGTAATCTGAAAATATAAAAACTGCAAGGTAACTAATGATAAAAGTGAGCGTAAACGGTATTGCAATGTGTTGAAACAAGGCCTAGGGTTCATACTTTCACTAGTGCAAGTTCTCTCAACAATAATAACATAATTAGATCATATAACAATCCCTCAACATGCAACAAAGAGTCACTCCAAAGTCACTAATAGCGGAGAACAAACGAAGAGATTATTATGCAGATGCGAAACCACCTCAAAGTTATTCTTTCGGATCGATCTATTCAAGAGTCCGTAATAAAATAACACGAAGCTATTCTTTCCGTTCAATATATCATAGAGTTCGTACTAGAATAACACCTTAAGATACAAATCAACCAAAAACCTAATGTCACCTAGATACTCCAATGTCACCACAAGTATCCATGGGTATGATTATACGATATGCATCACAGAATCCCAGATTCATCTATTCAACCAACACAAAGAACTTCAAAGAGTGCCCCAAAGTTTCTACCGGAGAGTCAACACGAAAACATGTGCCAACCCTATGCATAAGTTCATTGAACCCGCAAGTTGATCACCAAAACATACATCAATTAGATCACGTGAATATCCCATTGTCACCACAGATAAGCACGGCAAGACATACATCAAGTATTCTCAAATCCTTAAAGACTCATTCCGATAAGATAACTTCAAAGGGAAAACTCAATCCATTACAAGAAAGGAGAGGCGAAGAAGCATCATAAGATCCAACTATAATAGCAAAGCTCGCGATACATCAAGATCGTATCACCTCAAGAACACGAGAGAGAGAGAGAGATCAAACACATAGCTACTGGTACATACCCTCAGCCCCGAGGGTGAACTACTCCCTTCTCGTCATGGAGATCGCCGGGACGATGAAGATGGCCACCGGTGAGGGTTCCCCCCTCGTGGTGCCTAACAGGGTCCCGATTGGTTTTTGGTGGCTCTGAGAGGCTTGCGGCGGAACTCCCGATCTATTCTGTTCCCCGAAGTTTTTAGGGTATATGGATATATATAGGGGAAAGAAGTTGGTCAGGGGAGCCACGAGGGGCCCACGAGGGTGGGGGGCGCGCCCAGGGGGCAGGCACGCCTCCCTGCCTCGTGGCCACCTCGAAGCTTCCTTGACCTCAACTCCAAGTCTCCTGGATCACGTTCGTTCCAAAAATCACGTTCCCGAAGGTTTCATTCCGTTTGGACTCCGTTTGATATTCCTTTTCTGCGAAACATCAAACAAGGGAAAAAATAGAAGCGGCACTTTGGGCTCGGGTTAATAGGTTAGTCCCAAAAATAATATAAAAGTGTTTAATAAAGCCCATAAACATCCAAAACAGGTAATATAATAGCATAAATACTTCATAAATTATAGATACGTTGGAGACGTATCAGTCTCCCACTTGCACTAGAGTCAATAATCTAGATTACGTAGTAATGATTCTAACATACATGGAGTCTTGGTGTTGATCATGTTTTGCTCGTGAGAGAGGCTTAGTTAACGGGTCTGCAACATTCAGATCCATATGTATCTAGCAAATCTCTATATCTCCCTCCTTGACTTGATCGCGGATGGAATTGAAGCGTCTCTTGATGTGCTTGGTTCTCTTGTGAAATCTGGATTCCTTTGCCAAGGCAATTGCACAAGTATTGTCACAAAAGATTTTCATTGGACCCGATGCACTAGGTATGACACCTAGATCGGATATGAACTCCTTCATCCAGACTCCTTCATTTGCTGCTTCCGAAGCAGCTATGTACTCCACTTCACACGTAGATCCCGCCATGACGCTCTGCTTGGAACTGCACCAACTGACAGCTCCACCATTCAATAAAAATACGTATCCGGTTTGTGACTTAGAGTCATCCGGATCAGTGTCAAAGCTTGCATCGACGTAGCCGTTTACGACAAGCTCTTTGTCATCTCCATAAACGAGAAACATATCCTTAGTCCTTTTCAGGTATTTCAGGATGTTCTTGACCGCTGTCCAGTGACACTCCTGAATTACTTTGGTACCTCCCTGCTAAACTAATAGCAAGGCACACATCAGGTTTGGTACACAGCATTGCATACATGATAGAACCTATGGCTGAAGCATAGGGAATGACTTTCATTTTCTCTCTATCTTTTGCAGTGGTCGTGCATTGAGTCTGACTCAACTTCACACCTTGTAACACAGGCAAGAACCTTTCTTTGCTTGATCCATTTTGAACTTCTTCAAAACTTTATCAAGGTATGTGCTTTGTGAAAGTCCAATTAAGCGTCTTGATCTATCTCTATAGATCTTGATGCACAATATATAAGCATCCTCACCGAGGTCTTTCATTGAAAAACTCTTATTCAAGTATCCTTTTATGCTATCCAGAAATTCTATATCATTTCCGATCAATAATATGTCATCCACATATAATATTAGAAATGCTACAGATCTCCCACCCACTTTCTTGTAAACACAGGATTCTCCAAAAGTCTGTATAAAACCATATGCTTTGATCACGCTATCAAAGTGTATATTCCAACTCCGAGATGCTTGCACCAGTCCATAAATGGATCGCCGGAGCTTACACACTTTGTTAGCACCTTTTGGATCAACAAAACCTTCTGGTTGCATCATATACAACTCTTCTTTAAGATATCCATTAAGGAATGTAGTTTTGACATCCATTTGCCAAATTTCATAATCATAAAATGCGCAATTGCTAACATGATTCAGATGGACTTAAGCATCGCTATGGGTGAGAAGGTCTCATCATAGTCAACTCCTTGAACTTTTCAAAAACCTTTCGCAACAAGTCGAGCTTTGTAGACAGTAACATTACCGTCAACGTCAGTCTTCTTCTTGAAGATCCATTTATTCTCTATGGCTTGCCGATCATCGGGCAAGTCAACCAAAGTCCACACTTTGTTCTCATACATGGATCCCATCTCAGATTTCATGGCCTCAAGCCATTTTGCGGAATCTGGGCTCATCATCGCTTCCTCATAGTTTGTAGGTTCGTCATTGTCAAGTCACATGACCTCCAGAAGAGGATTACCATACCACTCTAGTGCGGATCTTACTCTGATTGACCTACGAGGTTCGATAGTAACTTGATCAGAAGTTTCATGATGATCACCATTAGCTTCCTCACTTACTGGTGTAGGAATCACTGGAACTGATTTCTGTGATGAACTACTTTCCAATAATGGAGCGGGTACAGTTACCTCATCAAGTTCTACTTTCCTCCCACTCACTTCTTTCGAGATAAACTCCTTCTCTAGAAAGTATCCATTCTTAGCAATGAATATCTTGCCTTCGGATCTGTGATAGAAGGTGTACCCAACAGTCTCCTTGGGGTATCCTATGAAGACACATTTCTCTGATTTGGGTTCGAGCTTATTAGGTTGAAGCTTTTTCACATAAGCATCCCAGCCTCAAACTTTAAGAAACGACAACTTAGGTTTCTTGCCAAACCACAGTTCATAAGGTGTCGTCTCAACGGATTTAGATGGTGCCCTATTTAACGTGAATGCAGCCGTCTCTAAAGCATAACCCCAAAACGATAGCGGTAAATCAGTAAGAGACATCATAGGTCGCACCATATCTAATAAAGTACGATTACGACGTTCGGACACACCATTACGCTGTGGTGTTCCGGGTGGCGTGAGTTGCGAAACTATTCCACATTGTTTCAAATGAAGACCTAACACTTAACTCAAATATTCTCCTCCATGATCAGATCGTAGAAACTTTATTTTCTTGTTACGATGATTTTTCACTTCACTCTGAAATTCTTTGAACTTTTCAAATGTTTCAGACTTATGTTTCATCAAGTAGATATACCCATATCTGCTCAAATCATCCGTGAAGGTAAGAAAATAACGATACCCGCCGTGAGAATCAACACTCATCGGACCGCATACATCAGTTTGTATTATTTCCAACAAGTCTGTTGCTCGTTCCATTGTTCCGGAGAACGGAGTCTTAGTCATCTTGCCCATAAGGCATGGTTCGCAAGCATCAAGTGATTCCAAAAGCCCATCAGCATGGAGTTTCTTCATGCTCTTTACACCAATATTACCTAAATGGCAGTGCCACAAATAAGTTGCACTATCATTATTAAACTTATATCTTTTGGCTTCAATACTCTGAACATGTGTATCACTACTATCAAGATTTAGTAAAAATAGACCCCTCATTAAGGGTGCATGACCATAAAAGATATTACTCATACAATTAGAACAACCATTATTCTCTGATTTAAATGAATAACCGTCTCGCATCAAACAAGATCCAGATATAATGTTCATGCTCAATGCTGGCACTAGATGTAGAGGTAGCATGCCTACGGCGATCACATCGACTTTGGAACCATTTCCCACGCGCATCGTCACCTTGTCCTTAGCCAATCTTCGCTTAATCCGTAGCCCCTGTTTTGAGTTGCAAATATTAGCAACAAAACCCGTAACAAATACCCAGGCGCTACTGCGAGCATTGGTAAGGTACACATCAATAACATGTATATCAAATATACCTTTCACTTTGCCGTCCTTCTTCTCCGCCAAATACTTGGGGCAGTTCCGCTTCCAGTGACCAGTCCCTTTGCAGTCGAAGCAATCAGTCTCGGGCCTAGGTCCATACTTGGGCATCTTCACTTGAGCAGCAACTTGCTTGATGTTCTTCGTGAAGTTCCCCTTCTTCCCTTTACCCTTTTTCTTGAAACTAGTGGTCTTGTTGACCATCAACACTTGATGCTCTTTCTTGATTTCTATCTCCGCAACCTTTAGCACTGCGAAGAGCTCGGGAATTGTCTTATCCATCCCTTGCATATTATAGTTCACCACGAAGCTCTTGTAGCTTGGTGGCAGTGATTGAAGAACTCTGTCAATGACACTATCATCAGGAAGATTAACTCCCAGTTGAGTCAAGTGGTTGTGGTACCCGGACATTCTGAGTATATGTTCACTGACAGAACCATTCTCCTCATTTCGCAGCTGTAGAACTTATTGGATACTTCATATCTCTCAAGCCGGGCATTTGCTTGAAATATTAACTTCAACTCCTGGAACGTCTCATAAGCTCCATGACGTTCAAAACGTTGTTGAAGTCCCGGTCCTAAGCCGCAAAGCATGGCACACTGAACTATCGAGTAGTCATCAGCTTTGCTCTGCCAGACGTTCATAACATCTGGTGTTGCTCCTGCAGCGGGTTTGGCACCTAGCGGTGCTTCCAGGACGTAATTATTCTGTGCAACAATGAGGATAATCCTCAAGTTATGGACCCAGTCCGTGTAATTGCTACCATCATCTTTCAACTTAGCTTTCTCTAGGAACGCATTAAAATTCAACGGAACAACAGCATGGGCCATTTATCTACAACAACATAGACATGCAAAATACTATCAGGTACTAAGTTCATGATCAATTAAAGTTCAATTAATCATATTACTTAAGATCTCCCACTTAGATAGACATCCCTCTAATCATCTAAGTGATCACGTGATCCAAATTAACTAAACCATGTCCGATCATCATGTGGGATGGAGTACTTTTCAATGGTGAACATCACTATGTTGATCATATCTACTATATGATTCACGCTCAACCTTTCGGTCTCAGTGTTCTGAAGCCATATCTGCATATGCTAGGCTCGTCAAGTTTAACCCGAGTATTCTGCATGTGCAAAACTGGCTTGCACCCGTTGTATGTGAACGTAGAGCTTATCACACCCGATCATCACGTGGTGTCTCAGCACAACAAACTATAGCAACGGTGCATACTCAGGGAGAACACTTATACCTTGAAATTTAGTGAGAGATCATCTTATAATGCTACCGCCGAACTAAGCAAAATAAGATGCATAAAGGATAAACATAACATGCAATCAATATAAGTGATATGATATGGCCATCATCATCTTGTGCCTTTGATCTCCATCTCCAAAGCACCGTCATGATCACCATCATCACTAGCTTGACACCTTGATCTCCATCGAAGCATCGTTGTCGTCTCGCCAACTATTGCTTCTACGACTATCGCTACCGCTTAGTGATAAAGTAAAGCAATTACATGGCGATTGCATTTCATACAATAAAGCGACAACCATATGTCTCCTACCAGTTGCCGATAACTGTGTTACAAAATATGATCATCTCATACAACAATTTATATAATCACGTCTTGACCATACCACATCACAACATGCCCTGCAAAAACAAGTTAGACGTCCTCTACTTTGTTGTCGCAAGTTTTACATGGCTGCTACGGACTGAGCAAGAACCGTTCTTACCTACGCATCAAAACCACAACGATTTTTCGTCAAGTGTGTTGTTTTAACCTTCAACAAGGACCGGGCGTAGTCACACTTGATTCAACTAAAGTTGGAGAAACTGACACCCGCCAGCCACCTGTGTGCAAAGCACGTCGGTAGAACCAGTCTCGCGTAAGCGTAAGCATAATGTCGGTCCGGGCCGCTTCGTCCAATAATACCGCCGAATCAAAGTATGACAAGCTGGTAAGCAGTATGACTATTATCGCCCACAACTCTTTGTATTCTACTCGTGCATATAACATCTACACATAGACCTGGCTCTGATACCATTGTTGGGGAACGCAGTAATTTCAAAAAAAAATCCTACGTACACGCAAGATCCATCTAGGTGATGCATAGCAACTAGAGGGGAGAGTGTTGTCCACATACCCTCGTAGACCAAAAGCGGAAGCGTTATGACAACGCGGTTGATGTAGTCGTGCGTCTTCACAATCTGACCGATCCTAGCACCGAAGGTACGACACCTCCGCGATCTGCACACGTTCAGCTCGGTGATGTCCCACGAACTCTAGATCCAGTTGAGGTCGAGGGAGAGTTTCATCAGCACGACGGCATGGTGACAGTGATGATGAAGCTACTGGCGCAGGGCTTTGCCTAAGCACTGCAACGATATGACCGAGGTGGAAATCTATGGAGGGGGCACCGCACACGGCTAAACAATCAACTTGTGTCTATGGGGTGCCCCCCTCCCCCGTATATAAAGGAGTGGAGGAGGGGGAGGGCCGACCCTCTCATGGCGCGCCCAAGGGGGGAGTCCTACTCCCGGTGCTCCGGTAAATGCCCGAACTCACCCGGAACCCTTTCGATGTCCAAACATAGCCTTCCAATATATCGATCTTTATGTCTCGACCATTTCGAGACTCCTCGTCATGTCCGTGATCACATACGGGACTCCGAACAACCTTCGGTACATCGAAACACATAAACTCATAATACCGATCATCATCGAACGTTAAGCGTGCGGACCCTACGGGGTCGAGAACTATGTAGATATGACCGAGACCCATCTCCGGTCAATAACCAATAGCGGAACCTGTATGCTCATATTGGTTCCTACATATTCTACGAAGATCTTTATCGGTCAAACCGCACAATAACATACGTTGTTCCCTTTGTCAACGGTATGTTACTTGCCCGAGAATCGATCATCGGTATCTCAATACCCAGTTCAATCTCGTTACCGGAAAGTCTCTTTACTCGTTCCGTAATGCATCATCCCGTAACTAACTCATTAGTGACATTGCTTGCAAGGCTTATAGTGATGTGCATTACCGAGAGGGCCCAGAGATACCTCTCCGACAATCGGAGTGACAAATCCTAATCTTGATCTATGCCAACTCAAAAAACACCATCGGAGATACCTCTCCGACACTCAATTATGTTGTGACGTTTGATAGCACACTAAGTGTTCCTCCGGTATTTGGGAGTTTCATAATCTCATAGTCATAGGAAGATGTATAAGTTATGAAGAAAGCAATAGCAACAAACTAAATGATCATCGTGCTAAGTTAACGGATGGGTCAAGTCAATGGCATCATTATCTAATGATGTGATCCCGTTAATCAAATGATAACTCATGTCCATGGCTAGGAAACTTAACCATCTTCGATAAACGAGCTAGTCAAGTAGAGGCATACCAGTGACACTTATTTTTTCTATGTATTCACACATGTACTAAGTTTCCGGTTAATACAATTCTAGCATGAATAATAAGCATTTATCATGATATAAGGAAATATAAATAACAACTTTATTATTTCCTCTAGGGCAAATTTCCTTCAGAACATTCACAGCAACATTGCACATGTAACAACAACTACAAAAAGAGACATGAACAGATGACGATAAACATACTGTTTGTTAATAGCCGGAGTTGCTGCACAAGCGACATTGTTGACGATGTGGGCGATAATCTACTACTGATGGCGTTGGAGACGACGCTGAGTAGCATAGTCTGACTTGGACCGAAGACGACTCATGATGACGAACTTAAGCAGTCGCGCATAGCACTTCCCAAAAATCTAATTCATCCTCCCCCGCTGTAGGATCACAAGAGGAACGGTTCTGGAGACCTGCTCTCCCACACGCCCATGCACGCCGACATTCAGGATAGAGTAGACTATGGTGTTGGCACAAGTTGCTACAAGAGGCAAAATCCTAGGTGTTTTCAGTGTGTCTTTGGCCAAGGCCGGTAAGCGGTATATATAGGAGGACCAGAGGCAGTATCGTATCATGATCATGATCAAACCGACTTGGTTTCCACGTTGATCTTACTGAACAACTAAACAATCAACTTGTCTGTCAGACAAAAAAAATAAAATGGTAAAAGGATGTTGTGCCCTTCTTGAGGTGATTGTTTGAAATACTCATCAGATGTACTAAATTCAAGATTTAACTCGGAAGAAAATCTAGCAATGCTATGCGTATCTATCATAGGACATATATTCTAAAAAAATTGCATCACGAGATTCCATTATAGTATCAACATGCATATCAGGTACCTAGGATTTAACTACTAAAACTCTTTATGCAATGCTCCGCTAGGCATAACCTAGAAAGACACAACCTGTTGTCTTTGGTCCGAGTTTTTCTTTCTTGGGAATAGGGATATTGACCTTGTCAAGCATCCTCAAGTGCGTAAATAAGGAAGTGATGGTTTTCTCTCAACCCACTCCTCATAAGGGGGTTTCTCTTTATTTTTATTAGGAACTCTGTCCAGGGCATCACACCAAGTCAATAAGCCCCTCCACCATGCCTTAGACAAACAAACAACATCTAACATGCCATTCACCAAGTCAGTCAGCGTGCGGGTTTTTCTCTTGGCAATCCCATTTGATTGGGGCGAATAGGGAGGCGTCCTCTCATAAATAATACCGCGTTCCTCACAAAATTCATCAAATACTTTGGAAAATACACTCCATCATGATTTGACCTAAGACGCTTGAGTAACTCACCACTAAATCCAGTGCTTGGTTTGCCGGATGAATGTAGGCTCGACGTGACAACCTGCTAGGGCCACCGGGGTCACGCGGCAGCTAGGAATCGATCAACAATCCCGATGCGTGGAACCAAACTCTATGAGGCGGCATGCGTACTTGGCCGCTGCAACATCTTGGAGATTTTCTCGTAATATCAATCTCCAAATAAACCGACCCTAATTCATGGTTGGCGGCATCACTACAGAGAGGTCATATTTCCCGACCTACGCGCCAGATAGCCTTTTTATTTTTACTAGCAAAACGGCCGTGTGTTGCAACGGGAGAAAAAAATTCATAATCTCCAATGGTCATGACCATATTTTGTTGCATCACTGAGATATACTATCACTCTCGATTTCGTGAAATTGTGATTTTTTTTTGAAATTCATGAACATTTTTTAAACTCATGAACATATCCGAAATTGTGAACATTTTTCAAATTCTTGAATATTTTTACAGACTTTGAACATTTTCTAAAATCATGAACATTTTATACTATTTGTAGAAAACTTAAAAACTATGAGCATTTTTTAAAACAGTTTTCTTGAATAGGCGAACATTTCTAGAATCAATGAGCATTTTTTTTTGGAAATTGGTGGAACAATTTTTTAAATTCATGAACATTTTTTTAACAATCATTTTTTAAATGCATGATCATTTTTGAATCAATGAATATTTTATGAATCAATAAATAATTTTGTAAGTCAGCAAAAGTTTTTGAATTTTTGAATATTTTTCAATTCATGAACAATTTGTATTGGCAAAATTTTGTTGAATTTCCTTAAACATTTTTAATACAGAACCTTTAAAAATCATGAACAATTTTAGATTCCCGAAGCATTTATTTTCAAAATTGCAAACATTTTGCGAGTATGCAAACATTGTTTTTAAAGAGCGAACATTTTCTGAATCCAGAAATCTTTATATATTATGAAACATTTTTCCAAAATTGGTTTTTTTAATATTCAGAACTTTTTTGAAGCCCACAATTATTTTAAGGGAAAAACAAATACGGAAAAAGAAAATGGAAAATAAAGAACGAAATAAAAATAACAGGCCGGGCCAAACAGGTGCGCTGTGTTTTCCCCCAGCGTCTAGAGCGTAGTAGTATAGAAGGTTCCTACTACATGGAGCGGCCCAGTCAGAGTTTTCTTTGTGTGAAACATTTTTTATTACTTATAGGTGACATCGGTGAATAATATTTTACAAATTTAAAGGCAATTTCAGTGATGTAAAAGCAACTCCAATGGGGCGACCCATTTCGTCTGCCCGCGTCCGTTTGGGTCGGCGCGGACAAAAGTGGCGGCCCAACGCGCCGACCCAAACGGACGCGTCTGCTTTTCGTCTCATGGCGACCCATTCCCGGCCCAATTTTGAGCCGGATTTGCGTCGGCGCGAACACGAGACGGAGACGCGCGCGCGCCTAATCCTCTCCTTGGTCCCGCCGATCGATGGCAGCCACCACCATTTCCCCTCCATTTTCCCCAAAAACACTCCCGCCCGCGCGCGCTCGCGCCCCCCAACCAGCCATGGACGATGCCATCGACCTCGACGCCGCCGCCGGCCTCGCCTCCCTCGCCTTGTCCGGCGTCGTCGCCCCCTCCGGGAAAGGCAAGCCTCGTGCCCCGCGTAAGATCGCCGCCGCTATCAAGCCGAAGAAGGCGCTGACGCCCGAACAGCGGGCAAGGGAGTCGGTCAAGAGGAAGGGCCGGAGGCACGCCGCGGACGCGAGGGATGAGGCCGCCGCGCAAGCCGCCGCCGCGCAGCAGGAGTTCACCAACGCCCACGTCGCCGCGGCAATGATGGAAGCGCTCTACATGCTAGCGGTAAACCCTAGCCAGCACAGCCTCGTCCAAGCCGCTGTCGCCGCGGCCAGGACCGGCTCGTCGGCGTTTCCTCGAATGGTGCTGCCCGAATCACCCCGCGCGTCGGCTTGCAACCCGGTCCCCGGCTTCCACGTCTACCCGCAGACCACCCGCCTCTCCGGGGAGTGCTCGCCCGACGTGAGCGTGGTCGCGCCTTCCACGCCCGCGCCCATCGACCTCAACGCCACCCCGGTGGTCGGTGGCTCGTCATCCGACAGCACGAGAAAACGCGCGCGGCAGACGCCGGCCGGCGGCTCCCGGACGCCCGTAACCTGTTCGAGGAAATGCCGACCGCCGTCGACGAGGACTACATGCAAAACCTCATCTTCGAGGATGGTGCGCCGGGCACTGGCTACGATCCCGACGAGACACAAAGCCAGGACGGCTGCGGGGCGTTCACGCCGGCCGCCGGCTATGATCCCGATCAGGCGGCCTTCATGCGTGATCAGGTCGGCATCGACCTGGACGGCTTCCCCCTCGACCACGAGTTTCCGGACGACTATGGGCTAGAGGAAGAGGACGAGTGTGACATCGAAGTGGAGCCTTTGTTCGAGGACGAGCTCGCCAACCAAGCCGCCGGTCCTAAGCCGAAGCACAAGAGCAAGTGCACGAAGGCGTACACAGCTGCCGAGGGCAAGCTTCTTTGCGAGTGTTGGTGAGACATTGGACAAGACCCAAAGACGGGAGCCGAGCAAAAGCATTCAACCTTTTGGACTCGTGTGCACCGAGAGTTTCATGAGCGCAAGAAGTTTCCACCTTACCACTTTGTGAGCACGCGCGGGTGGGTCTTCATTTTCAAGCGGTGGAGGGTGATCCAACAAGAGTGCAACAAGTTTTGCGCCACCATTGAGAGCGTTAAGGCCTGCCCCGTGAGCGGCATCGGCATGAAAGACATGGTATGATAGCAAGCAAGCTGCCCTCTTTTGTGTCATCAAGATCATCCTTTTACGTGTTCATTTGCTATCACTTGCCCATATGCTTGCATGGAAACATTTTGTGGGCATTTCAAGCTTTGGAGGCATTCAAGGTTCAATACAATTGCAAGTGCTTCAACCTCTCCCATTGCTATCGGGTCATCAAGGACGAAGAGAAGTTCAAGGCACAATATGCCGCACTCAAGGCACGTGGGGGGAAGAAAGCCGTGGAGGATGTTGGGGAGGGCGAGACGGCACGGTCGCGGGGGAAGACCAACTCCAAGAAGGAGGACAAGCGAGATGCGGCCACCAACGCCTTGATCGCAAGCGTGGACGACATGATGAATAAGAAGGACTCAAGGGAGGAGGAGCGCCGGCGTTTCAAGGCGAAGCAAATGGATGCTTTCATGGAGATCCAAAGGAGGAGGCTTGATCTTGACGCCGAGAAGCAAGCCAAGATGTTCGAGCTCGAGGTGGAGAAGCAAGCCAAGATGCTAGAGATCGAGGCCGCCAACGCCAAGACCAAGGCGAAAGAAGTGGCTCTCGCGAGCATGATGACCGGGGTGGAGATCATGAAGGTGGATCTCAACACCGTGTCGCCAAGAAAGAAGTCGTGGTTCGAGAAGATGCAGGCCGACATGCTCAAGTTCGACAACGAGTGATCTATGACGGCGAGGGCCATCTTTTTTGTATGCCGGCAGGTGTGCCTGCATGACCACGGGAGCCGCGATGGCGTGGTCAAACTCAAGTCCCACCCTTTTTTGTGTGCTGGCATGTGTGCCGGCCGGCTGACGAGTGCGCCAGCATGAACTGTGGTGATATTTTCCGAAGCCGGCATTGTATGCCGACGCTGGCATGGTGCCGGCATTGTGTGCCGGCACTGGCATGGTACTGGCATGAGACATGGCCGCTGACATGATCGCTCATAGTTCCTTTTTATTTAAAAGTTAAATACGGATATGAAATGAGTCGGCGCGTTGAGCGCACTGCTGACCCAAATGTAAAACTGGACGTACGCCGGGCGGACGGCCGACCCAAACGGACAAAAAACAAACAAATGCATCGTCCGTTTGGGTCGACCTGTTAGAGTTGCTCTAACGTCACAAGCAATAGGCCCTTTATTATGGCCGATGCTATGAATCATCCGGCTGATCTGCACGCGGAATCAGCCGGATCGACAGTCGTCAGATGGTTGTTTGTGACCTTTGGATCCCGCGAGTGGCTGCTGCAGAAAAGGACCAGGGCAGCATGTTCGTTCCGAGTTGATGACTTGCATGCAGCTAAAGAAGTCAAACGCTATTTGTTGTGATTGTCCATGTGCGTCACGTGAGCATAGCCACTAGCGAGTGTCCAGTAAAAAGCGATTGCTAGTTCTCTCACGCTCTGAAGTGCTAGGATCGCCGTAAAATGTTTGCAACAATTTTTGTATCATACGATGACATTGTCTGTTGTGTTACAGTTTGAATGCCGTGCAAAAAAATATTATCTCTCTAAACTGATATAAGACCTTTTAGATGACAACTACAGATCAACCGACTGATTTTCTAGAGAAACCAATCGAGTCCTGGGACGTCAGTCCGACGCTTGCCACCCGTTGGCCATCGCTCCGTCGTCCCCTACTCTCATCGTAGTTGGAGCGCGTTGTTGTGGGGAGCAGCAGCAATGATACTCCACCGCCAGTTGTCGGTGATGCTTCACTGGAGCACCAACACCGGCGTGGTGGCGCTCCATCGCAGCACCCGCCACCATCGACAATGCTTCACTGCAGCACTGACGTTGGCACAGTGGTGCTCCATTGGTGCTTCACTGCAGCGACGACGCTGGCGCAACGGTGCTCCGTCGGAGATGTTTCACTACAGCGTCAACACCGGCACGGTGATGCTCCATCGCAACACCCTGATGGCCGCCGGCGAAGCTTCACTCTAGCGCCACCACAGCACGACGGTGTTCCATCATAGCACCGACTGCCTCGTCGAAGCTCCATCACGACACCCGATAGCCGCCGATGCTTCACCACCACCGGCGCGCGCGGTGCTCCGTTGCAGAGCGGCGGGATTGCTTGGAAGAGGCACACGACGTCAACGGCGGATGGTGCGGCGTAGCAGCTGCGGTGGAGATGCAACAAGCGGTGGGTGCCGTCATTCTCCCTCGGTCGTAGTAGCGGTGAATGGGGTGGCCGGTGTGACGAATGGAGATGAAAAATGGAAAAAGAAGAAAAGAGACAGCCAATCCCACTACGTGCTATGTTGCTGGCCGATCAGGTCCAAGGATGACCGAGAAGTTTTTGCCTGCCCGCTGCCATATTGCAAACGGTTGGTCATAACATGGGCCTAAAGACACATTGTAACTGTCAGAAAATGTTTGGACCACCGAGAAGTGTTTGCAATGTGAGCATAACAATGGTCTTGTTGCAAATCTTTGGATGCAACATATGTCATATTGTAAATGATAGGTTGCATTTCAGCTGACACGGCTCAAACGGCCGCGTGTTAGCTGGTCCAGGCATAGCGCATGTCATATTCCAAGCGTACATATAGTATTAAACAAATACTAATATAGGGAACAAATACTAATTTATTGCAAAATAAATCCGCTCAAAAAGTATCTCAGCATATTTGAGCATAATATTTTCTCGCAGAAAACATGTCGTTTCTTTTGACGTGAAAAACATGATAAAGTTAACAATGGCTGATTTATAAGTGACGTAGGCAGCAGAGGCCCATAGAGCTGGTGGCTAGTCTGCAAGCGACGGCAAAGCTAGTCTGATGATTGATATGCAAAGCAGCAGTAGGAACAAACAACAGGCGCGCATAGAAAAAAAAAATAGTGGGAGTCCGGGACCGTAGCCCACGCAGGGACACGTGGTTGGCTCGCAAAGTGACTTATGTGGCGCGCAGCTTCAGCCTGCTGATTACAAACAATTTCCCTTTTCTATACACCTATATAGTGTGCGAATAACTTTGAAAGATGGTCGTTAGATGAAGCCAATCCAACGGTGCAGCCAAGCACTACTGGCCCTTGGATATCATCTATATTCCATCAGATTTTGCTACATGTACAATCTAGAAGACTTCATGGTTGAACTTAAGCATAATGCACAAACTTCAAAACAAAAGCAATTCTCCTTTGTTCTAGAATCTTTAGTATCATGATCGCCCAAATTTTTTCTACAAAAATTGCCATTATTTGTTTTTACTTTATGCTTTACAATGCACAATTCCATAAATCTTAAAATAAATTAGCTTTTTTATTAAAACTAAATGATTTTGAATGAGATGAACTATAAGAATTAAACGAATATCTACATCATGCATATATGACTCAAAGCTTACATGCTATATATAATGTGGTATTTATTCATAATTTGGTTGCCAAAATTCATGTGTGCAATGCACGTGTACCTTACTAGTATTATTAGGTATAGATATAGATATAGATTTTTGAGAGAACGTGCTGAATAGCCACAAAACGCGCAACCCCCCCCCCCCCCTGTCTCTTCAGCACACAATTTGGGCCGGCCCAGGTGCAGGGAGGGCGCCCCTCTTTTCTCTTGCTTGGGATTTGTATATGTAAAATCCCAAAAAAATGAGAAATACAGGGTTTAAAAAGTTAGGAAATTCAACAATATTTAGGATTTTTTTTAAATTCAGGAAATAAAAATAATGTCCATGAGTTAAAAAAATGTTTGTGATTTTGAAAAGTGTTCCCGAAATCATAAATTGTTCGATGATTAAAAAACGTTCATCATTTGAAACAATATTCAGAAAATCATAAAATGTTCGTAATTTACGAAAAATAGTGTATTAAAAAAATGTTGCGAATATGAAAATGATTGCAAAAATCTAAAAGAAAAATAAAAAACAAAGAAAAATATAAAAAGGAAAAGAAAAGGAACCTTCCAAAAATAGATAAAAAATAGAAATGCGCAGGCCCATATAACATTGATAGCGACCTGGGGGTACACGTTTGATCGCTATCCCCCGCGGGTACATGGGGAATAGGATCCAGTAGCCTGTATAGTACAGTAGTAGTAGCCACATAGCACATGATGGACACAAACGACTAGGACTAATAATATCGGCCCAATAAAAATGGAAGAAAAAACCCAGGTCCAGCTCTTTACATATGGTCTTGGATTAGTTCTAAAAAAAGGTATGGTTATGGGTCACTCAAATATCAATAGGTCCTCTAAAAATACCAAATATATTTGCACTTAGTTTGGTGGATCCATATTGGACCGCAAACTATAAATCTTCATAATTGTACTTTGTACATGGAATGGTGGTTCAGATTTAGCAAATTGAGGACATGTTCTAAAACTATGGATATAGAAAACTAATACAAGCACAAACCATTACTAGTAATCCTTAAGGGAAGCAATCTTGGCACTGATATCTTGGAGAACGGAGGGGCATTATGTAGCTACATTGTCCAAGCCATCGCCTTCACCTGATTTGCCGTCTGAAAGGAAGAAAGAAAGAAAGAAAGAAAGAAAGAAAGTGAACAAGATGGTTCAAGTCCCGAATCTAGAAAGTACGCACACTTGCATGAAAGTAAAATGTCTTGGTCGCACCACATGAATATATCAAATGGTGGCAAGAGAGTAAGGTTCGACCTAGAAACATAGATCTCGAGGAACTAACCATTTTTGTCGATTTTAGGAAGCAAACTTGCCGATTAGCTCCTTTAAAAGAAAAGGGCATGTCCTAATTATATCGTCAAAGACGTCAGCTGTTGTTATTTCTTTCAAATTAGCAGGAGCCTTGAGGAATTCAAGGCACACCTCCTTCAATCCACAACACTTGTGTCGCTCAGCTAGAGTAAAAATAGTTTTCACCGACTTCATGTCTATGTCTTTGCATAGATTTTCTTCACATAGTATCTTCAGTCTTTGGAGATCATATCTATCCGCCGCCGCAAGCAAGTGTTGCAACCATAATGCTTCTTCGCCACCCTTTTTCTCCTCCCCCATGTCTATCTCCATACCGGGCAGTGAGTCGGTGTAAACAAAGCTAAGCAAGGCCTTAAACACTTTTGCTTCCATGTCTTGTATTTGCACAACCCTTGCTACCGTGCCTTCCTTGACGGGGCCAAAGAGCTCTGCCTTGAAGACCATCGAACGAACCACGAGAACACACCGGTGGGCAACAAACGTCTCGCCGCCAACACTGAATGTCACGTTGTTGATATGCTGGTGTATGGTAGAAGGTGGCACCTTGATGGAGAGATCAACCGTGGTGGCAATGGCGAGGTCGCAGCGGATGGTGAAACTATCCTTGCTTAGATGCTTCGATTTCTCAAGAGCGTCCCTTCTGATCAAACCATCGTAAACCCAACATGGGTGTGAGGTGGATAAACCATGCGGCTCGTTTGCACGGATATATGCTGGATCCTGCTTCTCAAGCTCGTCGACGAAGCTGAAATCATACTGCACCTTGAGAGGCTCGGTGACATTCTCATCGAGAAGGGCAAGGAAGAAGGACACCGAGCCGGCGCACTCGGCCGCGTTGCCTTCAGGAAGTTCTGGATGCACCAGCGATGCCCCCCTACCTTGAACGGGAGAGACCGGATCACCGTGCCGATAGATGCATAGTATTCCGTACGCGAGTAGCCTCTAACAGCAAGCAGGTGATAACCGCTGGCCGCAGAGACTTCGATGGAGTAGCCGGTGACCTCACTGTAGTTGATAATAGACACGCCGGCAAATGACATGTCAGATGGGCGCAGAATATAACGGAAATCTGAACTGGGCTATGTGGTGGGTGAAGTCGTCGTCGGTGGTAAATGCTCGTGCCGTCGTGCGTCCGAAGTCGCGGAAAGTCGATTGATCGACGCTCCTGTTCGATTCGTCGGAGTTCACAAAGAAAACAGGACGCATGAGAGCAGAAGCTGGAACTCCGCTGAACTCGCCAGAGCTTTTCGACTTCTCCTATTTGCCTTTGTTCTCTCCGTTGGTCGATTCACATCCTGCCGTGTATGTATATAAGTACACGCGAACATGCAACACCGCAACGCAACCGGACTCTTAACTTGAAGCCGAGACGGACATGAACTGCACCAACACGCGTGCACAAACAACTTATTAATATATGGAAACCAACCAGCCGGCTCAGCTTCTTCTGCGCGGGAGCCCGTGTTATGCGCGGATCTCGCTGTGGTGGCGTGACGGCTGTCTGGCTCGGCGTGGCGGTGCTCCTCTCCCCTAGGGCCTACTGCGGTGCCCGGAGGACCCCAGTCTTTGGATTTTGACACGTGTCTGGCTCCGGGTGAAATCCTTGCGCACACTTCCGGTTGTGCCGGTGATGAAAACGCCTTTTGGTGTTGTTCTCCTTCCTGGGGCGTTGCTGAGGAGTTGTGTCCACCCAAATCCGTCGAGCCTGGTGTCTTCAGGCAAAAGCCCAAGATCTGGTTTTACTAGATCAGACGATGACGTTATCTTGTACATCGCTACCTCCTTGGAGTCATCGTCTTGGAGACCATGACGATCGGTGGTAACCGGTGGCTCGTGACGTTGGTGGAGTATGGATGATGACGGTGGTGGTGTGGCCAGCTTGTGGTCGATTATGGTTTTGTGCTCTTCTTCAGCGGTGTTCGTGTTCGAGTGCTCCTTGGCGTGTCTCTGTTGGGTGATGCCCTGCATCTACATCGATGCCACACATGTGTCATGGCGCCGGCTCGGCATCACATGACCTTTCGAATATATCCCTAACACAAGTGGTGTTGCGGTGTTGTGCAGTCTCGGTTGTGCGGCGCCTTTCGATTGCGCCGAAGGTGCGGTGTTGTGGATTGGTTTGCTGGGCGATGCCCTATAAATAACACTAGTGTGTCCATATTCCAGAATTAAGACCCAATTTAACTAAGGTAGTCTGTGTTAGTGCTTTTATTTTATTTGTTGCAACTTGCAATCATTTATTTACTTATTTCTTTTGTGTGCTCTAGAATGGCCAAATGAATCAAGCAACTTTTCTTGACTAGTAAGCTTGCACGTGCAAATGCACGTCTCTAACTAATATTACAAATATATGTGAGAATTAGGGCATCTCCAACACGGACCCTCAAACCGCTCGCAACCGTCTTGACTGTGCGATCCGGACGTGTTTTCCAACCAAAACGGTCTTGTATCTATCCGCTTGGCGGTCCTAACGCACTTTTTTCCGCAAACTGGACACAAAGTGGGGAACTTTGCGGGCATCCGGACCGCTACCACACCTGCGTCTGGCAACCGTGGCCAACCCAAAACCATCTCTCTTGCCCACATGCTTTCCCACCCGACTCTAAAGAATGTTAGCGCCATATTCATGCCAGCAAGTGTGCTGCTAAAAGCATAATAACCAAACAAGTTCCTGTAGATAAATTCATTGTCATTATCTTAACCATTGCAAAAACTAAATAAGATGCATTAGTGGGTTTCAGAGTCACTCATCTATCTGTGTTTTTTGGAACACAAGCTGGTAATCGACCATGCTAGAAAAAAATATCATCGTCAGGATGAGGTACTTTCAATGCTTGGTTTAGGTAAAATGCGATCCTCTGAAGTTTAAATGCATATCTAAGGTCCCGAATCATCTTAAGCTTGACCAAGGCAACAAATATGCCAAGGGTCAAGATAAAGTGGTCAAGGGAAGCATACGGAAATGCAATATGGAAAAAAATATGTATTAGAAAAACAAAACAAAAAATTCATGACAATACATATAATAGATAGAAACCAATATTACCAACCTGCATGATGAAATGCTATGGTCCATCCAGAGCCAACTATGAAGAAGTTTTGCTAGGGACTGAATATCCGGCATTGTGCGTAGTTTTGGATCCCTTGCATATTACGACATCGTCGATTGGGTGAACATAAGACATAGAAAAAAGGTAAAATAATGATGTGTGATTGTAATATTAACTTACACAAAACTTTAGGTCCACGCCAACCTTGCTGTAGATATCACCTTCCTTCCTGCAAAGCATGCTGCATAAACAGATCTCACCCAGAAGATGCGGTAGTCTCCCATGACCACTGAGTCTCATCCACCACGGCAATAGATAGTTGAAACTCAGCCAAGCTTTCCCATAAGCTGAAATACACCTAGATCCCTCCTAGCCAGATTTCAATAGCCCATAGCCCCAAATCCACAGTCTGAACCACTGATTTGGAGGCTCTTGCACGAGAGGAGAGAGGAGAGGAGAGTGATGTATCGTATTTCCACCTCTAGATTCCATGTTTGTATTAGGATGTAGAATTGCAATAGCTCAAAGGTGTGATGAGCTACTTTGTTTCCTATGAATGTAAAATCAACCAAGTTTGCTATTTTGCTAAGCTAACTTAGATGTACACCATTTTCCTTTTCCTAATAAAGACAAATCAATAGAACTCATGTGAATGATAAAAACTCTTGAAGGTTGTTGACGCAGACCTCTAGGAGAACGTTGGAGCATCACCAGAGTAGGACATGGAGGATAGTCAGAGTCAGCAAACTCAATGGATCGCTAAGAATATACTGGAGATGGTCTGATGTATATCATTCATACGCTGCTTGGTCCGCTCGGAACACGGGTGGCTGGATCAGTCTAGATGGTTTTGGCTCCACGCTAACCATGTATAAATGATGTGTATATCCTTCCTTGTCTAATACAGGATGGGTGGTCAATACACTGTTTAGTTTTGACCCGCTTAATGATCACGCAATTGACTCCAGTAAGGAACATACTTGAGTTCTTATGTTAACTTCTAATAGAAATGAATACCGAAAATAGAATCGTAAAGCTAACTGAATTTTTCATGGCACAAATTAAGTTTTCATGTAGGATTGAGGTTCAAGTTGTAGCCTTGAGCAAAATCTTTGTTGGGCTCGCATCTCCTGACCATCCACATCTTGGTAAACTGATTCATAAGGTGGAAGCCCAAAAATGAGCACCTTTGAAAACCGGACAGTTTGTGCATTTGAGTTTAGTGTTTTCTTGCTTTGCTAGAATACAACTTGTGGAATTACCAAGCTGAACGGCTGACAACATACCTGAACTTTCATTGTGAAATTCTTGTGATCTTCTGGATCCTCAAAAGGGTAGTTACCATCCAACATCACGTAAAGGAAGACCCCACATCCATACATAATCTATCTCCACCCAATGAAAAATTAGTAGCTCTTCAGCAAATAATAAAACATAAAATATTTATATGGTTGCATCGGCTGAAGATTATGCACTACTCATGCCAAGAAAAAGTGGATGCAAAATTCATAAAGCAAGTAAAGCTTTTACGGTCGAGCAAAATGAATCAAGTTCGGAGGCAGATGGCAGAGTATGCGCGAGCCTGTTTAAAGCACAAAAAGATGGATTATACGTTGCGACCATATTAGTTATTAAGCAGAACTTAAGGAGCAATATATGCCAGAGTTCCAACAGTTGATGTTGGTTCAGAATGATGAACCGGTGTGGAAGCCCATTGACCTACATTTGTAACATATACACTTTTCATTTAACCTTAATTGTTAATTTTGTTGGGTTCATTCTTTCTTACTTGGTCATTATTCTTCAAAAGAAGTGTTTGCATCCATATGAGAGGTATACACTACAACCCTGTGTGTACACAAATATTTATTTTCTTCTCACGTTTCACCAAGCTAACCATGTCATAATAATGCATCCCCATGGTGGCAAGAAGAAAGTACATTCATATATGAAGGTCAGAAATAGACATGTGCGCCATTTTCCCACCATAACATGGAATACAATCATCACCTATGACAGAAACGAGATAGTCCAGGGCTGCCATTTGGGTTGAGTGTTTTTGGAAGAGGTGTAGTTCATCATCAAATAAAAGTAAACTCTTCAGTCCCATCATGGGTCCAAAAAATATTACTGCATGAACCCAAGTTCTTGTGGGGATTATGCTAGGTGCTAGCCTTGGTTTCCTCTGATTCGAAGAGTCAAACTCTTCAGTCCCACCATGCACTTTGGATTCAGAACCAATAAGTCTACCCGAAGAATTGCCAACAAGATTAAAACTGAAAGCTTCCCGGCATACCACTGACCACTGCCAAAATTTACCTAAAATCTTATAAAGTGGAGAGCACAAGTACTTAGTGGAGTCGATTTGGATGCAACAACGATAAGTCGCCCGCCTGATAAAAGTTACCACTGTGATTCTACAGGAAACAAGCAGGGGAATAATCATGTGAACAAGCAGGGGAGCAATCTCGTAAGTTATGAGCCTATAATCGATACTTACGCGTGATGCCATCAGCTTGCCCCGTCATGGTGGCCATCGATGCAGCACCGTGCATCCTCTTCGACACGCATGGCCATTCCAGAAATTCAAGGCCCCAGTGCGAAATGCAAAATTGGGCCCTACAATTAATAAATGCCATGCACAACCCTATGAGTTGAATCAGTTTTTTTCTATATAACAATGGGCTTTTGGATCTTTTTCTGTACATTGAAAAATTATGTGTTGTTCAGAATGAACTTGAATTAAGGCAGTTGGACAATTCCTCTCTGTATTGCAGCAAACAACAAATTAGCTACATGCCACATGATCAAATTAAACCGGCATCATCAGTAGCTGAAATCATTGGAACAGTAAACATACACTAAAAAAAAAGACACATCCGTGACATTTTGGGCCGAACGAATTTTTTTTCTGTCATACATATGACACTTCTATGACGATAATTGTGACAAAACCCGGTATCATCATAGATGTGGTGGGATCCTACTTCTATGACAAAAAATCATGACAGAAAATGGGCTTTTAATCTGGGCGGGCGGAGGCAGCCTGCATGACATTCTTTGGGCCGTCCATGACGGAAAAAACCGTGGTAGAAGCGAGGAGGAAAATTTCGGGAGTTGCGGTTACGGTGGGAGGTCGGGGCGGCGATGGGCGTTTCTCTCGTACGTCTGGCGCATGTGTGCGGCGTTGGCTCTAATCGAACCCGGCGAGGCGTTGGGCTCTAACTAAACCCGGCGATTGCACTGCGAGCTACGTTCACGAACCCGAGCAATCGATCGATGGCTGTTAATTGAACCCGATGGAGCGGAATCGCTCTTGCCGCTAATAAGCCGATCGATTGGATGAACAATGAGCGTTGCGGGGGTTGGATGAGCGATGGCGGTGGCGTTGCCTCTGGATGAACGGGACCCGTGGTGTGGAGGGCTGAATGAACAATAGGCGGTGGAGGGTGGCCGTGGAGGGTGGTTGAGCAGGACCCGTGGTGTGGAGGGCTGGATGAGCGATGAGCGGCGGAGGGTGCCCGTGGAGGGTTGGTTGAGCGATGGTCGGTGGAGTAAGCGATGGAGTCTGGATGAGCGAGGGCCGTGGAGGCTGGAGGAGGTCGACGGTAGCCAGTGGAGGGTGGAGGAGGTCGACGGTGGTGTTGAAACGATATCTGTGGAGTCCCGTTTTGCGATGCGCCACACCCTCCCGATGAACAGGACCCCGTTTCGACCGTAGGAGGTCTGTTTAAATCCGTTTTGATGCGCCACACCCCTCCGGCGATGAACGGGACCCCGTTTGACCGTAGGAGGTCCGTTTCCTCCGTTTTCTTGATGCGCTACACTCCTCCCGATCAACAGGACCCCGTTTATTTGTAGGAGGTCCGTTTCCTCCGTTTCGATGCGCCACACCCTCCCGATCAACGGGACCCGTTCGAGCGTGGGAGGTCCGTTTCCTCCGTTCTGCGATGCGCCAGCCTCGTTTCATCGCTGTTCCGTCCAAGCCCTCCCGATGAACACGACCACGCATTCCGTTCCGACCCGGCGGTTGGCTCCGCAGCGTTCGTTGCCTCGTGATGAACACGGCGCATTCCGTTGCCTCCCCATGAACACGGCGCATTCCGTTGCCTCCCCATGAACACGGCGCATTCCGTTGCCTCCCCATGAACACGGCAGCGGCGCTGTTTCTCCGTTCCGACCCAGCCATGTACACGAGCCCTCGCCGTGCGTATCTGTGATAGGCGTTCAAGACCCGCCCGTATGTACACATACGTGGCCGTATTTTCTTTCTTGCACCACGGCGGCTGCGTGCGTGTACATGCTACGTGCGCGCCTCTACTACGACACGTGCGCACCTCTACATCCACCAGTATATATGTATGTACACGTTCGCGACCAGAATGACAACGCTACGTACGCTTTTACCAGGTGGGTCCCGGCTGTTAGGCACTTCCTTGCCTGCAAAGATGTAGCTGGTGGGTCCCAGCAGTCAGGGGGGCGAATATTTTTTTTTGCCCGGACGCACTTCCTTGTGTGCGAAGATGTAGCTGGTGGGTCCCGGCGATCGAAGCGAATCATTTTTTGCCGGACGCACTTCCTTGCGTGCTGAAGGTGTAGCTGGTGGGTCCCAGCATCGGAAATGTTTTTTCGCAAAATCGATGGCCCGTCCGGTGGGTCCCCATTGTCGGTGGAGGAATAATTATTTTCTTGGCGTAATAAGGAGGCACTTCCTTGCTGCGGCCGTGGACCCAGTATCGACCTCTCCACGCCTGATGCTCTTCCGATGGAAGTCGGTCGTTGACCAGATTGACCACGTTGCGCCCGAGGCGCCCGGCGGTGACGACGGCGAGGCCTAAGAAGGGGCGACACGGAGGCGGGGAAGACTCGGCAGTTGTTTCCCACGCGGAGGAGAATCTGTTGTCACGAGGGTTCTTGGTCTGTCTGCCATCGCCGGAGAATAACAGCAGTGTGGGTGAGTAGAGGGATGGCTAGGCCAGCGATGGGAATGCAGTGGGGCGGTGAGGCTGCTTGTGGCCTGACCTGACCCGGCCTTGAGGAGGAGGAGCGAGCAGTCCCGTCGGCGCTTGTTTGAGTGGCTGGAGCAGGAAGAGCAGAGATTGAAGAAGCACGACGGCCGTTGGATGGACATCCAACAGTCACTGCTTGTGCGTCAACCTTTTTTTAGGAAAGCCTCAAATCTGTGGAAAATAGCATACAACCCATCTGCCATTATTTCTAATAATTTACAGCCCATTTGCTAATTCTTAAGGTTTTTTTGGAGCCCATATTCTTTTTGTTAGCATTACAACCCATATTGTGGCCACGGCTAAAAATTATCTGAAATTTTGCATATTTGATTGTGGTCCGAACTGTTTTTAATCCCAAAATTCCGACTCACATTCAAACTGATTTTAAAAATAAATGTATATCAATATAAAATCCAACAAATTCTCCACGCATAAAAATTAATGCAATTTAAAATCTTGAAATGAAAAAAATATATTTGAAACTAATTGCCGGTTTGATGTGTTTTAAAAATGTACAGCCCATTTCTCATTCTTGATGGGCCATTTTCTCGGCCAGAATGAAAGCTCTCCTCGTCTTGAAAGATTTGCAGCCTTGAGGCACGACAAGCGACTTACTTGGCAAATCACAAAAAGCTGGGCTGTGGCCGTGGACCCATTGTCGGCCTCTCCACGTCTGATACTCTTCCGATGGAAGTCGTTCCTTGACCATGTTGACCACGCCACAGCGAGAGCACCACGGCGGTGGACGACGGCAGGCCTAGGAAGGGGACGACACGGGCCGGGCCACGGAGGCGGGAAGCGGCACGACCGGCGCTGCTTTGGGCGGCTGGAGCAAGAAGACCAGAGGTTGAAGAAGCACTATGGACGTTGGATGGACATCATACGGTCACTGGAGTATTGACTAATTTTACAAAGCCCTCCGTCCCCGTCAACTTAGTAGGCCCTAAGTCAGCCCAACAATATGGTGGGTCCCAGCTAGCGGGGTATTCATTTTTTAGGCGTAATAAGGAGGCACTTCCTTGCGTGCGAAGATATAGCTAGTGGAGTGCGACACATCGGCCGGGGAAACGTTTTTCGCGAAATCTGAGAGGCCCTTCCTGTGGGTCCTAGATTTCAGGTGGAGGAATCATTATTTTGCGGCGTAATAAGGAGGCATTTCCTTGCGTGCGGCCGTGGACCCGGTATCGGCCTCTCCACGTCTGATCCACTTCCTATGGATGTCGTTCATTGACCACGTTGACCAGGCAGCGCCGAGAGCACCGAAGGCGGTGGGACGGCGGCGAGGCCTAGGAAGGAACGACCGCAGCCGAGGAATACTCGGCGGTTGTTTCCCACGCGGAGGAGTCTGAGGTTCTTGGTTAAATCTGCCGTCGCCGGAGAATAATAGCATGTGTGGGTGAGTAGAGGTATGGCTAGGCCAGCCATGGGAATGCTGGTGGGGCCATGAGGGCTGTCTGGCGGCATAACCCGGCCTTGAGGAGGAGGGAAGCGGCAGTCCACTTGCGCTTGTTTGAGCAATTTGGAGCATGAAGAGTAGAGATTGAAGAAGCATGACAGCCATTGGATGGACATCCAACGATCCTTTGCTCTCGTGTGTTGACTAAGTTGACAGGGCGTTGCGTGTCGTCAACCTTTTTTTATGAAAGCATCTGGCGTCAACTTTGTAGTAGGCGCACAAGTCAGCCTCAAATCTGTGGAAAACAACATACAACCCATTTGCCATTATTTCTAATATTGTACAACCCATTTGCTAATTCTTAAGGTTTTTTAGCCCATCTTCTTTTTGTTAGCATTACACCCCATATTGTGGCCACGGTTAAAAAGTATACGAAATTTTGCATATTTCGGTGCGGTCAACTGTTTTTAATCCAGAAATATCGATTCACATTCAAACTATTTTGTAAAATAATTTATATAAATATAAAATCCAAATAATTGTCCACGCATAAAAATCAATGGAATTTAAGATCTTGTAATGAAAAAAAATTGAAACTAATTCCCGGTTGGATGTGTTTTAAAAAAGTACAGGCCATTTCTGGGCAAACCGAATGAAACTCTCATCGTCTTGAAAGATTTGCAGCCCAGCAGGGCCGATAAAGCAAGTAGGCCTTGTTTGGGTATTTCTTTTAAAAAATAGAACTGGGCTAGCCATTTTCAGCAAGAAAAAACACAACTGGGCTCATGATGTGGTAAACATAAATAAAACCACAGCTAGGCAGACCCAGCCCCCGCACAGCCCCGTTGTTACCCTGATCCGTCGCTAAAACTAGTATAAATAACAACTGCTTGTTCCTCAAAAAAAAACTGCGAGACTTGCTGGGTCCCTGGTGTCAGCCGCTCGTAGTGTAATTCTCTTGTTTATTGACTATGTTGACAATGGCGTGAGCCCCAGATGTCCAACCATTAGGAGGAACCATAATTTTGGGCTTGTACTATAGAGGCACTTGCTTGCGTACTGCCATGACGCTGGTGGGTCCCTCTTGTCATCCTATCCACGTCTGATCATCTCCTTGTTCCTCTCGGTTGTTGGACGACGTTGACAACGCAAGAGGGCGGTACACAGCACGGCGAAGCGAACCAAGTCCGCAAAGCGGAGGGGCGGCAACGAGGCCTCGGGCCGGAACGAATAGGAGCCGTTGAAGATGCACCGGTCCGATCGCGGGTGGAGAGTCTGAGGGTTGGCTGGTTCGAACGCGGAGTGCGTGTTGGGGCGTCGTCGCGGAGAATAATAGGATGTGTGGGGAATAGAGGGAGGGACTGGCCAACTTGGAGGGTACATACGGTAGGCGGCGGGCGCAGCCGACCATGGGAGGCGGGAGCAAAGCGGAGCCGACGGGATGGTTTGGTTTGGGCAAGCTGGAGGAAGAAGAAGACAAGAGATAGAAGATACCTGACGGATGTTGGATGTCAATCCAACGGTAGGTAAGCGAATTGTTTGTTGGTGGCTAGTAAGTCGACACCACCTTGGATAGGCTATTTCCTCGCGGGTCCCAAATGTCGTAATCCAAATCTGTCACGGTCATGCAACCTTTCCTATGAAAATTTACAGCCCATTTGATGTGCTAGTTGAAATAAGTTTGTGGGTCTTTGGTGGGGGCTAATCACTTGGCTTCAGTAATGCACAGTGAGCTAAAGCGACCCGGCGTGGTGATGTTATTTCCCTTGGTTGTGATTTGTTACAATATTTCACTCTAAATTAAAGCGAATGGCAAGCCATTTGCCTTGTTTCAATGAAAATATGACAGTCACAGCTGAGTTGAAAAGGGCGAGGAACATCTAACTCCGACTTACAAAGCTGTACAAAAGCACGAGGTTGATTGTTCATCGAGGTTTACAAAAAACCCAGTTGAAAAGGGCAACAACATCTAACTCCGGCCTTTGTTTTCGTGATCCACAGTCAAATGGATTGGTCAGGTCCATAGAATGAACATCTGGGTCGTAAAATTCTTTGGATTATGACCACAATATGTTGTAAATAGAAGCCCAGCACGCTCGTAAGCTCTTTTGCCCACCTTAAACTCCTTTTTTGCTCTTGACATACCCATCCGTCAAAACCATGCTTTGATAAACTTAAGCACGATGGACAATAGTAACCTCGCATTCAGCAGGAAGAATGTGACAAATCTTGTGTTTGCACGGTTGGCTACATATCGTTCTAAGCGTTATTGTCTTCAATCGAATCTCATGAGAAGTGAGAAAATCCCGATGCTTACGTATCCACCGATTGGTTATAACTTTCTTACCCGTCCTGTTGCCTAAATAGACATGAAGATTGAAAAGCAGTTAAGGTCTAAAAGAAGAGTGTCGAAGAGCAACAGCAATTTGGACGGTTAATTCTAGTACACTATATGCGGGCTTCTAATGTGCGTGAAATTATCACCTTTATATACAACTTCTCTGAGACATGGAAAGCATTGCAGCAAGCCAATAATCTTGTTCAGATCAAAACTATTCATTTGGATATATAAGATCTTGTGAGAATCCAGCACCATTGATAGGCCATCCATGGAGAAACTCTTCATTGAGCATAGAACATAATATTAGTACAAAATGTGTACTCCAAGATGATATATAAATTATGCTTGAAATTGAAAATGCAGCTTATGGTTACAAGTGTAGATGATAATATAAAGTACCTGAAGAACTGTGGAGCCAAACACCATATTGAAATGAGCACAGAGATCATCTATTACACCCAAGGTCTCTAGTTTAGGCGCAGAGAGGACGGTTATTTGCAAAGGTGAATAACTAGAATCAAGGATCAACCTTTCAAGTGAAGGGGCATCTTGGATGATGAGCTGCCTTCCATCAAAAGAAATTCCAACTCTTACAAGGTTAGGCGACTTTATTTGGAGACAACCGATTCTAGCTAATGAAAACAAGCACCAAGCACTCCGGTAGCAGGGCAACTGGAGTGGATGATGCTGTGCAATGAGGCCTCCGATATACGAACCCGCACAAGTGAAAGTTTCTTGAGAAATGGGAGTCGAAGGTTTAGTACCAGATTGTCTAGTAGGTAGCACATCGCAAAGGTGGCGGTGTGAAGAGAGGAGGAAAACCGCGATATGGACATCGGTGCTGAGGGCACAAGTTCATGGCGTTAAATTATGTGGTATGTGATTTCGGGGAATAGTAGAACTGAAGCGGCTGTAGTTCTATGAATTGAGGATTTCAGCCAAAGGCGTCCACCGTGCGGGGCATGGTATGCTTGCTCGAGTAGCATGATGGGATGCAGAGGCTTTGAGCGGAGCCTTGGTGGGAGGAGATGATGGCTCTGGAGATTTCAAAATCATTGAAGTGAGATAGTGACGGCGATCGAGATTAAAAAGACGACGCAGCCATAGAGGCGCTACCGAATTGAGAGGACTTGGGTGCGGCAGCAATCCTTGGTGGGGAGAAGCGAGATGATCTCCCCAAGGATGGCGTCCGGGAGATCGCTGATCACGGTCCACCCGAGATTCTGAGTTCTGGGATCCGGTGGGGGCGGGTCGCCACTTCTCCCAGCTGCAGGTCTTGGGATCTACAACGTCGCCATCGGCGAGCCTCATCTTCTTGGCTGGGGTCAGCCGACTCCATTTTCCTCGAGGGTGTCGCGTCAAGGCTCACGGATTTGAGCAGAGTAACGAATGACGAGCCTAGTTGTAGTCTTGAAGAAGAAGAAGGGAGCTGGGGTTTCTGTAGGAGTGAGGAAGAAGGGGCTGGGGTTTTACTGTAGGAGTGAGGTGAGGAATTTGGGGAGTGCAGTGGGCGGTGGCGTGAGTGGGTGGGGCGAGGAGGAAGAAGAGCACCAGGATTTTTTTGGGGCGGTGTCTTTGGGTGTGGGTAGCGCCTAGAGTAACAACTACTACTAGTACAGTGGAGACACTCTACAGCTACAAACAAAAACAATTACTACTAGTACAGTGGAGACACTCTACCGCTTCTGGCTCCTCCTAGGTCATTGAAACGTCTCCCTCTACTGAATGCCGTTATACTTTTGTTCACCGACATGCCGACCATGCAGCGCGCGGGACCAAATGCCATCCACCAAATTAGAAGGCAGTATGCAGGCGGAGAGTTGCCCCGGTCGTAGCACGGCAGTAACAAGCCGTCGTATCACAAAAACCCACCTCCCATGATCTAAGTTTGTGGACGAAGCAACCATCATTTCACTCTTCACTTTGAATCCCTTCTCCCTCACCGTCTTCAAGAAAGGCAACACTCGCATCTGCCATTGTTCTTCTCTCCCAACGAAGGGAAGGTAAGCGGATCCGTGATGTTGGTATATTTTCGTTCAGAGAAAAAAAAGAACTTTTGCAAAGCGGTAACCGATCCTCACTCTTTTTTGTTTCATTGTCATTGTGATTGTGTTTTCCTTTCGGTGGTCTCCTAGTATTAAATCGGTTTCATGATGGACCAAGGAGAACCGAGCAAAGATGTGCCGATATTGGAGCGGATCACGGGAGGCTGATCCCCACGATCTGAGAGAGCTCCAAGAAGATGGATGCAACCACCGAGGCGACCCAGATCGCTCCACGGCCACTCTTGAGATGGTCAACGCCCGTTTGAGGTTCTGACCCCATTAACTGCAGGAGCAGTTTTCCCCTTCAAGGATGTGTCCCCCCCCCCCCCACTGAGCTGCCCAAGGTGATTTCCCTCTTTGCCGATCTCGATTTTGGTTATTCATCTAAGTATGTGGTGATTTTTTTTAGAAAAGGAAGTATGTGGTGATTAATAATGCAAAATTTTATTAGCTTCGATGCCATGCTATACATAGTGGTTTAAATAACTTGTGTCTCTTATACTGAAAAGTAATTCAGAATTTGTTCCTGTTTCAATTAGAGCCCTGATGCAGACAAGGATTGTGTGGTTGTGCATGTCACTCGCTATGAGGCGGACGACCTGAATATACGCCTTTGGGAAAACAGAGTTCTTAGGCTGTTGGATCCTGGAAGCAATTTGCGGTTATACCAATGAAGAGGTGTATTCCAGCCTCACTTGTTGCGAGCGTGTTGTCCAGGTGTCTTTGAAGCATAAGAAGTTCAAAGCTACTCCTTCGTTTGTGAGGCATACTGTTCTTGTCAAGCTTACGCAGGAAGATGGCGTGGCATGCCTCCACAAACAAGTTTATCGATGGCAAGGCCACAAGGTTGTCTTCATGAAGGTTCCACGAGTTGAGCTGCTGCGGGACGTCCTCGATGATGTTCATGGCAAGGTCCGTCTTGTGTCCAGCCCAAATTAGACCGAGGCATGAAATAGTTGCCCTAGCTACTGTTTAATAGTAGTTTGGATTGTGTCTAATTATCCGAACCTTGCCTGTTATCGACCCCTCTGGGCTAGTACTCTGTTTGAATCCGTCTATGGGAACTGCTGCTACTTTTGTGTGCCCGTGAATCATATAAGCAACTATGTATCTTGTTACAGTGGTTCATGCAGTTAATTGAGGCCACAATGTAATAAATTCCAAACATTCAACGCTAGTCCAGCGCTCATGTGGAACACTCACATTAAACTTCGTCTTCATAAAAATCTTTAAAATCATAAGTTAAGCAGTTTTATACATCTCAATTATTCATAGAACATAACAAACATATACTAGTTCACAGCAAAAGACAAAGTTGTGAGAAGGTTTACAAATCAGGAAAAAACAAGCAAGGCTTCTCTCTGAGCAAAGGGCCTCCGGCGAGCTTAAATTTCCTGGAGTTCACTCTAGTTTTTCTTGTTGCCACCATCCGTGGTTAGGTTCTCTCATTCCGGAATAACCAATTATAATTGTGGTCTCAATTTGGAATGCTTTGAACTGAACCATGCGATTATCTTGAGCAATTGAAATTCTTGTGCATTCCACTAAATTTAAGCACCGCTATTTGCAGAAATAAGCAGACCACAATGCCTCTTGTCCGCTTTTGTCAAAGACCGCCCGTGCAGCCGTGCGGCTAGTCCTCGGTCCATGGATGAACTGGTAGAAAGTGCATACCGGACTAGGATGCGATTGTTTTTGCTCGTCCACTGCCTTTGCAATCAGGAAGTAAAAGCGTCTGAATCAACCGTTTAGATTGCGTTGGTCATTCTACCTTAGTTACTACCAATGTAGGGATACCTTGAAGGCGGGAGGTTAGGCGGCGTAGCGAGGATAGCCATCTCATTTTGCGTAGTTGTACTAAAACTGAGGTGTGTGCTTTTGATTGCGCGGATAGAAACTATACGGAGACAGACATCCCGAAACGATATGGAGACATACATCCCTGTTTGCGCAAATACGAAATACAGTTATTTAAACAGTGACAAATATTACTACTTTCCCCCGTTTCCTCTTAGAACCAAGTCCTAGATTCATGCTACAGCTTTCCCACTTTCTTCCCTGTTTGAACCAACGCTTTGAGTTGACTGTATGAACTAGCTTTACTTCTAATAATAGTAGAAGTCTAGGTGGCTTTGGAACAACGGACGGAAGTAGAAAAGGATCCTACGAAGGGGAAGAGCTGAGGCGATGAAGCAAGGCAGGTTTTGAAGGAATATATACGAGGGTTAAATCGGCATGTGGCAAAAGGCAGGCGTCGGGAGGCTGCATCTTGGCCACAATACCGCATGGATGAAGAAGGGGTCGGAGGCCCTCCCGAGCCGGCGCTCTCTCGGAGATAACGGCACGGCCGCCGATCAGGACACGCGGGCAGCCGTTGGTCTCCTCCCTCACCGCCGACGACAGCGTGAACGATGCACCTACACCCCCTGCCCCGGTCGAGGTTGTCCGGCCGGATTTGTGACCAGCCGTGAGCTGAGAGAGAGAGTGTGGCCACCTATGTCTTGCTTAGATATGGAGAGCATGAGAGAGTGAACGAGAGGAACCCTAGTAAAGCAAGCGCTAAGGCTCCTGCTTTTATATATAGTGGAGTGATTTTGTTGTACCGGATTCAAAAAATGCGCTCCCTCGTGTACCAGCAGTGGGTGTGAGAGAACTAGTGCGTCGTGCACCGCTTCTCTTCGTGAGAGTACAATATATACTATGCCCAAAGAGCGTTAGCATAAGAGTAATAATATAAGTGTGTGACGTGTGAGCTAAAATAAAATGTGTGCGCCGTCTTTTGTTTTTAGAAGTTACGAGGGTAGGGTGTGAAGAGCACATATGTGCGTGGCGTCTACCTGAGATGAGCGATGGGTGCCACGTCTTGAGTCTGCGAGAGGACTCGGGAGAGTTGTGACTCGTGAGGGTGCATGTGCGTGAGAGAGAGGGGGGCACGTATCAATGCAATGCATGTGTCCGTAAATCATTATCCGACAAATGTTCGCCACAAGCCTTTTCCTGACGAACGTCGTAAGAACCGTTAGATCGGCATCCGGCGGTGTCGGTTTGCCATGTCATTTAATGAGCAGTCACCTCGTACACACAAATCTTCCACGTGAGTGTTAGCAACTGCCGTATGCTCCCTCCGTTCGAAATGCGGTGCATATAGCTTTATTGAAAATAGAACCTCACAAACTTTTACCGAAGTTTTAGTGTACCAAATTGCACATGTAGAATACCTGTATATATCATTTCATTCATCTTGAGAGGTAACTATAAAGATGGGCGAGGAGTCTACAAAGAAAGACCATCGTATCACCCGCAGCAATTTCAACCATCCTTTAGTGTCGAGGAATATCATAGGAACTCTATATGATATGATTTTTATAGGATTTTTTTCCTTTAGAGCCAATTGGTTCATAGGAATAGATTCATATACTCTACATTTCAAAGGAAATAAACAAGATATGATTTCTATAGCTTTAGAGCCACTTGGTTCATATGAATGGATTCCTATACTCCCTTCATTTCAAAGGAAAATAAACATTAGTGTATATTCAATAGAAAAGTTCCTATGATATGAACCAAATTACATCTCTTTACTAATCCCTCCTCATAGGACTTGAGATACATGTCATCTCTAGATTCAATAGAAAAGTTCCTATGATGTGAACCAAATGACATCTCTTTTCCAATCCCTACTCATAGGAATTGTGATCCTCCATGTCATCTCTTTCCCTACAACTTCCATGTATACATCTTCTATTCCTAAATAGATAGTACAAACCACTAGTAGATTTTTTCCAAAACATGCAACTATGGCACAAGAACTATATAGTGTGCCAATAACTTTGAAAGATGGTCATTTGGATGAAGCTAACCAGATAGTGCAGAGATGGGCAAATCCGAGCACTACTGGCCGTTGGATATCATCAACATTCCACCAGATCTAACACATGTACAATTAAGAAGACTCCATGGTTGAACTTAAGCATAATACACAAACCTCAAAACACAAGCACTTCTCCTTTGTTCTAGAATCTTCTGTATCATAATTGATTATTTTTTCTAAATGAATTGCCATTATTTGTTTTTTACTTTATGATTTACAATGCACAACCCCATGAATCTTAACATTTTTATAAAACTAATTGATTTTGAATGAGATGAACTATAAGAACTAAAGCGAACATCTACATCATGCATATATGACTCAAAGCTTTACATGCTATAGTGTGTATTTATTCATAATTTGGTTTGAAATCTCATGCGTTCAATACATGTGTACCTTACTAGTTTTGAGTAGAGTAGCAAATTTCACATGACCGGGTATATCAAAATGCAGGGCCCATGCATCATTGCCTTTCGATTGAAGCTACGTCCACAATTTTTTGTACGTGCTATATCTCCTTGGTCCCCAAACCCAAAATGCTGCCTCGTTCCCGTAAAACCAAGCGGCCCACACATATTTAAGGCGTCGACTCGAACCCGTTTACTATGACGTGGCCCCGCACGCCGTAGTACTCCTACAAACCCTACCGCCGCACTCATCGGCCCTGTTTGGATACTCTAACACAGTTAGAGTTAGAGTTATTTTCTAACCCCACTCTAACCCAAATAAGCACCTCTCCACCGGGATAGTTGGGTTAGATGGAACTAACCCACTCTAACCCTCCCTGTTTGGATACTTCTGGGGTTTTGAGCCCCCAACTAACCCAAACTAGCTTTAACCCCATGATCCAAACATGGCCATCATCGGTTTTCTTCAAGAGGACGAGGGAGAAGCCGATTTGTAGTGGAGGCGCTTTCAAAAAAGGATGCATGGTGGAGACCCCTACCCTAGGGTGCCCTAGGTAGCTGCCGCACGCATCATTGTTTTCTCTTTTCTTTATGCTCTTGCGCACTAGAGTGAAATGATGGTTGCTTCGTCCGTCTAGCTTAATGCGGGAAAGGTGGGGCTTTGTGATTTGACCCCTCATCGCTCATTTTCTACTCTTTGCGGCGCTTCTGACCAGGTGCCTCCAATTCCAACGCTGCTCGAACTGTGATTTGGTGCATCGCACGTGGAACAAGGCGGTGGATGAGCCACATGTCTGCCAAAGGGGTCTGTTAAGTGTGTCGCCATTTAGGTAATGCGGATCGACCACCTTGAGTTGCTACGCCAACACGGCAGAGCAGCCTACCACTTGGTTTTGCTCCTTGGTGAATCCCGACTATATTGATCTAAAAAGATACGTCTTTGAACTACCCTCTCCGTCTCGCTTTTTATTTGTGGGCGTCTCGGTTTATAGGGCCTGCACGTAGTTCTAGGTCATCCATTTGACTAACTAAATATGAGTTACTATGTCACAAAAATTATATCATTGGATTCTTATTGGTTGATATGTGAAGAAACAAGAAACGAAGTAGAAGTTAATGCATCGCGCCTTAGTATTTTGGGATTTATTTGGTTTTCGTAAGATTACTTACTCACCTAGACGGAGGGAGTAGTTGTATTTAAAAGTCGAGGGCGGGGCTTTTCTGCTTGGCGGTAGGCGAGGCAGCTCCGCCTAGTCGGTTCGACAGAGGCGAGAAGGCGAGGGAGTAGGCTCTTTGTAAGCGTAGGGCTGTGTGATTTGACAATGAAGTTCTTGCTAGACAGGTGGGGCCCCATGATTTGACTTGCCATTATCATTTTAACTACAGGCGCTCTGACCGGCGTGAGTCTCGATTCTGACCACCTCCATACAGGTGCCTCTCCCAATGCTCCACCATGTAGTAGTAGAGGTTGGCTCTTGCATGAGAGCCCACTTCTCCACTTTTTCCTTGCCTCTCTTTCCTCCACATATGCAAAAATGCCATGTAAAGCGCACTATTGTACTTACTTGCTCCTACAGGTGCTTAAGCTTGCCACATAGGCATAAAGTCTGATGTGGCAAGTTAATCAAGAAGAGAGAGACTAGTTTGGTGACCCAAGGAAGAAACGGTGCTAAGCGTGTGTACCTATTGGAAGAGGTCACCCCTTGGCAAATGCAATAAATACTATTACTCCCTGTGTCCCATTATATAAGAACGTTTTTGACACTACACTAGTGTCAAAAACGTTCTTATATTATGAGACGGAGGGAGTACGAAGAAAGAGATAGAGAGGAGTAAAAAAATACACTTATAGCCAACCTTATAGCCAACCTTGTTGTAGTATGAGTGACTAACTGATGACTATGTATGACATGCCAACATCAGGTAGCCTAACACACCGTGTTAAATCTCCAAAGCGCGACAGCCTTGTGCGACGCTGACGGTCGTGGTAAGGCGCGATCATGATACGGGCTCTTTGGCAGCCCTTGGATCTGAGATCAAGCGGTCGCATGCTAATTGCTGAAAATTTGTAGAATAACCCTCCGTGATAGGATATTCACCCATAGGTCTAGAATCACGCCATGCAACCGTTCGATCTCAGATCCAAGGGCTCTCGGAAGCCCGTATCATGGGAGAATGGAAAGCCACTACCCTGCCGTTCGCACGCTGCCAGTTCGCTCCTACTCATCCCCGCACGTCCTTTAATACTACGCCGGTTCGCTCCTAGTCGTCCCGTCAATTCACATTACGGCAGTTCCACTAATCCTAACCCTCCTCCCAAATCCATGGCGTCCCAAATCTCCCCGATCGGCGGTGAGTACAAGGTTAGAACCATCACCGGCGATGAGTTCGACGTCATCTACACCCGTACTTCATGACGGTGAAAGGATGCCTTTCTCGCTTCAGACACATGTTCGAAAACTCACATGATGAGTGGGTCGCTGGGCTAGATGTTGAGTACACCACAGTCGTGGGACGAGAGAAGGATCTAAAGGACAAAGAGAGGAAGAAGCCCGTCGTGATCCAGGTTTGCGTACATAACGTTTGCTTGGTCTACCACATATGCCATGCCGACGTTGAGTGCCAGGATTTTAAGAACTTCCTCAAGGACAAAACAGTGAAATTCATTACTGTAGAGTTTAAGAACGACGAAGAAGTCCTGGGTCGGATAGGCCTCGTTGTAGGCAACCCCTTCGACCTCTAGAAGAATCGGCTGGTGCCCTCTTGTCAGCCTTCAATGCTGACCCTGGCAGGAGCCATGGTTCATCCTTCGTACCGTAAACTGGAGAAACCTCATTACACGTTTCATCGTCATGCATGGCAGCGGAATGTACTAGATATAGACCACATCCACTACGATGCAATGGATGGCTACCTTTGTTTCAATATCTACAAGGGTTGGATGAAGAGCAACAGCCAAGTGTGCGGTTCAAGCAGCGAAGTATCGACCAAGAGGAAGAGGGACAAGGGCGAAGTCGAGGGCGTGGGCGAGGACTCGAGTAAGGTGGCGATGTCGTTGCTCATGGTGGTTCTAAACTTCTAATGCAGTGTCTACGGATTAGTTGCATAGTTTAATTTTAGGTGTGCTTAGTTTAATTTGAGGGGTGTGTTGTCTTTGAGCCCCCAACAGTAACTATGTTATGTTTCTTCTCGTTACTTTAACTCTTCAAAGATGTACATACTACTAGTATTTCTTTAATAGAATTTAGCACCCCAATTAAGCACGTACTAGCTTTTTTAATAGTACTATATGCATAATTTGGCGACGAGCGCTCTCTATATGTACCACCTTTTTTAATTTCAATTTTTGCTCCATGGCGCAATCCATCGATAGTACTACTGTACAAAAGTATGTATTTTTAAAAGGCTAGAGTACTGTTCATCACATATATAGCCGTTAAATTCTCAACCTAGAGCAGCGTGCATGCCATGTACTAGTAAACCGTCTGGAGGAAGTATAGTAAAAATGAGGTGATTTTACCGAAGCGATCGGCGGGGAGCATGGCACATCATGCGGTCCGGCGTGTCATGATGTACCAAGGCGATGCGCGTGTCCCTCTTGAGGCAGAAGCAATACTAGTACGTTGTTTGAGATGATGGCGAACCGAAGTGTGAAATAATGGTTGCTTCATCCGTACGGGAAGGTGCGGCACTGTGATTTGATGTCTCATTGCTTATTACTACTCTTTGGGCGATGCAGTGGGGTGCGTCCCCCCTGCTGTTCTGCACTGTTATTTGGTGCTTGACACGTTGACCCGGTTGCTATATGTACCACATGTCGGCGACAAGAAGTACAGAATTCATGAAAGGGAGCGTCGACGGAGGAGTATACTACAGAATTCATGAAAGGGAGCGACTTAGTTTTGGAAAAATCTGTTTTTACGAAGTACGTACCCACTAGGGTTTATAGGGCTCATCTAAAAACATTCGTTTTTCCATTTGATAAGTCTCAATTCTACTATACTAGTAGTAGTACCATTGCATGTTGGATTTCGAGGTGCGTTAGATCACCCAACGCATAGCGATGTCAAGAGGAAACTAACCAATGCATGCACAAGTTCATGGAAATTTAGTGGTCATTCATGCATTCGTTCTAATTAATGCCTCGGTAAACATAACTTCTTGAGAAAAAGCAGGCGTACTAATTACTTGTGCAAACTACAAAATTAATTCGACCACTCACCGTCTACCTTGGTTGGAGAGATTTCAAAATTGAGCCATAAACTGGAAAGGAGGGAGTAGTAACTTTTGTCTCGATTACTATTTGTGGCCTTGTATAGATGCAAAATGTATTTTTTTATAGTGGCCTTGTATAACTAAATAGAGGGAGTACTAACCAAAGTACGTAGTAGGGGTGAGGAGTAAGCGGAGGGAGTAGTAAAATTTTCTCCTCGTCTTTCTGCGAGCCACCTTGTGGCGATGGCGAGGAGCGGGCGTAAAGTCGTCTGATAGTAGTAAGCTTCACCTCATCCTGCGAGCCACCGCGCCCGTGGGCGGGGAGACGGCGTGCTAAGCAAGTTTCTCCTCGTTCTCTGAGTTGACGGGACACATCAATAGTACTCCGGTGTATAGAGCCTTGCCTCTAAGGTAGGCCCCACATGGTTTGCCTCTTTTTTAGTTTAACATAACGTCAAGTCGCAATTTGTTTGTTCACCCGTGGTAGACGATCCTCTCTCCACCAAATGGACAACCAGTACCGTGCCAAATTACCACGTGGGCTGCCTTTTCGTCTGTAAATGAGCTCCACCATGTACCAGCGGGTGTGGTTGGGAAAGAGACAGGAGTGCGTGCGCCCGTGCGTGCACCTCTTCTCTTCGTGCACGTCCCCCACCTACGTGGGTGTGTGAGAGAGATACAAACCTAGACATAATGCGCCGTCCATCCCCATGCCTCCGCCCAGTCCGACCACCAGTCACCACCACGGCACCACGCCCCACTCTTCCTCACCTTATCTCTCATATTTCTCCCTCCATTTTTATATACAAGGGGCCACTATCAAAATTACAATTTGCAAATATACAAGGCCACTAACACTAATCGATGCAATATTAATGGTGTTTGCCTCTTGGTACTAGCAAAGGAGGACATTAATTATCCCTTGCATGCATGCGGGAGTTTGTAAAAAAATGCATCTTGATGTTCCGTGCAATGCACGGGCATCTTGCTAGTCCATGAAAACAACACATGGTAAAATTCCACGGCGAACGAGGGATTTGAATCTGTTGGGAGGGGCTGTTTGGATCTTGCTCGGGGTAGCCAAAATATTGGCGACCCTTTTGTCCACCGGTGCCTTTGCCACCGATGAACAAGGAATGGCTCGGTGCTCATCTTTGTCATGCATCCTCCAGTAGCAAGACGTTGGAGATGAGCTCGCACGAGCTGTGTTTTTTGTCCCATTAACGCCGCCCGAGCCGCCCGCAGATCGACCAGCGACCGCAAATTACGCCATCCAACCGTAGCCGCACACATTATGACAAAGAACTCAACCAACCGGACGAAATTCACGCAAACACGTAGACAAACTGATATTTCATATAAACAACGACGGAAATCATATAAAATACCGGATTTTCACACAAACATGACGGATTTCATTACATTCAAATGAACTACGCGGTGCTAGTTCTGGACAACACATGTATATAATACCTGGCCTAAATGGTCGCCCGCCGATCGATTTGTGTTCCTCATGTCCGCGGCAAAGACGATCACCCAGACTGCCGGAGCCCCGGAGGTATATGCTTCAGCGCAAAGGGCGGCTCGCTTCCTCACCGCCCAACTGATATCATTGGCTGGTGCCATAAGATGATGGTGGCCGGCACCGGTTCGAGTTCATCACCGGCCACTACTTCGCCATGGCCGGCACTGGCTCGAGTTCATCCTAACATTGACCTCTTCCGTGGAGCCCATGCGGGGTCGACGAAGGTCCTCGCAACAAAAGGATCTGGCAAGACACCTGCTGTGTACTCCGGCGTCGCCTCCTCGGTGGCCTTCATGGGACCCAAGCGGCGGCGGCCTCCCGTGTTCTACTTCTCCTCGATGATGGCGGAGGACGCGGAGGCGCTGGCCACCGACTCGTCGCTCTCCGCGCACCCGGCTTCTGTCGCTGCTTGCATGGCGTGGCCGCCGGCATGAGAGTCTCGGCCACAGAAACGGGAGACACGGTACGAGGCGGCGGCGTGGACGGAAGCAACGACGCCCGTGCGCCGCTCCTCGTCGAGCTGGCCTGGAGCGGCGAGTTGTTGAACCCCGCGCCGGCTTGGGGCGGCAACTGGCTCCGTCGGGCGAGGGGAGGGAGGTGGATCAGCGAGCTGCATAGCTCGTATCCAGCGGGCTACCCAGCCGGCTTGGATGCGGAATAACTACTCTTCGTTTGCCATTGTATGAGTGGACATAATGGTGGAGGAGATTAGGGAGCGGCTGAGGTGTGCGATTCTTGGCCGGCGTTTGGCCTCGTTTAAATAGGAGATTAAATAGACGGCAGACGGGAGGAGCTCGGCCGGCGTTGCGTTTAACGCCGGCCCGGTCATGAACGGACATGTGTCCAGAGTGGGTTTCTCAGCTTCCATACGGGCGGGTTTCATGGAGGCGTTTGAATGCGGCACGGAGGCGTGTTCAGCCGGGCGTGCCGCGAGTGGAGCCCTCGACCCTGACCTAGGACACCGCGCTGTTCTTCCACTGACGTGTGGGCTCTTTGGGTGCATGGCATGCATGTCAGTGACCCAACGCAGGCAGCGCACAGCAGAGGAACCTTTGGTGGGCCAGGGCGGTCAGAAGCGGGCATTTCATAAACTGATGATTGTTCTTTGAGTTTGACGTCATCTTTTTCATGTATTTAAGCCTACTATGTTTATAGGCCGTTCGATACATTTTGATTCATAAAGACCGATGCAATCTTCAATGTTATGCTTATCACAGTTAAGATTGATTAATACCGTAACGATCCATGTCCCAACAAAGGGTGCATGCACGTATAGGTTGAGCGTGTGTCTTGCGTCATGTGCTTGTGTGCATGCGGCGTCACGAGTGTTGCGTGTGTGCAAGGGTGTGTTTGATGTTGCATGCATGGGTGCGTGCGTGCGTGTGTTCGTGAGTGCATGTGTATGTGTCGGTGTTGCACGCCAAAGATGCGTGCGTGTGTATGTTATGTGTGCGTGTCGATGTTGCACGCCTACATGCGTGCGTGTCTTGCGTCGCGTGCATGTACGTCGTGGGTGAGGCTACATGTCGGTCGACTGACTTTTCATCTACATGATCTTGAGATTTTCTGAAGTCACCATAGGTTCCTCGTAGTCGAGTGGAACGTCTCCTCCCACCGAGCGTACATCGCCGGAAAATACTGAAATTAACACAAGATAAATGCGAGCACCGGACTTTAACCTTGGTGGGCTCGAGAAACCACTCTCCTCTAACCATCCAACCACATGTTGGTTAGCACGACAAAATGTATGTGGTGACCGTGATGAGCTTATTCTGAAGTCCAGTGACCATATCGTGCTTTCGCTTCAAATACAATGACCGTAAGTGTTGTCAACAAAATACGGAGCACGCATCAAATGCAAAGTCCGTCAGTGTCATCAACAAAATATGGAGACGTATCGTGAGCTAGATACCGTTGTACTATTGTATATGCTTATTTTCTTAGTGGCCGATTGCGTGTGTGGTGTGGTGGGCACATCATTTCTAGTTGTGGTGGGTCAACATGAAGACACATGGATCGGTTCCATCCTACGCCACATATAGGTTGGAACGAGACGTGTTATACGGAGACCCATGTGGAGGACTCGGCGTACACCATGAAGCTACCAGAGTCGCGGAGGACTCTATCCCCACTGGTGATAAGCCGACTATATATGATTTGTAACCCTAGGCCCTTAGTATGTTATACAAGCTTGGGGACTAGTTCGTCGATAGTATACACACACACAATGCCTGGTATTCACGTGTACTTTGTACACACCCCTATCACTAATATACAGTACCAGGAGTAGGCTCTTTCTTCAACTGCAAGGGTCTGATCCAAACTAGGTTAAAACATTTCCTCGTATTACCATCCAGCCTAACAGCCAGGGACATCCTACCGAATGATATGATGAAATCATATCTGCCAACTACTATTAGAGAGGTGTGTCGGGGGCAATGTGTAGAGAGGCCTAAAGATAATGTGCGTCTGGAGACACGTAGGCACATATATGTGCGTATAGAGGGATAGTAGAGACCGTGCATGTGTATATATGCATGTGAGAGAAATAGTGTTTTCCAACTGAGATTAGTGAAAAGAGTGGTACATAGTAGTCAGAAAGAGAGAGAGAGAGAGAGAGAGAGAGAGAGAGAGAAACAGAGAGAGCATGTGTGTGAGACATCCCGACACCCTGAGAGAGATTGTGAGCATGTGTGAAAGAGAAATGTTGATGCATATAAAGTGTGTGCACTTATGAGTTAGATAGAGAGATATATAGCAGCGTTTATGAGAGCAGGGTGAGGCATAGTGCATCTACGTGTAAAAAGCGGTTCTACGCATTAATTTAAAATATATATGGCATTTTTATTTTTGGATGAGATCATGAATTTTGCAAAATTGCGTATGGACGAAAATCGGTCTATCAGACACCCATACTCTATTGAATTCTAGCATGTGCTTGTGTTTATTTCATATTATCGATCCATTGAGTGAGAGCAGTTTGAAATATAGGCAATGGATGCTTTTGCAATTCATATATAAACATTAATTAGTGCACTCCATGTTGTTAGTGTGAAGCACTTTATACATTTGTCACTTGCATGGATACATTCCAAATTGCTAGCTACAAAATAAAATACATATCGAATTCAACATAAAGGGGGTTTCAAAGATTCGAATTCATAGGAAGTGCATTCATCTATTTGAACCCAAGATAATGGCATTTGTAAATCAGATGTAAAAGGGGTCATCAATCTTTGTTGTGAGTTTGAACATGCTATATATATTCATACGCATAGCTAACTTTTTTTTTGCAACCAAGGAGATTATACCTGGAACCATGCATGAACTGAGGTAAGTTGCATATTTTTTAATATATACTCGTGTACAATGTATATTAAAATGTACCCCCTCCATTCCAAAATAATCGTAGCTTTAGGATTTTCAAGAGTAAAGATTTGTGAAGTATGAAAAATCCTGAAAGTTCAATTCAAGAGAACCGAAAACGTTAATGCTTCTGCTCCCAAATATTGAACGAAGTGCCAAATAGGCCTCTGGTCACCCGAAACCGCGCGAGACTAATGTTTTGGTGGTAGGAAATTACTGTCCTGACTCTGGCCCGTGTAGCCTATCGGCTCGATGTCCAAAGGTCTAAACCGGGGTAGGTTTGTAACTTCACCAAGACGCTAGTCTCAACCGCCTCCGAGAAGCATTCATACGCCGTGGGCGCCTAAACACCCATGCGCTCAGCGGAAATCTATCCCGCCCACATTTGGGACACCTGACATGACTGTCCTACCCCAACCCATAATATGTCCGAAATTTTAGATGGGGCAAAGTTTGTAACTTTCCCCAAATTTCAAACAAAGCGCGTCTCAAACGAAACATTGTTCCCCTTAGTTCCCCGCCTCCTCCGTTTCCCCATTCATACTCCGTAGGCGTGACGCCCTCTCCACCAGCCGCGAAACCCAAGCCTCCTCCGTCCTCCACCCCATAGCGGCCAATCCACCGCCCTCCTCCATCACGCCGGAGCAGTACCCGGCGTCCGTCCAACACAACCGAAACCATAGCGCCCTCAAGGACTTAGCAGTGAAGCCGAGGCAGAGCTGCCTCCACGCTGTTGGCCCGGCGTCGCCGTGCATCAACCACTCCGACCACGCTGTCTCTGTGCCTCACTGTTGCGGCTCCACTTTATGCAAACCGTCCACCGCACGGAGCTGTTCCCTTCGCCGTCGTTCGCCGCCTCGGATCTGCTTCCCTGCCGATAGACGGCCACCGCACCACACTCAACAACTTGGCCATGGGTTCGTCCAAGGCTGCACCGTCCTCCACAACTTCTGGTTTCTGGCGAACAACAAGATCGTCGGAAAAACAGAAGGAGGACACAACACTGCCAGCAGAAAGAGGTACTCCTCTTCCCTTATTCGTGCAAATCTTACGTCTCCGCTCACACCGTATTCATCCCACGAAAGAAACTAGTTGAGCGCTTCTTACTGCATCTTCTTCGTGATACTAAATGAACAAGGTTTCCTCCCTTTGCTAGAGGTCGATAGCCCTTTGGATTTCAATTCGTGGTCGATTGAACTGCAATTAAAGAAGCAGCACCCGCTTAGGCGCTGGAGCACCTAGTCCGCATGTTCCCCGGGAAGCGCGCGTCGGTGTCTATCATAGGGGTGTGTGGGCGCGCGGAGCTGCTGGCGCCCGATCTGGAGGTCGGCGGGGCTTGAATGGATGGCCGGGGGGGAGGGGGGCGGTGCCAAGCACGGTGGTGCGGTGAGGTCGAGGGGAGGGCGCAGGCAGGGGAGGAATACTGGGTCGGTTGTCGCTGGCATTTCGAGGAAGATCGTCAACACTGACTGGCTGGAGGTAGATGAAGGCGATCTGCCCGTTCTTTGTACATCGGATGATGCAGAAAAAATGGACTGACCTATTTGCTTTCAGTCGACTGTTATTTTCATAGAATCCTGTAGTAATTGAGTGTGCCATGCATGTTGTAGAGCTATCATATGTCTCTCGTCATTTATTTCTCACCGACCTGCTATCTGCTACCTTTACACTGTACTAATTGTGCACACACTTCACCCATACTCACACTATTGTTTTTTTATGCATGGGTCTTCAGACTACGGCAGTGTTGATGAATGCAGAAAAGAAAAAAGGCAAGTCGCTCGGTGTAATTGAAGATAAGCACTAAGCGTTTCAGCACTCTAAAGGGTGTAGTGTCGTGATTGGAGACGATGGCGTAGCTCTGCGATTGATGATCTCAATTGCCACACACAACCATCCCAGGTGCTTGCTTTAACTTTGCGTTGTCAAATGTGGTTGCATGTTGCATATGGTGTCTAGCTTGTATTGCTTCCAATTTGGTTAAATTGCATCTGCTTACTTTACACATTATACCTTTAATAATGACATGCCTTCCTGTTTTTGATACATACTACATATGTTTATTAACCATGTTCGTACATCAAACTAATGCTCTTTGTATCCCTCGTCAATCACTTATGATGAGACAGTCACCGGGTGGAGTTCTTTGTGAGACGCCCTACTCGTTTAAAGAGTGCGGTGTCATCCTCCCCACATGATTCTCAAGAAACAAAGCAAGGCTAAATGAAGATAGTCAACGTAGCTCTCTAGTTGATCACCATAATTACCCACACCACCATCGCAGGTGCTTGCTCTTACTTGGCGGTGTGATATGTGGTTGCATGTTGCATATGGTGTCTACCTTGTAATGCTTCTAATCGGGGTAAATTGCATCTGCTTAGTTAACACATTATACACCTGTGAATATGACATGCCTTCCTGTTTTTGGTACATACTACGTCTTTCTATTAACCATGTTCTTACATCAAACTACTTTTCTTGTGTATCCCTCATCAATGCTCCTAATTTGTTAAATTGCATCTCCTTAGCTTACACATTATACATGTGAATATGACACGCCTTCCTGTTTTTGCCACATACTACATCTGCCTATCACACCATGTTCTTACATCAAACTCGTTCTTGTGTATCCTGCGTCTATCGCTTATGATGAGACAGTCACACGCGTGGGTTAATATGAGACGCAATCCTCTTATAAAGAATGCAATTTCATCCTCTCCACATGATTCTCAAGAAACAGCAAGCCTAAATGAAGATATTGAACGTTGCTCTGTACCTGAAGACATCACTTCCCCTACACCACCATCACAGTGCTTGCTCCAACTTAGAATGTGATATGTGGTTGCATGTTGCATACTGATTGTCTAGCTTGTAATGCTTCCGATTAGGGTAAATTGCATCTGCTTAGTTTACACACTATACCGTGAATATGACATGCCTTCCTATTTTTGGTACACACTACATCTATGTGTTAACCTTGTTCTTACATGAAACTACCTCTCTTCTGTATCCTGCATCAATCACTTACAATGAGTCACCTTTATTCGTTGCATATTGCATATTATTTCTAGCCTGTTGCCATGTATTGCGTCTAATTTGGTCAAATACATTTGTTAGGGCACCCTTTTAATTTGGCAGAGTGATATTGGTTTCATCTTTCATATGGTTTCTAGCTTGCATCGATTCTAACAAGTTCAAGCACCTTGTGCTTAGTTTATGAAAGTGCAACTATCCCTAGGTGGTTTTGGTAATTCATAACGACATATAGCTCATTGAGCTAATGCTATTCCAAGACAAATATTTCAGGAAAGCTCAATGAATGGCATGCCATGGAAGATGAAAGTGGATCCCTCAAAATATCAAGGACAAAGTATTGGCTCAAGCTCAAAAGCTCAAGACTCTACATTTTACATTTTAGTGATCCAAGATCACATTGAGTCTATAGGAAAAGCCAATACTATCAAGGAGGGATGAGGTGTTGCTTAATGAGCCTTTTGCTTCATGTGCTTAATGATATGCTCCAAAACCCTCCACTACTTTCTCACATCCACATATGACCTAAACCTAAAGTCAAACTCGACCCTACCGATTCTTTCTATCCGGCGCCACCGAGTTCAGATGTCATAGTCACTGCCACAAACCCTAGGCAAATCGGTCTCACCGATAGGGATCTCGGTCTCACTGAGATGGGATTGTAATCTCTCTGTTTACCTTCGTAACGTTTTGGTCTAACCGAAGTAAGCGATCGGTCCCACCGAGATTACAATGTAAACTCTCTGTTTCCCTTTTGTAACTTTTCGGTCTCACCGAAAGAGCAAATCTGTCCCACCGAGTTTACCTGACCAACTCCCTGGTTAGCTAATTACCAAATTTGGTCTCACCGAGTTCATGTAATCGGTCTCACCGAGATTACGTTATGCCCTAACCCTAACCATATCGGTCCTACCGAGTTGCATGTCAGTCCCACCGAAAATCGGTCCGGCCGAGTTTGATGATTCGGTCCCACCGAGTTTGGTAAATTGTGTGTAACGGTTAGATTTTGTGTGGAGGCTATATATACCCCTCCACCTCCTCTTCATTCGTGGAGAGAGCCATCAGAGCAAACCTACACTTCCAGCATCATATTTCTGAGAGAGAACCACCTACTCATGTGTTGAGGCCAAGATATTCCATTCCAACCATACGAATCTTGATCTCTAGCCTTCCCCAAGTTGCTTTCCACTCAAATCTTCTTTCCACCAGATCCAAATCCTATGAGAGAGAGTTGAGTGTTGGGGAGACTATCATTTGAAGCACAAGAGCAAGGAGTTCATCATCAACACACCATTTGTTACTTCTTGGAGAGTGGTGTCTCCTAGATTGGCTAGGTGTCACTTGGGAGCCTCCGACAAGATTGTGGAGTTGAACAAGGAGTTTGTAAGGGCAAGGAGATCGCCTACTTCGTGAAGATCTACCGCTAGTGAGGCAAGTCCTTCGTGGGCGGCGGCCATGGTGGGATAGACAAGGTTGCTTCTTCGTGGACCCTTCGTGGGTGGAGCCCTCCGTGGACTCACATAGAATCGTTACCCTTCGTGGGTTGAAGTCTCCATCAACGTAGAGGTACGATAGCACCACTTATCGGAACCACGACAAAAACATCCGTGTCTCCAATTGCGTTTGAATCCTCCAAACCCTTCCCTTTACATTCTTGCAAGTTGCATGCTTTATTTTCCGCTGCCTATATACTCTTTGCATGCTTGCTTGAATTGCGTGAAGATTGCTTGACTTGCTTAAAGATAGCTAAAATCTGCCAAAGTCTAAAATTGGGAAAAGGCATAGCTTTTAATTGGTCAAGTAGTCTAATCACCCCCCCTCTAGACATACTTCAAGGTCCTACAAGTGGTATCAGAGCTTTGATCTCCATTTGCTTTGATTTCCATAGCTTTTGGTGGTCATAGCCTTGGTTTCACAACCTAGGAGAGTATGGCGTCTAGCGAGGAAATTATCACCATAGAGGTCCTTACTTTGATGGCACTAATTTTGCTAGTTGGAAGCATAAGATGAAAATGCATATTCTCGGACATAACCCGCCGTTTGGGCTATTGTGTGTATTGGCCTGCAAGGTGAATTCTTTGATGGGAGAGAACCGAACCGTGAAGCTAGTGCAGAAGAGTTGAAGATGTTGCAATACAACGCTCAAGCTTGTGATATCCTCTTCAATGGATTGTGCCCCGAAGAATTCAACAAAATCAGCCGTCTTGAGAATGCAAAGGAAATTTGGGATACTTTGATTGATATGCATGAAGGTACCGACTCCGTCAAGGAATCCAAGTTGGATGTGCTCCAAAGTCAGCTTGACAAGTTCAAAATGAAGGATGGTGAAGGTGTCATTTGAAATGTACTCTAGGCTTGCTCTTATCACAAATGAGATTGTCGGCTTAGGAAGTGAAGAGATGACCGACAGATTCATCATCAAGAAGATCCTAAGAGCATTGGATGGAAAATATGATACCGTTTGCACATTGATCCAAATGATGCCAAATTACAAAGATCTCAAGCCAATGGAAGTCATTGGAAGAATTGCTGCTCATGAGATGTCACTCAAGGATAAGGAGGAACTTCACAACAAGTCAAGTGGTGCTTACAAAGCCTCATGTGAAGCCCCCACATCATCAAGTGAGAAACAAACCTTCAATTAAGAATTGAGCTTAATGGTGAAGAACTTCAACAAATTCTACAAGAGTAGAAGCAAAGAAAGAAGCTCCAAGTCAAGGTCCTACAATGACAAAAGATCTTCTAGTCGAGAGAGGAATTGCTACAATTGTGGGAGACCCGGACACTATTCCAATGAGTGTACGACACCCTACAAAGGAAGAGAAGATTCTCCCAAGAGAAGAGAGGAATCACCACCAAGAGAGAGAAGGAGTTGAGATGATCGTTATGAACGAAGATCCTCACGGAGAAGCAAGGATACGGAAAGGAAGGACAAGTCATCAAAGAGCTACACAAAACGAAGACATCAAGCTCATGTTGGTGAATGGGTATCCGGCTCTGACTCCGACAATCACTCCGAGAAAAGCTATCACTCCGACTCCGAATACACTCAAGATGAAGGTGTTGCGGTTTAGCACTTATGTCAACCAACTCCTACGACATATTTGAATCACCAAATGAAGGAATTGGAAGATGCTTCATGGCCAAAGGTCCTAAGGTAACACACCCCGAGTATGTTGATTTTAATAGTGATGAAGATGACTTGCTAGGTGATGATGATTTACTTATTGACAACTCTAGTGATGAATACTATGATGAAACGTCAATCAATCATGCTAATCAAGATGAAAATAATGACAATGATAAGGAGAAAATTGAGCGTCTAACTAAAGAACTAAACACTCTTAAGTTAGCTCATGAAACTATCTTTGAAGATCATCGAGAACTTTTAAGGGCTCATGAGAAGTTACGCTTTGAAAAGCTCAATCTTGAGCAAGAGCATGAGTTCCTAAAAGCGATCAATGATGATCTTCGTAAGAGAAGTTCTTCTTACATTGCCAAGCGTTTACTCTTATCTACTTACATGCCTCAAGTCAAGTCTAGTAACAAGAACAAGAAAGATTCTTCTTCTAGTAGTAGCAATAACAATGCTAAACCCAATATTGTTGCTTCTAGTAGCTCTCTTGATTCCACTAATGATTCTCTTAGCCAAGTTACACTTGAGCAAGAAAACAGCTTATTGAAGGGAATTATAGAGAAAGGTGTATACAAGAGCCTTGCGGGAGTAAGCAATTTGAGGAAATTGTATGCATAAGCAAGGAAGGCACCGAAGAATCAAGGTGTTGGTTTTGAACGAAAGTTCAATGCCAATGGAGTTGAGTGGGAAGAAGATCAATACCCCAAGACAAAGTTTGTTCCTCAACAAGAGAAGTATGATCCTACTTCCTTCAAGGGAACACAAGCACAAGATCATATTCCACCACAAGACCACAAGAACAAAGGCAAGGACAAGCTTCAAGAAGAGATTGATGCATTTGAAGAAGCACCTAAGGCCTTGGTCAAGTGGGTTCCCAAGACTACGTCAAGTTCTACTTCATCAAGCACAACTACTACACCAAGGATTCCCATCAAGATGATGTGGATCCCAAGAAGAAGAACTAGAGAGTTCTTGAGGGCGACTCCGCCAACATTTTTCACTCATATCATTATGGCTTTGACATGTGCAATCAACTTCCATATCTTGCACTAGTTCAAGGAGTCACAAACCCTCATGTTGGTAAGGCAAGGGACAAGGTAACCTAATGTTTTCATGGACATCATTTTGTGTGTGCATCACTCTATGTCTATGGATATTCTTGTTTGTTCCCTGTGGGACTAGCCCGTGTAGGTATTAAAAGTGCAACTCACTCCAAAGGATTGCTCCAAAAGATCTACATCAACATTGAGCATCCACATCTTCAACACCTACATGAAGTCATCATCGACAAAACCCAAGGTTAGTTTATCCCTCTAAGGGGGGATCTCACATCTAGGGAGAGCTTAACTCTAAGAATTGAGTCAAAGCAACTCTAATGATGTGAACACATAAATGCTTTATGTAAAAGTGGTAACCCCACTTGAGCTTAAGCGATGAGTATGACCTATGATCAAATGTTCTCATTTGACTCGAAGTCAATATACTCATATATAGATGACCTAGTCATCGCCAATTGTTTGATAGATGCTAGAATTGGTTGTGCATGCTTTGTCACATATTTCATTTGTCATTTTATTGTGTGAGCATGTTGGTTGCATATTTTACTCATTCGAGGACATCCACTTGTTGTTTTTGATTGATTGGTTTCTTTCTATTTGGCCAAGTGGATGGACAAGAATGCCTAAGAATCTTCTCTAGCTATCTATGCTTTTCTCGTCTCAAAATCTATTCATGCTACATCACAAAATTTGATCAAGTCAGATTCGAACCACTGTGTGAGGAGCACTCAGAGTCCCCGATTCGTCATAGACTTAAACTTCCAAAACTTCTTTGTGATTTTCGGTCTGACCGATTCCTCCATTTCAGTCATACCGAGATTACTAAGTCGATCTAGGTTTTCAATCTCGGTGCAACCGATTTTAACTTTTAGGTCACACCGAGTTGCTGTAACTGTTAACAGTTATGCATCTCGGTGCCACCGAGTTGTTCAACTCGGTCACACCGACAGTGTCGGGCTATATATACACACGGGCACAATTTTGGAAAACTTTCTCCGAAACTTCTCGCCCGCGCACAGCTCGCTCTGCCTACCAGGTCTACGGATCGTCGACTTCGTCGCCAGCCGCCTCCTGTCGCTGGCCTCCGCCGCCGTGAACGGAATTCTCCTCCGTCGTTGCCGCCGTAGAGAGTTCACCGCCGAACTAGGGTATGAACTCGATCACTGTGCTATTCTCATCCAATTCTCAGCACATTGTGTTCGTAATGCATCTTGCCACGATTGAAACACTCCTATCCAGTCAAAACAATATTTAGAATAGGTATGATTCAAAAATTTAGGGTTAGGTTTCCGCCGAAACCATCTCGGACCCACCGAGTTGAAAAACTCGGTCCCACCGATTTGGCTAACGCCATTGCACTTGTAAGTCTCGGTCTGACCGAGAATTACAAATCGGTGTGACCGATTTTAGAACTTTGTGAAACCCTAGCAGTCTTGGTGCCACCGAACTGTGACTCGGTCTGACCGAGTTCACTAGTTTAGGTTCCAAAACTACTTCGGTATCACCGAGTTTAAAAATCGGTAGATCCGAAATGCTTTCTGTGGAAAACTAAAACTAAGTTTTTTGAATCATTCTTTTGCAAAAATCTCTGCATTTTGTGATGCTCATCCATTGTACCTCATCTATAACTATTCACATGGTCAACAGGCAGTGTGAGCAGCATGTCAGACCAAAGTGACAGCCAGAATAGGTCAGAAGAGCAGATTCACATGAGTAAGGGCACTAGTCCCTCTAGCAGCTCAGATGAGGGAAGCAGAAGCACTCCCAGTAATTTGACCAAGGCTGCCACAAGGACAAGGAAGAAGAAGACCTCAGAGTCTAAGGATGAAGATTATGTGGCAGCTGAGGATGAGGCCAGTTCCAAGAAGAAAGTGCTCAAGAAGGAGTACAGCTTGACAACAGTTAAGCCTGGAATGAAAATCAAAAGGCCAGCAGGTAGACAACCTATGTCCAAAGCCAGATTCTCCACTCAACCTTATTTGGAATCCCAGCCCAAAGAACCTGCTGCTGCTGAAGGAAAGAAGAGGAAGGAAAGAGTCAAGAAGACCATGGCCAGAGTGATTGGGAAACCTTCTATGATGGAGGAAGAGGAAGAAGAAGAGGTAGCTGAGCCTGCACCCAAGGCACAAAAGCTGATGGGTGATGCCATAAAGTCAGGGGCTGCAACTTCAAAGCCCAAAGCTGCCCCCAAGCCCAAGAGTGCACCAAAGAGGAATACCAGGAGTATACCAGCAACTGAGAAGAACAAGGCTCCAATGCCTGAAGTTGATGCTGAGGAAGATGAAGAAGGGCAGGTCCTAAGGAAGCTCAAACCCAAGATTCCAGACCACAATGATGCTCATCCTGTGGCTGAGAACATGAAGATCAGGAGTGATCAAGGGTTGAGGCTATGGAGAGAGTCTGATCCATATGCCACCAGGAGAAGGATTGTTGTAGATTACAGGTTCCACACCAAGGAGCGGCAGGACTTCTATGATACCATATTATTGGATAAGAAGCCCATAGTTTGTGATATGAGGTGGGTCGACTGGACCTACATTCAGGAGAATGAAGAACATTATCCTGGAGTGTATGACAACTTCAGTGTGCGTGGAGTTGCAGACTTTGTTGGGCAGAAGCTCACAAATTGGAATGACGAGCTCATAATGCAATTCTACTCCACATCACATTTCTATCCAGATGGCAGGATAGTTTTGATGTCAGAAGGAACGAGATACCAGTCAACCATAGAGGAATGGGAAAGTCTGATCAATGCCCCAAAGGAAGATGAAGATGACTTGGACATTTATGCCAAGAAGAAGATGGGACACAACTCAATGTCACACATGTACAAGGAGATACCTGATGATGCACTTGAGTCCTTCAAGTTTGGCTCAGTTCATTTTCTTCTGTAAGGGCTGCCTACTATCAACTGGATCCTAAGGCACACTCTATTGTCCAAATCAGGTGACCACAACATGATTAGAGGGCATGCAATCAATTTGCTTCACATATTTGATGTGCCTCAGAAATTCAAAGTCATGAGCCTCATAGTTGAAACTATCAAGAGGACAACAGCAGACCAGAAGAGGAGCTGTGGATATGCCCCACAGATTCAGGAGTTGATAAACTCAAAGATGGGCACAGGGAAGTATATATGTTGGATAAGGAACACATGGTTCTCTATCCTGACTTTGAGGACAATCAAGTTGTCATGACTGAAAATGAACCATCATCAGTGCAAGCGCAAGAGAAGAAGGAGAAGGCAAGGCAAAAGAAGGCTGCCAAGATGCCAACTCAAGTAGAGGCATATGAATACTTTATGAAGAACAAGCAGGAGCAGCTTGGTTACTTGATAACATCAACTCTGCGGATTGAGAAGGGGTTGGCCACCCTAACTCAAAACCAGGAGAGCCTGGAAAGAATCATGGAATAAAAATTCTATGATCTTGATGTCAAGGTAATCGAGATTGATCGGTGTGGAGCAGCAGGATGACATCTTGAGGAGAGGAAGGGCAGGACAACGACCGATGCATTTGCCAGAGTGCCACGAGCTCGAGATCAGCTGCAGAGCCAGTTCAAGACACCAGAGTCACTTCATCAGCTCGACTACAGCTCCACCACCAAAGCACCAGCACCAACTCCTTCAGCTCCTTCTACATCGATTGAAGCCTTCGTTCTTGGAGTTCTCCGGACACCACCACCACCAGAAGACCAAGCCTGAGAGACGATATAGTCCTATGCATTTTCTAGGAACTTTTTGGTAACTTGTTGCCAAAGGGGGAGAAAAATGTATGTAGCGACCCGACCCGAATGGATCAAGTCTCTGTGCTTAGGTGTCATCCCTGGATCGGTATGCTGACACACACAGTACTCGACGGATTTATAACAGAGGTAAATCACATGTATAAAGTAGCGTAAATACTATTACCTCAATCCAAATATAGCGGAAGCAACAAGGTTGTGGATTCCCATCAACACCAACGGCAAAGTTGAGTATAGGAAATCGTAACCCTAACGTATCAGTTACTCGTAAATGCGAAAAGTCTGCAACATGAAAAGTTGCAGCCCGAAAACGGGTCAAGACATGGAATATGCTTGGCAATGTAACACATAGAGAGTAATGAAAGAATAAGCTATACTACATGCATATATGGCTGGTGGAAAGCTCTATGGTTACAGCTTTTATGAAAAGCCAATTTTTCCCTCATCGCAAAGGAATAAATTTGTTTAACTATCATGGTGGTTGTTAAACATTGAGAATGGTTGACAAGATCCTCAATCCCAATTAAGAGTACTCATTAAAACCCAACAATATTAATTAGAGTAACATGTTGAGATTCACATGATATTCAAGTACTAGATACTCAATATGTCCATAACCGGGGACCACGACTAATCATGATTAGTTTATACACTCTGCAGAGGTTTATGCACTTTTCCCCACAAGACTCGATCGCCTCCGTTTGGTTTCTCGTCTGCGGGGTGTTTGAGAAGCGGATGACCGAGACATAGTCTTTCGAGCGCTAGCACCTTATGACGCGTAGACCGGTACACCTACATCCCCTACATCTGCTAGTCCACCACTATAAGAGTTCGCACGACTTACTCAACTATGCCAGAGCCCATAATGGCTTGTGGCTGCACACGGAAGTTTCTAATTCGAATAATCTCATGATCCCTTTGAGCCTGGGTGGCGGTCCAAAGAAAAACAGGCAAGTCCTGGAAACCCCAGGTGCCTCAATCCACCCAGATGTGTATTTAAGTTGCCACCTTAAATAAACCGTTAATTTAACAATCTCACATCTTCATGGAATACACTCACCCAATCCACGTCTACTAGCATAGCATGGCATAATAAGCAAACGTAGAAGTAACTCCCAAAGGTTTCATAAGTAAAACAGGTAATAGGTACTACCTCAATCTACTTCCCATAACCCACAATTTAATTAGATCCTAATCATGCAAGTGTTTGAGGAATAGATCTAATGCATAAAACTGGGTAGTAGAAAATGTATGATCAAGTGTTACTTGCCTGCAAAGTTGATGAAGATGATTCGCACTCAAAAACTCTTGATAGATCTACTCGTCACACTCCGGTCAATCTATCATAAGCAATCAATAGTAACCACACATAAGCAATCACTCAAAAGATCGGAAAGATCAAGAAAACAATTCAGAAAACATCAAAACCAAGAAAATAACTCTTGCAACATAAAACATTTTCTAACAGTACCAAAATTATGTGAATTTGGCCTTATCAGAAAGTTTAGGTCAAGAGCTTCGATTTACAAAAAGAATTAACTAATCGGAGTTATAAAACTCAAGTTATGCTCAAACGAAGTTTGAATTCAAATCTGATCTAATTCAAATTTTAAACTTTCAAAAACATGTTTGAGTTGGATTACTGGATAAATGAGATCGTAACGAAGAAGTGGGCGTTGGTTTCGTTGGATTCCGACTTACGAGTAAAAAGTTATGAGCGTTTGAAGATTAGGGACTAAAAAATAACACTACGCATAGGTCCCTGACGGAAATTAAAAAGAAAAAGAAAAATCTATCGAGCGAACGCTCGCTAAACAAAACCGGAAAGAAAAACCGGCGAGAAAACCGATCTAGGGTTTCGGAAAGAAAACCGAAACGAAAAACCGATCTAGAAAACCGGAATGGAAACCGGAACGATTTACGAAAAACCGAACCGAGGAAAAGAAAAGGTGACGCCTTGAGGCTAGTACCTCGAAGAGGCGAGGGCTCCGCGGCGCGGCGCGGCAGCGGCGGCGGCACTTGGCGGCGGCGGTGGCAAGCGGGCGGCAGCGCTGGTGTAGGGCGGCGGCGGCGGGTGTGTGGGCTTCTTCATGCGGAGAGGAGAGGAGAGGTGTTGGTTTGATGTGTTGGAGGGATGCTTGGGTATTTATATTGGGGAGGGGAGGGTTTTGCTTGGAGTAGGGGACAAGAATTAGAGTAGGATTAGGAATCCTAGGATTAAAAAACGGAATAACGAAACGGGATCAAATCCTACTAGGATTTGTAAAAGAATAGGAAACCTTGAGCGGCTCCCTGGCTCCCTGGCGCGTGCGTGCTAGCGATGGCCTTGGCCTTGGCTGGCCGCTGGCTTGGCGGCTTGGGCCTTTGGCCCAAGGCGCTGCGAATTTTTTTTTAAACAAACAGAGAGGAAAACAAAATGATAAAACAAAATAAAATGAAAATATTATATAGGCATATAATATATCAAAATTTTCAAAAAAAGATTTCCTACAAGATGAACATTATTCTAATGTAAAATAAAATTCACACAAATTCAAATAAAGCAAAGAGTGCTTCTGGTCCAATAAAACCCAACAAAAATCATTTTAAAAATACCAAAATGACTTCAAATTAATTTCTCTCCAATTTTACGATGTAGGGAATCATGTTACCCTATTTTCCATATATTTTGTTTTTGGAGAAAAATATTTTGAATAAAACTCAAATAACTCCAAATTGAAAATAAATTCAAAAGAACTTTGAGTTTAATTCTTTGAAACTCCCAACTCATATTTCATATAATTTGAGGAAGTCATTTTATCTTCGCTCGTGAAAATCATTGAGTTGCATAAAGTTTCAGAATTGGAAATATTCTCAAATGAAATTCAAATATTTTAAACACCCCTTGTCATTTAAATAAATGGAAGAAGTCATGTCATCTTCTCTCCAGGGTTTTGTGATGAAAAGAATTTGAATTCCCGAAGATCATAAAAGCAAAAATGAAAGTTTGGGAAAGTCCTTTTATTCCCTCTCATTTAACTTCCAAAAAATTTCAAATTCACTCACTTTCAGTCAGTCAATCAAACAATCAATCAAATCTATCTATTTGTTTATAACATTCTAAAATTTAGAATTTTGGGATGTTACAATGTATAGATCATAGGCTTCGAGAGAGAGAGAGAGAGAGAGAGAGATTTGCTTTTGTTCTCTCTTGTCTTTTTGGTTGAACTTTATTTGCTTTTGATTGCTTGAGATACTATGCTTTTACCTGTGAGACATTGATGATCATGTGTTTGATCATAAGCTACACTTATGCTCATTATGATATTATCTTACTTATCCTTATATGATCATTCACTTTGCTTGGTGATGAGTGCATGTATTCAATCTTTGTTATTTTGAGCGCTCCACCAAGATGTATGTGACATGGAAGAGTAACCCATGAGCCTAATTCCTTGTGCATTTGCAGTACAAAGAAAATATTAAAATATGCACAAATTTAGGGGGAGCTCTTGCTTATCACATACTTCTCAAAGCGACGATGTTTTTCAATTTTATTATCATTTGTCGAAGCTTTGATCTATATGTTGTCATCAATTACCAAAAAGGGGGAGATTGAAAGTGCAACTATCCCTAGGTGGTTTTGGTAATTCATAACAACTATAGCTCATTGAGCTAATGCTATTCCAAGACAAATATTTCAAGAAAGCTCAATGAATGCCATGGCATGGAAGATGAAAGTGGATCCCTCAAAATATCAAGGACAAAGGATTGGCTCAAGCTCAAAAGCTCAAGAATCTACATTTTACATTTTAGTGATCCAAGATCACATTGAGTCTATAGGAAAAGCCAATACTATCAAGGAGGGATGAGGTGTTGCTTAATGAGCCTTTTGCTTCATGTGCTTAATGATATGCTCCAAAACCCTCCACTACTTTCTCACATCCACATATGACCTAAACCTAAAGTCAAACTCGGCCCTACCGATTTTTTCTATCCGGCGCCACCGAGTTCAGATGTCATAGTCACTGCCACAAACCCTAGGCAAATCGGTCTCACCGATAGGGATCTCGGTCTCACCGAGATGGGATTGTAATCTCTCTGTTTCCCTTCATAACGTTTTGGTCTAACCGAAGTGAGAGATCGGTCCCACCGAGATTACAATGTAAACTCTCTGTTTCCCTTTTGTAACTTTTCGGTCTCACCAAAAGAGCAAATTGGTCCCACCGAGTTTACCTGACCAACTCTGGTTAGCTAATTACCAAATTCGGTCTCACCAAGTTTGTGTAATCAGTCTCACCGAGATTATGTTATGCCCTAACCCTAACCATATCGGTCCTACCGATTTGCATGTCAGTCCCACCGAAAACCCTAACGGTCACTAGGTTTACTAAATCGGTCCGACCGAGTTTGATGATTCGGTCCCACCGAGTTTGGTAAATTGTGTGTAACGGTTATATTTTGTGTGGAGGCTATATATACTCCTCCACCTCCTCTTCATTCGTGGAGAGAGCCATCAGAGCAAACCTACACTTCCAGCATCATATTTCTGAGAGAGAACCATCTACTCATGTGTTGAGGCCAAGATATTCCATTCCAACCATACAAATCTTGATCTCTAGCCTTCCCCAAGTTGCTTTCCACTCAAATCTTCTTTCCACCAGATCCAAATCCTATGAGAGAGAGTTGAGTGTTGGGGAGACTATCATTGAAGCACAAGAGCAAGGAGTTCATCATCAACACACCATTTGTTACTTCTTGGAGAGTGGTGTCTCCTAGATTGGCTGGGTGTCACTTGGGAGCCTCCGACAAGATTGTGGAGTTGAAACAAGGAGTTTGTAAGGGCAAGGAGATCGCCTACTTCGTGAAGATCTACCGCTAGTGAGGCAAGTCCTTCGTGGGGGACGGCCATGGTGGGATAGACAAGGTTGCTTCTTCGTGGACCCTTCGTGGGTGGAGCCCTCCGTGGACTCGCGCAACTGTTACCCTTCATGGGTTGAAGTCTCCATCAACGTGGAGTGCGATAGCACCACCTATCGGAACCACGACAAAAACATCCGTGTCTCCAATTGCGTTTGAATCCTCCAAACCCTTCCCTTTACATTCTTGCAAGTTGCATGCTTTATTTTCCGCTGCCTATATACTCTTTGCATGCTTGCTTGAATTACGTGAAGATTGCTTGACTTGCTTAAAGATAGCTAAAATCTGCCAAAGTCTAAAATTGGGAAAAGGCATAGCTTTTAATTGGTCAAGTAGTCTAATCAGCCCCCCCCCCTCTAGACATACTTCAAGGTCCTATAGTTTACACTTTGTACATCATACATGTCAATATGTCACGCTGTCCTGTTTTTCATACATATTCCATCCTCCTATCATGCGGCTGCCTTACATGAAAGTAGTGTTAAATCGGTATCATGCATCAATAAGTTACGAAGAGCAAATTTTAATCCTTTTCTTGTGGGTTTGACTTGACAAGGCAAAATCAAGAAAGAGGAAGGAAAAGCGTAAGGAAAGGCGATGATGGTGGTCCTTTTGACAACGTAAACGGAGCATCTATACCGATTCTCCTTGTACTGATAGTGCATTACATGGTCCAAGTCTCCGCTCCCCTAGTCCACCATCCAAGGTGCTTGCTCTAACTTGGCAGTGTGATATCTGGTTGCATGTTGCATATGGTGTCTAGCTCGTATTGCTCCTAATTAGTGTAAAATGCATCTGCTTAGCTTACACATGATACATGTGAATATGACACGTCTTCCTGTTTTTGGTACATACTATATCATCTATCACACCATGTTCTTACATGAAACTACTCTTCTTGTGTATCCTGCATCAGTCACTTATGATTGGACACTTTTAAGTTGGCAGTGTGATATTGGTTTGCATCTTGAATATGATTTCTAGCATGTATTGCTTCTAGTTTGATGAACACCGCCTATGACGAGACAGTTTTAACTTGGCAGAGTGATATTGATTGCACCTTCCATATGGTGTCTTGCAGTGTTTCTAATTTGTTGAAGTGCCTTCTGCTTAGTTACCACATCATAGGTGTGAATATGTCAAGACGTCCATTTTTTCGTAGATATTCCATCCTCATATCATGACTTTGCCTTTTGAGGGAGTCCTGGATTAGGGGGTGTCCGGATGGCCGGACTATAACCTTTGGCCGGACTCCTGGACTATGAAGATACAAGATTGAAGACTTCATCCCGTGTCCAGATGGAACTTTCCTTGGCGTGGAAGGCAAGCTTGGCGATACGGATGTGTAGATCTCCTCCCATTGTAACCGACTACATGTAACCCTAGCCCTCTCCGGTGTCTATATAAACCGGAGGGTTTTAGTCCGTGGGGCGAACAACAATCATACCATAGGCTAGCTTCTAGGGTTTAGCCTCTCGATCTCATGGTAGATCTACTCTTGTACTACCCATATCATCAATATTAATCAAGCGGGGTAGGGTTTTACCTCCATGGAGAGGGCCCGAACACTGGTAAAAACATCGTGTCCCTTGTCTCCTGTTACCATCCGCCTAGACGCACAGTTTGGGACCCCCTACCCGAGATCCGCCGGTTTTGACACTGACATTGGTGCTTTCATTGAGAGTTCCTCTATGGTCGTCACCTTTAGGCCCGATGGCTCCTCCGATCATCAACAATTATGCGGTCCAGGGTGAGACTTTTCTCCCCGGACAGATCTTCGTATTCGGCGGCTTTGCGCTTTGCGGGCAATTAAGCAGCCATCCGAGCAGATCGAAAGCTACGCCCACAGCCATCGGTCAGATTTGGAAGTTTGAACTACACGGCCCGACGTCGCGGAGACTTGATCTTGACGGGTTCGAGCCACAACCGGCGTGCCGCCTTTATTACGATGGGCATGATCTAGCTCTGCCGTAAGCGATTGCCCTCGAGGCCCTTGCCGTGTCCGCTCCGACCCTTAGCTCGGGCAGACTATGCCTGTCGAGGACGGGTGGCTGGACACCGCCTCTGGTCTGCAATCTCTCTGGTGATCGAGCCGAACACCAGCCTTGTCCTCTCTGCGGCTTCGTGACTCCAAGGTGCCGGACTCCTCTCCGGACTCCGAACCTTCCGCGCCGCGCCCCTGCCGATCGAATCCGATTGGGCGCCGATCATGGAGTTCGCCGCCGCGGACATCTTTCAGCACTCGCCCTTTGGCGATATTCTGAAATCACTAAAGTCTCTCTCTTTATCAGGAGAGCCCTGCCGGACTATGGTCAGCAAAGTTGGGATGCGGATGATGAAGAAATTCAAAGCCCACCCACCACCCACTTCGTAGCCACTGTCGATGATTTAACCGACATGCTCGACTTCAACTCCGAAGACATCGACGGTGTGGACGACGATGTAGGAGACGAACAGGAACCAGCACCTATAGGGCACTGGACAACCACCTCATCTCACAATGTATACATGGTGGACACACCTAAAATAAACGACGACGAGGAACAAAGGGACGCATCAAGGGATCGTTCCCTCAAAAAGCAGTCAAAGCGGCCGCGTAAGCGCCGCTCCAAACCCCACCTCGACAGAGACAACAGCCATACAGACCCAGCCATAGAGCAGGGCGAACCGACGGACAACGAACATGCCAGCAACCGTCCGAACAGGGCAACTTGGATAAACAAACCGAACAACCCGTCCCCAGCGAAGATAACAGTCCGGACGACCTCACGCCGGACAAGTTTCTGGAGCATAAGAATCTCCACAAAAGGCTCGTCGCCACTGTGCGTAGCCTGAAAAAGCAGAAGCGGAAGCTCAAAACAGCGGAAGATGCACTCAGAATTAGATGGAGCAAAGTACTCAACACCGCAGACAAATACGGCGACAGTTGCCACACAAAGAGCTACCCGAGGGGAAAATTACTGCCGGAATTTTATGAGGAGGCCTTAGAGCCCTCGCAATCAAAAAATAATGAAGCCACCCGGTCGGGTAAACAACCCCATGGCCAACATAGAGCGGCAAACGGTGCCGCACACAAGCCGGCACGCGATCCGCACAAGGATTCACATCAAAAAGATGGCCCAACCAGATTTATCTATGGGCCAAGAAAGCAAGCTTTAGTAAGCAATGCAACGCAACAAGTATCCGAACATCACGGCACACCCAAATATAGGGGTGCCGCACACCCCCTATGTTTCACCGATGAGGTGCTGGACCATGAATTTCCAGTGATTCAAGCCCGTAAACATAGAGGCATCTGACAGAACAACAGACCACAGAGTGCGGATTGAGGATTATATCCTCCACATACACATGGCTAGAGGAGATGACCTCCATGCCATAAAATACTTACCCCTCAAGCTCAAAGGGCCAGCCCGGCATTGGCTTAAAAGCCTTCCCGAAAACACCATTGGTAGTTGGGAACAGCTCGAGGATGCTTTTCGGGAAAATTCTCAAGGGACCTATGTCCGACCTCCGGATGCATACGATTTAAGTCATAGAACTCAACAACCCGGAGAGTCAGCCCGGAAACTCTGGAACAGATTTCTTACTAAAAGAACGAGGACAGTCGACTGTCCGGACGCCGAAGCCTTAGCAGCTTTCAAACACAGCGTTCGAGATGAATGGCTCGCCAGACACCTCGGCCAAGAAAAGCCAAGAACAATGGCCGCATTAACAAGCCTCATGACCCGCTTTTGCGCAGGAGAGGATAGCTGGTTGGCAAGATGCAGTACCAGCGACCCAAGTACATCCGAAGTTAGGGATGGAAACGGGAAACCGCGACGCAGCAAGGACCAGCGGACCAAGGGAAACAGCCTAAAGAGCACGACAGTCAACGCCCGGATTCAAAAGCTCTCGGCGAGAATCGTAAAAAGCTGCCCCCCAAGGAGAACAGGGACGAGCTATCTAACCTAACGACAATCATGGACAAGATATGCCAAATCCACATGACTCCCGGGAAGCCTGCAAACCATACTCCACAGAGATTGTTGGGTCTTGAGCAATCCGCAAACTCAACGCCGAACACAAGGGGCTCGACACACCAAGCAAGGGCGATGGCGAACCCCACAAGCGAGCACTTTGGAAAACAAAAGAATTTCCCACAAGAAGTCAAAAGCAGTAAACTCACTTCACGTGACAAAGGGAAACAAAGAGTGGCGCCTATAGAGATCACGCCATATCGGCCTATCCAGAGGAGTCCCGCCATTGGTTGATTAAACCAATCACCTTGACCATCGAGATTACTCTAGAAGTATCCGAACACAGGCTGGACTGCCTTGATATTAGATCCGATAATTGGCGGACTCCACTTTACACAAGTCCTAATGGATGGCGGCGGTGATCTAAACCTGCTATATCGAGGCACAATCCATAAAATGGGGATAGACCCAACAAAAATTCGCCATAGCAACACTTCCTTTCAAGGGTAACGCCAGCCCAGATGCCCATTGTACGGGTTCTCTCCTGCTAGAAGTTATGTTCGGCTCCCCGACAACTTCCGCCCTTGAAAAAGCTAACCTTCCACATCGCCCCATTTACAAGTAGCTATCAAGCACTCTTTGGGGCCTTGAAGCTTTCGCCCGCTTTAACGCAATACCGCATTATGCATCTCTTACGCTTAAAATGCCGGTCCATGAGGCATCATCTCATTAAAGGGAAATATCGAGTGTTCCTCGAGCGCGGAAGACTGTGCGACTTCCTTGACAGCCACACACTAAACCGGCTTCACTAGTCAAAGCACCTAAACAGGTCGTTCCGACCCCGGACATGGCTGGATGAGTCCGGCGTAATCATACAAGGGCTTACTAGCCGCCTACCCCAGTACAAGGGGCTCCGCGCATGTACAACAAGAGACACTAAAGCTCAATTTCACCCATTTTTTGAATTATACTTTGTTTATTTAATATAACATACATTTTCGCACGATCTTTTTCAACTAAGTTCCTCTCTTTTACAGATGAACACCGTGCTACACCCGGTCGAGGATACGCACAACGGAGATACTGCGCAGACGTGCAGAGGGACCCGCTTCAAGGATTATTTTTAGATTAAGACCTGCGTAAACCGTTTTCACTGTCTCTTGTTGATACACATCCCCGGTTTTTGGTATAACCGAGGAGGAGGTCTGGCGTCTTGGCATGTGGCCACGTCGAGAATTTTATGCGTGCACTGGATACCGGGGCTTATTACCAAGGGCGTTGTTCAGCCCGTTTTCATAAAGACCGAATACCTTAGGGAGTGTTCGGCGTCGCGAGTTTTGCCTTATATGCATCAGCTCTGAATCATGTCTTTGGTCAAATGTTGGGTTTGCCCGGCTCATGTGTTTTGCTGCCTTAAGTTCCGCTCTATCGGCTAAGGCGGCACCAGGAGAACTACTGCAATTGTGCCCCGGTTCGGCCAGGCGAGCACCTCAGTAGAGAAAGCCGAAAACTGCCTGTCATGATATAGCATGAGACTGGTTAACCACTCGATGACCCGTCGGAATCTTTAGGATTCCTCCGCATTAACGAAGGGCCGTTTCCCGGCCAGGCACACACGTGCACCGAATTCGGGTGAGCGCGGTGCCCCTAGGGGCTATATAGTAGCCCCACTGTCAAACTCCTATGGCTAAGTGAAAGTGATAAAGCATTATAGTCCGGTTGCCTAGTTCGCTGCGCTATCACCTCCTTAAAAGGACCAAGACGTTGGATCAAGTGTGAAAATGCGCCTTCTGCGAACATCCCCGCATTATATGCGAGGGGGTTGAAGCCGAAGACTGCCATCTTTCAGGTTATATACACATATACATTAACGGCCCCACAGGAGGTATTTTAATTCTTGAAGGCACAAGTATAAAAAGCTTTTATATTCCCTCGAAACATTGTTTTACAATAATACATGCTATTCAAACATAATATCCTTCGAGCATCGCGTCTCTATTAAACGAAAGCGCCTGCAGAACTTCACGAAAATAGTGCTCGGCGGTACTCGGCTCCCGTCCGAATCTTGGGATGCAACAGCGATGGCATTCATCTCCGCCCAGTATGTTTTGACACGGGCAAGAGCCATCCGCGCACCCTCTATGCACGCCGACCTCTTCATTGCATTGATATGCCGCACCGCACCAAGGAACTGTTGCACTAAGCTAAAATAACTCTTCGGCTCGGGCCTTTCCGGCCACAGATGACTCACGACATACTTCATCGCGAGTCCGGATAACCTATTCAGCTCCGCCCATGCGGCAAAACGATCAGTTAATGGAAGTGGATGCCCTGGATTGTGGAACTGCGACCAAAAAAGCTTTTCCACTTCGTGATCCTTTTGATCTCGGAAGTGTTCGGCCGCGTCCGCGGCACTCGCCACCAAGTCCAGATAAGTATCCGCCGCACTCCACAGCCGGTCCGACGGAGCATATTTAGGATCCCCGAACTTCATCCGCAGCATAAAGGGCTTTCCAGCCGCGATATCTCCGGCCTGACGTAGCTCCTCCTTCATAGCTCTCATCGCAGAGCGAGTATCCTTGGCCTCGAATGTGGCCTTCTCTAGGTCCTTCTGTTCCGCCCGATCTTATTTTTCAAGAAGCTTGCAGCGGTTGGCAGCATTTTTCAACTTCACAGCCATCTCGGCCATTTCCTTCTTGCTTTGGCAGTGAGCAGCCTGTTCGGCTTTCAGCTCTTCAGCCGCCTTTAAGGCAGCCGCATCGCTTTTCCTGGCCTGCTCCTTGGCTCGGGCAAGTTCCGCTCGAAGGTTCTCCATGCAGCGGCACCATCTGCATCAAGCACACATGTTGTAAGATACGGGCATCAAGCTCCTCTTACCAGGTGTCTTCGGAGAAATTACATACCTTGTGCCTCGTGAAGCCGCTTGTTGACAAGCGCGATGTCGGCATCTGCCACGTCAAGTTGCCGCTTTAGCTCGGCAAATTCATCAGCCCGACTAGCCACCGAACACTTCACCACCTACATACGAAGGGTGACATATTATACCTGGGATTATATCCGTGGCACGCCGTCATTTTTGACAACGCACCGAGTCTCAGGGGCTACTATCTACACAGGGCGCTTCTTATATATGCGGAACTGTCAAAAGGTACATCATTTCGCGTACCTCAAAACATGTCAACAAACTCCTGATGGCCTCGTACAACCCGCTCTCCGCGGATGAAATCCTTTCAATCACCGTACCCATCAACGCATGGTGTTCTTCTGAGATAGACGCTCGCCCGAGCAGATCCTTCAGCTCCTCCGACCGTGCCGCAAAGCGGTGCCGGACTCGTCCGATGGCCTTTTCAAGGCGGACGCGGAAGGACCATGGGGGGCCATACGATTGCCTTCCGGCCTTGCCGGATTCGGAGAAACCCTCTGTGACGACACCTCAGGGTCGCCTGCCTCTCAAGGCGGTACGGCAGGGGGAGGCGTTCCGCTCTCCATCATCTCCGGACGAAGATCCTCGAAGATGAGCTCACGAGAAGGGCTAAGATCCGAACTACAAGGTAAAATTTCGGTTATCTTCCTCAGAAATAGAACAGGGATGTCTCTTATTTTAAAACTCCCCTCTCTACTTACGGCATGGTGGAGGGCTGATCCCCTTGGGGGCACAGTGCGGCCGAGGCATCCCCCAGCGCAGGACCCTCTCACGAAGATTTCTTCCCCCGCTTTGAGACCATGGTCTCCGGATCTTCAGAGGCGGTCCTCTTCTTCCCCTGGATAGAGGAATTCTCGATTCCTCCTTTCCTGACAGCCTCCTTCGGGGAGGCGGTAGCTTCCTTGTTCCCCCCTCGCCTTCTTCCAAAGGCGCAACCTCCAGCATCCTGGTTAACACGGGATCTGGCGTGGTCTCGGGGAGGGGGGCCGGACAGCTAATTAGCTTTGCTTTCGCTGTCCACTCTTGTTTAAGGGACAACTCTTTTAAGGGCAATTTTATGATAAATATACGGATAGCGTGTCCGGGTACAAGGCTACTTACTTGAGTATCCGGGCGATTGCAGCTTAGACCTGCGTCCTCGGTCGAGTTCGGACACATTGCTTGTGATCCGAAGAACAATTTGTACATATCCATGGGCGTCGCGCCCGTAAAATGTTGGAGGGCTCGTGGTCCCTCCGGATTAAACTCCCACAGGCGGAGGGGTCGATGTTTGCAGGGCAGGGTGCGGTGAATCAACATGACCTGCGTCACTACGACCAGATTGATGTCTCTTTCTAGGAGATCTCGAATGCAGCCCTGCAACAAGGGCACGTCCTTGGACGGCCCCCAGTCAAACCCTTTATTGACCCATGACACTAGATGTGGTGGGGGACCCGAGCGAAAGGCAGGTGGCGCCGCCCACTTGGTGCCCCTGGGAGCAGTGATATAAAACCACTCTCGTTGCCATAAGCTGAACTCCTCTTGAAAAGAGCCCTCGGGCCATGGAGCGTCGGCATTCTTGCTTATAATAGCACCTCCGCACTCCAGCTGCCCTCGATCATCTTGGCTCTACTTTGAAGCTCTTAAGCCACAATCCGAAGTGAGGAGTAATACGGAGGAAGGCTTCACACACGACAATGAACGATGAGATGTGGAGGATGGACTCCGGAGCCAAGTCGTGAAATTCCAGCCCATAATAAAACAGGAGCCCCCTCACGAAGGGGTCCGTCGGGAAGCCTAGCCCCCGAAGGAAGTGAGACGCGAACACCATGCTCTCACCAGGCTTGGGAGTGGGAATAACCTGCCCTTGAGCAGGCAGCCTATGCGAGATTTCGCCGGTTAGATACCTGGCATCTCTTAGCTTTAGCACGTCTTCTTCCGTAACGGAGGAAGGCATCCTCCGGCCTTGAAGGTCGGAACCAGACATCATCAAAGGTCCGAAGCGCCTGAATCTGGAGCTTTGGGTGTTGGAACTCAAGGTGAGAGGTGGATTCAATTGAGATTGAAAGAAAGGAGTCGAGCCTTGGTCTCTTTATAAAGAGGTTGAATACCAAGAGCCCTCTCCGTGACCGTCTAGGACTCGCCTTCAATAGAGGAGACATACCAACGGGCACGATTGGGTTACCCACGCCCGTATTGATGAGAATCCCGAAATAAGGGGACACGATCTCTGCTTGACGGGGACGTGCCAAGAAACCGCCTCGCTAAACGCTACCGAGGTGGGACAAGAAAGCGATTCAATAAATACTTGGCCGTGGTGTGATGCCATGCTCCTAATACGCCGCAGATTAGATTTGTGCAAATATTATTCTCTCTCTACGGTGGTATGTGGAACTTGTTTTGCAGAGCCGGACACTATCCTTGTGTTCAAGATCTTCTATGAAGTATTCGAAGGAGGAACCTGCCTTGCAATGCCGAAGACAATCTGCGCGCCGGACTCGTCGTCATTGAAGCCTGGTTCAGGGGCTACTGAGCGAGTCCTGGATTAGTGGGTGTCCGGATGGCCAGACTATAACCTTTGGCCGGATTCCTGGACTATGAAGATACAAGATTGAAGACTTCGTCCCGTGTCCGGATGGAACTTTCCTTGGCGTGGAAGGAAAGCTTGGCGATACGGATATGTAGATCTCCTCCCATTGTAACCAACCTGTGTAACCCTAGCCCTCTCCAATGTCTATATAAACCGGAGGGTTTTAGTCCGTAGGATGAACAACAATCATACCATAGGCTAGCTTCTAGGGTTTAGCCTCTCTGATCTCGTGGTAGATCTACTCTTGTACTACCCATATCATCAATATTAATCAACCAGGAGTAGGGTTTTACCTCCATCAAGAGGGCCCGAACCTAGGTAAAAACATCGTCTCCCTTGTCTCCTGTTACCATCCGCCTAAACGCACAGTTCGGGACCCCCTACCCGAGATCCGCCGGTTTTGACACCAACACCTTTCATCAGATTAGTGTTCGTCAGTATCATGCATGAATGAGTTCTGAAGTGCGAATGATATTACTTTTTCTTGTCGGTATGACCTCACAATGCAAAATCAATAAAGCTGAAGGAAATTGTCAAGGCATTGGATGATGGTGGTCCTTCCGAGCAACTGAAACGGAGGTTCTCTACAGATTCTACTCCGCCATCCTCCCAACAAGATTCGCAAGACAAAGCAAGGCTAGACAGTCAACGTAGCTGTGTAGATGATGAGCACATCTCCCCTACTCCACCATCACAGGTGCTTGCTCTAACTTGGCACTATTATATGTGGTTGCATGTTGCGTATGATGACTAGCTTGTATTGCTTATAACTTTGTTGAATTGCATCTGCTTACTTTTACACATAATGCCCGTGAATATGACATGTGTTCCTGTTTCTACATCGGACTACTATTCTTGCATATCCCGCATCAATCATTTATGATAAGGCACCTTTAAGTCGCCTTTGTGATATTGGTTGTGTCTTGCATATGATTTTTAGCATATATCGCTTCTAATTTGTTGAAACGCCATACAGTTTGAACTTGGCGAGTGATATTGGTTGCATCTTTCATATGGTGTCTAGCTTGCGGTGCTTCTAATTTGTTCAAATGCCTTCGCTTAGTTACCACATCATAGGTGTGAATATGTCACACCATCCTGTTTTTCATACATATTCCATCCTCGCATCATGTGTTTGCCTTTCATCCGAGTAGTGTTCACAAGATCATGCATGAATGAGTTACGAAGAGCGAATTTTATTCCTTTTTCTTATCGGTTTGACTTCACAATGCAAAATCATTACAGCTGAAGGAAATTAGTCCGGCAGTGGATGATGGTGGTCCTTTGGAGCAACTCAAACAGGGGGTCTCTACAGATTCTACTCCGCCATCCTCCCAACAAGATTCGCAAGACAACACAAAATTTGGACGATCAACGTAGCTGTGTAGATGATGAGCACATATCCCCTACTCCACCATCACAGGTGCTTGCTCTAACTTGACACTATTATATGCGGTTGCATGTTGCGTATGATGTCTAGCTTGTATTGCTTCTAACTTGAATTGCATGTGCTTACTTTACACATAATGCCTGTGAATATGACACGTGTTCCTGTTTCTAGAACATACGTGTACATGATGAGCATATCTCCCCTACTCCACCATCACAGGTGCTTGCTCTTACTCGGGACTGTTATACGTGGTTGCGTTTTTCGTATGATGTCTAGTTTGTATTGCTTCTGATTATGTAGAATTGCATCTGCGTAGCTTACAACTTATACCTGCAACGATCACTTACCCATAAGACACATTTAACTTGGGACTGTGATGTAGGTTGCATCTTGCATTGTCTTCTAGCTTGTACTGCTTCTAATTTCTTGAAATGGCACTTACGATGAGACACTTTTTACCTGATAGAGTGATATTGGTTGCATGTTCATATGGTGCCAAGCTTTCATTTCTTCTAATTTTGTTGAAATGCCTTCCGCTTCTTTTTTTCATACATATTCCATCCTCCTATCATACGTGTGAATATGAAACGCTGTCTTTTTGTATATATTCCATCCTCCTATCCTGCGGCTTGCCTTACATCAAAGTAGTGTTAAATACGTATCATGCATCAGCCAGTTATGCAGAGCTAATTTTATTCATCTTCTTGTGGTTTTGACTTCATAAGGCAATATCGTAAAATAGGAAGGAAAAGATTTAGTTAGGGGATGTTGGTGGTACTCCGCACCGACGCAAACAGAGACTCTCTAGATTTGCCACTGCTACTGCTAATGAAGTTGAAGTCCCAAGTCTACATGATGAGTTCATCTCCCGCACTCCACCATCGCAGGTGCGTGCTCTAAGTTGAAAGTGTGATAATTGGTTTCATGTTGCATATGTTGTCTAGCCTGTATTTCTTCTATTTTGATTAAATTGCACCTGCTGAGTTTATACGTTATACATGTGCATATGACATGGCTTTCTGTGTCTAGAATACACTGCATCTATCTATCGTACCATGTTCTTACATCAAAGTATTGTTGTTGTGTATCCCGCATCAGTAACTCATGATTGGACGCTTTTAACATGGCAATTTTATAGTGGTTGCATCTTGCATTGATTTCTATTTTGTACTGCTTCTAATTTTTCGAATTGCCACTTATGACAAGACACTTTTAACTTGGCAGAGTAATATTTGTTGCATCTTTCATATGGTGTCTAGCTTGCATTACTTCTATTTTCTTGAAAATCCTTCGCTTAGTTTGCACATCGTAGCTGTGAATATGTCATGCCGTCTGTTTTTCTTACATATTCCATCCGCATATGGTTGTCTTACATCAAAGTATTGCTTGTGCATATCATGCATCAATGAGTTCTGAAGAGTGATTTTATTCTTTTGTTGTGGGTACAGCTTGACATGGCAAAGTCAAAAAAGAGCAAGGAAAATAATATAGTAGGGACTGCTATTACTCGTCGGGTGAAACTGAAAAGGTTCTGCCGTGGAGATTCTGCTGGTACTTATAGTGCAGTAGAAGGCCCAAGTCCATCGGCTAAATCTACAAACACAGTATCACTTGCTCCACCAGCTGCAGCATCCGCTTCAACTGTACCAGCGTCTCAACCAGTTACTCGTTCGTTTGCTCCGGAACTGGCCAGTTCCCAAACTGCCTTCACATCTAACACTATTTCCGAAGCACTGCTGACACAACAGGACTTGGCAAGATCAGATGAACCTCATGAGCATCAACACCAAGACGGTACCTGACCGAGTCAAGTTGCAGTTGCATGCTCCTTTATATGTACTCTCACAGTTTGATGTACACTAACACTTTCCATATTCGTTGTTGAACTAGCACCACGGCATAGCGGAAATGTACATCCGGATAATGCTTGAAAGATTAACAAAATCTAAAGGAGGAAGGATGGAGATCCATTTTGAGGCAGGTTTAAAAAGGCCACGTGATGCTGCTGAGTCAGCCAAATTAGTATCGAGGCAGCCGTTGCCGTTAGGTGTCATGCGCGTATCCCCCAACGTGGATCCAAAGACAGAATGAGAAAGACAATACCCAGTTTAACACCTTCCTTGACCATTTATCCGTAAGTAATGTTATTCATCGCAATTAGTAATATTGTCTTGCTCATCCCATACTTTCTAGCTTCCTCCTAATAAGACTCGCATTCTTTTTCAACAGATGAGGTTCAAGTTGGATCCGAAAGATGATACAACTAAACAAGCATGCACTCATGTTTTTCAGTCTGATCTGCGACAGTATCGGTACCACCATAGAAAATCTCACTTTGAAGGCAAGGCTAACAATGAAATCGCCCAAACATCTCCAAAGTGGAATATATTACGATGAAGACTAGACAGCTCTCGTTAAACACCGGTCTGATCCAAAGTATCGTAGGCTATATGTATTTGATCGGACCACATATTGAACTTGTATTTATGTATGTGCCTTAATAGTGTATCTTCTTCTAGGCTAACTGTTTGAAGAACAAAACCTACCGTTCTAAAGTGAAATTCAAACAGACAACAGTATCTCGTAGATATATTGCACTGTGCAAGGCTTATGTAAATAGCTGCTACTTCCTTCTTTTTTGTGCCATATTATCGTATCTATATTGACTTGTTCCAAATACGAGAGGAAAGCCGGTGCGGACCAAAAGAACCTGAACCGAATGCGATTGCAAATCTTCAAGGATTGCCACACCAAAGAAGATGAAGGGCATGAGCACACCAGTTCAAGCCCATTGTTGTAAGTCCTTACTCCTCCGGCCTTGAACTGATTGGTACCGTGATGTGTTCATTTAACTACTTGGTTTGCAGCCAATGTCGCTACTCTGTTCACTTTTATACACAATTGTCTTAACGTATCATTTCACCTTACATGGTTTAAAAGAGATGAAGGATATTCTTTTGATCTTGATCTGTAATCTAGTTGTTATGTTCATGTGCGCACACAATGATAAAATAGCCTGTTTGTTTTATATCTGTTTGCCCATGATATGAATGATCTCATACTATGTTCATCCTACTTTAAACCATGTCTCTTTATCCTTAGATGTCAATGAATGTGAGGAAATAGACAATACAAAGAGGCATGCTACATGGACATATGTTCAAAGTGATTTTATTATGTTGTTGGCACTACAATACATGCTAATGTATTACAAGAGTTCACCAAAATAAGTTATGTATAAACGTTTAACCTACTTTGTTTGTTTTTGTCTCATTAGTAACTTATCCGTACACTAATCTACAAGTTCAAACTTTCGTGAAGCTATGGAACAAATGATTGAACAGCCACAACCACGAAGGTGACGAGGCTACTACAGGCACAATGTCACCTCTTGCTGCAAAGGTCGTCGGTATCTCTCCACTAACAAAGGCAAAAAGCACCTTCCTGCGTAATTACGGGTTGGTTGTCAAGGTAACCTTGTCCAAATCACCCATCTTGAACAAAATCTTCCTGCTAGACAGAGTGATATATCTGTGCTCCAGACACAAGTCCAATCCCTAATGGACGTTGTTTCGGAAACAAGAATAGTGGTTGAGAAATGTCGTCAAGATATGAATGGTTTGAAACCATACTATCAGACATTCGCTTCGTTGTCGAAGAGCAATGGCGGAAAAAAGGTGGAGATCATGCTGCTCCATCAGATTCTACAGCCTGAAACATTAGCACTCAGGTCAAATGATCTGTGCTTCTATACAACTGATGGTGCTTTTATCCGAAGGATCAGAAACTTTATGCCAACAGGCCTTTTGTTGTATGATTGGAATTTATTTTGTTGTGATACAACATTTATGATGCTTTGCCTCATTTGCGATAATTATGACGCTATTTTTGTATAGTGTAGGTTTATCTTAGTAATGTATTCGGAAGAAAGCTTCGTAGGAGCCCAACATGCCAACATTCTTCGGGCCTATTCCAATTGGGCTAAAAACGATTACGGGCCGAAATTGGCATGTAGCCCACTAAAAATATCTGGGCTTAAATTAGCATAAGCTTTCAAATTTTTCTGGTAGGCATGTGCCCGCAGTGGGCCTTTAACAGGCCTAAACATAATTTGGGCCCTCAGTAAAATAGGTCGTTTACAGGTGTATAAATATCTCGAGCCCATAAAAAACATGGGCCTTTAATAGACCGAAAGTGAGATTGGGCCCTGGTTGTGCCAAATAACCCACTGGACTTAGCAGGCCGAAATGGTGGCCCATTTACGATGCGGATATTTGACAGTCGAAATTGACGGGCCCTAAATGCGCCGACCTAATACACGGGCCTTTAACAGCCGGAACTTGATCGAGCTAGAATGTCGTCATTTTATATGGGCCGTTAATGGGCCCGATATCACGTTGGGCCACATATGGCCCATGGTTTACGTCCGGCGTTAACAGCCGAAAATGACAACAGGCGAAAGTGGCCCAAATCTTTAGTGGGCCTCTAACAGGCGAATAATGACATGTATTTAATCGACCCAAATCCTTCACGGTCGTTTATGGGCCGAAGTTTCGATGGCACGTAAATGGGCCCAAATGAAGCCGGACCTTTAACAGCCGGAAATACACCAGTTGTAATTCGCCCAATTACTTAGTGGATCGTTAACGGGCCGAAGTGACCATGGGCCGCATTGATGACAAGTTTAGACCAGGCCGTTGACGGGCCGATTTGATAGAGAATGTTGGGCCTTTAGCTGGGCCGGCCTATTATGGTCTGCAGAATCTTGTGGGCCTTTAGCTGGGCCGGCCCATTGTGGTCCGCAAAATCTTGTGGGCCTTTAGCTGGGCCGACCCATTATGGTCCGCTAAATTTTGTGGGCCTTTAGCTGGGTTGGCCCATTATGGTCCCGCTAAATCTTATGGGCCTTCGGTTGGGCCGGCCCATTCAAACTTTGTGGGCCACTTTTGGGCCAGTCCAGCTAAAGGCCCACAAGATTCTGCAGACCATAATGGGCCGGCCCAGCTAAAGTCCAATGAGAATTTTACACGTGGAAAATCGGTATTGGTCGTGGTACATTAACGGGTTATCGGATCCAAAATCCGACCCGATAGCTTAACGGCGTTCGCTACGGTGGATGCCACGTGTCGGTCACCCTTGATGAAAGCACTTCTGTGACGCGTGATTTATCGTCATGGAAGTGGACTCTTCCGTGATGATAATTTTGGTAATGTCATGGAACACTTCTACGACATCACAGGTATGACTATCTTGATTCTGTCATAAATTTGTCATGGATGTACATGCATGACAAAAAACGCGACCTACTGTGACAAAAACGTATCATCACGGAAGTGTATTTTTTTGTAGTGATAATTATATATTCTGACAAGCATAATATGAATAATGTATATATCTAAAACTAAAAGTTGTGACATTGGCAAAAGTGTGCATATGGTGGCTTTGGGCAAGTTGCACGAAAACCTAAAGCAATGGATATTCTTTTATATGCACTGGAACCGAGAGGTTCAGTTTAGGGTTATCGATCTAAATATGCATGCTAGTTCTTTTCCTTCTTCTCAGCCAACATGTTAGTGCCTCCTAATTACTAATTCAAAGCCGGGCCTGTAATTAGGACCAAACTCCAGCCATGAGATGGGGAGTAAATGGACATGACAGAAGGAATTCCATCACCAATCACATGAAAGGGGCCCATGGAAATTAGCAATAGCCATGTGGTGATGTCAGTATAAAACTAAACAAAATACTCTACGGTGTATGTGAGATCATCAAGGAAGGGAGACACACCGCCTTGCTCCTGCTTCTTGGCGATGAACAAAAGGAGTGGCGCAACAACAATACTCCAGTGCTCCATGGACGAGATCATTAGGGAGGCTTCAGATGCAGCATGCGCCCTGAGGATCAGCGGTGACGGCGCCCCTCGTCCTCGCCGGATGGGGCGGCTCCCGCATCGTCAGAAGGAGGCGTGGTGGCTCACGCATTGCCGGTACACGCAGCGGCTCACGCTTTGCCGGTACACGCGGTGGCTCACGCATTGCCGGTACACGCGGTGGCTCACGCATTGCCGGTACACGCGGCAGCTCAGGCATTGCCGGTACACGCGGCGTACCCTGGCGGCGCGGTGGTTGCACTCCCCCGGCGTCCCTGATGGTGCGGTGGCCACGGCGGCCCAATCGGGGACGGGAGTGAAGGAGGGACGCGGGGAGGCGTGTGGCGGCCGACGATTGAGAAGGCAAACGAGAGGAGTTGTTGATCCTCGTCTCCTTGTCGCCAGGTTGAGGCCGGTGGGGAGATGGGATCGGGAGCGAGAAGGGTGGGGTGAGGAGAGGGTATCTGGTGCTCCCGGCACTTACATGCTACCGTGATACGGGCATCTGGGCCGTCGGATTCTTAAATCGGACGGTATCCGGGAGATGTTGAATCTTCTGGACCTATGCGTAATTTTTGGACTTCTCGAAGGCTTTTTTACAAGTGTTGCAAAGTAACTGAGAGCCGTCCGATCTGAGAATCCGACGGTCCAGAAGCCCGTTGAAGGAAACATGCCCTAGAGGCAATAATAAAGTTATTATTTATTTCCTTATTTCATGATAAATGTTTATTATTCATGCTAGAATTGTATTAACCGGAAACATAATACATGTGTGAGTACATAGACAAACAGAGTGTCACTAGTATGCCTCTACTTGACTAGCTCGTTGATCAAAGATGGTTATGTTCCTAGCCATAGACATGAGTTGTCATTTGATTAACGGGGTCACATCATTAGGAGAATGATGTGATTGACTTGACCCATTCCGTTAGCTTAGCACACGATCGTTTAGTATTCTGCTATTGCTTTCTTCATGACTTATACATGTTCCTATGACTATGAGATTATGCAACTCACGTTTACCGGAGGAACACTTTGTGTGCTACCAAACATCACAACGTAACTGGGTGATTATAAAGGTGCTCTACATGTGTCTCCGAAGGTACTTGTTGGGTTGGCGTATTTCGAGATTAGGATTTGTCACTCCGATTGTCGGAGAGGTATCTCTGGGCCCACTCGGTAATGCACATCACTTAAGCCTTGCAAGCATTGCAACTAATGAGTTAGTTATGGATGATGTATTACGTAATCTAGTAAAGAGACTTGCCGGTAACGAGATTGAACTAGGTATTGAGATACCGACGATCGAATCTCGGGCAAGTAACATAGCGATGACAAAGGGAACAACATATGTTGTTATGCGGACTGACCGATAAAGATCTTCGTAGAATATGTAGGAGCCAATACGAGCATCCAGGTTCCGCTATTGGTTATTGACCGGAAACGTGTCTCGGTCATTGCTACGTCTTGAGCTTGCGTTGGTTTTCCCCGAAGAGGAGAGGATGATGTAGCAGAGTAGCGTAAGTATTTCCCTCAGTTTCTGAGAACCAAGGTATCAATCCAGTAGGAGGCTACGCGCAAGTCCCTCGTACCTACACAAAGCAAATAACTCCTCGCAACCAACGCGATAAGGGGTTGTCAATCCCTTCATGGTCACTTACAAGAGTGAGATCTGATAGAGATGATAGATAATATTTTTGGTATTTTTGGTATAAAGATGCAAGGTAAAATAAAAGGCAAAGTAAAAAAAGCAAAGCAATAATAAAGCGTAGGAAGATTAATATGATGAGAATAGACCAGGGGGCCATAGATTTCACTAGTGGCTTCTCTCAAGAGCATAAGTATTTCACGGTGGGTGAACGAATTCATCGTTGAGCAATTGATGAAATTGAGCATAGTTATGAGAGTATCTAGGTATGATCATGTATATAGGCATCATGTCCGAGACAAGTAGACCGACTCACCGTGCATCTACTACTATTACTCCACTCATCGACCGCTATCCAAAGCATGCATCTAGATTATTAAGTTAATGAAAACAGAGTAACGCCTTAAGCAAGATGACATGATGTAGAGGATAAATTCATGCAATATGATAAAAACCCCATCTTGTTATCCTCGATGGCAACAATACAATACGTGCCTTGCTGCCCTCATCACATCGGGAAAGGACACCGCAAGATTGAACCCAAAGCTAAGCACTTCTCCCATTGCAAGAACTACCAATCTAGTTGGCCAAACCAAACGGATAATTCGAAGAGACTTGCAAAGATAACCAATCATACATAAAAGAATTCGGAGAAGATTCAAATATTGCTCATAGATAATCTTGATCATAAACCCATAATTCATCGGTCTCAACAAACACACCTCAAAAAGAAGATTACATCAAATAGATCTCCACGAGAGAGGGGGAGAACATTGTATTGAGATCCAAAAGGAGAGAAGAAGCCATCTAGCTACTAACTATGGACCCGAAGGTCTGAAGTAAACTACTCACACTTCATCGGAGAGGCTATGATGATGATGTAGAAGCCCTCCATGGTGGATTCCCCTTCCGGCAGAGCTCCGGAACAGGCCCCAAGATGGGATCTCGTGGATATAGAAAGTTGCGGCGGTGGAATTAGGTTTTTGGCTCCGTATCTGATCTGTTGGGGGTACGTAGGTATATATAGGAGGAAGGAGTACGTCGGTGGAGCTTTGGGGCCCACGAGGCGGGCGCTACTGGGGCGCCCACCTCGTGGCCGCCCCCTTCCTTTCTTGACCGAGGGTCCAAGTCTCCTGGATCTTATCTGATGAGAAAATCATGTTCCCGAAGGTTTCATTCCGTTTGGACTCCGTTTGATATTCCGTTTCTTCAAAACACTGAAATAGGCAAAAAAACAGCAAATCTGGGCTGGGCCTCCGGTTAAAAGGTTAGTCCCAAAAGTAAATAAAAGTGGAAAATAAAGCCCAATATGGTCCAAAACAGTAGATAATATAGCATGGAGCAATCAAAAATTATAGATACATTGGAGACGTATCAAGCATCCCCAAGCTTAATTCCTGCTCGTCCTCGAGTAGGTAAATGATAAAAAGAGAATTTTTGATGCGGAGTGCTACTTGGCATAATTTCAATGTAACTCTTCTTAATTGTGGTATGAATATTCAGATCCGAAAGATTCAAGACAAAAGTTCATATTGACATAAAAAAATAATACTTCAAGCATACTAACTAAGCAATTATGTCTTCTCAAAATAACATGGCCAAAGAAAGTTCATCCCTACAAAATCATATAGTTTAGTCATGCTCCATTTTCATCACACAAGAATGCTCTCATCATGCACAACCCCGATGACAAGCCAAGCAATTGTTTCATACTTTAGTAATATCAAACCTATAAACTTTCACGCAATATATGAGCGCGAGCCATGGACATAGCACTATGGGTGGAATAGAATATGATGATGGGGGTTATGTGGAGAACACAAAAAAGGAGAAGGTCTTACATCAACGAGGCTAATCAACGGGCTATGGAGATGCCCATCAATTGATGTTAATGCAAGGAGTAGGGATTGCCATGCAACGGATGCACTAGAGCTATAAATGTATGAAAGCTCAACAAAAGAAACTAAGTGGGTGTGCATCCAACTTGCTTGCTCACGAAGACCTAGGGCATTTGAGGAAGCCCATTGTTGGAATATAAAAGCCAAGTTCTATAATGAAAAATTCCCACTAGTATATGAAAGTGACAAAACAAGAGACTCTCTATCATGATGATTATGGTGCTACTTTGAAGCACAAGTGTGGCAAAGGATAGTAACATTGTCCCTTCTCTCTTTTTCTCTCTTTTTTTGGGCCTTCTCTTTTTTTATGGCCTATGTCGGTGTCAAAACCGGCGGATCTCGGGTAGGGGGTCCCGAACTGTGCGTCTAGGCGGATGGTAACAGGAGACAAGGGACACGATGTTTTACCCAGGTTCGGGCCCTCTTGATGGAGGTAAAACCCTACGTCCTGCTAGATTAATATTGATGATGTGTGTTACAAGAGTGGATCTACCACGAGATCAAAGAGGCTAAACCCTAGAAGCTAGCCTATGGTATGTTTTTTGTTCGTCCTATGGACTACAGCCGTCCGGTTTATATAGGCACCGGAGAGGGCTAGGGTTACACAAAGTCGGTTACAAAGGTAGGAGATCTACATACCAGACGCCAAGCTTGCCTTCCATGCCAAGGAAAGTCCCATCCGGACACGGGACGAAGTCTTCAATCTTCTATCTTCATAGTCTTGGAGTCCGCCGATGATGATAGTTCGGCTATCCAGACACCCCTAGTCCGGAACTCCTCAAGAGCCCCGAACTGGCTTCAGCGACTACAAGTCCGGCGCATATATTGTCTTCGGCGTTGCAAGGCGGCTTCTCCTTCAAACTTCATGTTCCCGTTGAATAGTGTCCGGCTTCCTTATAAATTTGCGCTCCTTGGCTTCTACGCCCAATAATGGCCTTCTTCCACGTGTCGCATTTAATGCGAAAGGCTGGGGTATTTTTACATTTTACCCCTAGCCGCAAGTAACGAGCCGCCTATAAGAGAGGCAAGGATCTAGATCCAGCTCACACCATCCTCCATCCGCAAGTTCTCATCAAGCACCTCGACAAAAATCCATTCCATCATGGATAGCCGATGCGGCTCCTCCTCTCGCTCCCAGCCCTAAGCCGGAGATTGGGGAGATGCTCGATTCCACACAAATGAGCTAGTGGCACTCCAAACCGAGGGATATCTTCCCCCATCTTTCATGGTTCCGGTTCGAGTCGGACTAGCCACCTACAAGGGTGGAAAGCAGGCGGAGAGCGTCCCCAACCCTTCCAAAGGAGAGCGGGTATGCTTTGTCCCTTATCTAATAAGGGGACTGGATTTCCCATACATCCGTTTCTCCGGGGGCTCCTAGAGTTCTACGGACTCCAACTTCACCACCTCACGCCCGCCTCCATATTGCACATCGCGGGCTTCGTAGCTTTTTGCGAGCTGTTCTTGGGCATCGAGCCCCATTTTGCGCTATGGAAGAGATTGTTTTGCCTCGTACCCCATTCTCATGAGGGGTTGATATATCAAGTGGGCGGAGCCGAAATATGGTGCATCGCCGGGACCGGATATCTATCCGGCACCCCGAAGAATGCGTCCGAAGACTGGTCTTCGGAATGGTTCTACATGGAGGACGCCCCTCTGCCGGATCCAGTTCGGATCGGCCTCCCGGAGTTCAACAATGCTCCCTTGAAGAAACGCCCGAGTTGGCGCCCATGAGCCCTCAACGGGAAGATGATAGGAGCGCCCATTATCCGATGGGCCGGATTAGGTTATCGCCCACTCCGGATTGACCATGATTGGAGTCATGGCCACGTGCATTATGCGAGGTGCGATCACTCCAATATAGGGGCCACCCTATGTGGGATTTCAACGGGAAGATGGCGCCACCCGTCATGGCCGCAAAGGGCCAGGCTCGGCAGCCGATCCGCAAAGATCCTGTCTGCTTGTACAAGGGAGAGGAGGAGGACTTCCTCCGCAAGAATCCGCTGAATGGATTTTCTATGACTAACCCTCGGAGCTGGGTAAGCGGATGTTCATCTACCCGATCCATACTTTTTAAAGTCAAGTATCTTACTCTGTGATTTCGACGCAGAGCTGCGCCAGACGTGGAGGGCATACGAAGCCTAACTCCACGGCATGAGGATCCGGAATGATCCCTTGATCCGACCTCCAAGAGGATCCGTACATAAAGGTGGAGCTGATTGACGGGTGTTCCACCAACGTAGCATAGACAATGCCCTAGTCGCCATTACGGCTGACTACCCCGGTTTGTTTTCGCCTCCTGTGTGACTACGACCGAGGTCTTGACACCATCATTTGATCCGTGCTCAATTCTCGACCATCTCATACCGATGGTGCATCGCAGGAGGTGCCTTTAAGGCGGGAAGCCGAACTCGCCGCGGCCGACCAACAAGGGTCGGCCCGCCCAAAGAAAGCGGAAGAGGAGCGCGCGCGAACCGAACGTCGCCACAACGGTACGGAGCACCGCTATTTTTAAGGGAAGGATCCCGTGAGGTATATTAATGCTCATAACTTTTCCAGAAGAGCGCCGCCGGACAAAGGTCCGGAGAGGTTGCCAATCAAGCCTCCGCCAGCCATGCTCCAACGCATGGTCCGGGAGGGGAGGCGAATACAAGGCATGAGTCGGACGCTCCTCCGACGGAGGATGCCGACAGGCTGTCCGCCACTCGGTCTGAGGTGGAGAGCGCCATGAATCACAGGCGTCGCCGGACAGTTCTTCGTGACGTGTGTTTCTCCCCGGAGGCGTTAAATGCCTTTGATGCGGGAAACGCGCACCTCCGTGCTGCTCAAGATGGGTTAACCAGAGCCACGGAGCAAGATGTGAAAGACATACGGGTAAGTAATTTTAATAGTTATATATGCCAAGAGTCCCCAGACTTAAAATAGTTGAAATAACTGATTTAAGGATCAATTATGATGCAGGATCTTACGGAGAAGAATACCCATCTGTCCCAGAGCTCCAAGAGTGCAAGGCCCAACTTGAGGTCAAGATCAAGCCGCCTGTGGGGAGCCACAGAGACCCCCACTGGTAAGACGTACTTTGAAAAGATAATATTTTAACAAAGTGCGGCGTGAATCGACAATAATATTGCAGAGGGCGCCGGACTAGATCCATACAAGCAACAGCCATCATGCAGCTAAAGGCCGGCGAGAGGGTGCTTATGAAGGTGCAGCAGGAGAGAAACAAGCTCCAAGATGCCCACACCCAGACGGAGAAGAGCTGAAAGGTGTTCGGCCCACCGTCTGCCCGTGAAGGAGAATCAGCGGCTTCGTCGCGGCATTTATAGTAAGTGCTTGAACAAATTCCTTTGAAAAGAAGAATTCAAGAGGAAGTCGATTGATGTAAATATGTCTTTAGGTGTGCTCACAGTGTCGCCTTTTGCGGAGGAAATGCTCGAGTCAACGGGTGACCAACTTCTTGAGCTGGTGCAATTGCTCGAACGTGTTCGGCAAAGCGGCGAGTGGCGCTGTTCATGCTTTATGGCCATCCGCCTCCCTACCCGAGGGCCTTGGTGAGCTTGCTAAGAAGCTTCAGGAGCATGGCGATGCCTCCGCTTGTGGAAGATATCGACCTGCCGTGGCGCCAGGAGGCTGGGCCATGGTGAAGACATCGCTACCCGGTTGCTGACCCAAACCACATGGCCGAGGTCGGACTGCGGGGCCTGATGGGAAGGAGATCCTGTGAGCTTGATGTACGGCCAAGTAGAACTGGCCATGAATATTCCCAACAGGATCAGAATTAGACAATGTTAGATGGGATTGAGGAGGAGTACAATCAGTCGGTTTGACGATGTAATTTGAAATGACATGTAAAATGCCTTCTAGGCGGATTGTAGATCGTTTGTCTTTGTGGACCGCTTTCGCTTCAACCTCGGGACCCAACAGTCCCGAGTGTGTCCGAATACCCTTACGGTTATAAAAGAACCGGTCATGCATGGAGACAAGGCGTCGGGGTCATACTTGCTTTATCGCATAAGTGCCCAACTAGTTATGTTATATTACATGGTTAGTAAGAAACATCTTCCAGGAGAATAGTTCCGTTAAGGGTTCCTTTTCTCGAGGCATGCCCTAAAGTGCAATGCCGGACTGCAAAAACAGCAGGAAAAAGCATCTGGGGGTAGATAAATAAGTAAGTAATAAATCATCTTTCAAGTCACCGACCGAATATTCTCTTAAGAACGCTAGCTTTCGGCTTCACCCACCGAGGTACACATCCGGTGACCCGGCAAGAGTAATCGCAGAGGTGCTCCCTTTACCTCCTAGCCGAACAATCGGGAACGAGGGGTAAGCACAGAGCCAGCAACCCAGCTTGGCCAAAACTTAAGTCATATCGATGCATATAATGGTGAATAAAAGGTACATGCGGAAGTATGACACATGTATTGGGCATGAAGCCCGTATGAATAAGCTTCTGTTAAAGAAGCCCCCAGGTATAATGAGTGCCAGGAGCACATTAAGTGTATGCGAACAAAGCGCAAATCAGCCTATAAAAGGTATTGAAAAAAGGTGGGAAGAAGGAGGGGACAAGAGACAGTAAAAATATAAAAAGGTGGACGGGGGAGTGAGACGAACTTGGAGTCCGGCGTTAGGCGTAGAATCTTCGGAGACGGGCTGCGTTCCATGGGTTCGGCTCGAGTCGGTTGTCAGATGCGTTACATAGACGGTATGCTCCGTCGGTCAGGACTTGGTCGATGATGAAGGGACCTTCCCACTTGGGCTTAAGTTTGTCCTTTTTCTTGTCTGGCAGGCGTAGAACAAGTTCGCCAACATTGTAAGTTTTGGCCCGTACTTCTCTGCTTTGATATCTTCGAGCTCGCTTTGATAAAATGCGGAACGAGCCTTTGCCACGTCCCGCTCCTCCTCTAAGGCGTCCAAACTGTCCTGCCGATCCAACTCGGCTTCTCTTTCTTCGTACATGCGCACACGAGGTGAGTGATGAATTATATCGCGGGGCAGAACTGCCTCTGCGTCGTATACCATAAAAAAATGGTGTGAATCCAGTAGTTCGGTTTGGCGTGGTCCGCAGCCCCCGAGAGTACGGAGTCGAGCTCCTCTACCCAGTGCGTGTTAGATTCCTTGAGGGACCGCACTAGTCTGGGTTTGATGCCGCTCATGATTAGACCATTTGCTCGCTCGACTTGACCGTTGGTTTGGGGTGATAGACTGAAGCGTAATCGAGCTTGATGCCCATGTTTTTGCACCAGAGTTTAACCTCGCCGGCCGTGAAGTTCGTGTCGTTATCAGTGATGA